>JAPFRF010000014.1:23900523-24604254 GCA_029282475.1 Phrynocephalus forsythii
CCCCCTCCTCCAGACCCAAGTTGTTTGTGCTTTTTTTCTTCACTGGTTCATGGCAACCCTTGTGACATGGTCGTTCGAGCTCCCCAAAGGGGTCCTGATCCCCAGATTGGGAACCACTGTGCTAGAGCTTTTCCCCAAGCTTATACTATGGGCAAATACTATGTTTTCTTGTTTATATTCTGAATCTTTTTGTCTTTAGGGTTTTTTAAATTTTATTTTACGCCTTAGTAATGTCACCTGTTTTCTTCTACATCTGAACAGCTCGAGGACAGGGCATTTTATATTGGATTGCTCATTCATAGGGTAGCCATAGTTTGGAGATGGCCTATGGCACATAAAACAAACAGTCCAGTCTGCTGTTTATTGAGGAATATTGAGGAAAGGGTCTGAACACTCCAACATTCACTTTTCTTCCCAAAGAGCCACCAGAGTCCAAACATCTCAAATACTGTCCATGCGACTTTATCAGTTTTATCAGCATTCTGGGCATTGTAGTCCAAAGGATAACTTCCACCATGCATGAAAAATAAACCAGTTTATGACTCTCATTTTATGAATAAGAATGCTGAGATGGCAGCAAGGCTTTTCTAAGGCCGTGCAATGGATTTATTGTAGATGTGAAACTTGGAGAGCTAGTTGTATTCGACTCCAGTGGTGGTGCTCATCTCCGTATTCAAGCCAAAGAACTAGTGTTGTGCAAGTCCTTGGCCATGTGGCCAGCATGGCTGCAAGGAAACACTGTTTTACCTTCCTGCTTTTTTATGGCGGTACTGTTTATCTACTTGACAAGGAAACAAGGAAAAGGCAGAACTACTCAACACCTTCTTTGCCTCATTTTTCTCCAAAAAGGAAAAAAACAGTTCACTTGGCACAAAGAGTAGATGAAGTAGGATGGGAATTACAACATATAATAGGTAGAGAGATAGTATAGGAATACATGGAAACATTAAATGAATTTAAGTCTCCTGGGCCATATGAATTACACCCAAGGATATTAAAACAACTGGCAGAAGTAATTTCAGAACCACTGTCAATAATCTTTGAGAAGTCCTGGAGAACAGGAGAATCCTAACCCTAACCCTTTT
The DNA here is from genome assembly GCA_029282475.1 of Phrynocephalus forsythii. Taxonomy (NCBI): domain Eukaryota; kingdom Metazoa; phylum Chordata; class Lepidosauria; order Squamata; family Agamidae; genus Phrynocephalus; species Phrynocephalus forsythii. Next base: position 23,901,609 of record JAPFRF010000014.1, read on the forward strand.
CCTTTTAGCTTTTTAAGTGATATTTAGAAGTAATACAATGCCCTTAAGCAAGTGACTGCCCCCCATTGGCTTTCACCAAGCTGAGCAGAGGGGCTCTACCACTTAGGCAGAGTGAGGCAGCAGTCTTAAGCAGTGGAAATGCTAAATGGGTCAGGCAGCCTCTCCTACACCTGCTAAGCTGCTCTCCTGTTCTCAAGTATGCTGGAGGAAGCTAGTATTGAAGTATGACTCAGCCTGTAGGCCTCTCTTTGGGATGGGAGGAAAGTACCATCTTGCATGATTTACCTCTTGAGTAGCTCATTCTGTCCAGGGACTCTTCCTTCTATCCATAACAGCACAAGCAGAATCCCAGAACAGTATTAGCAAATACAGTATCATCGCTTTGTTAAATTTTCTATGGCTCCAGCTCTTTTAAAAATCTGTTTTCTCCCAATGGAGAGATGCTGGTCAAGAGGAGACTGTTAATAATACCACTTTCCTTGAAAACGATCAATCACAAAACTAGACACCTGTGATCTCCTTAGAATGAAAATGTAGAAGGGTGCCAGTCGTTTGCCAAGAGAGGGCATCTGCCTCCGAGAAAAAAATCTATTATTGATCCTCCTGCACCCAGATGTTCCCCTCCTTGCTATGGATGCCACCTTCTCCAAACCAAGCCAGAGAAAGTCTGAAGATCAAGATGGCACCCTCCCATCTCAACTAAAGATGTCAACTGGGCCAGAGGTTACATCTTATGTGAGCTCTAGTGATGGGAAAATATCCTCTACCAAGATCCTCCACCATACTTGAGGATAGCCGACTAGCTATCATCATCATCATCATCATCATCATCATCATCATCATCATCATCATACTGATACTCATACTCATCATCATCCTCATCATCATCATCATCATCATAACTCTGGAGCTGGAAGGGACCCTATAGATCATCAGAACCAGACCCTCTGTTAGAGGTGCACAGTGGGGAATCAAACTCCCAACATCTGGCACCACAGCCAGAAACCTAAGCCTCTGAGCTATCCAGCAGTTCTCAGACCTACAGCAAGCCACCTCACGCTGCTTAGATGTAGAGGTGACCACATCTACAGTTATCACTGCATGTGTACAGTGATAACAGAAAAGAAAGGAAGTAACACCCCCCCCTTTACTCCGAGGCACTGCTCAAGTCTCTCAAGGCAGTGATGTGGAAAGAGCCGAAAAAGAGAGAGAGAGAGAGAGTTGGGTGGTAGGGTTCATCTTCCTTCTCCTTTCTCTCTTAGAAGGCTCTGTCACAAAAGGATAGAAACCACTTGAGTTTAAGGCGGTCAAATTACCATCTTGCCTGCTCTTGCGCCTTTCACAGCCACCCAATCTGCAACAATTAACAAATAAAGCTCTTCAGTGATTCAAAGGGAGGGGAAATAGTCCATCCTGTGCACCTCCATGTTTCAGGAAATGACGTATGCCTTCTCCTCTGACGCCTACTTACAACAAATGGAGCAGACTAGCCTTCCATCTCTGGGTGTTGTCACTTCCCAGCATCGGGGACCAGTGGCTTCTGAAGTGGGAATATCTGGTAGCCTCTACTTGTGAACCAGAACCCATTGTGGGTATGGGAAGGCTACCAAGTACATCAGCCTCTCCCTCTTCGGACTGGTGGCTTCCACACATAGATAGTAATGATGGAAGAAGGAAAGACCTAGCTTGCTCCCCTCTGTATGTGGGGATTCCATATTCACGTACTTGGATCATGAATGGCTGGGGTTTGGCTTATACAGCAAGATGTGGGTTATTGTGCCTTGCTGGCTGGGCGCATCATCTACAGCCTGTGTGAAGGAATATCACATCCATCTCAGATAGAACTGAAATGTTCCAGTGCAGCAAGAAAGATGCAAGCTCGGTAACCATCTAACCAGCTCCTCCATTCCCTTCTCCCTGTGGAGCAAAGGCTATTATTTCTGCTTTACTTCTAAAGCACCACATTGCAAGAAAGGGGGAATGTGCTCACAGCGGCTCTTGAGCGATGACATTCTGAGGTGGGGGGCGTGGCCTGTTTTAAAAAGCAGCATCTAAAGAGCCCATATTCAACAGAGCTGTAACATTTTCTGCCGTCCTAGATATATGAACACATAAAGCTGCTTCACAGTTATCTATCTAGAACAGAACGAGCTACATTACCATACAAGCTGGCAACGGCTTGGCCTCAGAATGCTTGTGACAGAGAAAATATGACTGTAGTGCTATTTGCTCACCATTTCTTTTTCTTTAAAACAGCTAACAATGCACATCACATTCATAATAATGATAATGATAATCATAGAATCCTAGAAGAGTGAAGTTGGAAGGGGACTAAAAGGACATCAAGCCCAACCCCCTGCTCCATGCAGGAATACAAAGCAAAGGATGTCATCTGCCTCCAATGTTGGAGCACTCTCCACCTCTCAAGCTCATTGGTTCCATCACCGTACTGCTCTAATAGTTAGGAAGTTCTTCCCGATAACAACAATTGCGTGCCTTCAAGTCAGTGTTAACATGGTTTTTTTTTCTAACTAGAGAACAGAAAGAAATGGCTGACCCATTCCCTTCTCCTGGGGGTGCCATGGGACTGTGTAGCTCGCCCAAGGCCACACAGGTTGGCTCTTCTCCTCGGAGGCACAGTGGGGAATCTAACTCTGCTTCCACAACCAGATATATTAACCACTGAGCTATACAGCTAGCATCACCCGTCATAATATAGTGTATATTTTGATGATGATGACAGACAGACATATGTTGTATTTTTACCGTGTCCCTTCCTATGGAAGTCAGTTCTCTAAAAAGAAAACATTAATAAATGCACACACACTAAGATGTCTAAGTCTTAACAAGGAGTCAACATTCTCGTGATAGCCCTAGAATTACTCTAAAGTTTAATTCTAAAGTTTAACTCTAGAAGACATCTAGAAAGCATTTCCCCTACTGTCCCAGATCTACGCCAACTGCCAAGGAAGAGAAAGACACCTTGCCAATTGCCAAGGAAGAGAAAAGGCATTGCTGGAACATGCCTTGCTTCTGCTGCCCACCTGCACCGAGCTTTTGGAAGGAGCCAGCCGAGGCTGGCAGCTATAAGGTCCGGTCCCAGGAGAACCATGAGTCGGGGAGGAGAAGCATCTTTCAATGCCCATAAGGTGCATGGTGAAAGAAAAGGCCTTCCTTCAAGAGGGTGTGCATGTTGAAGGAACAGTGCAGGGCCAGAATATAAAGCAGATGGGGGAAAGAACGAAGAAGCTGCAAACTGGCAGGTCCCCCCCGCCGCCGCCCCATACACACAGACACACACACCACCGGCTAGGACACAGGCAGGCAATGTTTTTGCCAAACCACCAACTGTCTCAAGCTTTAATGAGGCAGCTATAAATTCTGAGAGTGCTGTTCGGCTCAAAGTAGTAGGGGATTGGGTGCTCCTGTCAAAGGGGCAATAAAACCATCAAACACCAGAAGTCCCGCCCCTTACCGGAAGTCCTGCCCCCTTACCGGAAGTCCCTACCTTCCCCCCACCTCCTTACCCGGAACTGGAACCTTCCTGGGCCCTTTGACCTGGAAGTGACATCCTCTTCCGCATGACCCAGATGGGGAGACTTGCCCCCTCCCCCCCTGACACGTCACGGGGTCCCCCTAACCCACCCCACGGCATGCCCGGGCATGCCTGCCCCTAGGGCGCTGCCACTGCCTATGTGTTGCCTGGGCCTGTCTTGCTGTGTGTGCGCATGTCTGAGAGGTCTTATAAGAAGAGGGGAGTGTTCTGCGGTGCCCACCGCCGCTTTTTCCGCTGTTCCTCAAACCGACTGGCCCATGGTCCTCGCCGTCCCGTCTATGGGGAGAAAGATGGAGTCTTCAAGCAAGATCAGGTTTTCCTCCAGCATGCCGAAAGACACCCTGGACTCCCCCCCAAAAGCAGAGAGCATGGACTCCCCTCCAAAGGCCGAGAGCCTGGACTCCCCACCAAAAACCTGGGCCCCGAAGATAGAGAGGCAGCGATTGAAACCGAAAAGGCATCTACACCCCCACATGCACCACTGCCCCTTAAACACCCCATCGTGGAAGCCAAACCATGTCTTTATTTAGGATCAGAATTACAGGTATGGTTTGCCCTGTGGCAGGCACCCCTGAACAGGCTTAAACATGCTGCACCGGTGGTGGGATTTTCTAATCTTTCTCTCCTTGACGAAACTCACTACCATATTATCATTGGCCGCTGCATCTCCAGTGTACAGTTTTAATATTTGTGCAAAGGACAAGCCTTTTGTTCTGTTCTGTAAAAAGAACACACAGTGGTAGCCGCATGTCACAGCTAATGGGTGCTGTAGCTGCTTCCGTTGATATGTTATCTCCTTGTTCTGCCGCATTAAAAATTCATACATGTCTTCAGGAATTAGCGGATTATTTGGGGCTACTCCGTATGAATAAAAAAACTCCAGCGGGGCCATACAGAGGTAGATAGTGTTCGCCAGGCAGTGTGTGAGGATGGGTGTTGACCACTATCCCAGCCGGCCTCTTGGTCATAATCTTCTGTGGTAACAAATCACAGGGATAAACACCTACAAAGTTTTTGTTTTGATGTAATAAATTAAAAATCTGCACTGTGTTCATCTTCACATGTAATCAAAGAGGACGTTTCTGCTGTGATTAATTTCAATCACGTTGTCAAATACCCCATATAAAATCATATTAATAGTGTTGGGAAGGGGGAGAGCAAAGCGGATCTCGGCTCTGAGGTTGCCTGTTCTGATCAGAGAATAGTGATCAGAGCAGGCCTGATCAGGGGTCAGGTCAAAGACATACAGGGTGTACCCCTGCAAAAATCTGTGACGGATAATAGCTATGTCCTGATATTTCATGCTTCTCCCAGTCGCTTTTACCAACTGCATGTACTCACGCACGCATAGCCTGTCTGGAAAATTAGGCTGTAGAGGCTTTGATGGGGTTTGAACACCATCCACATACAACGCCACAAAATTGACGTTGTAGTGCTTAAAGTTGAAGGGGTTTCGGGTGTATTGACCGCTGAAAGCCTCATTGTCAACAAAGTCTATGACCAGTTTCTTAGGCAGTTGTCCCCAAAAAAGATTTTCTTGGTTGCAGACAAGACTCCCCGCTGCTATACTGAACACTTTCATCTCCACACGCTCAACAGGATACTTTGCATTAGAGGTAAGAAGAGCTTCAGTGTGCCCTAGACGCACACCCGGAGATGCTTTCACTCTTTTAACAAACAAATCTGCATTTAAAATATGTACTGTATAATTTGCATTGTCATCTCCACTCATCAAACAGAATGCATCCTTGCTGCGTGTGAGTTTGATCTTCACATCTACACCATTCAGCAGCATTTTGTCCTGGAAAAATATATCGCTGTGTAATGGGCCCATCAGATCCCAGGTCCAGCTGCCTGCTGTCTGATGTGCTCTAGATTTAAAGCCCCAGTTTCCCTCACCAGCGTCTAGGCTTGTAGCTTCCGTCATTTGATAGGCATATTTATAAAAACCACCTGCTGCAAACTGTGTGCTCAAGGTGTCGGTGCTGTAGTTCAGAAGCAGTTCTAAAATGGCTCTGTAGGGGTAACAGTTGTGGCTCTGGCTGATCAGCCTATCGCCGAGGGTAACATCCAGCTGGCTAAACAGCAAAGCAATGGGGTAATTGATCAGACCCGTTTTAGCATCATCAGCCATGTATGAACCATCTGTTTTTGTTATTTTGCAACACAGATAAAGAAGCGAATGACTGAGGTCTAAATAAAATTCACTCTCCCCTGTTATATAAAATTCCACAGGTGCATTTGGGCTTAGGGCTGACAGAGGCAGCACTTCAACGTACATACTGCTTTCCACACAGGTTTGTGTTGGTGATAATTGAAAAAGATCCAGCTCAGATTTGGTACATTCTTCAGAGGAGTTGTGAATGAATGCCATTTAAAAATATGTCTCTTCCATGGTGTTTTAGTATCTTTGTCTTGTGGCCTCCTCTCCTCTTCCTGACCTGCAGCTTCTGATTTTTTCTACAGCGGATACCCTTTCTTTTTAGGGGCTGAGGTGCTCCAATATGTTGGTGAGATGCTTTTCGTTTAACTCCTCCCCTTCTTTTTAGGTACATGAGACCCGAGCCTTCTTGGGGTCTCACCTTTTTCATAACATGATCCACTACATCTCCAGCAATGTCGTGCATGGCTGTCTTAACATGAGGTTTAATGATCTCAAACCCCCTCCTCAAAAGAGGAACAGCCCTTCTGAAGAGTCCACGAAAAATGCCCCCCAGGACTGCTCCATACATGTTTACAGCTCCATGGAAACCAGGTAGACCACGGCCTGCCTGGGCTTTGTAGTAGGCCCTATAAGCATTTACATTTCGATAATCTTTAAAGACAACCATTTTGGCTCATGCAGCTCTCTTTTGCAGTCTCTAAATATAACCTCTTCTGGGGCGAACGTGTAACCTCACGACAACTTTCCCCCAATTGAATGGTACGTGTTTGTTCTGGTCTGTCTTTATTTCAACGGCTATTGTGTTGATGTGGCTCTTGCTCATTAACATATAATGCGGCTTATCATAAGTAACGGTGACACATTCATAGGTTTCTCCTCTGACGGGTATGCACCGTAACAGGGGTACAGAGCTGTCTCCTACAATTTGGTGCTCGATGATATCCGTATACAAGTACAATGCGCTGAATCCTCCAGTAATGTCTGCAGCATGGTCTATTTTATCAACAGGAACATCGGGTGGTAGCCCCAATATGTGGGCTAACCCCCCAGTTGCCGAAAAATTGTATGTGTTTCCCCCAATGAATCTAACTTTACCCTTTACAGGGTCGTAGACAAAGCGTATTTTAGGCGGATCTATGGCTACTTTTATATTGTCATTTCATCCAAAACAGACTGAATGCTCTTGTAATAACCTCTGTGTAGTAGAAAGCCCCATTTAGTTGCATCCTGATAAATGTAAAACATGGCATTACCAAAGAGGGCGGGGTTACAGCTATTTTAAGAAAAGACCCCTGAAAAAGAAAAAAGTCTTGGCCAGAGGGGATCAGTCTTGTAGGCTTATAGCTAGCAAAATGCTGAGAAATGCTAAAAAGTTTCTTTCACGCCGCAAAAAGCATACCAAGCCTGCTACACGCCATAACCCTACAGATGTACATCAGACCTGTTCTCTAGAGCCCTCACAAGACCCCGATGTTGAGGATGGTGAAACACCTATAGCTATACAAACACACAGTTTTGAAGAGCACTCACAGACATCAGGGGCTAATGTTTGTGAATCTTCACAGCCCTGTTCTCTAGAGACCTCACAGCACCCAGAGGTTAATGTTTGTGAATCTTCACAGGCCTGTTCTCTAGAGACCTCACAGCACCCAGAGGTTAATGTTTGTGAATCTTCACAGACCTGTTCTCTAGAGACCTCACAGCACCCAGAGGTAGAGGTTGGTGAAAGACCTATAGCTATACAAAACTCCAGTTATGAAGAGTCCTCACAACACCCAGAGGTTAATGCTTGTGAATCTCCAGGTTCTGTAAATGACACTGCATCCTCTGTTCAGCAAGCGCCCCCTGTTTATGCTGAAATTTTGAGAACATGGACCTGGGTGCAGGAACAGTATAATGCTATGCGTAGGGGTATTATTTTTCGCTTTGTTAATCTGGAGCATATTGGCTCCTATGCTGATGCAGTGACAGCTCTTTATAATGCCATACAGCAGGTGCTTAATGATATCAACCAGAACATTGACCCTGATGATTTTCTCCAGATGCGGCTTGAGGGTGGTAACATGAGAGATGCTTTATATTCAGTAAAACAGTCAAAAGAAGCCTTGGACCCTGAGGCATTCCTAACAAATATGAGTAATTTGTTACAGAGCAACATGGAACTTTGTACAGAGGGCACTTTATGCTTAGTTGTCACAATTGTGAAACCCCCAAGAGGGGGCGGTAGGCCAAACAGATGCTTGAAAACTATACCATACAGCAACATCATTGCTAAAAAGAGGCAACACCTAGTAGATTTTAAGAGTGTGGATGGCATGCTCTGTTTTGCAGGAAGTTTGTCAGCTGTCATAGCTCATGCTAATTGTGGTGTAATACCTACAGACACTGAACTGGTGCAAGCTGCTAAACAGTTCTGTCAGGAGGTTGGGTGGCCTAAGCAGGAACAGGTGTCTTTGAATGACATTGCTCTTTTTGAACGCCATTTAGAGTGGAATATCCAAATTGCTCTTTATAATAAGGATGGCTGGGGCTTATTTAAGTCGGGGACTCAGCGCTATGCACAAACACATAACCTCTTCCTGTATGATGGTCATTATTATGGCGTTCTTAATGTAAAAGGGCTTTTTGGTTCAAAAAATTACTGTTCCTATTGTAACACTCTCTATCAACATACACATCACTGTGTATTTTTCTGTAGGATGTGTTTGAAAGAGGATTGTACCTCTAAAATAGATGAACAGCAGAGATGTGGCTGTTGCAAACTGCTCTGCCAAGCAGCTGCCTGTTTAAAAGCTCATGACAAACTGGCCTTGGAAGGTAAAGTTCCCTGTGTGCTTAAGATATATTGTAAAAAAAAATGTAAGCATTATCAAAAGTATGATCATAGCACCGCCAGTTGTCGAGGGCGTCAATGCACAATATGTTGGGATATCTTAAAAGAGGGTGATGAAAAACATCTATGCATTATGCAACCTGTTAAATACCCTGAAATTTCAACACAATATATATTTTATGACTTTGAGGCACAGCAAGACATGTATCTAATTACTGCTATGCTGAAGCTTTTGGTGGGGAAACTGTGGAATGTTTTCAGGATGAAATGAATGTGCTCCCTGAAAAAAATGCTGCTACTGGTGAGGTGGAGGAGATTGAGACGGACGAGGAGGAGGAGGAGGAGGAGAAGAAGAAGATCCTTGGTGTAAGGAGTGCTAAGAAAAAGGTGAGACGTTGGCCTTATGGTCGGACTTGGGAGTTCAAAGGAGAGTCATGCATAGCAGACTTCATATTGACATTCACTAAAGATAAACATTTTAGTGGCACTACTTTCATAGTCCATAATTCCAAAGGTTATGACTCTTATTTCATGCTTAACCAGCTGGTGAAAGAAAAACTGGATGTAGATATCATAGCTCAAGGTGGGAAACTCCTCTGTGTCACCGTTAAAGGCCTAGGCATAAAATTCATGGATTTACTCAGCCATTTGCCCATGGGACTCTCTAAGCTGCCAAAAGTGCTCGGATTTTCGTGGTGCAAAGGATATTTCCCACACTATTTTAACAGACCTGAAAATAGTAATTATGTAGGGCCTTTGCCCCCACCGGAAGACTATGGGGTACAGTACATGATGCCTGCTGAGCAGAAAGCTTTTTTAGAATGGTATGAAGAGAATAAAATGCAAACATTCAAGATGCAAAACGAGCTAGCACATTACTGCAAGCAGGATGTACATATCCTGGTGCAGGCTTGTACAAAATATTGCCACGAAATCATGATGCTGACCTTAAAAAAGATCATGGGGAAAAAAAGAAACTGAATATTATGTCATAGATCCCCTCCAATATCCAACCCTGGCCAGCGTGAGCCTAGCCATGTACAGGTTCAAATTTATGCTTGAAGATACCATAGCGATACTGCCTGCCAATAATTATCACCACCTTGTCAAAAGATACTCAACACCTGCCATCCAATGGTTGCTGTACCTTAAACATAAAGAAAACCTAGAGATTCAGCATGCCTTAAATGGTGGTGAGGTTCAGGTGGGTCAATATTTTGTTCATGACTATGCTGTAGTAAATGGTGAGCCAGTCTGTCTGGAATTTCTGGGGTGTTTTTATCATGGATGCCCCCTCTGCTACCCTGCAGAGGACCGGAACCCCTTGATTGGTAAAACCTACAGGCAGCTTCATAATGCTACTGAGGAGAGGACAGCAATCCTGAAAAGCATGGGTTATGAAGTGAGATCGATTTGGAAGCATGAGTGGAAAAACATGATAAAAACTGACACAGAAGTCCAAAACTTCCTTGCCACTGCACAGTTTCCAGAGCCCTTAGAACTGAGGGATGCCCTCTTTGGTGGACGTACAAATGCCATGTGTTTGTACTACAAGCCGGCGAAGGGGGAGGAGATTTGTTATTATGATTTCACGAGCCTTTATCCTTACATAAACAAAAACCGGGAGTACCCCTTGGACATCCAATAATATACCATGGGAACTTTGATTCTCCTACAGAATACTTCAGGTTGATAAAAGCCAAAGTTTACCCACTGAGAGGTTTCTTCTTCCCAGTGTTACTGTCGAGGGTAGGTGGAAAACTCATGTTCATGCTGTGCTCTACATGTGCAGAACTCCGCCAGCTAGAACCATGCAATCATTCAGATGATGAACGGGCTTTAACAGGGACCTGGTGCACTATTGAGCTGAATGTTGCGATAGAGAAGGGGTACAGGGTTGGAAAAATCTTTGAAGTGTGGCATTTTTTTTCAGAGATCGGGTGATTTGTTTTCACATTATATGAAGACACACCTGCGGCAGAAACAGGAGGCGTCAGGTTTTCCCCACTGGTGTGTCACAGAGGCTGATAAAGATAAATATATACAGATTACCTTGAAAAAGAGGGGGTGTTGCTACGCCAGGAAAAAATAGAGCCGAATCCTGCAAAGAGGCAGATTGCTAAACTGTTTTTAAACTCTCTGTGGAGAAAATTCGGCCAGAGGACAAACCTCCCTAACACAGAGGTAGTAAGGGACCCAGACAGGTTTTTCAATCTCTTGTTCTCAGAAACATTTTCAGTTTCCAGGTGTGAGTTTCTTGATGATGATGCGGCCTGAGTAACCTGGAAACATAACACAGACAGAATGACAACCTCAGGTATGAAAAATCCCTTCATAGCCTGTTTCACAACTGCATATGCCCATTTGGAACTTTATAAACTGTTGGACTGGCTCCAGGACAGGGTCCTGTATCATGATACAGACTCTGTTATTTTTGTTCACAGGGAGGGCGATTGGAATCCCCCTCTGGGGGATTATCTGGGTGATTTAACCAGTGAGATACCGGGGGGCACATTACTCGTTTTGTTTCAACAGGCCCTAAGAGCTACGCTTACACATTGTCGGGAGGCAGTGCCTGTGTGAAAGTCAAAAGGATCACACTGAATGTGGCAAACAGTGAGAAAATTAATTTTGACACTCTTCAAGACCTCGTGTTTGCCTATATTTCAGACAAGAAAGATAACCCACCTCGTGAAATAGTTGTAGAACAGCCAGGCAAAGTGAGAGATAAACGTCAGTGGCTCATCCACACTAAAACTTTAAGAAAAACACAAAAAGTAGTGTATGACAAAGGAGTGATTACGGATGGATTTAAAACGGTCCCTTATGGATACTAAGAGGAGCACTCTGTGGAACCATCCTTTTTCAGCCATTCTGGTGGGACCCAGTGGTTGTGGGAAAACCTTCTTTGTAAAAAACATGTTGGAGAATGCGCGTTATGTATTTTCTGAAATGCCTGAGAATGTTGTGTGGTGTTACAGTTGTTGGCAGCCTCTGTATCAAGACCTAATGTGTAAATATTCCTTTATTAATTTTGTAGAAGGATTGCCTGAAAACTTTGCTGATAATGTCTTGTTACCCACTGATAAAATAAACTTCTTAATTATAGACGATTTGATGAATTGTGCTGCTGATAATAAGGAGGTTGAAAAGCTCTTCACGCAGTATGTGCACCACAGAAATGTGAGTGTATTTTTTCTTACACAGAATATTTTCTGCCGTGGTAAAAGCAACAGAACCATTAGCTTAAATGCTAAATATATGGTGCTGTTTAAAAACCCCAGAGATAAATTACAAATTGCTACTTTAGCACGGCAAATGTATCCCCAAAATGTTCCATTTTTCATGGAGGCTTTTGCAGATGCTACAAAAAAGCCCCATGACTATCTGTTGGTGGATTAAAACCCAAATACCCCTGAGTCTTGCAGACTGAGAACAGGTCTATTCCCACCTGACTAGCCTGCTGTGTATACATTGAAAAAGAACAAAAGGGGTTCCCGATGATTCTTTTTTATTTATTGGTCATAGCACCACTCTCCACCAACATGTCAGCCTGTATACGGTGAAATCTTCCCCTCTTAAAAATCCTTATTAAGGCGCCCCTGCGCCAGAGAAAATCCATTTTATGTGCTGCCTCAGATGATTTGGTAACAGCCATTTCAGAAATTGCTCTGAATACTTTAAAGGGTAATCTTGCCCTAACACCCAAGCAGGTGGGCGTCTTAAGGAAAAAATGTTCTCTGGGTAACAAAAGGCTCTCCCTGAAAAGGAGAAAATACATTGCCAAGCAAAACGGTGGTTTTCTGGGTCCCCTGCTAAGCATTGCGGTCCCCCTAATAACGGGTCTTTTAACTAACAAGTAATGGAATATACTGAAAAGTTATATCTAGTGCCCAGCGCTCAGCTGGATGAGCTTCGGGGTGTCCCAGAAAATATTAGAACCACAACCATGAGACGTCCTGACACTGAGATGAGGGAGATTCTCTTAAGGACTGATCTGTCAGAGTATGAAAAAATAAAACTCTACACAGGGGTTCTACAGCGCTTCTTAGCACTAAACAAACAAGATGGTGATGTGGAAAAAATGTCTGCACCCCCCCCAAACCCCAGCCTCACAACCGGTTCCCTCCACAGCACCACAGCTTGAGAGTGATACAATTGTTCCAGAAGTTTTAGAAGGGATCCCCAAAAGGTTTAAGAAAAATGCTGAAATTTTGCTGAACAAGATAAAGCAGCATCAGGATATTTCTAGCTGGGATCAGTGAGGCACCTTTGTGTATCATGGGAACGCCTTACCAGGGTCTCACATTCTCGACCTGATTAAAGGTGCCACCCAATCTAACATTATTTCTGAGAAGAAGCGCCCAAAAGGCTGGGATGTCTTTCTTAAAGCATTGGCAGAACTAAATGTCCCCACATCTGTTGTGGGAAATTCATCTGTTAGAGAACAGTTAGAAAACCTGAAAGTCAGCCCACCACAACCAGAGGCCTCTAAACACCCGGCTAAGCCTGGGACTGATGCTGCATGCAAGAAACAATTCAAGAGACCAGCCTGGCTGCATGTGGAATCCTCACCGTCGACACCATCCAGAGAGCTTGTCAAGGAACCAGCATGGCTAACTTTTTAAAATCATTGCAATAAAAACTGAAAGAGAATAATATGTGTAACAGCATTTATTTAATAAACTCATGGACATTTCTAGCAGTGACCACAGAGTAAATATTTTGAAATAGCAAAGGGTCAGTCTGTCTTAACATTTTTTTGAGGAGTGAATATGGTTTTTCTGCCTTGGAAATTTTTGATACAAGCATCAATATCTCATTAATATTTTAAGATGTCAATATCAGACTATTGCAACAATATGCAATTAAGATGACAGTATGGATGACAGTCTTGTAACATATTTTGGCACAAAGAGAACGAAGAAGTCTTGATACGGACTCAACGGTTGAGGTTATACACAAGTGCGATTCCTGGTTTTCCAGACTATTTTGGTACACATCGCAATATTGTTTCTGATATGCTGATATATAATATTTAATAATCACAGCTACTGTTGTATGCACAATGTTCTTCATATATTGCTTCTTCTCTTAACTTCTGGCAGGGCTATATGGAGCAATCTGCTTAATGTTTTATGGGGTAATTCCTGCAAATAGCAAATAAAAATTAATTATCAAAGCAAGCTAGAAAGTAATGAAATGCCTAACACACTCCCAGCCTCTAAAACACCACCAGCCAGCTCCTTACCGTGTTTGAAGATTCTTCTGATTCGGGGGCAGCATTGTCCTTGTTAGAGCCGCTTGCGAGGTCGCTGTCAGAATCTGAGCTAACATAATGCCTTAAAGCCCTTCTCTTGTGTCACGGGGATTTTGGGGTTACCTTTGGGGGCACATCTTTGGCCTGTAAAACATAAATATTGGCTGGTTTTAATTATAAAAGGAAACTTCAATGTAATTAGATACCTAGCACACCCCAAACTCTAAAACCGCACAACACCTGCAGCCTTGTCACAAGACACAGTATCACTATATGAACTTAGATTTAAAACAGGACCTTACCGTGTTTAGAAATTCCTCCGTATCAGAGCAGCATTCTCCTTGTTAGAGCCGCTTGTGAGGTCGCTGTCAGAATCTGAGCTAACATAACGCCTTAAGGCCCTTCTCTTCGGTGGTGGACTTCCATGGTCATAACCCTCATCTGAATCGGACCAAAACAGGGGCTCCTCAGCATGAAGGGTAGGCTTGGGCGGCTTTTTGGCCCAGGTTTTTGGCGGGGAATCTGGGCTCTCGGCCTTTGGAGGGGAGTCCATGCTCTCTGCTTTCGGCGGGGAGTCCGGGGAGTCCTTCGGCAAGCTGGAGGAAAACCTGATCTTGCTTGAAGACTCCATCTTTCTCCCCATAGATGGGACAGCGGGGACCATGGGCCAGTCGGTTTCAGGAACAGCGGAAAAAGCAGTGGTGGGCACCGCAGAACACTCCCCTCTTCTTATAAGACCTCTCAGGCATGCACACACACAGCAAGACAGGCCCAGGCAACACATAGGCAGCGGCAGCGCCCTAGGGGCAGGCATGCCCGGGCATGCCGTGGGGTGGGTTAGGGGGACCCCGTGACGTGTCGGGGGGGAGGGGGCAAGTCTCCCCATTTGGGTCAGGCGGAAGAGGACGTCACTTCCAGGTCAAAGGGCCCAGGAAGGTTCCGGTTCCGGGTAAGGGGGTGGGGGGAAAGTAGGGACTTCCGGTAAGGGGGCAGGACTTCCGGTAAGGGGCGGATCTTCCGGTGTTTGATGGTTTTATTGCCCCTTTGACAGGAGCACCCCATCCCCTACTACTGCTCAGCTTCTCTGTCCCTTTCTGAAAGCACTTGGACAGTTGATCTTTTTACTGTCCTCGATGTTGATGGTGGGGGGAGGGGGGCAACAGCAAGAGAAGGGAAGCAGCCTTGTCTACCAGAGGAATATCTGCTGCCTAAATGTTGTTGGTTTGGGGAGCCAGCATTCCTTCATTTTTGAAATTCCTCCTGGAAAGTTACAAGCCCACCCTCGACAACCAAAGGTCACACCCTCCACTCTGGGAGTCCTTTGCCCAAATACCCGCTGCAGTTGGAGAGCCAAGAAGGCTCTGTATATGGTTAGAAGACGCAAAACTGTTTTATTGTCGTGCCTTTGAGTCTGAGACAGAAGCTACCTCATTAGTCGATGCTAAAAAGACATGATAACTGTTCCATCGAGCCCTTGGGGTGTCTGCTACAACCCATTGCAACCAGCAGGACTCCTCCCTTCAATGCAAGAGTGTTCTCACCCCTCCCTTCTCTCCACATTTAATTATACTGAATTCTAGGACTACCTCCCACAACACAGTTGTCCCTTTACACTGCCTTGCCCTTTTAAAATATGGGCCCCTTTTTAAAAGGGCAAGGGTGACTTAAAGGAGGATCCCATAGCACTGTGGTTAAATGCCTGTACAGTACTGAAGGTAAAACTGTGTACACAAACTGGGGTTCAATCCCAGGTAGCAGGCTCATGGTTGACTCAGCCTTCCATCCTTCCAAGGTCAGTAAAATGAGTACCCAACTTGCTGGGGCGGGGGTGGGGGGTGGGGGGTGGGAGCAATGTGTAGCCTGCATACTGTAATTTAAGAAAACACCACCTATAAACTGCCCAAAGACTACTTGAAGTGGAATGGGGCGGTACATAAACAGAACACTTTTTGCTTTTAAAGGAACACAGGTCCCCTTTGCCTGGAAGAGCTGTGCAGGAGGAAATGCTTTCAGCAAGTGTAACTTCCATCAAAAGCTAGGCCTGTTGAAATGTCTTCTGCTAAAAAACTATTAATCAAAACAAGTTCTTTTCATCTGCCCAACCTAAAAATATGCTGCATAAAAGAAGCAAAAAATTTAAATGTCCCTCTAGGAAAATTGATTTAGACTTCTCATTCAACTCAAACAGGTCTTCTTTTTCCTTTTTCCTTTTCATTTTTAAATCAGCTGAAGTAGGACTGGTCTGGGCTCTAACTATGCCAGGGCAGAAACAATCTGAGAACAATGGTGCATGGGATATGATATCTAACCTATTTCTAAAAACCAATCTGCTCCCTTCATATGTCTCAGATTTAACATCTAAGTTTTTAGCACTCTCTCTGTCCCTCTACCACTTGGGCAGGGGGTTGGACTAGGAGACCTCCAAGGTCCTTTCCAACCCTATGATGATTCTATGATTCTATTCTATGACTCCACAGCTGGCATATTGATCTTTGTGTGCTGTAAATCTTGGGTGGAACTCATGCAGGCCGCGTAAGGCAGACAACTTCTTCCCAGACCTTTAAGACTTGTGTAGATGAGAGAATACCAGCCGTGTCCTCATTTTCATCTAACTACTCCCTTTGCTGGGGCGGCTTGGGGGTGGGAGCAATGTCACACCTACGGAGATAGATAGGAGCATTAATTTCTCAATTCAGGCTGCTGTCATCATACAGTGTGCCTTGGATGTAACATCAGCCTTTAAGGAGGTGCAAACAGCGTTTAATGGGTCTGCTCCAGAGAGGTATGCATATTGCTTGATTTTTCTTTTGCAAAGTACCGGTATTTCTAACCAATATCATCATCACAGATCTCAGGCTGGGGTGCCATCAGTGAAGTCACCTGAAGATCATGTAAACCAATTTGAGCGATTTAAAACAATTGTAGCTATGCAAATTGAAATGCTATAATTATACACACAGAGAGAAAAATAGTATCTATGAAAGGGATCTGGGAGTCTTGGTGGACCACAAATTGAACATGAGTCAGCAGTGTGATGCGGTGGCCAAGAAAGCCAATGCGATTCTTGGTTGCATCAACAGAAGCATAGT
The DNA here is from genome assembly GCA_029282475.1 of Phrynocephalus forsythii. NCBI lineage: Eukaryota > Metazoa > Chordata > Lepidosauria > Squamata > Agamidae > Phrynocephalus > Phrynocephalus forsythii. Next base: position 23,918,511 of record JAPFRF010000014.1, read on the forward strand.
GTCTAGATCAGTGATGGCGAACGTTTTAGAGACCAAGTGCCCAAACTGCAATTCAAAACCCACTATTATTTTTTTGCAAAGTGCCAATACAGTAATTTAACCTGTATACAGCTGGCTGTGAAGGGGCACTGTTGGGTGCCCACAGAAAAGGCTCCGAGTGCCACCTTTGGCACCTGTGCTATAGGTTCGCCATCACTGGTCTAGATCAAGGGAAGTGATAGTCCCACTCTATTCTGCTCTGATTAGATCCCACCTGGAGTACTGTGTCCAGTTCTGTGCACCTCAATTTAAAAAGGATATATGTTGACAACCTTGAACGGGTCCAGAGGAGGGCAACCAAGATGACTGAGGGTCTGGAAGAAATGTCTTAGGAGGAGTGGCCTAGGGAACTGGGAATGTTTAGACTTACAAAAAGAAGTCTGAGAAGGGGATATGATAGTTATGTTTAAATATTTGAAAGGATGTCACATTGAAGAAGGGACTGGTTTGTTTTCCATGGCTTCAGAGACTAGGATGTGGGGCAATGGTCTCAAACTACAGGAAAAGAGGTTGAATTTAAACATTAGGAAGAACTTCCTGACAGAGCTGTTCAGCAGTGGAATATGCTGCCCCAAAGGAGGGTGGTGGAGTCTCCTTTTGGAGGTTTTTAAGGACAGGCTGGGTGGTCATCTGTCGGGAGCACTGTGATGGGGGTTCCTGCATAGCAGGGGGTTAGACTATATGGCCCTTAAGGTCTCTTCCAACTCTATGATTCCATCATTCTATGATTCTATGAGTATTTCCCATAACAAGACACTGCAAAGGATCTCTTCCTGGGACCCCTGACCTCCATATGTAGCCATAATCTTGGAGAAAATCCTAATGTTGACAGCAGTGTCTTGATTGCTTCTGTCTTCTCTCCACTAATTTTGTTACTGTATCACCAGAGCATTAGGGGCCTGCAGGTGAATCAGCTGTTTGTAATATGCCGCAACACATAATTTATCTGCTGTCATCTATCTGGAGGCATTCAAGGATTTGCTGATATCAACAATAAAAAGCAACCACCAAGAATCCAACCACGCTGACATGGCAGTGCCTTCAAAATGTTGCTACAGTATTCTGATGAGGTAGAGAGCCAAGGAGTATGGCATGGGCCTTTGTGCTGATAGGGCAGGTTTGTAACTTAATAGCCAGCCAGGGCTAATCTCTAGAAAATCCATCCGAGAAGCTTAACAAAATGTAGGCCTTTCCCTGCCTGCACCTCCTTGGCCACATAGGTGTGTGGTCAGGGCAGCTGGCATAGTAACAGTTTTGCGGATCAATAGTTTTGTTCATGTATCTGCAAGGCAAATGCACAGTCAAACCAAAATCAAACAGTCCCTGGGAGAAGATAATTGTTTACAGACCCTTCCACCTCCCACCTCCAAGGCCCTAACAACCACTTTTGTGCAAACCATACTTGCGCAGCTTTGTCAGTTTAGAATGAAACATGGCACATTTATCCACATTTTGGGGTTCTTTGAGTTCTAATTTTTCCTTTCAAGTGCATCACACATATAATGCTATTCTCTCACAAGTGGAACAATGAAATACCCCTTCCTTTCTCCTCTCCTCTTTTTCACATTATCTTGCCTTGCATGTGAAATATTGCAGAGACTCTCTCTCTCTCTCTCTCTCTCTCTCATCCTACCAAGCTGCAAAGACTATTAGCCCAAACCCCACTTGCAGCAAGCACTCAAGGGATTAGCAAAACCCAGCTGCTTGGTGGAAACAAGTCTTCATATTAAGCTTTAATGTAACTGGACTATAACCATTGAAGGGTGGGGGGAAAGGAGCTACGGAATTAGCAATGTTTGCTGGGGGAGGAGGGCCGAACATTTAGTACATCCTCTAAACATAAAGCTCATTCTCCTCCGTCAGATTGTAGGTGGGTTCTGTGTCAACAACAATAGGCATATATTTAAGAATAGTGATTTCAGCAGTTGATTTCTCCCCTAGCGACTAGTTTTGCGGACTTTCCATAAGGAAAACATAGAGATGCCCATTCTAGTAATTTATTGTGTGAGATCCCAGATTTCATTTTGGTGAGCCTTGGCCAAAGGTTATCCCTGGAGGATTGCATCCAGTGTTGGAAAGTTTATAGAACCAAGTCCTATAGAGCAGTTTTAGGAGACAACCCAATAGATGGTGGCTTCTTATTTGATTCCTGCCTAGTGGTGCCCTCATTGGAACAGATCCTTGTGAAGCTCAGGATGTTTTTTTTTTTTTAGATTTTAGCAGTCTGTTTTGTTTTGTTTTGTTTTGTTTTTCCCCAAAAAAGCAATGCCACCGCTAACCCCTCTTCCCCTCCCTCCTTTTCTACCACCATGCCTAAGAAAAACACTGTGATGCTATACAACATTTTTTTAAAGTTGCCCTAATCAAGATACCATCCGGATACGGAATTTTAATTCTGGTCATTGTTGGTCAAACCAGTTGCCTCTGCATTCCCTAATGCCAAGCTAGTCTCTTGTGTGCAGTGGCAAAATGTGTGTTCCATGATTCCCGAAAATCATCGTTTCTCAAAAGCAAAACCCAATTTTGGTCCGGTCATTGCTGGACGAATTTATGGGCAAATATAACTGTCACCAGTTTTTTTAAGACGTTCTATTGGGTTTCCATACCTGCATGCTCTTTTTAATTATGATTTTTGATTTATTTGTTTTTTATTTTGTCTCTAGCTTCCCCGGGTATTTTTCCTTTGTCTTATAAAAGGATCAAGTTCCACTATACCGGACACACAAACCAGTCTATGTGATAGAAACTTTCACTGCACACATGCCTAAACAAAAAAGGAAACCCCCCACACACAAACACATAACCCATTCTTGAAAGGGTTCTCCTGCACCCCCACACCTTCCCAGATGATATAGCCTACTGACCATTCTTCAAAGCTCATCTGGAACAGGAAATTTACTAGAAAACACAAGCTAAGGACGCCAGCCTGCCGAGGCGTCTACTGCAGGATTCCAAGTGATTCCCAGACATTACCATGCATGGGGAAGGGGAGGTAAGGCACACACCCATCTGCAGTCCTACCAGCCTAAGCAATTTGATGGTCCAGTTCAAGTCTATGCCAAAATATTAGCTCCGGGTGCTGAGAAAACCTGCCATTTGCTACCTCGAAGGATGCCGAAAGAGCCTCTGTAGACTTCATTGGTCTCCCTCTCTCACTTCTTCCCCATCTCCCCACTGTGTCTTCCTCATCCCAAGTGTCTCTCGCAGTGCTGCACTGTAGTCAGACAGCCCAAAAAAGTAGGGCCAAATATCCAGCAAAAAAGAAAGATGGAAAGATGGAAAGAGCAAGAGAGAGAGGAAGGAAGGAAGGAAGGAAGGAAGGAAGGAAGGAAGGAAGGAAGGAAGGAAGGAAGGAAGGAAGGAAGGAAGGAAGGAAGGAGGACAGGGAGCAAAAATTCTTACCAGTTGTAGAATGTCTTTCATTCCAGAGTAACCAAGGGTGTGTTTATTTGTTCTCCAGTCATTTCCCCCTTCTCCTGCTTTTGCCTCTTGGTCACTAGGCTGTGGCACCGGGAGGGATTAGGAGGAGCAAATGAAGCAGCAAGGCGAGCGGATCAGCCCACCGAGGACATGTATCCAGGTAAAGAGAGAGAGAGATCAGCAGTGAGAGAGTCCATCAGCTAGCATAAGAGAGAGAAAGAGAGAGAGAGAGAGCCTTCTGCACACACACACACACACACCCATCACTATCACCACCAACAAAGCTGTAGGGGAGCACAGGGAGGCTGCAGGCAGAACAGATGGGAGGGGTGGGAGGGGGCCGGGCAGCAGAGGCTGCGAACATAACAGATGTGTTGACTTTAAGTTATACAGGAAATTGATGATGCTCCGCACAGAAGGGTGGAGGGGAAGGCGGGGGGAGACAGAGACAATAGTCAATATTAAACAGGGGAGGCTTTGTGTGCGTCTGCGTAGCAGGCACTCCTGTCTTTTTCTCTTCTCCCATTATACCATGTTAAAAATATGAGTGGGAAAATGTTCATCCCTTGGTTACATTCTGGGTGGATTACTGCAATGTGCTCAATGTGGGGCTGCCTTTAGGAAGTGTTGGGAGACTTCAGCAGGTCCGAAACACTGCAGCCAGATTGGGGCCTACTTAGGCACCCCAATGTAGAAGGCAAACCCCACTTTTCTAGTCCAAAATTACACTTTCACAATTGCTTGGTTCTCGCCTTGGCTTACTTCCATGTATAAGACGACCCTCAAATTTTAGTCTAACAATTTTAGACAAAAACATAGTCTTATACACGGGAAAATACTGTAATTTTTAAAAAAAAACATTTGAACAACTTACTGTTTTCGCTTTCAAATATTTTATTTTTAATCATGTAAGCCTATTTTATGGATTCTCTTTTTAGAAGAAATTCAGGGTAAAATAGTTTAAATAAGATACATAATTTTTTAAAAAAAGCTATTGATGGAAATCTTAACAAGGAAGAAATGGGAAGATTCTAGCAATCTTCTCCTCACTTACAAGATATTTTCTTCGAGACTTAATAATTTTTTTCACATTTGCTAAAATTGTTTTTTTAGGAAATCACATCAATTGTGCAGCCAAAATGTAGCTAAATACCACAAGCACTACCTTGTGGTATGGACTTTTAAGCATCAGAAACACCCAGTAAGATGTTTACATCTTTTTTATCAGACTTTCAGTCCTTTCAGTGCCTGTGCAATCTTTTACATCACAAAGGAGAAAAAATAATTTTGCACAGCTGCTTATTGCACCAATTGCAAAAATCCTAACAGGGGAAAAAGTGTCCATTGTCTTGTTGCATCAGAGGTGAGAAATCCCCTGTTTTCTCAAAAACAAGTATTTTAGCGAGGTTTCTCCACACATCCTTTAAGGAAACTGGGTATGTTTTCCGCAGAAAATATGCCAAAACCTGCCCCCCGTTTTGCCAACTAATATTATTGTACTAAACATATATTTTGATAACTGTTTTACTACTATTCTTTATTAGCTATTTTATTTTTAGATATTGAGTTCCTTGGTTGCTGTTTATGTGATTTCTAATGGGTTTTGTTGTGCACTTGGTGTTATTGTGATTTGTTTGACACCCAGAGTAAGGGCTGTGCCAGTAGCTGGGTGAGCTAAACAGACGGACAGACAGACTGTCTGACTGTCTGACTGACTGACTGACTGACTGATTGATTGATTGATTGATTTTGGGAACATGGATCTCATCTCCCAATTCCTGGCCCTGGAGAAAGATCCCTAAATAGGAGAAGAGATGAAAGAGCCTGTTTGTTTCACTTTATACCCATCTGCTGGTTTGTTTGTTTTATATGCCACCCCATTAATGCACAGTCCTATTCTGGAGGGTGTACATATAAAAACAACAAACAGTCACAAAACAATAACAAAAATATAAAATCAGAAAACCAAAAAATGGAGAGCTGACAGAAAACAGCAGTGCAGAGGTGAGTCAATTCAAGAGGGGCTGCTTTCAAAGGCCTTTCAAAAGAGATGCCTCTCCAGTAGACACGGGCGCGACCAGAAAAAATGACGTTTCGAGTTTTCGTTTGTCGGAACGGGTCCGTTTCGGGTCATTTCCATTTGTCGCGAAATCTTTCAAAAATTTGTCGTTTCATTGTTTCATTTGTTGTTTGTCGTTTCCACCGCGATTTAGCACGATTTGACTTCCCCCAGAGCATAGGAGCATCCCGCAATCAGGACCGGAGCTAGGTGTTTTTGCGCCCTAGGCAGCGGGCGGGGCGGGGGGCGGGCGGGGGGGAGGCGCAGGCGGGGGGTGGGCGAGTGGGCAGTTAGGATATCGCTTAGGATAGAGGTTCTATTCTTGGCTTGCACCCCAAATGTGTGTGTGTGCAAGCAAATTGAAGTTGGGAAAATAGAAAATAAATGGTAGTATATAATATATTTTTAAAATAAATCCACACCTCCCACTCCCAGTCGAACCTCCGCCTTTATCCAATATCAGAAAAAAAATCCTCACAAACTGCCAGAGAAGAAATAAAGAATAAACTGCTATTCCCTTCAGCAGACAAAGCTGCAGGGAATCAAAGAAATTATTTTCTAAATTCAATTCCCTCCCTGCCTGCCTAACTTAAATCCTAAAGCCTCCAGCCTCCCTCCTCAATCTCGATCGGATGACACCAGCACCAGCAGCCAGCCCTCCTCCCTCAACCACATCCATACACCCGACTGCGATTTCTGGAAGGTGCCTCAGCTTTTTATGCCCTCCGAGACATCCAGAAGTGTCAGTCAAAAACCTGGTGATGCCATTGGTGGAATGGTTCAAAAAATTTGCATGGTCCCATCCCATGCCCAGCCCAAATGGGCAAGTCTAAAAAAATAAAAAATAAAATAAAATAAAATAAAATCAATACGACGTTTTAGTGCTATAAAAAAACCCGCTGCTGCTACTATTAAAATTCAGGCATTTAAAATAAATAAATTTCACATGTTTGTGTGGTGATTTGGTGTGTTTTTTGACCACGATTTCAAAAGAAAAATTGTGGTCGCCATTTTGGATCCCCCCCCCACCGCATGGCATGGCGAGATGACGAGGATGACCCCCCCCAGCCTGGTGCAAGCAGCCCAAGACTGGAGAAGAGGGGGGGAAGGACGGGGACCCCCCAGAAACCACCCCTCTGGTAGGTGGCAAAGCCTCAGGCAGGCATATTTTCGCCTGCTTTTTTGGCCGGGAGTCGGGTTTTTTAAAAAAACTTTTAAAAACTTTTTCTGTGCTTTGCATTGCGCAACCGCCGCGATGCCACAAACGAAAACGAAAAACCCGACCAAATTTTTCTTTTTTCGGTTTGAGTTCGAGTTCTGACAGCTTAATTATCGTTACCGTTTCTGTTACGTAACGGAAACAAAAATGGAAACGGAAACGGAAATTTCGCCGAGTCGTGCCCGTGTCTAATCTCCAGCAGCCTATTAAAAGGAAGTAGGAAGGAAGGGAGCCAGGCGAGCTCCAATAAAGGGTGCCACTGTTGAGAAAGCCTGACATCTTGTTGAAGAATTCCTGGGCTCCTTTGGCGTAGCTGCCCAGTGGAGCACAGCCTGAAAAGGTCTGGTGGCTCAAGAAGATGAGCTTGGGGAGAGATGCTCCTACCATCTTACCATCTTACTATCTTACATTCTTTCCTTTTAGAAGGGTGTGGATTATAATGCATCCTTATAAATTCTCAGCCATCCTAGATTAATTAAATATGTGCACCTACTCCCAAGATGGATTCCCAGGGAATTGTCCCTGCCTGCCATTAGAGTGATAAAAAGGAGGTGCATGCCAGGTTAAAAAAGGGAGTCAACCCTAAATCCTAAATTATCTCTTTTACTGTCTGCCTTTCATCCCACCATGTGTGCCACTGACTGCACAGCTGAGACAAGACCGGAAGCATGATGGATGGCCTGCGAAATAAGTAGAATGACATGTGTAACTGCCCTCACCCATACGGCAGGATAATTCTGGCCAATACCTTTATGAACAAATCTCCAGCACAAAGGCAGATTTTACTACATTTGGGGATGGGAGAATGAACCAAATGAAGTTTTCACCCAACCCAGGGCAGGAGAAGGGAGGCTGGAAATCAAGCCCTATGAGGAAAGACTGAAAGAAGTAGGGATGTTCAGCTTAGAGAAAAGAAAACTTCCATTTTCAAGTAACTGACCAGTTAGTCAGGATGGAGGGGCAGGGGGCAGATGTAGTTACTTGCAACACCTGTGGCATGTTCGTTTTTCTGCCAAACCAGGTGCTGGGATACATTTGCTCAAAGTGCAAGCTGGTGGCCCTCTTGGAGGACAAGGTCAGGCAGCTGGAGGCCTGTGTTTACAGTCTTTGCAACCTTAGGGACCAGGAGGGGGTGTTGCAGGAAGCAGAGAAAAACTTTGTCAAAACTAGTGACAGGGAGAAATCTCAATCAGGGTGAGGGCATTTCACAAATACAGGAGGCAGATACTTGGAGGAATGTCACAGTCAGAAAAGGAAGAACTAGGAAACAGACAGAGAGCTTGCAACTGCACAATAGATTCCAACCTCTTTCCTTTATCAGCCAGGAACAGGAACTGCACCTAGAACAGCAAGGGCAGCTTGAAGACCCTGCACAGAGGAATCCAACAGTACAACAAGGGGCACCTACCAAGCCTCGAAGAAGGTGAGTGGTGGTGATTGGAGACTCCTTACTTAGAGGAACAGAAGCGGTCATCTGCAGGCCTGACAAAATGAATTGAGAAGTCTGCTGTCTCCCTGGAGCCAAGATTCGGGATGTAACAGAGTCTGACGAGACTCATCAAGCCCACTGATTCTAACCCATTTCTTTTGGTCCATGTAGGAACTAATGATACTTCAAAATGCAGCTTTCCAGATATCACAAAGGCATATGAAGAGATGGGTAGGAAGCTGAAGGACCTGGGTGGACAGGTGGTAATCTCATCTCTCCTCCCTGTAGAAGGACGTGGCCCATGAAGGGAAAGAACAATAGTGGAGGTGAACAATTGGCTTCAGAGATGGTGCCGGCAGGAACGATTCGGATTCTTGGACCATGGTTTGCTTTTTCATTCAGATCGGATATTGGACCAGGATGGGGTGCACCTCACCACTGCTGATAGGAATCTTTTTGCCGAGATGATTGCAGATTTAATAAGGAGAGCTTTAAACTGAGTTTGCAGGGGGTGGGGGAGAGAAAATTCTATTAACGGTAGAGATCCAGAAGGGGTTGTGGAGACTAGCCCAAAAGTTGAAATAGGAGCAGGGCAAGAAGTAGTGCAGATCATCAGTGCAAGGAAAAACAGGTTAAGAAAAGGACATGTAAGAAGCACACGCAGCCTCTAATGTCTCTACACCAATGCACAGAGCATGGGGAACAAACAAGAGGAGCTGGAACTCCTAATACAGCAAAATAAATATGACATAATTGGCATCACTGAAACATGGTGGGATGAGACGTATGATTGGAATGTAGTCATTGGAGGGTATAACCTGTTTCAAAGGAAAAGGCCGAGTAAGAAAGGAGGAGGTGTAGCTTTATATATTAAGGACATTTATACCGCTGAAGAAATACAAGATAAACAGCAAGGGAACCATATTGAGAGTATTTGGGTTAAAATCAGGGCTGAAAAAACTAGGAGGGATGTCACCAAGCCAGCTGGAGGAGTGGGATGATGCCTTCTGTGAACAGATGGCCACATAGTCAAAAGGGAGAGATGTAGTACTAATGGGAGATTTTAACTATCCTGATATATGCTGGCAGTCCTACTCAGCTAGGAATGCAAGGTCTAACAAATTTCTTACTGCCCTTGCAGACAATTTCATATTTATTTATTTATTTATTTGGCACATTTATATCCCACAGCCTTTTTCCATACAGGAACTCATGGCGGTTCACAATAAAATAGATAAAACCACTACAGACACGGTTAAAATGGTCCAGAAGGTAGAGGAGGCAACAAGAGGCAAAACCATTTTAAATCTGGTCTTAACCAATAAGGAGGACCTTGTAAATGGGGTCAAAGTGGTGGGATCTTTAGGTAAAAGTGACCATGCCCTTTTGGAATTTGTTATACAGTTGGAAGGAGAAGCTAAGCATACTCAGACAAGAATCCTGGACTTTAAGAAAGCCAATTTTTGTAAACTTAGGGAATTATTGGCTGTGATTCCATGGACTGAAACACTGAAAGAGAAGGGAGTCCAAGATGGATGGGAGTTCCTTAAAAGCGAGATATTAAAGGCACAATTTAAAACTGTTCCAACAAGAAGAAAAAATGGGAGAGGTCTAAAGAAACTGCAATAGTTTACTAAAGAACTTTCAACTCAGCTAACTATAAAGAAAAACAAGTACAAGGAATGGGAAATGGGAAATGCATCAAAGAGGAATATAAGAAAACAGCTAATATATGCAGGGGGATGGTAAAAAAAAGCTAAAGCGCAAAACAAACTTAGACTTGCCAGGGAGATTAAAGATAGTAAAAAGGGTTTCTTTAGTTATGTCCGCAGCAAAAGGAAAAATAAGGAAATGATAGGCTCTCTGCGTGGTGAGGATAACCAGTTACTAACAGGAGACAAGGAAAAGGCAGAACTATTCAACACCTCCTTTGCCTCTGTTTTCTCCAAAAAGGAAGAAAGAGATCCACTGGGACAAATAGTAGATGAGGTAGGATGGGACTTGCAACATAGAATAGGTAGATAGATAGTACAGGAACACCTGGAAACATTAAATGAATATAAGTCCCCTGGGCCAGATGAATTACACCCAAGGATAATAAAAGAACTGGCAGAAGTAATTTTAGAACCATTGGCAATAATGTTTGAGAAGTCCTGGAGAACAGGGGAAGTCCCCATCAATTGGAGGAGGGCTAATGTTGTCCCCATCTTCAAAAAGGGGAAAAAAGAGGACCCAAATAATTACCGCCCAGTCAGCTTGACTTCCCTGGAAAGATCCTAGAGCAGATTATAAAACAGTCAGTCTTCAATTATTTAACAAACAATGCTGTCATTACAAGAAGTCAAGATGGGTTTCTTAAAAACAAGTCATGCCAGACTAATTTGATCTCTTTCTTTGATAGAATTACAGGCCTGGTGGATGAAGGGAATGCTGTGGATATTGCTTATCTGGACTTTAGTAAGGCATTCATTAAGGTTCCCCATGGTATTCTTGTTAAGAAGTTAGTAGAAAGTGGGATAGATAGTGCTACTGTTAGGTGGATTTGTAATTGGTTGACTGATCGCACCCACAGGGTGATTATAAATGGCCTCTCTTCAGCTTGGAGAGACGTGACCAGTGGGGTGCCCCAGGGTTCTGTTCTGGGTCCAGTGCTGTTCAATATCTTTATTAATGACTTGGAGGAAGGAATAGAGAGTATGCTAATTAAATTTGCAGATGATACCAAATTGGGAGGGCTTGCTAATTCCCTAGAGGATAGGATGAAAATCCAAAAGGACCTTGACAGATTAGAATGCTGGGCCAAAGCTAACGGAATGGATTTCAACAGAGGGAAATGTAGGGTGCTACATCTAGGTAAAAAGAATGAATTGCACAGATATAGGATGGGGGACACTTGGCTGGAGAATAGTACCTATGAAAGGGATCTGGGAGTCTTGGTGGACCACAAATTGAACATGAGTCAGCAGTGTGATGCGGCAGCCAGGAAAGCCAATGTGATTCTTGGTTGCATCAACAGAAGCATAGTGTCTAGATCAGTCGTTCTCAACCTGTGGGTCCCCAGGTGTTCCTGCACTGCAACTCCCAACAGTCTCCACCACTCACTATGAATGAAGAGATTTCTGGGAATTGCAGTCCAGGAATATCTGGGGACCCACAGGTTGAGAACCACTGGTCTAGATCAAGGGAAGTGATAGTACCACTCTATTCTGCTCTGGTCACACCCCACCTGGAGTACTGTGTCCAGTTCTGTGCACCTCAGTTTAAAAAGGATGTTGACAACCTCGAGTGGGTGCAGAGGAGGGCGACCAGGATGGTTGAGGGTCTGGAGGAAATGTCTTACGAGGAACGGCTTAGGGAACTAGGAATGTTTAGCCTCTCTAAGGGCCTTTTTAGACAACCCCTAAACTCTGCCGCAAATGGCTCCCAGCTCCGGAGCTTAGAATTGTTTACCCACCAGCTCTGGAGTTTACTGAAAATTAAGTGCGACCATGCCCACCTAAGCGCGTCCCAGCGCACTTTTCATGTACCTGCTCGCCGAGGGTGAAAAATCTTGATGCGGATGTGCCGGGCTCTCCTCGCTTCTTTTTGTTGTTGTTTTTGCCCCTTTAAGAGAAGGAATCACAACGACAGGGCGGCGTCCACCGGCACTGGAGGTAAGCCTGCATTCTTTTGTCCCTTTTTTTCTCCCTCCCCTCACGCAGCCAGCAGCCAGGAAGTGCGGAGGGGTGGGGACACACGAAAGCGCCCTAAAAGAAGGCTGAAGGGGGATATGATAGCTATGTTTAAATATTGTCATATTGAAGAGGGAACAGATTTGTTTTCCACGGCTTCAGAGACTAGGACTTGGGGCAATGGTTTCAAACTACAGGAAAAGAGATTCCATTTGAATATTGGAAGAACTTCATGACAGTTAGAGCTATTCGGCAGTGAAATATGCTGCCACGGAGGGTGGTAGAGTCTCCTTCTTTGGAGGTTTTTAAGCAGAGGCTGGATGGCCATCTGTCGGAAATATTGTGATGGGGTTTCTGCATGGCAGGGGGTTGGGCTAGATGGCCCTTGAGGTCTCTTCCAACTCTATGATGCTATGATTCTATGGATGATATGATACCACTTTTCAGATATTTGAAGGGCTGTCGTCCAGAGGAGAAGCAGGATCTGTTCTCAATCATCCTGCTGTAATTCAGCTTCAGGGCTCCCATTACTTAAGTCAGGTGCCAGGGCCACCTTTATACAACCAAATACTCTCTTCTGTCTTCAGCTTTCTCTCTTCATGAGCAAGGTCTTCTTCCACAGAGAAGGTCTGTTTTGTGCTCTCCAGCACAAATCTGGCCTTATGGAGCGGGGGTGGTTTCGTGAGCAGTTTAGAGGGCCTAATCCCCCATGCGCAGTAATTCAGGGAAAGAGGATTACCCATTCTGCCTGCACTGCCCTCGTCTAAATATAGACAGATTCCACCTTTTCATTTCATCAGCTGTGGGCACGGAGGGTTCTCATTCTGGTAGCCAGACAGATGGAGAGACAGTTTTCTTTGTTATTTCTGGCCCAACAGATCATTCATTTATGTATTCTACCATGGAGTCCCATTCACAGCCCTGCTCCTCAGAGGGAAATTTCCTCTGGCCTTCAGTAACCCAAACAAATTCTAATCAACTCTTTGAGAAGACCACCACCTCTGGGATTTTTCCTATGGAAAGTAGGGTTGAAACTCAAAGGTGGCTCTATCTGTGTGTGAGTGAGTGGTGAGTGAGTGAGTGAGTGAGAGAGGAGGGGAGAGAAGGAATATGGATGTCCTTAATATGGACAGAGCATTCTGAAAGAAAAGGGCTTGCCTCAGCACCTGATGGTCATGATGCACAACTTTTATTTTGTACAAGAAGTTGCTGTTGTTACGATCAGGGTACTGTCTCTTCTTCATCCCCGCTGCATAGGGCCCTGCTCCACATATGTGTTCTCGCATGCGTGCATCCCCCCCTTCCCAGGTTCCATCATGACCAAAACAGGAATGGTTGTAACGGGTGTGGGGTGGTGGTGGAAAATCCCTGTGCAGGGAGGGGCAAAGGCATGCACACATGGACATGTGCATGTACCTTAGAGGGCACTTTTGGTTGGGAGTGAATATGGAGAAACAGAATAGCCTCCTATAGGCAAAGTTGTCAGACAAGGGTACATTTGATCTTATCTGTTCATTAGTATGAAGAACATATCAGATGGAAAGCCAGATGAAGGAGGAGTGAAAACATTGATAATTTAACATATGCAGATGACACCATCTCATTGGCAGAAAGCAGCAATGACTGAAAATGTGTCCTGATGAAAGGAAAAGAAGAAAATGCCAAAGCAGGACTGCAGCTGAACATTCAGACAACAAAAATCATGGCCCAGGAATAGCTACACAGTTTTAATGCTGACAATGAAGAAATTGAACCAGTGAAAGATTTTGTGTTCTCCAGCTCAATCATCAATCCACAGTGGGACAGCAGCAAGACTAAGACTCTGAACAGCAGCAATGAAGGAAGTAGAAAAGATCAAGTGTTAGGGATGTGTCACTGGATAACAAGACCCAGATCTTCTCCTTCTTGTATTTCCAAACCATGTGTTGCTGTAAAAGCTGGACAGCCAAAAAAGGTGACAGAAAAGATGACACTGTATTTCATTGGTGATGGAGAACAGCTTTGCAGATACCCTGGACTGCTGGGGAGAAAACAAAGATTATTTGTCTCTGAGGCTGATCTATTTCCGGAGACAAAAAATGTTGCCACTAAGGCTGTCCCACTTTGGGCAGATCAAAAGAAGCCAAGATCCTCTGAAAAAGACCATAATGCTGGGAAAGGGGGAAAGCAGCAGGAAAAGAGGAAGGCCAAATAAACAGGATGGATTGATTCCATCAAGGGAGCTGCAGCCTTGAGTTTTATATGAGAGCTAGCCAGGGCTGCTGAGGACAGGACATTATGGAGATTGCTCATCCATGGAGCTACCATGAGTGTGCAGCAACTTACAGCCCATAACATTCATCATAATAGCAACCATTTCCACCAGATTCCATGAAATTTATTCTGAAATGTGGCCAGATAATGACTATGGAAAAATCCCCTTCCAGCTAATGGAGCACCACACAGAGATAAGAGCATCACCCTTGTGAATCCATGACGAGCCGGTTGTTGTTGCTATCCTCCTGGCCCATCCCTTTTTAAACCTTTTATCTCAATCCATAATTGGAGTGTGGTCAATACATGGAAACTCATTTTCCCCTCCTATCTGCTCCCTCGCCTTGTTTCTTATGAGACTTTTAAGCCACCGTAACATTGAACTGCTCATTAGCACTTGAGTAATTCTATAATCTTTTCACAGAGGGAAAATGCTATCAAAGCATTTGGTCCATGATCCAGAAAATTAATTTAGGATGCTGCCAACATTCAGAAGACAGCCCCCTGGACTGTCTCACTGCTGGATTTGTTAATGTTATGGGAATTTTTCTGCCAAGCTAATAAAAGGATGGATAATTCAGAGAATGGAGATGGTTTCAGTGTTCTCCCTTTTCTCATATTCAAAGAAATGATATCCTTAAAATAAACTTGCAAGGTAGCGCTTTCTGGAATGTTGCTAGCTCCTTCCATGAATGGGATCAGCTAGGTGTGTGAGGCGAGGAGTGTTGATATATGAGATGAGATGGCAATTGATATATGGATGTGATGGAGATGTACGTATAGCAGTGGTTCCCAACCTTGGATCCACAGATATTCTTGTACTATGATTCCCAGAAATCTTGACCAGCCTACTAGTGGCAAAGACCTCTGGGAATTGTGGTCCAAGAACATGTCTCTCCCCCCCCCCCCGATTGGGGACCACTAATACAGAGAGAAGAGATTTAGACTGCTGTTCTGGGTCACAACTTCCAAGTCTCCTTTCTAAGACCCTCCTTTTCCGAGGAAGCAAAAAAGCCATCTCCTTGGAAACCCAGCCCTACAGTTTTCTTGAATGTCCCTCAAGTGATTGACCTTGGCTTCATTCCCTTCATCTCCAGGTATTGGGCACCAATCACATGCCCGTGAATTTTTGCCAGTAGTCAGACAGTCATACTTGTGTCAATGAGTTCAAGACCCAGCCAACTCCTGTGATTTTTTAACCTTCAAAGCTGTGGCTTATATTTTATCTGGTTCATTCACCTGCAAAGATAAGTTCTTCAGCAGTAGAAACCAAGGACAGGAACACCCTGCATAAACCCATATTGATGCTGAGCCTTCACAGGGGCTTAACCTTCAAGTTCTTTTTCCAAACCCTTACAAATCTGGCACTTGCTCACTGAGGCTGAGTTGCTTAGTCACTGAGGCTCCTCCTTCTGGTCAGTAAGCTGCTTCTTTTTGTCTTCTGTTTTGCTGCAAAATTTCCCACTAGTCCTCCTGCATTTCCTGTATAAATGCTCTTTGGGCAGAGTGGCAGAGTTGGGCAAAGAGACTGCCCAAACCCATAACTGAGTTCTCCTTCAAAACCGTATCAGGTTTAAAAAGGGAGTAGAAAATGGCATTTTTCACTCCTGGAAGGATCTAGGACAGTGGTTCCGAACCTGTGGGTCCCCATATGTTCCTGGACTGCAACTCCCAGAAATCCTGCCCAGCTCAGCTAGTAATGAAGACTTCTGGAAGTTGCAGTCCAGAAACATCTGGGGACCCACAGGTTGAGAACCACTGATCCAGGAGATGTGATTTTCTATCAAAGCAAGGTGCAAGGCTTTCTACCTAGAATGAAACCAGAATGTACTTCAGGTATGTAATATCTGCATACTTTTGTAATTGTTGCATATATCTGGGGGAAGGGGTGCATTCAACCATGAGCATGTCGTTGGCCCCTAGACAACCCATAGCTGCTAGCCCTGGTTGTATGTGGACTGCAGACACTCTTGTCTTCTGTTCCAAGGGAATCCCTATAACATAATTGCATCCTGGTCCAGGACAACCTCAGCAAAACAAAATGATAGCTGTGCAAGCCACCCAAGAAAGAGCTATGCTCTTGCTGTCATAATTCCCCACCAACCCAGATGGAAAACAGGGGCGGGGGGAGGAGGAGGAGGAGGAGGATGAAAGAGCTGCCTCCTTACTAAAGGTAAGCTGCTGCCCCCTCATGGCGACCAATTTCACTGCATGTTCCTACATACAATATGTCAGTAGGGAATCAACAAGATCTCGGCATCCTTTCATTTCAGTCTTTGCACTTGTCAATGGCCGTTACTTCAAGTACTTCGATTGGAATGGAACGTGGTCTCCCTTCGCTCCCACCCCTTTTTCTCTGTCCTCACGTGGCAAAGTTTTAGGATTGAATCCATTACTACCTCTCGTGGCATTGGGAGCTTATTTGCAACGTCCGCAGCTTTCTTTAATTTTTTTAAAAAATTACCTCAACGACCATCGATGCATCAATACCCGGCTATCATTTGCGGCTGAGCAAAATTACTGTATGATCCTTCGTTTTCTACTCCCGAATTGTATTATTTTGTCATTGGCGACGTGAAAAAATTGCTGTTCTCCGTCAGGGTCACTAGGTGGACCAGCACACAACATTTGTTGTTTATGATCCATCGGTCCTCCAAGGGCATTCTCCCTTCCTAAATCCCTAGAGCAGTGACCAAGCAACTTCCGCCTCAAACTACCATTACAAAGCTATCATGCCTCCCTCGTTCAGGGAAAAAAATAAAAAAATAAAAATTAGTGGCCAATGACTTTGGATGCAAGATCTTCGGCCTCCGGCATCCTTTTAGGGGCATTTCAGTCTTTCTCACAGAAATGACGGCTTGTCCAAAGCCTTTATCAAAGAAGCAGCACAGCCATGCTGACTGGGTGATGCTGGGTGTTGTTGTCCAAAAAAATAAACATCTCTTAAACTCTAACCAGATCTGCAGTTCTTCTCTGCTAGCTAGTGGAGCTAGCTGCCTTTTGCTAGGGTGGGTGCTTCCAAATGCTTCACTGTGTTCTTCTGTTGCAGCAAAGCCAAGAAGGAAACCTGTGGCATCTGAAAGACTGACACATTGGGTATGAGTTTTTAGAGGTCCACAGCTCACCTCTTCGCAACCTAATGCATTGGAGACATGGGTTTGCAAAGACAGCTTGAGCAATGCAAGAGGCCACGGCGAACGTGTCTGGGGACTCACCGAGAGTTATGTGCACAACTACCCACAAACCTCACTCCAAGCCAAACAGATTTTATCAAGACTCCCAGGCCAAGTAGAACACATTCTTCTGCTAAGCTTCCTGTGGCACCATCCACCCACAGGCCACCTGCCTCAACACTCTCTTCTCATCAGTACCCTTTTTTATTGAGCTGTGAGCTTCCTAACTTAATAAAGACAGGCCTGCTTTAAATAAATACACACAATTACCTTGTAGACTACAGAAACACAAAGATATTTTTTGTCTCATTTGTTGTAAGGCTTCCAAAGATTCTGGCAACATGTTATTACGATGAAGCCATCCTTTCAAGCAATGCATAATTGCAGGTCTGTTGATCCAGCCAGGCTACAGGTGTCGTGTTAGCGCCTCATCCTAACCCCCATTGCAGCCACACCTGGGACTTTAAGACCCCTACAAACTAAGAGGTACGCCAGCAGACCACTTCAAAACACGCCCCACCAACACAGGAAGAGAACACAGGAACAGACCACCTGAAGGCATAAGGATTTAGGATCCATGTTTTAAAGGAACTTCCCTTGCAATTGACATTTTCTTCCTTCATCACGCTCCAAAATAAAAAGACAAATATAGAGATTCAATATTAGGTAGGAGGCCTTGGAGAGAGGCGGGCACTTATGTATTTCTTGTGGGAAAATTCAATGCAAATAATTAGAAAGAAGTGGTTCTTACCTAAAAGTAGAAGAAGAAAAACATTGCAGCCAAGCAATCTCTGCTGCCTGTTCCGCCTGGCGACTGCATTTTAAAGAGCACAGAGGGAATCACTGCATCGGAATCACCCTGCCATGCGGCGAAGCAGTCCTACAAGGCATTGCATGTTAATTATGTGCCTGCAGGGTTCCCCAAAGAGGGAGCATCGGGGAGGCACACCTGGGTTTTGTTTTGCTCGGGCCACAAGACTGAACATGGGAGGTGGGGGAGGGGAGGAGGAAAAACGGCAGAGCCTCACACAGAGAAAGTGTGTGTTGGGGTAAAAAGGTCTTGACTCTCAAAATACATACACTCTCGCAAAAACTCCATAGTCCGTTCTTCCTTACTAAAGCTCTTTCAGCTGGGTTTTGAGCAGCATTGACAAGGAGGGTGCAATAATCCAAACAATGCACCAAACAGTGATTTTTTTTTTAATTATTTATTTTTGACACCATTCATATAAGGCCGCCTTCCTTCACCTCTCTTGAATTGCAGCTTACACGTTCTCTAGCTCAAAGCTCTGGTTGGCTAGCAGTTATCTAGCCCAGCGGATCAGGAGAGAGGGCTGAATCCCTTCCCCTTCCAGTCTGTTTGCTGGTTTCCACCACATGAAAAATCTTCTCCCCTCATCTTGCTAATTGTGGCCACATTTTTAAAAACCAAAAGGCACTAATAAGGGGAGTATGCGATAGGTCTCTGATGAAATTACTAGAGACCACCTGATCTTTGCTCATGAATTAAGCATAGGGAGGAGTCCCATGGGATTGCACAAGGCTACCCCCCACCCCCACCACACACACACCCAAAGACAACCGTTAAATAATGTAAAGTGAAAAGAGAGGCCATCCTTACTTATGCTGTGTAAACTTTAGGGTTATGCATCAAGGTAAGGGGAAAAAACAAAATCTCCTTTAACTGCACAAGTGCTTCAGATGAGAACTGGGGAGAAGTGCTTTATGCAGCTGAAGACAGACAGAATATAATTTGGCATCTGGGTAAGACTACAAGAGCATTGCGCTGTTTGGTTTGGAGAAAACGGACTAGGAATTATCCATAGGCCTCCTTCCTTTTGCAGTTCTAAGATTAGAACATGGCCCCCTCCCTGCAGGGAGAATTTGACTCTGAGGGAAAGAATTTGGTTGGAAATAAATTTGTTTCAATTTGCTTCTGAAAATTTGCCTAAATTTGTGGTTTGCTGCACAAATCTTATTTTAGTTAGGGGAAGCACTGGCCAACGTTTTTTCATTTTTGCTATTACGGCCTTGTGGCTAATGGTACTCAGATTACATGGTCAGTTGGCTGTAAGAAGATTTGCCTGTTGGACAAGACAGCTAAAAGTATAGCAAGGGGCAAAAGACTATATTTCTCAACTGTTTTTAAATAGAAAAAATAGACAAGAAGATGTAGGGAAAATTTTCCAGCTAGATAATGAAGGAGGCAATGTGGATTAGGAAGAACATCTCTGTATATTAGCCTGCAGAGTCCCCAAATCACGGTCTGTGAACCAAGGTAGCCAGCGACAAAATGGGAACGAAAAAGAGCAAATATCACCATGGTTGAAAAGTCTTCAACTTGATACTTTAGAGAAAATGGTCTTAAAACAGAAGCACCGGGAAGGGGGTGGACTCGTGGTTTAATAATCCTCCTGATTCTCAGAAAACACAAAGCATTTACGATTTATCGCCAGAGATCCAACTCACCCCTTCAAAAAAGAATTTAAAATGTGGCTTTTCCAATAGTTTTTTCCTGGCCAGCACAGATCCTAATACTTTAATGGACTAATCTATCTTTATCCCACCATCTTATGTTTATTGTAATGTTGTAGTGGTTGTGTGTTTTTTTAATCTTTTTCTGATGCACCGTTATTATGTTATGTAACATGTTACAGTAATTGTGGTTTTATTATGCTTGTTTACATTATTTTGATTGATTGTTTTATGGATGTTGTAAGCCTCCCTGAGTGGTCTTTGGTCAGATGGACAGGGAATGAATGAATGAATGAATGAATGAATGAATGAATGAATGAATGAATGAATGAATGAATGAAGATGGTCTTGCAATGAGCAAACCCTCTCCCTTCTCTTCCCATGGTTTACTGTACAGCTTGACCTATAGATGCATTCACCATTATCCTATAGTGGGTGCTGAAAGTTAAGGCATATGAGAGTGGCTCTTTTGGAAATATGAAGAAATGAAATTTGAGTTGGAAAATAAGCAGGACATGCCATTTCCCTTCTAGAATGGCTGGAAATGTCTTTGTTACAAACAGCCATGCCAACTCGTATGCTAAAGAGATAGTATACTGTAAGTCACCCATTGTTCTTAACTCATTGCCACATGATATTCCTGCTTCTCTTTCCTTTAGCCACAAATCATGGTTGCTGTTCGCAGAACAAAAATAACTGAATAGCAAATAGGGGACGTCACTCATGACTAAGCATGAAATGCAATCCAACACCACTGTCTCTTTATTATAGAGCAGTACTTCCCAAACTGTTCTACTCAGGCTGGGCTGCCCCTGCCCTTCTGACCTCCTAGTATCATATCCGAGGAGGCACAAACAGTTGCCCATAAGTTAACGGAACCCAGAGTTAGGAAAGTTTGAAAATCACTGTCCTACGAGAGAGAGAGAGAGAGAGAGAGAGAGAGAGAGAGAGAGAGAGAGAGAGAAACCCGTCTAGCTAAAGTTCAACTTTGTCCCTGTGGAACGTCAAGCACTGTGAACAGGTTCTCTTGACAAGCTGGCATTATCGGGGTTAGGAAGGTAGCTTTAAATGTCAGTAAACAAAGATCCAAGCTAGCCAAAGGCTCAAAAGGTGGAGTCATGAGCTTGGTCAGAATGACTGAAAGACAGCATGCCAGCTCATTTTACAGTTCTGGGTGGGAGTAAATTATGAAGATCTCATACCAACTTTTAAGAACAGGGCCAGCTCATAGGTTAGGAGTCACTGAATATCCCAGCTGGTTCACCACTATGGCTGCAAGAAAATATCCAAAGAGACAAACAAGAAAATCCTGTTCTTTTTAACTGGAGCAAAAAAAAAAATAAGTACAGAAGACACTGTCGTAGGCATGTAGAGTATCATGTTGTAAAGATAACAATTTCCCCCCATATGGAAGCCTAAGTTCATTGCATTGAAAGCTTCTTTGAGGCCTTTATTACATGCAGAACATCTTGTGTAAAAGTTATTGAAGGTTTTATGCACCATGCTAGAAGTCTCAGTATGTGACATGTAATTTAAATATTGAATTCAACCAGTCCCTATGTAGTGACATCCTGAATCTATGGGAACCTGTATCTACTTTGGGGCATCCAAAGCAATTGTAGATGCATAGAATCATAAATTGAGTGGAAAGGGGCTTATACAGCCATTGAGCTCAATCCCCTGCTCAATATAGGGGTACACATCAAAATAATATGTACCAGGATATCATTCTTGGATGCCTCCAGTGCTGGAGTATTCACCACCTCCCAAGGTAACTGGTTCCACTGCATACTGTTCCAACAGTTAGAAAGTTCCCCCCTCCTAATATTCAGCTGAAATCTAGATTCATGTACCCGTTGCCCATCCTTATGTGCCCTGCACTCTGGGATGATCGAGAACAGATCATCATCCTCCTTGGCAAGACTACCGCTCCAATATTTGAGAAATGCTATCATATCTCCCTGAATATTCACTGGAAGGACAGATGTTGAAGCTGAGGCTCCAGTACTTTGGCCACCTCATGAGGAGAGAGGACTCCTTGGAAAACCCCCTGATGTTGGGAAAGATTGAAGGCAAAAGGAAAAGGGAACAGCAGAGAATGAGATGGTTGGAGGGTGTCATCAATGCAACCAATATGGATTTGACCAAACTCCAGGAGGCAGTGGAATACAGAAGGGCCTGGCGTGCTCTGGTCCTTGGGGTCATGAAGAGTCAGACACAACTGAATGACTGAACAACAACAACAACAACAACAACAACAACAACAACAACAACAACAACAACAACAACAACAACCATCATATCTCCCCTTCGTCTTCTTTTCTCAAGATTAAATATGCCCAGTTCTTGAAAGCCATGGTTGAGATGATTACCACAGAGTGATCAATATTGCATTAATTTTGTCCACTCTTACTACTACCTGACTGGTTACCAGAAATGAAAGGAGAAGATAAATGCCTTCTTTGGAACATTTGCACAGAAATATGTTGCTGACAAATGACCTGCCTTAAGTGACAGCATGAACAAGTTATTTTCGTGATAGTGAAAAGACTTATGTGTGGATTACCCCAGATTGACACAAGCTGGAGAAATGCTGGACATCCTAGTACCCACTTGTGCTGTGAAGTCAAGTGTCAGCTCAGGCTGCTTCTTGCCCTTCTCACATACCTTGAAAATTCTGGTTCCATCAGAAAGTTCATCAGAAGCAATGTGATGGCAAAAAAGCAATAACCAAACTGAGAGAAGGGCAAATTGTAGTGAAAGCCACTGAAACTCTGCTAATAACAGTGTAGGAAATTGGTGATGGTTGCTTGTTTATTTCCAGCTGAAGTGGCCTAGCCATTTTAACTATCTGGTCAGAGCAGGAAGGAAATTAACCACATTTCAGTCCAGTGAAGATGCAAGAGAGGATGGAGAAACTTTAGAGGCATCCAAGGCTGAACAAGGATCTCCAGACAATTGTCAATAGTTCCATATTCAGCCATAAATGGAAATACTTTATACAGTAGGACCACCCTTTCTACATGATCACCCTTTCTACATGATCCATGTCCCTATTTTAACAAATAAATAAAAATTTCCAAGGTGTATTACCATGTGTGACCACTAGATGGAACCAGAGACTATGTTATATAGAGGTGGCATAAGGGAAACACACTGATGGATTGATGTCTCTGATGAAAACAGGGTCTGGTGAAACAGAAATCTCATGGGGGAGGCTGTAGCAGCAGTACAATTTGTTAGTTTCAGGATAAGATGGTATTCTGTTCCCCTTCTCCTTGCAACTCTCACCAAAGATGTTCAAAATCATAAGACAAAAAATCAAGATGTCTCCAAGACTAAACCTATTGTTAGGAAAGACGGTTTGATGGGTTTTCAACCAGATCAGCCCAACCTCTCGTCAAATGACCACTTGGCCCTGCAACAAAACTGTTAGCATAATAGCCAACACTTAATTGCTCAAATGGAAATTCAACAACATTTTTCCAAAAAAGCAATCAGCAATCAGTTTTTCCCCATTCTATTTGTGAAGTCTTTTGCCTTTGTTGTTGACTTGATCTTGTATCTTTGAGAGTCAATTTAGGGCGTTTATACACGACCCCTAAACTCCGGGGCAAATGGCTCCCAGCTCTGGAGATTTAAAATGTTTACCCACCAGCTCCGGAGTTAACAGGAAATTAAGTGCGACCCCGCCCACTTTAGCGCGTCCCAGCGCAGCTTTCAGGTATCTGCTTTTTGGATGTGAAAAATATTTGATCCAGTGTAAGGATAGTGAGTGCGGGGCTCTCCTGGCTTCTGTTTGTTGTTTTTCTGCCCCCCAAGAGATCTGAATGCTGCCGGGAACAGAACAGAGGTAAGCTGGCATTCTTTTCTTTCTTTTTTCTCCCTCCCTCACGCAGCCAGCAACCAGGAAGTGCGGAGGGGGGTGGGGACAGAGGAAGAGTGACGAACCCCTAAGATCTCTGGTCCGAATTTAAGTGGCCAGCAGATCTTAGGGGTCGTGTAAAAAGGCCCTGAGATTAGTTGTAAGGTCATTGTAGGAAGCACCCCACACAATGAAGAGCAGCTAAACACAACCAACAGGGGCAATATGTTTGACCCATCTGAAAGAGCCGTGTGTTGAGAAAGAAATTCAAGATACAGTGAGGAACAATTAATTCTTCAACTCTATAGCTTTTTAAAGCTATACCCTAGGACAGTGGTGGTGAACCTTCAGTACTCCAGATATTTTGGACCACAACTTCCACAATTCTTTGTCATTGAAAATCTAGGCTCAGAATTCTGGGAGTTGTGGTCCAAAGCATCTGGAGTGCCAAAGGTTTGCCACCACTGACCTAGGACATACAGCTAATATACTTCAGTGGGTTGGAGTGCCTGGCTGTGGAGCCTGGAATCACGAGTTCAAATCCTCAGTGAGCCTCCTCCTGGGAGAAAGGCCAGCCAAGATTCCCCTGGCCCATGTGTGGCTGGTGGGGTTGTGTGCCCTGCCTCCTGTGTGGCCTTTGGCTAGCTGCATGGCCTCAGAGCATCACCAAAAAGACCCTGGTGAGATATTTCTGAGTGTTTTATAGCCACTGTAAATTGGAATTGACTTTGTGGCACATAATTAGTAATCAGCTTCATCACTATAGGATGTTCAACTCACCTTCACAAACCTATCACTCACCAGGTCTCCTTGAACTGCCTTAAAACAATTCAATCTGGCCTTCTGCCTCTCTTCTTCCGCTACCTGTTTCTCTCTCACAAACTCTGGGTGGAGAGCGGAAGATGACAAAATGATTCCAGGTTTTGCCCACCCTTGAATGTAGAGGCTGCCTTCCTGTTGGATTCCTGTGGTGCAACAAAAGGAAAGCCTTTGGCTCTAAATGCCAAAGTCCTTGACTCAAGATCCCTGGCAAGTTATCTTGCATGTTTTGCTCCATTTTAATGCCACGCTGCTGCCTTTCTTTCTTAGAAGGCTGTGTCTCCCCCCCGCTGAAATGTGCATGTACTTATTGGACAGTCGGTGGATTTATTTCCCCATTTTACCTCATGTACATGTATGCTTATTCATTCTGACCCAGCTTATCCATTTTGACACTTAACAAAGCATCTCTATAGCCATTGTAGCCATTTGCATTACAAAATGTGTGCATAGTGTGGCGGACATTCTTCATCTCTGAAAGATTTTATGGACCTCACAAATTCTTGAGGCAGGTGGCATGAGCCTTAGGAGGTCCCAAAGCACTGCTGTACCTCTGCTGAGATGGTTGAAACCAATACAATTAATTTCTGTCCCTATCTCTGATATCCACCAAGGATCAGGGTACCCAATGTCTTCCGTAAGAGCATGGTGCTTGAGGTGAAGTGAGAAAAACATGGGTAACTCCATCAGCTATACTGAGAGATGGGGAGCTGTGTCTTTAGATTATGAGTCCCAGCATTCCTGAGGCAGCAGTTGCAGTTTTATTTTCAACCTTGCATGATGTTTGTAGTTTGTATGACTGGGAGGCACTTTTCTGAGTCAGATTATTGTCTGTCCAGAACTAAACCAATTGTTCCTTCCTGCCTTTGATTTTAAAAAGAGCAACCACCTCTGTGCGGAGTATAACTGCCAGATAATGAAAAAAGGGGTGGACTCCAGGACACTTGTAAGTATTCTCTATCAATCTCTGTACTTCTACTGTGTAGCAAAAGGAATTTTACCAGAAGTTCTGATGAGTCATTATGGAAATATAAAAAAATATATAGAATTATTGAATTGGGCACTAAACTTTAACCCCCTTAAAAGCCAGCCAGGGGAGCCCAGTCCCCCAAGGACTGTGTTCATGGGTTTTCCGCCTACCTGATTCTTAGCCTCCAACTACCAGTGCCCCACACATCTTTCTCTCTCTCTCTTCTCCCTCCTTCCTCCCACTCCATCTACACATTTTAAACATGTCTCTGCTCTACCTAATGGCCCCTATATCTACCAACTGGGGCAAGGGAGTTATGGCACGGAAGAACTGGTACATCTTCTGGAAAGAATCCATTCTCCCCAAAGCTTCTGGCAGGTCCACCAGAGCCCCAGACCCAGATGTTATCACCGCCTGGGGAAACATTCCATTATCACCTTCCTGCACTCACAAAAGACTGGCAAACTCCTTTGAATAATCCCATGGGTTTTCCTGCCTCACATTGACTCTGACAATAATCCTTCCTACCCCCCTTCCCCCCCGTCTTCCTCTCTCTCTCTCTCTCTCTCTCTCTCTCTCTCTCTCTCTCTCTCTCTCTCACCCCAATTCTGTCACCTAGCCCTTCTGCCTCCTTTGCCCATGTCCAACCTCACTATCTGCCATTGCTCTTGCTCATTCCCCAAACCTTGAACTAGGCAACTAGGGGCATGGCTTAGACTGGGCAAACTCTAAGTTGGTTGTTCCTTGCCCCAACCAGCCAAGGGAATGATTCTCAGCTATCAATCCCAAATGTTCCACAGTCCAGCCACATTACCCCCACAGAACCAACACCCCCCCCAATCCTGCCAATCTCTCCCTTTCCCTTTCCTTCTGCCTCATTCCTTCTTGGCCTTTCCTATCTCATTAAACCTAGGTACTTGAAACATTTCTCTGCTTCCCGGACCTGAGCCACCTTTCTGGGCAGCAAGAGGGGTTGCCAGCTTAACTGAAGGAAAAAGGGATTCCCCCCCCTTTCTCTCCCCCTTCACCCTCCCTTCTTCTATTCCTATCTTCCATCCACTCTCCTACCATCTCTCTCTCTCTCTCTTGGGCACGCTTACACGTGTGCCCACCCTGTCCCCTGGCTCTCACACTCTCACATTTGGGGCAAGGGAAGATCAGAACAAGAAGAAAGAAAATGGCAACTTTGCAGGCTGGCAGAGTTGTCTGGAAACGTCCATCTTCATCAAGGACCCCCGTATCTCAGCAGCTGTTCTTCAGAAGATCAACATTTCTGTCTGCCAACCCAGATTGTCATCAAAGCCTGAGGACACATTCCATTGTTTCATTCACACACCTGGAAAGGACTTGCATTCCTGTGTTCCAGTTTTTGTAATCGCCAGACACCCCTATGTAATCTTATAAGAGCTTGTGTTCTTGTGTTTTTCAACTTCCTGGGTCTTTGTATCCTTGTGCTCCCAAATTCCTGTGTCTTTCCAAATACCTGTATGTAATCCCATCAACCCTTCCTGGCCCCCCCACTGGCCCTGATAATTGCCTTCTCTCACCCACTATTGATTTACTGATTCCCTTCAGTTTACCTGTATCCAAAAACAATGCCACGCTTCTCTGACCTATTGTGTCACCCTGTTTGGATTCATTAACATTTGCATAAGCCCTGGCTCCACTGCCAGGGACCACCCAGGACTGCCCAGAGCCGCCCCTGGCCACCCCTGGACTATCCCAATTGGACAATTTGAACTTCCTTCAGCCAATCCCTGAACAAGGCGCCTTCTGGGATGGGAGGGGGGGAAGAATTAATAAAAGTTTGGGATTTCCATGTGCTCAGCGCTGAACACCTTCGCTCTGTCTCTGGCTGGTGTTCGCCTGCTGTTTCTTTATTAGGCCTAATAAAGACAGTATTTGCCTCAGGATCTCTCTCTCGTTGGACTTTTATTGGCATCTGGGGGTCCAGCGGAAACCAGCAGGACTAGCCTGACTGAAAGGTAATTTTAGCTTATTTTAAACGCAACAGTTCAAAACTCCAGAACAGTAGCTGCCCATACCAGGGGAATTCTGGGTGCCGTAGTCCGAAACCACCTCTCATATCAGTTGAAAGGCCAGCTCTGTCAAGCTCCCCCCTCTTTCACCTCTCACCTGAAGGCAGCCATTTCCTGAGCCACCACAGAAGTAAAGTAGGGATATCAGGCATCTCCATATACCTCCTCCACTGTTATAGTGTTATCAAACCACTCATTCCAGGTGGACCAGAAGGAAAACTGAGTATGCTAGTATAGAATTGCAGAGTTTTGAATTCTTGTAAAATTCCTCTAGCTGTGCAGGAGAAGTGAAGAGATTCACAGAGTGAAATTAGTTTCATGTTCCCCAGAATAGTCCACCCCTTTTTCTCATCAACTGGCACTTAACAGTCTCAATAACTCAGAGACTTTATTAGAAGCAAGAATAAAGGGTTTGATTTACAGTGAACAGATAAGAGCAAGTTAAAGTCACGATTTCTGAGCAACAAGCATCAACAGACCTGAGGGAGGTGGGAGAGATCATAGGGGAGAGGTGGGGCTCTCTTTGAATTAGAAGCAAGAGGGAATGGTTGGGTATTGCTGGACAGATTGACAGTCATCCCAGCCCAGAAAGATCTCTCCCAGTCACACCTACTAAAGGCAGCCCAGGAGGTTGCAATTACTCCAATATGTTCTGTTTTTATCCATAGGGTTAAAAATATGTGGAAGAAGATGGCTGGTCAACCTCATGCAGGCCATTTTTAAAAGTCAATTTACTGAGCTCTAAAATTCTCTGAATATCCTCAAGCTGTAATATTTGGGGGAGGTTTAACAGTTGTGCAGGCCTCGTGATTTTGAGGATTGACTACTGCAACGCACTCTGTGGGGGTTGCCCTTGTCCCTTGTCTGGAGACTCCAGCGGGTGCAAAATGAGGTGGCCAGACTGGTGGTGGGTGCTCGTAAATATGATCATATCACCCCAGTTCTGGCGCGCCTGCATTGGTTAATGGTTGCTCTCCGGATAAGGTTCAAGGTCTTGGTTTTGGTTTTCAAAACCCTCCATGGCTTGGGAACTGAACACCTGGCGGAGTGGATCTCCCAGAGATCAACTGAGGCCAGACCTACCGGATCGTCCAGGCACGCTCACTCAGGGTGGCCACTCCTAGAGAGGAGCGGAAATCGGTAACCCGTAGCCGCACCTTCTCTGTTGTTGGCCCCTCTCTATGGAACCAACTTCCGAGTGAGCTGCGCCTTGCAGAGTCCCTGCCCGCCTTCAGAAAGGCATTAAAAACTTTGCTTTTCAAGGAGGCACATGGTGACCTTATTTCTGTTTGATTTTTTTTTTGTCTGCTGCTTTCTGCCGAGGGTTTTCCCTCTTTGCTACTCTCCTATTTTATCTTGCCATTGTTTTCTTTGTTCCTGCTGTTTTATTTTGCTGTTTTATCCTGCTGTTTTTATTGGAAACCACCCTGAGTTCCTTTATGGAAAAAGGTTTGCGGTATAGAAATGCATAAAATAAATAAATAAATACATACATACATACATACACCTTTACCTTTATTGGCATTAAAACAAAGAAAATAGAACACAACCAAAACAGTGATGGTATACCATTGTCAAGTAAATCAATAGGTAAAAAGCCAAAAAGGGGGATACACTCTCATTTCTTATTAATAACAGCTACTAGAAAATCTGCAACTTGTAAGGTGACCCATTCGGAATGGTCATGAAGTAAAAAGCTTGTGTATTCCTCTGGAGGGCCAGAGAACATAGACATAATTGGGTCTAAAAACTCTTTGCGTAACCTAGTATGGGCAGGGCAACGGCACAGTATATGAGGGACTGTGTCCGGTTCAAGATGGCAAAATTTACAAAGCCTCTGGGACAATGGTATACCCAAGTATCTTCCTGAGAGTACTGAGAGTAAATAAATCACATTAAGGCAGATGGTATGATTTGTCCATTCAGGACGACTTGCAAAGGAATGAGGGAATGACCCCTGTAATTCACATTTTCCAGGTAAGAGTTGATATCAGGTTCCTGTGGCATTCCCCTCCACACACACACATAAACACCCCGTTGTGATGCTGTTCAGTTGGCAGCTTCCTTTGAAGGAAAAAGAAGCAGAAACCTCGGGATTTCCTCTGCCTTCCACTCCAAATAAGACCCATGCACTTGCTGCGGCTGATGCAGGAAAGCCGTCATCTCTGTTAATCTGAGCCATTGTCATTTAGCTGGACTGTAAAGTACTGTATATAAAACAGGAAATAAAATGTACTGCATAAAAAATAAAATAAAATTGCCATCCTCCCAAATTATATCCAGTATGTATGAAGAGCATTAAATAGTATATAAATAGAACATTAAATAACATGGGTTACCAGTTGCTGCCCGAGCCCAATTCAAAGTGCTTGTTTTGACATATAAAGCCCTAAATGGCTTAGGACAGTGTTGGCAAACCTATGGCATGGGTGCCAAAGGCGGCACTCAGAGCCCTTTCTGTGGGCACCCGACATTGCCCCTTCACAGCCACTTGTATTCAGGTTAAATTGCTGTATTGGCACTTTGTGAAAAAATTACTGGGTTTTGAATCAAAGTTTGGGCACTCGGTCTCCAAAAGGTTTGCCATCACTGGCTTAGGACCTAGATACCTGAAGAGCCATTTCCTGCCATATGAACCTACCTGGCAATTTAAGATCTAGCCAGGAGGCCCTCCTGAAAGAGCCATCCCTCGCAGTGAAAGGGATGGCTTGTAGGAACAGGGCCTTTTCGGCAGCTGCCCCCAGATTATGGAATGCCCTCCCAAGTGAATCCTGCCTGGCGCCAACGTTGATGACATTCTGGCGCCAGGTAAAAACATTCCTGTTCCAGAAGTTTTTTAACTGATTATTGTTGGTCCTGGTGGCTATTTTAGTGTAGTATTTTAATATATAGTATTTATTGTATTTAACTTTTTATTGTTTTAATTTTATTGCAATTTTGATGTTTTAAATAATTGTCTGAATTGTTTATTTTGATTGTGAGATGCCCAGAGACCTTTGGGTAGTGGCTGTATGTTGTCATTCATTATTGTCAGCCACCTTGGGTCTTTTCCAATGAGAAAGATGGGGTTAAAATATTCAAAATAAATAAATAAATAGTATTTCCAAATTAACACATCCTCTCTCTCCACTTGAAAGCTCAGGGGATCATGGGAAGAACAAGAATAATTATTACAATCTTGAATAAAAGAGAGCCCAGTTTTGTAAGATGCCTCTGTTTTGGACCTACTCAGGAATCATGAGTGTGCAATGAGTTTCCCCATCAAGGCTAATTTCTATACTTGCAATTTCTAAGCACTGGCTGAGTTTTCTACTTGCCCTTTGCAAAATTTCAAGGGGCAGCTGGCTGGATAGCTCAGTGGTTTAGGGATCTGGAGGCTGGGAGTTCTCACTGTGCTTCTTAGGGAGAAGCCAGCCTGTGTTGCCTTGGGCAAGATGCACTGCCCCAGGTTTACTAGACCATTCATAAGGGGAGAGTATTCTCTGCCTGGAAAACCCTGAAAGGGGTTACCATAAGTCAGAATTGACCTGACAGCACATGATGATGATGGCTGGGGGGCAGGGGTACCCTGGGACTGTGCAGCTTGCCCAAGGCCATGCAGGCTGCCTCTTCAGGGATGCTTAGTGGAGAACTGAATTCTCAACCTCTGACTCCACACTCAGGTACCTTAACCACTAAGCTTTTCATCCAGTCCGGGACACACTTAAATGGAAGTCAGTCCTACTGAATTCAGTGGGAATGAGTCAGCTGTATTGCAGAGGAGCCCTGCCCTGTTCAAAGGGGCTTGTTTGTGGTGCTGATTTCGAAAAGCAAAGCAAAGAGAACTCTTTGTGATCATCAGCTGCTCAATACAGAATTGGACAGCAGGTGGATGGTGTCCGTGTCCAGCCACTGTTCATTCTCTGGATGAAAAATACTTCCTCCTTCTCTTTCTTCTTCGCCAGAAAGGCAAGACATTTGGGGACTTCCAGTTAAATGCTTCATCAAATGCTTCTTTAGATTCTTGAGTGCAGGGAACACAAGTCAAAATAAGGATCGCAAAGTGTTTGGCTGCTACCACGTGAAGAGTGTTGGCTTTTCTGGTACATCAGCCGAAAGACAACTAGGGCAAAAACATGAATCAGAAAACACAAAAACACTGCATATTTCATGATCCTGTCAAAGCCTCATTTGTTCCACCGGGTGCAGCTGCTGCACAATGCATTAAACTTGGCACCTCCTCAGAGGCCAGGAGCTGCAAAGGAGAGGGAAGCCAGATCAAACCAATTTGCAGATGAATCTATCATTGGCATCAGACTTAAAGGATCACCAAACCTTGTGGGTAGGACTTACATCAGCCGAATATAAAAGCAGACACCTTAAAAAAAACCAAGGCATCCCTGCTTGCAGAGTGCCAAGATCAAGGGCTGAGCTTGTGGTTATTTAAGAAGTATAACAATAATCCTGCCAACAGGTAGTAAGGGAGAGACTGAGAAGGGAAGCATCATGTTCATTTCTTATGGAATCCTTATGAATTCTTGGGCAGGATAGGAGGGCAAATATATCTAAACTTAGTTGCAGAAGCCCCCAATAGCTAACTTGTGTATTTGCAAGTCTGCCCCTCTGTCTAGCCAAAGCAGAAGGTGAAGAAATAGTAATGGGAAGGGATGGATGGGGGCCAGCTGCAGGAAATAAATGATTGAGGTCTGCTCATGAGACAGATTAACAAGGGTCCCTTCCTCATCTTTGTTTCACTTTCATCCAGGATGGTATATTTCCAAGAGAGAAGAGGGTTCTAAAATTCAGAGATTAGGTGTGGCACCAGCCAGAAGGGTGTCTGGACTAAATCATTGTAAGTGGCCGATGGCTGAACATCTTCTGGAGACCTAAAGGAGAGGTGAAATTTGTTTCTTTGTTGCTATGTGATGCTAATGCCTGTGGGGCATGCAAAGTGTCATCTCCTGGTTTTCAAAACTGAGAAAGATTTAATGGTGGTCCCCTGTTCTGGAGATAATGAGATTTTTCACTCAAATTAAAGGTGGCTCTTTTTTAAAAAAACACAGGGGCTTTTGGCCGCAGCAAGGGAAAGCAAGCACATTTCTCCAAAATTTCAAGGTGCGCCTTATCCCAGACATTTGCTCAGACCAAAAAAGAGCCACTCCTGCTGTGTATTTGTATTTGTTTGTATTACTCTCATTTTCATTGTACAGTATTTGTTATGGCCTTGAACTGTAAGGACAATGATTGAGTGGAAGAAACTGAATGATTGCTTGATTGACCTACCTCTAGATCTGCCTTGCAGAATTTATTCATGGTTATTCTTTCTCCTTTAATCTCTCCCTTCCTTCTTGGAATGCTTTACATCTCTTATTGTCTACCTAGCTGCCAAAATTTAGACTGTAAGCTTGAGGTTAATTCTAGTCTGTGAAAAAGCACAGACTATCCTGCAGGGATGAGGATGTAATTTACTTAATAATATGTCACATATCATTGCTACTTCTGTTGGTGGAAGATGAGGGAAAAGAGCAAATGAGGCACAGTTTTCTATGCAGACTCAGTGCAGTATTTTAGTCGGGATACAGCTAACTTGTCTATGATTAGGTGGTTTCCAGGGGGTTTGTTTGTTTCCAGAAAGTGCAAATGTAAGCCAATCAATTACACGCAAAGCCATGAAAGGGGGCTTTCATAACAAAAAGGCAATTGTTCAAATTATATTTGGCATAGCTGGGGCCTGGGCATAGGTTTGCCCCTAGAAGTTTCTAAGGGTCATGGGGTAGAACCTTTGGGAAGCCGGAGATTAACAGCTGTGGACTAAAATGTACTTGCATATATTTTTTGCAATTATATACATATTAGCTTTGATTTGCCTTTGATTTGTTTTCTAAAATTTTCCAACTCTATCTATCTATCTATCTATCTATCTTTAAATTTAAATGTGCAATGCACAATTTTACCTGCAACAATTTTTGCACATACATTTCTCACATCTCACAAATGGGAAAATTCTCACACACCTCTCAAGAGCCACAAAAATGCCTTCTTTCTTTTTCTTTCTTTCTTTCTTTCTTTCCCCACTACCTGGCTAGCATGAATTAAGACTAATTTAGGGCGTTTATACATGACCCCTAAACTCCGGGGCAAATGGCTCCCAGCTCCGGAGATTAAAAATGTTTACCCACCAGCTCCGGAGTTAAGAGGAAATTAAGTGCGACCCCGCCCACTTTAGCGCGTCCCAGCGCAGCTTTCAGGTACCTGCTTTTTGGATGTGAAAAATATTTGATCCGGTGTAAGGATAGTGAGTGCGGGGCTCTCCTGGCTTCTGTTTGTTCTTTTTTTGCGCCCCGCCCCTTTAAGAGATCTGAATGCTGCCGGGAACAGAACGGAGGTAAACCGGCATTCTTTTCTTTCTTTTTTGTCCCTCCCTCACGCAGCCAGCAACCAGGAAGTGCGGAGGGGGTGGGGACAGAGGAAGAGCGACGAACCCCTAAGATCTCTGGTCCAAATTTAAGTGGCCAGCGGATCTTAGGGGTCGTGTAAAAAGGCCCTTAGTGAGCAACTGCTGTGTGAGCGTTAAGCACAATTAGCCTACTTCCCCTCCTTCCTTGGCTGGTCCAGAAGATTTGTCATTAGGACCGTAATGTAACTACAGGTATTCAGTCTTTCTCTCCAGAAAATCCTGCTTTCTCAACAACAGCAACAGGAATTGGAAATGATGTGAAGTGGGGGGGGGATGTTTACTGTGTGAAGATGCATCTTCCTGAATCAGGACCAGATGTGTGATTGTGGAATTCAGATAGCCAGTACAATGAGTGATACAAAATTCCAAACTAGAGGAAGAGTTCAAGAAATGGGATTGATGGTAAAATATCATCTTCAATATACCTGCTGCATGGCATGCTCACTGATCACTACAAGTGTACTCAGCTCAGCCTGGATGGCTGTTGTAGGCTCTCAGCTGTGACCAACGGCAATAAGAAAATTAGAGTATAATTCATCATTTATCATCTTTGAGATATATTATCAAGGCTTTTAAGCTTACATACATGCTGTAGTGGGAAATGCATGTCTCAATAGGCGATGCCCAGGGTTCTGTTCTGGGTCCAGTGCTGTTCAATATCTTTATTAATGACTTGGAGGAAGGAATAGAGAGTATGCTAATTAAATTTGCAGATGATACCAAATACCAACAAGATAAGGTCTGTGCTGTGAGCTGGACTGAGAATCTCATTCCTTAGGTTGGAGCGCCATCTGGTGGATTTTAAAAATTATCGTATTGGACACCGGTTAGAAAATTCATTTCTTATGTTAGAGCGCCATCTGGTGGATTTGGAAAATTATTGCATATAAAATTCAATTTGAATGTTACATTGAATGGGAAAGTGTCTGACTATATAGAAAATTTGATAAAATTTGATAAATTGTTATAAATTTGATATTTGGATAATTTAAAGTTAGAGAGGTTAAAATGAAGTTAGAATAAGTAAACTTAACATCACTGATGGTAATTGGGTGAATATTAATCAATATCAATTAATGGAGCATTAATAGATTAACTCGATTGGTTGAAGGTTATTGTGGTTTATTGAATGAATTAACTTTAATACGTGGTTAAATTGTGTCCTATTGGAATAGAAGTTAATAAAAATTGTGATGGCAGAGAAGAAGAAGACGACACCTTTAACACAGAGAAGAGATTCCAGACAAGAGGAGGGCTAAAGAATGGGAAGGATTAATGATACATATAAGGAGAGAATTTGAAAAAAGTGAACAAAGTATGGATCAGAAGTTGTCAGAAATAAAGGAAGACATGCAGAAACAAATTAAAGAGGCAGTTGGGGAGCTCTCAGCTCAAGTGAAGGACTTAACGGTGAAAACAAAGAATATAGAAGCTAAAGTGAAGAAAGTGCAGACAGAGGTTAAACAATGCAGAGAAGAAACAGAGAGGAATAGAACAGGAGTGTCAGAACTAGAGATTACGCAAAGGAAAATGGCTGAGGAGCTTGCTTTTCTTGAAATGAAACAAAGGCAACAGAATCTTCGTTTCCGTTTGATTCCATGGGAGGAAGGAGAAGATATTAAGGCCAAAGTAATAACGGAACTGGCGAAGTGGCTTGGATGGCAAGAACAGGAAGTAGCTGATGCAATCTCCCAAGTGTTCAGAATTGCAGTTAGATCAAAGAAACTGAGAGCGAAGAAGACACCAGGCGACGTTATTGTGTCATTGACATCTATGGCCGTGCGAGATAGAATCCTGAAACATAGCTATGACAATCGGTTTGTGATTGATGGACAACAGATTCTGATATACAAGGAGATTCCTCTCCATTTCTTGAGAAGAAGAGGAAGTTATAAATCTCTAGCAGAAACGCTGAGAAGAAATGGTTTGAGATTTCGCTGGGAGTTCCCAGAAGGTCTATCCTTCATTTACAAGATGAAAAGATTTAAAATAATATCTGAGTCGGAAATAGGTAAATTTCTGAGAAAATATGGAGAAGAGCTTGGGTACAGGAAACCATCGAAAGAGGGTGATAAATCACCTGAAGAAGAAGAAGAGGAAGAAGAGGAGGAGTTAGAACTCTCTGAGGAGGAGGAAGGTAAAGCGGATTTAGCTATGGCCAATATTTGAATAGAGATTGATAAAAATATATTTAATTTGAAATTTACAATGGCGCTGAGAGTGTTGACTTGGAATGTTAATGGTCTGAATGAAAAGACCAAGAGAAACAGAATTACGCACTTATTGAAGAAAGAAAATCTGGACTTGATTTGCCTGCAAGAAACACATGTTGCAATGAAACATACGAAGATTCTAAAAAACAAAATTTTGGGACAAGAATTTGTATCGTCTGATTGAAGATTGAAAATTGAAGAAAAAAATTGAAGAAAAGAGGAGTGGTGATATATGCAAAACATAAATTGGAACCTAAGTTGATTATGAAAGATGAAGAGGGAAGATTTCTGATGGTACAAATCACTTGGCAATCTGAAAAATTTTTTATTGTAGGCATTTACGCGCCAAATGAAAGGAAATCAGAATTTTACAGAGAGGTAGAACAAAAATTGTTAGATTATATGGATGAAAAACTCTTTCTGATGGGAGACTGTAATGGTGTAATGATGCCAGATTTGGATAGATCTCAGAAAAAGAAAGGTTCAGAAGGGAAATTACCAAAATCTTTTTATGACTTAGTTGAAAATTTTGGATGGACCGATATTTGGAGACTGAGACATCCAATGGAAAAACAGTTTACTTTTTTTTCTGAACCGAACCAGAGTTGGGGGAGAATTGATTATATATTTGTCCCTAATGATATCTCACATAGAGTGACAAAAGTGGAAATTTTACCTAAAACGATCTCAGATCATAATGCAATGGTGATGGAAATTAAAACAAAAATGCAAGGATTATACCGTTGGAGGTTGAATGAAAGTCTACTGGATGAGACTGAGACTTTGCAGATAGCGAAAAAACCTTCAGAGACTATTTGAAAAATAACTGGAGAAGAGAAACACCAACAAATGTGGTATGGGATGCTAGTAAGGCTGTTATGCGAGGCCTCTTTATTCAAAGAAATGCGTATCAGAAGAAACAGAAAGAAAAGAAGCAAAATGAGATTTTAAAAGAACTGGTAGAGACAGAGAAGAAACTGGTGGAGAAGCCAAAGGAACAGAAATGGATTCAAAATTAAAGATGCTTCAAACTCAGTTGTCGATGATTATCAATCAAGAAATTGAGTGGAAGGTAAAGATGATGAGACAAAGAAATTTTGAATCGGCAAATAAAGTAGGGAAATTGCTGGCTTGGCAGCTGAAATGGAAGCAAAAACAAAAGGTTGTGAACAAATTAGTAGTAGACCAAAAATTAGTGGAAGATCCAAGAGAAATTGTAAAGGTGTTTCGAATTTCTACAGAAATTTATATACGAAGAAAAAGAGAATCCGAACAGATTGACAGATATTTAAAAAAGAACGGATTGAAAAAATCTCAACAAACCAAGTGTCGATATTGAGTGAGAAAATTACCCCACATGAAGTACAAAGTGCAATAGAGAGGGCGAAAATTGGAAAATCACCGGGCCCAGACGGTCTGACTGCAAAATATTATAAAAAATTGTCAGAAGAAATGTTACCAATAATGGTGGAGGTTATGAATGAAGTTCTAGAAAAAGGAGTCATACCTAACACCTGGAAGGAGGCATATATAACACTGATTCCAAAGGAGAACTCATATACAACAGATGTTAAAAATTATAGCCCCATTTCCCTTTTGAATGGAGACTACAAATTATTTGCCGATGTTTTGGCTAATAGATTAAAAAGGGTTTTAAATGAGTTATTACACAAAGATCAAGCGGGGTTTCTTCCTGGCAGACAGATGAAAGATAACATGAGAAATATAATTTATTTATTTATTTATTTATTATTGAATTTATATCCTGCCCATCTTCCCAACGGGAACTCTGGGCAGCGAACATGGCAAACAAATCATAGTACGCATAATTAATACAATAATTAATTGATATAATAGAGTATCTAGAAGTCGGGAAAGAGAAACAAGCTGCTTTGATATTTATTGATGCTGAAAAAGCCTTTGATAATGTCTCTTGGCAATTTATGAAGAAGAATTTGGAAAATATGGGAGTGGGAACAAAGTTTTGAAACGGTGTTAATGCAATATATAAGGAACAGAAAGCAAGTTTATTGATTAATAATGTGATAACAGAAAGTTTCCCGATTGGGAAAGGTACGAGACAAGGGTGCCCATTGTCCCCATTATTATTTATTACTGTATTGGAAGTATTGTTAGTCAAACTGAGGGACATGGGGACAATTAAAGGTATATGTGTGGGGGATAAGGAATATAAATTAAAAGCGTTTGCTGATGATTTAGTCCTGACGTTAGAGAATCCAAAAGAAAGTATTACTGAGGTGATGAAAATAATTGAGGAATTTGGTAATCTAGCCGGTTTTAAACTAAATAAGAATAAGACGGAGGTCTTATTGAAAAATGTAACAAAGAAAGATTGCGAAGAATTTGAAAAATTGTCCGCCCTCTCAGTGGTGAAAAAAGTTAAATATCTGGGAATTAACTTATCTCTTACGAACTTAAATCTCTTTGAGGATAATTATAATATGGTATGGAACTCGATTAAGAGAGATCTGGAAACATGGAATAGATTGAACTTGTCGTTGATGGGAAGAATTTCGGTGATAAAGATGAACGTGCTACCAAGGTTGTTATTCTTATTTCAAATGATCCCAATACTTAGAGGAATAGGCCACTTTAAGGAATGGCAGAAGACATTGTCCAAATTTGTCTGGCAAGGTAAAAGACCCAGAATAAGATTTAAATTACTAACAGATGCCAAGGAAAGGGGAGGATTTGCCATGCCAGACCTGAGATTGTACTACGAAGTGGCCTGCCTCGGTTGGATAAAAGATTGGATTACTTTAGTTGATGAGGATCTATTGGATTTAGAAGGTCATGATAACAGATTTGGTTGGCACGCTTATCTTTGGTATGACAAAGTGAAAGTACATAAAAGCTTTATGAATCATGTAATTAGAAAGTCACTACTTCAGGTCTGGGAACGGTTGAAACCCCTCTTAGAGAGACATACACCGAGATGGTTATCCCCGATTGAGGCATTGGTGATCAAGAGGAAAGATAAAGAAGGAGTGGGGATCACCTATGGTGATGTGTTATTCTTTTCAGAAAAAGGTCCTAGACTGAAGTCTTATGATATGTTGAAAAAGAAGTTAACTGGATGGTTTCAGTACCATCAACTAAATGACATTTTTCAGAAAGATAGAAAGGTGTCTGGGTTTGGAGAGAAGGAATCTAAGTTCCAAACCATAATCACGGGCCCAAAAAAGAAATTGTTGACTAGATTATATAATTTTTTGTTGGAGTTGAATCTAAAAGATGAACAAGTTAAAGAATGTATGGTAAAATGGGCTATGGATCTGGGTCGTAATATTGGGTTAGATGTGTGGGAAAGACTGTGGAAAAAGAATATGAAGTTTACCGCATGTACTTTGATAAAAGAAAATCTGTTGAAAATGATGTATAGGTGGTATATTACCCCAACGAAGTTAGCAAAGATGTATAGGATGAAAGATGACCACTGCTGGAAATGTAAAGAGAAACAAGGTGATTTTTATCATATGTGGTGGACTTGTGAGAAAGTGAAAGAGTATTGGGCATTGATATATGATGAACTCAAAAAGATGTTAAAGTGTACATTCCCAAAACGACCTGAATTTTTTCGGTTAGGGTTGGTGGATAATGAAATTAAAGGAGCAGATAGGACTCTATTTCTATATGCAACAGCAGCGGCACGAATGCTCCTGGCACAGAATTGGAAGACAACGTATATACCATCTTTGGATGAATGGAGGGCGAAAATATTGGACTTTGCAGAGGTGGCCAGACTGATGTGCAGACTGAGGGATCAAGATAACCAGAAGTTCCAAAAAGATTGGCAAAAATTTAAGAACTACATGGAGATTCATTGCAAGGAATTAAAGACTCTTACTGGATTAGGATAGAGCTCGAAGGATTACTACTTATTTTTCAAATCTTTTTTATAAGTATATAAAGGGGTTTGTCTGAAAGGAAGGCTAGGAGATGAATAACGCTAAAACCACGGGAAGAACAGAGGGAAGCCAAATTTTAGTGGTAGAATGATTTTGTATTGCTAATGTTTTGAACTTGACTTTTTTTTGTATACTAAAATTTTCTAATTAAAACGTATTTAAAAAAAAAAGGGAGGGGCTGCTAATTCCCTAGAGGATAGGATGAAAATCCAAAAAGACCTTGGCATAATAGAGTGCTAGGCCAAAGCTAACGGAATGGATTTCAACAGAGGGAAATGTAGGGTACTACATTTAGGTAAAAAAAAAAAAATGAATTCCACAAATATAAGATGGGGGATACTTGGCTGGAGGATAGTACCTGTGAAAGGGATCTGGGAGTCTTGGTAGACCACAAATTGAACATGAGTCAGCAGTGTGATGCAGCAGCCAGGAAAGCCAATGTGATTCTTGGTTGTATCAACAGAACCATAGTGTCTAGATCAAGGGAAGTGATAGTACCACTCTATTCTGCTCTGGTCAGACCCCACCTGGAGTACTGTGTCCAGTTCTGTGCACCTCAATTTAAAAAGGATGTTGACAACCTCGAGCGGGTGCAGAGGAGGGCTACCAGGATGGTTGAGGGTCTGGCGGAAATGTCTTATGGGGAACGGCTTAGGGAACTGGGAATGTTTAGCCTCTCTAAAAGAAGACTGAGAGGGGATGATAGCTATGTTTAAATATTTGAAAGGATGTCATATTGAAGAGGGAGCAGGTTTGTTTTCCATGGCTTCAGAGACTAGGACTCGGGGCAATGGTTTCAAACTATAGGAAAAGAGATTCCGTTTGAACATTAGGAAGAACTTCATGACAGTTAGAGCTATTCGGCAGTGGAATATGCTTTCGCAGAGGGTGGTTGAGTCTCCTTCTTTGGAGGTTTTTAAACAGAGGCTGGATGGCCATCTGTCGGAAATATTGTGATGGGGGTTCCTGCATGGCAGGGGGTTGGACTAGATGGCCCTTGAGGTCTCTTCCAACTCTATGATTCTATGATTCTATGATTTCTGGGAAACTACAGAGACCTTCCTTGGCTAACTTCCCCTCGGCAAAACCACAAGCAGAACTAAGCTCTTGTGAGGCCTCTCTTCCCACAAAGTCACTGAATGAAAGTTACTTTTCTCTGCTGTTAGTATTCTTTCTTAACTAGATGGATGGAAGATATATATTTCGGTTCAAATGAGGAAGTACTGTATCTTCATGTGTCAGCATCTAGATCTATTATGTACAAGCTCAAACTGTTTGCAAGTCCTTAGTTTGACAAGGTATTAAGAATGCTGTTTTGGCTTGGAAATTTGTCCTTCCTTCTATTCCTGAATGGAAGCACCCTTATGCGCATTTGAATAAACCTTTCTCAGAATCTGAAGCTCCAATGTCTGACTCTTTGTCAATCTGTCTTTAGAAGTCTGCGAAGGCTAAACCCATTGCAATCCAGAATTGTTTGTGGGCGACACAGCTATGCTTTTGTGAATAATATGTTGTGTTCAGCAACAGAGGATACCTGCCAGATATTGAACCTTTGGCTCCTGAATAGAATGACTAGTCTTGATATGGGTTGTAAGGCCATAAAGGGGAAGCGTGTTGCATATTAACTCAGAAAATGTATTTAAAGACAATGCAGGAGTTAAGGTTGCTTAATACACCTCCGTACTTGTACGTGGACTTCGCTTAAGAACCTGAATGGCAAAAAGAAGCAGGAAGCGGCCTCAGAACAAAAAGAAAGAACAACTAAAGGCATTTATTTCCATGGAGATCTGTCCCTGGCCTGTCTATTGGATTCTGCCACTCTCACCTCCAATGTCGATCAACACACTGTTTCATTAAATGTGTAATTTTCCAGGTGGAACTGTGATGAAAAATCCTGGATCCAAAATTAGCCATTTGTTTTGAATGGTCAAGGTCTCTGTAAAAGCGTGGGGTTTAGTGATTTCAGCAAGTGATATCAGCTCTGTGACATAGGCGGTTACTTCACGTACCTCTCTGACCTCAGTGCCGCCCCGCTGCGGAACAGTTAGGCTTCGATCGAACTTCACGTACCAGCGAATTCAAGGCGAGGTCACCCTGACCACGCCCCCTAAACTGCGCTCCAAACGGGCTGACAGATTCCCTTCCTGGACCTCGGGAATCTGCTCAATCCGCTTTTCGATGCGAAGCGAAGAGACGTGTGTTTCTTGTTGATTCGAAGTGCATAACCACTCCCTCCCTTTAGACGTACCTGCTTTCGTTTGCTGCCTTCAGAAAACCGGAAAATCGAAATCTTCTCGTGGGTACTCTCACTCCGTGATTTAAAACAGGAACACTGCTGCCCCTTCTGTTTTGCAAATTGGCTCTCTGACCTCTTCAAGGACCAAAGGGGAAAAACAACAATTACTCTGATCTTAGCTAGCTCACCCCGCCCGGCATGACATGCTGGCTACTGTAAAAGGCAATTGCCTCCTAAATATCCTCCCTTCCTCTTCTAACCATCTCTGCTTTTCCTCACCCTCGGGAGAACCACAAACTACCACTCCTCCATCGAAAGACCTAAAAACAAAAGCAAGAAACAGCATACTGAACCGGTGGAAAGCAAAGGAAACCATCGGTTCAATGCGCATCAAAGACATGAGGCTGGAATGCGTTCGCGTTCACCCAGCATGCACGTGAGTACACAGAAAAGAGGGCCACCCCGGTGTTAGACCATGTGACTGCATCCGAATTCAGATCGGAGCCAAGCTCAACGCAGCCCACGGAGGTACGTGAAGTGGGTCTCATAGTATGCTGGAGACAGCTTCTATGGTAACAACTCTTTATTCAGGGAGAGAACAAGGCTGGGGACTGGGGCGAGGGAGCTATGTTTATAGGAACAAGAACAGGCTAGGAAAAGATACATTTTGGAGGGAACAATTACAAGCAATCACAAAGCTGCCTTTTGGCGGAAACCAATAGGATTGAGGATCCAAATGCAGCAACTAGAAATAACCAATAGGCCTGTTCCCTTTGGAACAGGAAGGCAGTTACTTCAACATAAGCAATTACAGATAATAGGAATACAGATCAATACACAACAGTCTCAATTGCTTTTCTTTCTGTTTTGCTGAATTTCTTCCATGCACCTGTCCAATACACAGAGGTGACAGTCTTGTGATAAAGGCCAAGACAGGACCTTGGAAGAGGAATTCTCAGAAAGAGAATCTAGCTCTCACTCCAAAAAAGAATGTGAGAATGAGCTGAGAATGCCATTGCCTTCCAACTAGATAGACACAGCTTCTCTAGCAGGTCTGTGTCAACTTCAGATTGAAGAGCTGCCATCTTGTATGTTGCAACTTACTCTTGAATGCTGGAACGGGACAGTAGGCAAGGGCATCACAAAATCACAGACAGATCAGCAAGGATAATTGCATTGGTCTTCCCTTCCCAAAAGAAGGGAAGGTGTAGACTTTCCTGCCACCTGGTGGGAAGTAAACAGAAGCAGTTACCAGCATGAGCTGAAATAAAAGGATAATAGAACTTGCCAAGGGTTTGTCCCATGCCTGGGGTACATTCTCTGCCCCCTGAAAAACTCAACGGGCAAGGGACTCATTAGATCTAAAAGGAAAAGGAAAAAGAAAGAATTAAGACCGGCTGCCCTCCATGACAGCAACCAGGATTCCTTACCTGTGCATGCTTTACTGCAGTGATTCACAACCAGGACTATGCTTTGTGCTATTAGGATGCAGACGTACTGTCGGAGAGATGTTGTCTCAGGCCTTTTTCCTCCAGTCAAGGTGCTAGTCAATGAATATGCAACTGCAGACTTCTCATTGACTAGGCTGGATTATTATCCTGTCTTTACTGGTGATGGAATTA
This sequence comes from Phrynocephalus forsythii, assembly GCA_029282475.1. Classification (NCBI taxonomy): domain Eukaryota; kingdom Metazoa; phylum Chordata; class Lepidosauria; order Squamata; family Agamidae; genus Phrynocephalus; species Phrynocephalus forsythii. The sequence goes on from JAPFRF010000014.1 coordinate 23,962,378, forward strand.
CATCTTATCTTTGCATTTTACAGTCATGCTAGAAAAAAATATTGTTGTGAAATAAGGAATGACCCAATTCCTTCCAACAATACTACTGCAATTTTATGCCCTTCAAAATTAATGTTACTGATCAATGTAATAACAGAATTTCTGCAAACACATAAGTGTTCTTCCTGGGGAAAGTAGCCTCTGTTTCCAACTAGAGCCTGGTGCACAGGTCCACCAATGCCAGTTCAGTATTTTGGATTTGAACCAGATCCTACCCGGTTCAATGTGGACCTCATTTCATAGAGTTTGGGTTCAGATTTGAACTTATATTTGGATTTCTAAATACTGGGAATTCTCATTAATGTGAATGGAGACATGCAAGACCAAAACAGTGCTGGATGAACATCCTTGACAACAACATGAAGTTGTCCCGGGTTCATCCAGATCAAGCCTATGACTGTGTCAAGTGGAAGGTCAAAAAAAGAAGCGCAGACTCCAACATTAAGGCAGTTACTTCACGTCCTTCCTTGTTCTGCGACTAGTTTTCTACTGTGACAGCGTTGGTCATGATCATGTGGTTTTGTCTCTGTTTAGTCCCTGTTTCCGTTTTCTCACGGTCGTGATATCTTGTCTTGTGTGACAACTAGACATGGGCACGACTCGGCGAAATCCTCTTTTCCGTTTCCGTTCCTCGTTTCCGTTATGTAACGGAAACGGTAACGACAATTACTCCGCCAGAACTCGAACTCGAACCGACTAACGAAAAATTGGGTCTGATTTGTCGTAGTTGTTCCTGGTGGCATCGCAGCGATCGCGATGCCAAGCGCACAGGAAAAAAGTTTTAAAAATAAAAAAACCCGATTCCCGACAAAAGAAAAAAATATGCCTGCCTGATTTGTCAGAGGGTGGTTTCTGGGGGGGTTCCCCGGCCTCCCCCTCCTCTCTGGGCTGCGCAAAGTCGCATCCTCATCGCGCAATGCCAAGCGGCACAGGAAAAAAAAAAGTTTTAAAAATAAAAAACCCCGATTTCCGGCCAAAAAAGCAGGCGAAAATATGCCTGCCTGAGGGCACCTACCAGAGGGGTGGTTTCTGGGGGGGGGGTCCCCGGCCTCCCCCCCTCTCCTGTCCTGGGCTGCTCTGGTGGGGGGCATCCTCGTCGTCTTGCCAACTCACTATGCCATGCGGTGCGGGCGGGGGATCCAAAATGGGGTGACCGCAATATTTATTTTGAAATCGTGGTCCAAAAACACACCAAAGCACCATAGAAACATGCAAAAATAGCTATTTTAAAACTGCCTGAATTTTTTCAGTAGCAGCAGTGGGTTTTTCTTGCAACAAAACGTCTCCATTGATTTTATTTTATTTTATTTTTATTTTTATTTTTTTACACCTGTGCAATGATGGGCTGGCCATGGGAGTGGACCATGCAAATTTTTGGAGCCATTCCACCAATTGCATGGCCACCTGGCCAGGTTTTGACCGAGACTTCTGGGATGTGCCAGTCGGGCATAAAAAGCCCAGTAACCCTAGCCAGAGCCCGAACCCTAACCCTAACCCTAACCCATACGCCAGGACACTGTCCTTCTTAGTGGGTCAGAGAGGCACCCAGAGGTGCACCCCAGTAACTCACCCTAACCTTATCCGTAACCCTAAGCCTAGCCCTTGCGCTAACCCCTAACCAGTAAGCCAGATGTGTACTCGCATTGCACTACAGCAAGTACACTTCCCTTCTTTGTGAGTCACAGGGCGCCCGTAGGGGTCCTCTCTCACTTTGTTCCCCAGCCCAAGTGCACCGTATGCCGGCAGGCAGTGAGTCACAGAGGCACCTCTCTTTCGGGTGCCTCTGCCTGCTACTGCAACTTGGTATGCATATCCAATTGGCTATGCATGCCATTTTGTAGCGGGCCAGAGGAGGCACCCACCCCAGAGAGGTGCCTCCAGGAGCCCGCTTTCCCTTCATGGCGGGCCAGAGGAGGCACCCACCCCAGAGAGTTGCCTCCAGGAGCCCCCCCCCCAAAACCAGTACTAACGACAGACGAAAAACCAACAAACGAAATGACAAATTTTTGAAAAATTCCGCGACAAATGGAAACGAGCCGAAACAGGCCGGCTCCGACACACGACAACTCGAAACGTAATTTTTCCTGGTCGTGCCCATCTCTAGTGACAACTATTACTTCACGGTCTTGTTCCGTGACAAATTCTGAATTTGTCTTGCTTTCTTAACCCTTTTTTAAAATATTGTAAATAAAACTTTTTTGATATTTCAGTTTACTGGTCTTCTGGGATTTACACGTAAATGCTACAGAATTTTCAGTACTTTATTTAATAAACATTTGCACTGCATGGTGTTTCCCATAGGGAAACTAATGTTGAATGCCGCTTCAGCTGCTGACCACTAGGTGGACACTGGTTGTTGCGTGATAGTTGTTACTACACAGTCCCTTGTCTCGTAACAGGAAGTGGAAACAAAACATGACAAGAGAACACCTCAATCCAGCACCAGGTACAGATTTGTCTCGCCCAGCTCCTGTTCCGGGGGCGTGCTTGAGACAAATTTCAGCTGTTGCGTGACGGATGTGAAGTAAGATTTTTTGTACCGTTCCGATGCGCAACACTTACAGAGACAAAACGGATGTGAAGTAACCGCCTAAGTGGGACAAATGCTAAGAAGAAGAAAAGAAGAAAGATGGAGATATGCAAACAGGAGAAGTCGCTATGAAATGTGGCAGATTAATAGCCCACAAAGAGAGATTTCACTGATATTCATTCATTCATTCATTCAGTTTTATACCACCCATCCTGAAAGATCACAGCCCTAGGTGGTTTACAACAAAGTTAAAAACCCAGCCACCTTCCCAACCAACCAACAGTAACATGAAGCTTATTAGAAGTGTGGTTAAACTTCTCCTTGGTTATGCTACCACAGATTAACACAACTACCCTGGTGGATATGTTTTGCTGTGTGGAAGTGCCCCTCTTCATTCCCGAAACCAGCCTTTGCTCAGATGGAACAAAAGCCCTCAAAACCACTGCTCTTCTTTGTGAATTTCCACAGGGTCACCAAAGGCTAGAGGCAAAAAACCTGGCACTCTTGGCTAGCTCTGCCTCTTCCAATGCAGCACTGCATTGTAAGTATCACTACACGCACCATAAGAGATGGAGGATTCCTGCAGCAGGAAGTCATCAGAATCCTAAATCACAAAGGGAGCATGTGGAATTGTCTCCACTACAGACACTCTCAGACACATGGAGGGCTACAGAGCATTAGCATAAGAATATTTGGGGTTTTACATTAGCAGAATGCCTGTGGGTCACTGCAAAGGAGGGATGGGCACGACCAGAAAAAATGACGTGTCGAGTTTTCAATTGTCGGGACGGGTCCGTTTCGGCTCCTTTCCGTTTGTCGCGATAATTTTCAAAAATTTGTCATTTCCGTTTGTCATTTGTCGTTTGGGTTGGGTTAGGGTTAGGGTTGGGGTAAGTGGGCTCTGGGAGGCACCTCTCTGGGTGCCTCTGACGTCTGACCCACTAAGAAGGGAAGGGAAGGGAAGCGTAACGCAAAGCCGCCGCGTACCATACATTACATCACGTTAGGGTGGGGGGTAAGTGGCAGAGACACCTCTCTCTCTGGGTGCCTCTGACTCACTAAGAAGGGGAGCGTACTAGCGTACTGACGTACAGGTTAGGGAATGGGATAGGGGTAGGGGATAGTGGGCTGTGGGAGGCACCTCTCTGGGTGCCTGGGACCCACTAAGAAGGAAAGTGTACTTGCGTACGGATCTGGGTTAGGGTTGGGGTTAGGGTAAGGGCTAGGCTTAGGGTTACAGTTAAGGTTAGGGTGGGTTAGTGGGCTGCACCTCTGGGTGCCTCTGACCCACTAAGAAGGACAGCGTACTGGCGTATGGGTTAGGGTTAGGGTTCGGGTTCGGGTTCGGGTTCGGGTTAGTGGGCTTTTTATGCCCTCTGGCACATCCAGAAGTCTCAGTCAAAACCTGGCCATGCGATTGGTGGAATGGGTCCAAAAATTTGCATGGTCCCATCCCATGGCCAGCCCATCATTGCGCAGGTGTAAAAAAATAAAAATAAAAATAAAATAAAATAAAATCAATTGAGACGTTTTATTGCAAGAAAAACCAACTGCTGCTACTATAAAAAATCAGACATTTAAAATACCTAATTTTCAAATGTTTCTGTGGTGCTTCGGTGGGTTTTTGGACCACGATTTAAAAATAAATATTGTGGCCGCCATTTTGGACCCCCCCCCACCGCATGGTAAATGGAGACGACGAGGATGCCCCCCCAGCCTGGTACCAGCAGCCCAGGACAGGAGAGGGGGGGCCGGGGACCCCCCCCCCAGAAACCACCCCTCTCTAGTAGGTGCCCTCACTGAGGCAGGCATATTTTCGCCTGCTTTTTTGGCCGGGAATCGTTTTTTTTTTTTTTAAACTTTTTTTCTGTGCTGCTTGGCATTGCGCGATCGCCGCGATGCCATGAACGATTATGAAAAATCGGACCCAATTTTTCTTTTTCGCTTCGAGTTCGAGTTGGAGCGGAGTAATTCTCGTTACAGTTACCCGTTACGTAACGATAACGAGAACCGAAAACGGAAATGAGATTTTCGCCGCTCCGTGCCCATGTCTACTGCAAAGCCTGTGACTATTTAAATAGTTAGACCTACTTTGCAAACTTGCATTTAGAACATTCTTTAGGAATCCCATGAACGGGCCTTCTCGACTGCTGCGCCCAGACTCTGGAACTCCCTCCCACTAGAGGCCAGGACTGCCTCACCTCTGTTGTCCTTCTGGAAAGAGGCAAAGACCTTTCTCTTCAGGCAACCTTTTCCTGAATCATGGACTACCATGAGCATTTTATATGAATCCATGGGTTCACATAGACTTTGTGTTTATGAATACTTATAACCATGTTGCTTTAATGTAATGTTTTCTATTAATGCTATAGGATGTCCCTCAATTCCTTGTTCTCTAAAACTTGAACATGTCTTAATTGTACTGGAGTGTATATTATCCCTCATTACTGTAAGCCGCCTTGGGTCCTTTTCCAAGAAGAAAGGTGGGGTAAAATACTCTAAAATAAATAAAAATAAATAAATTCAAAGATAGAGTGGGGGAAAAGAAACCTAAAAATGACTTATGGAAGGGAGCCTTTGTTTCTACATTTTTGTATGATACATTTGTATATATGAAATCATTATGTCTCTCCTTTATTCTGTCCCAGTAGTAGCTTCTTCAAAACAGGTTACATATCTGGACATTCAAGTGCTGAGGCATGCCCATGTTTGGAGAACAACCCATAGTTTCTCATTGTCTACATAGTTAAGATTTTGCTGTAATCTCTCAAGCAGAAACAGGCCTTCTTCTGAAATTCTTTGGTGCTCTCCAGTAGCCAGCAGAGATTTACAATGTGATTGTGAGTGGCTCTGTGTTTTCAAGATCCAGCTTGAACATCAGGCACTTCTCACTCCACATGAGGTAAACGCCTTTGCTGCAACATCTTGAGCATCCCTTTACTTGCATGAGAAATTAAAACAATGGTCCTGTAGTTACAGCCCTCCTTGTCATTTCTATTCCTTGGGGATTGGAATGCATGCCATCTGTGGGCCTTTGTTTTGTTTTCCATATTTCTTGTCATAATCTTGTTAGGATATTGACAGAGACAGCACATAACAATAATGGATCTTCACTAAAGTATTTTCACCTGCTGTTTATTTTCTCATGGTCAGATAGTGTGTTTCCCTTTTAGTGTCTCAGCCCTGCAAATCTAGTAAAAGAGTTCCCTTTGATGTCTTGGAATTCCTGGAAGAGATCTCTCACTTTTCATCGCTTGTTGGAGTCTTTCTCTTCATCACTATGTGACAGCTGCTGAAAATCTTCATCCTGTGTTCTAATTCCTGGTTCTGTTGCCTTTTACTTTGCTTCTTGCCTGTTTTTCTGTCATCCATCTAGGATTTTCTTTTCTTTTTACTACAGAAATTGCCTTTTTACAAGTTACCCTAATAATATCTTTAGTTTCACTCCACAGTTCTTCTGATACTCATCTACAAAGGGCTATTGGCACTACCTGGCCTTGCTGCCAGATGGGTGATATAAAAATCCAATACATACATACATACATACATACATACATACATAGGCTACTAATAAAAAAAGTCATTGCAACCTTTTGTGGACAATATCCACTTCTTCAAAGCAAATACCAAAAGTCCAAACATGGATGGGCAACAGTTGTGGTTTGTCAGGAGATTAATCTTAGATGTCAAGGTCTTGGCAAGATGATGTCTGTCTTAGATGAGGCAGGAAGCAGGAGGGCTGTTGTAAAGTTGCATTGGAAGTAGATGATTGGCTTTCACACCATGAGCCTTTGAACAAAGGGACATAGGTCATACACACCCACCCACACCTCCTCTCCAGTTGACTCATCTTCGAAAACACACAAGTTTCTGTTTGGCTGGTGGGATGTGATGCAGAAAACCTAAGGTTTTATTCTTGGAGCACCAACAGATGTCTGAATCATCTTTCCTCTCCTTTTCAACATACACAAGACATGGTAGCCCAGTACATTTATTGAAATTAATAGTCAATAACAACAGCAGATGGGGATGGGCACAGCTAATTTAGCGGTTGATGCCAGTTCATTTATTGGACCGCAATTGCTTCGCCATCGTGCCACAGGGCTTGATGTGATGTCAGTTTTGCTGCACAGTGGTGCCCCCTCTTTTGAATTGCAACAGAGCTTTGGTGGTTGCAAGCCAGTGCTGGGAGGCTTCTTGGCTACTGGCAGGGTGAAGTCTGGCCTAGACATGTGGCAGAATGGAGCCACGAGAGGTGTAGGAACCGCATGATTTCCCAGCAGTGTCAGGGAGATTTGGGCGCTGGCTGGCTGGCAGCAATAGTTTTGCTGGAGGGCCCAGCACTATCGATAGGGATGGGAAGCCTCCCACAAGCCAGGGATTGCGCTATATCCCGCTTTAATGCAAGGATTCAGATTAAAATAGGGTGTGCAAAACAGGCAACCCTCTGAAATGTGTCCAGTAGGACCCCTGTATCCTCAGTGTTCCTCGTGGCCAAGGGCGCTGGTTTGAAAACACGGTATTAAAAATATTAAAAGAAAAATACAATAAATATTTGTTATCCCAGAACTGGCCATTTGGGGAAACCAGAGAGCATTCTGGTTGTTGAATAACACATAGCATTGTCTCTGGCATCCTCTAGTGGCCAGTTCTGGCAATACATGATGTGGTTCAATCGTTCAGTCCTGTCGGACTCTTCGTGACCCCATCATGGACCAGAGCTCACCAGGCCTTCCTGTCTTCCACTGCCTCCCGGAGTTTGGTCAAATCCATATTGATTGCATCGATGACACCATCCAACCATCTCATTCTCTGCCGTCCTGTTTTCCTTTTGCCTTCAATCTTTCCCAACATCAGGGACTTTTCCAAGGAGTCCTCTTTCCTCATGAGGTGGCCAAAGGACTGGAGCCTCAGCTTCAAAATCTGTCCTTCCAGTGAACATTTGGGGTTGGTTTCTTTCAGAATAGATAGGTATGATCTCCTTGCAGTCCAAGGGACTCTCAAGATAGGGGACTCTCAAGATCTAGATAGCTTCTTAGAGAGAACCGGGAAGGAGCCAGTGGTCATGGTACACGTTGGTACCAATGATGTCAGGAAGGCCAAGCGGTCAGTCTTGGAAGCCAAATTCAGGTTGTTAGGTAGATGATTGAAGTCCCGGGTTTCCAAGGTAGCATTTTCAGAAGTGCTACCTGTTCCTCGTGCAGGACCTGCAAGGCAGGCAGAACTCAGAAGCCTCAATGCATGGATGAGGCGATGGTGTCGAGAGGAGGGCTTTAGATTTGTCAGGAACTGGAGAACATTTTGGGACAAGCCAAACCTGTTCAGGAGGGATGGGTTGCACTTGAACCATGATGGGACCAGATTGCTGGCACTCAACCTCAAAAAGGCAGCAGAGAAGCTTTTAAACTGATAACTGGGGGAAAGCCGACAGGAGCTGAGTGGCATCCGGTTCGGAACACCTCATCCTTGGGGAATGAGGTTGGAGAGGGTAGAGAATCACATAGAGAAGACATAGCAGGTATTAGCACTGGGAGAATAACGGAATGTGACAGTTTGTCTACTGAAAATAAAAGCTGTCGGGGGAAAAGAACAAGGCAGCAGCTGTTGTTGCGGGACCCACTGTACAGGTGCTTCTACGCCAATGCTCGAAGCCTCCGAGCAAAGATAGGAGAACTTGAACATTTGGCAGCTAGGGATATCATAGATATAATAGCCATAACAGAAACCTGGTGGAATGAGGAAAACCAGTGGAATACAGCAATCCCAGGCTATAAACTCTATAGAAGGGATAGAGAGGGGCGGGTTGGAGGAGGAGTGGCCATCTATGTCAAAGAAGGGGTAAAATCCAGCAGAATGAAGATTGACAGAGGGTCTGACTCCACCATAGAATCACTTTGGGTTAAACTACCAGGTCCAAGGAGTGATGTGATAGTTGGAGTATTCTATCGTCCACCAGATCAAAAACTTGAGGGGGACCTTGAAATGAGGAGAGAAATCATGGAGGTGGCTAAGAGGGATAGGATAGTAATCATGGGGGAACTTCAATTATCCCCACATTGACTGGGTCAATGCGAGCTCCGGGCAAGAAAGAGAAACTGGGTTTCTCGACTTGCTGAATGACTGTGCCTTAGAGCAACTTGTCATGGAGCCCACCCGAGAACAGGCAACTCTGGATCTAATACTGTGCGATACTCAGGACCGGGTCAGGGATGTGAATGTCACTGAGCCTCTGGGGAACAGTCACCATGCTGCAATTTCCTTTGCCATGCATGTCGGAGGAAGAGTGTCAACCAAATCAGACATAAAAACCCTTGATTTTCGAAGGGCAAACTTCCCTCAGATGAGGAAACTAGTTAGAGAAAAATTGAAGGGGAAGGTTAGAAGAATCCAATCTCTTCAGAGTGCATGGAGCCTGTTTAAAACAACAATAATAGAGGCCCAGCACAAGTGCATACCACAAAGAAAGAAGAGCTCATTTAAGTCCAAGAGGACACCGGCATGGTTAACGAGTGGAGTTAGAGAGGCTCTAAAGCACAAGGAGAGGTCCTTCTGTAAATGGAAATCCTAACCAAATGAGGAAAATAAAAAGGAACACAAACTCTGGCAATAGAAATGTAAGAAGATGATAAGGGAGGCAAAGAAAGATTTTGAGGAACGTATGGCTAGCAATATAAAGGGTAATAATAAAAGCTTCTTTAAATATGTTAGAAGTAGAAAACCTGCCAGAGAACCAGTTGGCCCTCTGGATGGTGAGGGAGGAAAAGGGGAGGTTAAGGAAGACTTGGACATTGCAGAGAAATTGAATGAGTTCTTTGCGTCTGTCTTCACGACAGAGGACCTTGAGCGGATTCCGCTGCCTGAGCCGCCCCTCTTGACTAAAGAATTAAATCAAATAGAGGTTAAAAGAGAGGAGGTTTTAGGACTAATTGATAAATTGAGGATTAACAAGTCACCGGGCCCAGATGGTATCCACCCAAGGGTTTTTAGGGAACTGAGAAACGAAATTGCAGATCTCTTAAGGATTATATGCAATTTGTCTCTTAAAACGGCCACAGTGCCGGAGGACTGGAGGATAGCAGATGTCACACCAATTTTTAAAAAAGGAAGGAGGGGGGACCCGGGAAACTACATGTAGAGATATCATTGCCCATATTTCTGAGCCCCAAGATTGGTCAAGCACAAAGGAAACTGAAGGCCTAGGAGGGCTGCTTGACATATATTTCCCGGCAGCCCCAGGACCGAAGCAGATACCAGGATGTGCTGAAGAAGGCCAGAGCAAACAGGACGGCAGATACCAGGATATCAGAATACATCTGCTCAGGCCCAAGGAAGCCTCTTATCAGTAATGTCTCACTAGCTAGGGAGCATTCTCCCCCCACCTATGGATTCCATTTCCCCTGCTTTGTGTACCTGTTTACTGAACAGATAAGGCTTGCATTCTTTCCCCCCACCGAGGAATGTTTCCCTGTATCTATTGTGCTTACTCTCTAATAAAACACTGGGGCTCAGGCAGCAGGAGGAGAAGGCTCAGGGAGGAGAAGGCTCAGAGAGCAGAAGGCTCAGAGGGAGAATCATCACCAATCTCACATGCACGCAGCCGATGCAGACACAGAGAGACACTCAGACATCCATGGAACCCTGACAGACAGACGAACAGGAATGCTGCCCTGAGCGCCAGATGATTGCACCCCGAAACTCTGTGTCCTGTGTGATTCGTAACGCAACAACTACAGGCCAGTTAGCCTTACATCTGTCCCAGGGAAGATGGTGGAAAGCCTCATCCAAGAGAAATTCTTAAAACACATAAAAGAACAAACCTTGCTGAGAGAAAATCAGCATGGCTTCTGTAAGGGTAAATCTTGTCTGACAAACCTTTTAGAATTTTTTGAAAAGGTCAACAGGCACATGGATTTGGGTGAACTGGTGGATATAGTCTATCTGGATTTTCAAAAGGCCTTTGACACAGTCCCTCACCAAAGGCTGCTGAGAAAATTGCACAGTCAGGGGATAAGAGGGCAGGTCCTCTTATGGATTGAGAACTGGTTGAGATCCCGGAAACAAAGAGTAGGTGTCAATGGGAAATTTTCACAATGGAGAGAGGTGAAAAGCGGTGTGCCCCAGGGCTCTGTCCTGGGACCGGTGCTTTTCAATCTGTTCATAAATGACCTGGAGACAGGGATAAACAGTGAGGTGGCCAAGTTTGCCAATGACACAAAACTTTTCCGTGTGGTAAAAACCAAAGATTGTGAAGAGCTCCAGAAGGATCTCTCCAAACTGGGGAAATGGGCTGAGAAATGGCAAATGCGTTTTAATGTAACTAAATGTAAAGTAATGCATATTGGGGCAAAAAATCCAAACTTCATCTATCAACTCATGGGCTCTGAGTTATCCGTGATGGATCAGGAAAGAGATCTTGGTGTGTTGGTGGACAGTTCCATGAAGGTGTCTCCCCAATGTGTGGCAGCGGTGAAGAAGGCCAATTCCATGCTACGGATTATCAAAAAGGGGATTGAAAATAAAACAGCGAACATTATAATGCCTTTATACAAAACAATAGTAAGGCCCCACCTGGAGTATTGTGTACAATTTTGGTCACCGCATCTCAAGAAAGACATAGTGGAACTGGAAAAGGTGCAGAAGAGAACGACTAAAATGATTACTGGCCTGGGGCACCTCCCTTATGAAGAAAGGCTAAAACATTTGGGCCTCTTTAGTCTGGAAAAAAGGCGCTTGAGGGGGAATATGATTGAGACATACAACATAATGCAGGGTATGAGTAAAGTGGATAGAGGGAAGCTGTTCTCCCTCTCACAAAATACAAGAACTAGGGGACATACACTCAAATTGAAGGCTGGGAGAGTAAGAACTGACAAAAGAAAATATTTTTTCACCCAGCGCGTTGTAAGTCTGTGGAACTCCCTGCCACAGGATGTGGTGATGGCATCTGGCCTGGATGCCTTCAAAAGGGGATTGGACAGATTCCTGGAGGAAAAGTCCATCACAGGTTACAAACCATGATGGAGATGTGTAATCTCCAGGCTTTAAACCAGGGTACTTCAAGGGCCAGATGCATGGGAGTGGTATCAGGAGACAGATATCTAGTCTCATGCGCTCCCAAACGCATCTGGTGGAGCCGCTGTGAGATACAGGAAGCTGGACTAGATGGGCCTTTGGCCTGATCCAGCATGGCTCTTCTTATGTTCTTATGTTCTAAGACTCTCCTCCAGCACCACAGCTCAAAAGCATCGATTCTGCAGCAATCAGCCTTCTTTATAGTCCAGCTTTCACTTCCATACATCACTACTAGAAAAACCATAGCTTTGACGATCCTGATCTTAGTTGGCAAAGTGATGTCTCTGCTCTTTAGGATGCTACCTAGGTTTGCCATTGCTTTCCTCCCAAGAAGCAGGCGTCTTTTTATTTCGTTGCTGCAGTCGCCATCTGCAGTGATCAAGGAGCCCAAGAAAATAAACTCTGTCATTGCCTCTATTTCTTCCCCTTCTATTTGCCAGGAGGTGATGGGACCGGTGGCCATGATCTTATTTTTTTTTATGTTGAGCTTCAGCCCATTTTTTCACTCTCCTCTTTCACCCTCATTAAGAGATTCTTTAATTCCTTCTCACTCTCGGCTATTAGAGTTGTATCATCTGCGTATCTGAGGTTGTTGATATTTCTTCCGGCAATCTTAACACATAGTGAAATGTATAATTCTGGATTTTTCTTTTCTTTTACTGCTACATTATTATCTGTGGTTTTCACCATCTACAGGGTCCTTGCAATTAACCCACCTGCACCCCGTAGATATGGGGATCCTACTGTAGTTCCTGCCATGATGTGTCCAAAGGACAACCATCTCAGTTTTGCCATTTTTGCTGCCTATGTTAGACCAATAAAATCTTACAAAACAGCCCAGCTTTCGCTTTTGAAATTTGCTGCTGTTGTTATTGTTGTTGCATGCTGTCCAGTAGCCTGGACTCATGGTGTCCCTGTGAATGACCCATCTACAAAATCTCCCGCCTCAGCTGCCCATGCTCAGCTCTAGCCAACTGAAGCCTGTGGCTTCCTCACATTTGCTGTTCCTTACTGCCTTCCACCTCTGTTCTTCTGTTCCTACTGTCTTCCACCTTTCCCAGCATTATTGTCTTTCCCAGAAAATCAAGTCTTGAGATTTTAACGGTCTGATGATGGCATCATGCAAGCCCCACTCTGGGTTTTGGACTTTGTACAAAGACCACTTGCTTTCCTGATGTTCCTGAGTGGGAAACAAAAACAACAACAACAACCAAGCTTAAACCTTGTCACCTTCCAAGCTGAAGCCTGGCCTTCTCCAGTTTTGGCTAAGCTCGGCTCCCCTTTGCCAAAGCCAAGTCTTCTCCCTCTTCAGCTCTGCTCGCGGAGGCGGCGCTGCGCGCAGGAATCCGCGGAACAGGCGGGAAATGGGATATTCTCCCGATGTTTCGGTGCCGCTGCGTTGTGCAGGTTATTTTTAGCCCATTTCCCACAAGCCCCGCTCGGAGAAGGAGGAGGAAAAAAGCGGCAGGAGCAGGAGATGCCAAGGGGGATGATTTGATCCGGTGCCGCTCCGGCGCGGCCAGAGGGCGTTTGCTTGCGCCTCGGCGGCGCGCGGCGGGAAGGCGGCGGCTCTTCTCATGCCCAGCCCTGCCGAATCACTGGCTCGAATCCCGGCTGCGCTCGTGTGAACACGCGGGGAGCGGGTGTCGGGCTGCAGCAGGGATGATCCGGTAGCGAGCGGCACAGGGGCTGCTGCATGGACGACGACTTGGCTTCCGAGGTTGATACCCGTGAGTAGGCAGGACGAGGAGGCGCCGAGGCAGGGATGCTGGGGGAGAGGGGGAGGGCGAGAGGCGCTGCTCTAGGTGGGATCAGGATAGAGAGAGTTGATGGTGAAGCCCGAGGCCTTGGGGCAGCCACGAGGCCCGCGAAGGGAGGGTGGTAGTCCCAGGGGTTTTCTGCGGCAGCGGCAGAAGGGAGCTGCCAGCTAACGTCCACAACACCTGTGCGAAGGAGGGGGACAAAGGCAGAGATCTACCCCTCTTGGGTGTCCGTAAGGGCTTGGAGGTAGGGTGGCCAAATGAAGAGGACAAGAGGGCTCCTGTGCCGTTCGGCGTTGCTGAGAAGGGGACGTTTCCTCCGGTGCACCTTTTAATGCAAGCGGCACTTGCAGGCGAGAGTGCCTTGTCCGCACTACTGTTAAAAGACCTGTGTCCTCGTTTCACCTGGCCGCCCTAGAAAGCTGGGGTTGGGGAGCCTTGCGCATTCCAGACTTTTGGGTCCACAACTCCCATAGCCCCTTATCACTGGCTATTCAGACTAGGGATTCCGTCGTGCCAAACATCTGGAGTGGCGAGGGTTCGCCACCGCTGCCCTAGAGAATGGTAGGGCTGAAGGACAGCCCTGCAGAGGAAACCAGCGAAAGAAAAGAGGCAGAGTAGGAGGAATCTCTCTCCAGTAAAACCAGGGCAGGCAGCATGAGGAACCTGCTTGGGTTGATCTCCCTTTCCCCAGCTCTGGTCCTCTGACTGCCTGCCTTTGCTTTCATCCTTTCTTTGATCTCCGATACCAGGTCTGATTTTGTTTCCAAAGTCAATCAAAATCGAGTGAGTTTAGGTGTTAATGGCAGACTTCAGCTCCCCTGAGCTCCAGTGGACACAGCTAGCATTGAAGGCTGAACATCTTGTGGGCTTACTGAGGTTGGCTGGCTACCCTTGATATAGATCATTGGCTCCCAACCTTGGACAACGCAGGTGTTCTGTGTTACAGAACACTTTGCTTTTTCTTGGACTGCAGTTCCCAGAAGCCTTCACCAGCTGCTGTTGTGGCCATGGTTTCTGGGAGTTGCAGTCCAAGAACATCTGGGTCTCCCAAGGTTGGGCACCACTGTTGTAGATGAAAAGAGGAGGGAGGCAGCTTGTGATGACACAAGAGAAACAAGCAGAGGGAAATCTACTTTGGCCACTTACCCAAATGAAACTGGGCATGGCTGAATTCCAACACCTTGGAGTTAAAAGAAGGTTAAACCCTTGTGCAGCCCAATCCTTTCTGTGTGATCCTTGAGCTTGTTGAGCTAGAGTCCCTGATTTCCATTTATTTGCTTTATTCCTCAAACTCTGAGCCTTTTAAACGGGCTTGAGGGCAGGTTCCTGAGGGCTGGTTTGACCCAGCTAACAAGACCTACAAATTGGAGGCGGATGTGACACGTTAAATGCATGCATGCCTTGAGTTTAAATAACCACAGCATTAGGAGAGTGAAGATCAGAATGATGAGACCAAGGAGGAATATGTCCCCACCCTTCCCCTGCTACTTTTTCTGCTCAAAGCTGGAACAAGCAAGGGGAGGATTTCCATCAGGGACCACAGAATGAGGGCAATGGTTCCTGAGCCAATCTTGAGCCCCTTCCCCACAGACAAAAAAAAATCTAAAGAAAGAAAAGAATCATAATCCATATATACAGTATGTGCATGTGTGTATAAGCACATGCAGTGTGTTGTAATATGTAACATGATGGGCTTAGCCTCAGGAGTCCTGGTTTTGAATCCCTGCTTAGCCACAGAAATGCCCCATGGGTAGGGGTAGAATTGACCTTAACTATTTAAATATCTTACATATCTTGAAGGCCTTATTAGAGTCACTTTAAGTTGGTTACAACTTGATGGCACTTAAAACACATCACACACATACGGTACATTTGTGTGTGTATGTGTTGGGTCATTACAGTCATGACCGACTCTTTGTGACCCCATGTCCATGGAGTTTTCTTGGCAGGAATACTGGAGTGGTTTTACCAGTTCCTTTTCCAGGCACCTACAGCACCTGATATTCCCTGGTGGTCTCCCATCCAAGTCCATTTATATGGATGTAAAAGCTATTTGAAAGAATTGGGCATGTTTATCCTAGATAAACAAGACTGAGGGGCGATATGATAGCACTTTTAAAATACTGTATTTGAGGAGCTGTCATAGAGGAGGGTAGGATCTCACCAAGTGCAGGACGCATTGCAATGGGCTCAAGTTAAGAGAACCCAGCTTTCGACTGAATATTAGGACAATGGAACCAATTACCTTAAGACGCAGTAAGTGCTCCAACACTGGAATTATTCAAGAGGAACTTGGACAACTGCCTGGCAAATCTCCTTTGATTTGCATTCTTTCATTGAGCAGGGGGTTGGACTTGATAGTCTTATATGCCCCTTCAAATTTCACTATTCTGTAATTCTAGTTTGGCACTTAAGCAGACTGGAATACTGAAATATATTGGAAGGAGCCCTCCAAAACCAACAGCTGGGCAGTCAACTTTCCTAAAACTTAATAATGATAATTGTGTACCATCAAGGCCCTTCTGACTGAGGACAAACCTCCACAGGGTTTTCTCGATGGATTCTGCATGGAGGCGGTATACCATTTCCTTTTTCTTGGTGATGCTCTGAGACTGTGCCGCTTGCCAAAAAGTTGCTGGACTGATTTTCACATGCAGTGCAATTTAGGGTGTAGATGCTATTTCGTTTCCACGTGTGTCTTTTTCATTTCACGTCTCCACATGTGACTTTTCTTTTTTCATCCTATGATTTTCCTCCATTTTTATTCCACCCAAATGTGCATCTGTCTATACTGCATTATTTGTCACCAAACCATAATAATATGTAACATATATACTGCACTTTAAAAATCAATAAATATTTCTGAGAACCTTTACATTTCATATACCAAAGAACAGCGATGCATGGTCCTCCAAATATTATACCACACATGACACACGTCTGTCTGTGAATCTTGCCATTCAGTTACACAGATTGTGGCTAACAGGAGTTGCAGTTTTGGAAGGGAAAGCATCCCTTTGCCTTGTCATATAAAATTCCTCGGTAAACCTTTAAAGCACCAGCAGCATAAATTACAGTAACAAACAGCAACATGCATTACCAATAGCATTGAGTAGCATATATTACTTACAGTACTAACACATTTCCCTTGTGTTACCTTGCAGAGTTATTTATTTTATTATCGAAATATAAGTGGCAGAAATGTTGTGGAAAGATGCAGAGTGACTGTGGGGCTCTTTGTCGAACAAGACTGGGAGAGTCATTTTAATCTGCACTCCCAGACAGGAAATCTGAATACTGATGCCTCTAAGGGGCTTCGTCAGCTGAGATTTTGGAACTCATGTTTACACAAATAAACCTGGCCCGTAGGTCTGCCCATGATTCTTGAACCTCCTAGGTTTCTTCTGCACCACACACAGCTTTCTGGTGCCTGGCCTGTTGAAGACCCATGTGGGCTTGAAAGCTTGTTTATGACCACTACTGCACTTTAGATTTGAAATGCATTTCCCCTATAGACAAATTGCCTTAAAAATCACTGTCTGCTTTTCAAATGGCTTTTTCTGAAGAGACCCTTGGCCACGCCCATTTTTGACCGCTGTGTCAGTTTTTCTTGCGATGACCACTGGGGTGGTGTTTTTTTAAATCAGTTCCTGCACCCCCTTTTAAAGCAAATATGGTTGTATTTGCGAACATACTATGCCACCTTTTTTCGGTTCCCCCCTGTTTCTGCCATTTCCCTGTAGTAGTTTAAAGTGGTTCAGCCAAGTGCGAGTGGGGGAGCCGATTGCTAAGCAATCGCTGAAGTGCAGACTGCCAAACTGCTGCAGTGACCACGTGACCATGGGAGGATATAAGGTGATGCAAAATAAAAAGTGGCTGCCCAAGGAAATGCGGGAGCGGCCGTTAGCATTTCTAAGTGGTCTAAGAAAAGGTATCACCCACCGTTGCCTTTGGTTTGTAGGGAATAAGACCTGTTCACTGTAGAGTAGTCAACAGATGCTGACAAAGGCAGAATAGTATTTAAATCATTGGTGTCCAAACTTTGGCCCTCCAGATGTTTTGGATCACAACTCCCAGAATTCCAAGCCTGTATTTCCTATGACAAAGGACTGTGAGAGCTGTGGTCCAAAACATCTGGAGGGCCAAAGTTTGGACACCACTGATTTAAATGCTCATATGTACTTGATTCTTTGCTAAAAGTTTTGCTATAATTATTATAGAAGTGAGTAAGGAAATATCATAAATATCGAATTTTTGTTACCTCTCCAGTTTATTATTTTGGCATTATATTCACCATGTACATTTCATGGTTTAATCTTTCATATAACTTAGAAGCACTACAGTAGAAGCTTAAATAACATTTTCCCCAAGTTCCTAAATATATACAAATATATTTCATCGCAAGACATTCTTCTGGTTCTATATAATTAACTATGTATGCCACAGTTTTGAAAAAAAGAACAAGAAGGGATGGAGTCTTTTCTAGATCACTCTAGAGGGCAGGACATGCAACATTGGGCTCAAGTTATGAGAACCCAGCTTTCAGATGAATATCAAGAAAAAAACTTCCTCTTAGAGCAGTTCAACAATGGAATCAATCACCTTGTGATAGGGTAAGTGCCCCAACACTGAATGCATTCAGGAGAAGTTTGGACAAGTTCCTGGCAGATACCCTTTGATTTGTATTGTTACATCAAGCAAGGGGTTGGACTTCATGGCCCTTCCAACTTCACTATTCTATGATTCTATGAACAGTATCTCCTCTGTAGTCTGAAATACCCAGGGATCATAAATCAGAATTTTATAGACATAGTTAAAGAGCAATCGTATACATGTGTGAAACCCAGTGCAATGTAGTGGACTGAATGTCAGAATTAGAGATGGGCATGACTTAGCGGTATTCCTTTCCGTTTCCGTTACTCGTATCTGTTACTCTACGGCAGAACAATTTTGGGGCTGATTTGTCAGGGTCCTGAATCCGGCCTCCGGGACCACTTGCAGACCCCCCCACCTCCCCCTGCTTCGCAAGCAAGCCAGCCTCCACAGCTTTCTAAAGGCAGTTAAAAGCCCAGCTCATTCCCTCCAAACTTGTGGTGCATCAAGTCAGGGCCGCCGTGGGCCAAGAGGAAGCAGCTTTCCCTCCCAGACGGGCAAGGGCATGATGGCCAGGGTGCACAGCTGGATCTGTGTGCAGTGGTGCCAGCCTTCCTGCGGCTGCTGCTGGTCATCCTGAGTGGCCGCCTAGAAGGTGATGAGCCAGCCTGAGCTTGCCTGGGCTGCCACCTCCTTCCCGATGCAATGAAGGAAGGAAGGAAGGAAGGAAGGAAGGAAGGAAGGAAGGAAGGAAGGAAGGAAGGAGAGCTGCTCCCCCGCTGCCATTCCTGAGGAGGAGGAGGAGGCGGAGGCGGAGCAGAGGGATCCCAGCAGTGGCACAACCCGGAGGGAGGCATTTGCGGGGGGCCCGGAGATGCACTGATCATGGGCTGATCCTGGGGTGGTGGTGGCCCCATTTGCCATGCCCCTCCCGGGTCCGGCCCCCAGTGGTGTCTGAGGGGTGGTGGACCGCCCGCTTGTTTTTGAAATTGAGGACCCCTGCATCTAAGGAAAAGGTAACAGGAAATACTCCGCCAAACTGCCAGATTTTTCACAGTAGCAACAATTTTTTTTCTGATTTGTCGTGTCTGTTCCTCTTGCGCAATCGCTGTCTTCCATTGATTTTAAAAATTTTTAAAAGTTAAAACCCAGTTCCCGGCCAAAAAGCAGGCGGAAAAATGCCTGCCATGCCTCAGGGGACCTACCAGAGGGGTTGTTTCTGGAGCCCCCCCTCCCCCATCCCCGCCTGGGCTGCTCTGGTGGGACTGGAGGCTCACAGCCAGGATCTGCCAAAAGCCGCCTAAAACCTGCCCACAGATGGCACAGAAAAAACTTTAAACTCCTTGACTCCCATTCCCGGGCCAAAAAGCAGGCGGAAAAATGCCTGCTTGACTAAGGGGGGGCACCTACCGGAGGGGTGGTTTCTGGAGGGGCAACCCACTCCCCCACCTGGGCAGCCGGACTCGCCATGCCATGCCTGCAGGCGGGGGTCCAAAATGGGGCAGTGAACGCAATATTGTTTCTGAAATCGTGGTCCAAAAACTACAAGCACAACAGAAACACGCGAAAATTTATAAACTGCCAGATTTTTGTGAGTAGCAGTGGTGGTTTCTTGCAACAAAATGTCTCACCTCTCCTCTCTGTCCTCCATTGATTTTATTATTATTATTGTTTTACACCTGTGCATATCCATGGGCTGGCATGCATTTTGCCAGCAGGTGAGGAGACGACCATGCAAATGTTTGGAGCCATCCCAGGGGTTTCATGGCCACTTGGCCATGGAGACTTCTGGGATGTGCCAAAACCCCCGGGTGCCTGCCCTAGCCCCCTAACCCTAACCCTAATCCTTGACTCCTTACCCACCCCACAGACTGTCTTCTTAGTGGGTCAGAGAGGCCCCCAGAAAAACCAGTACCCACCGTAAATGAAAAAGTCACTAGCCTAACCCTTGCGAATTTTCACTAACCCACCTTAACCCTAAGCCAGATCTACTTGCATTGCACTACACGACAAGTACAAAAAATTTTTTGTGAGACATGGTGGTGCCCATCTCTAGGCATCACCCTATTTCTGGGTTCAAATCTCACTAGTTTCACTGTCAGAACTGATTTATTTATTTATTTATTATTATATTTTTATCAGCAGCAGGTGAGGAGGGGAGACCCCCATGTAGAACTCTTGGAGCCTGCTTCCCACCTAGTGGGTGAGGACAAGGCACCAATAAACCAAAACAATAATTATATAATATACAAACAAGGAAATAATTAAGACAGTTAAAACCCGGTGCATCCAAAAGCCCACAATACAAAACCCAGTACTATCAAACCAAAAAACGAAAAACAAACCAACTAATTTTGCAGCATATTCAAAAACGGAAATGACCCGAAACGGAACCGTTAGGCTAATGGGACCCCCTTAAAAAAATTTTCAGGGCTCATCTCTAAAGGCCTTTGGTCCAAATAAATTTAAGTTTTTACAGCTTTATCAAAATAGTAACAGAGTGTTCAAGACCAATGAGATATTTAAGGAGGGGTGTCACCCGTTCCACACACCTGTTTGAACTTCCATGGCTTAGAGGGGATTCATACCCAGGGATCCTGGGTCCTTGTCCATCACTGCACTACACTGGGTACACTGAACATCTGAAATACATGGAAAATCCTGTCAAGGTATCCTAAGTCACAGGTGATTTAATGACATGCAAAGACATTTTCAGACGTTAAGTCTCGCTGAATTAATTTTGATTTGCTTCCAGGCAAACGTAAGAAGGAGCACCTAGCTGTGGAGCCAGAGGTTGGTAATTTGATTCCTCCCTGTAGGAAAAGGGGCAACCTTTGTGGCCTTGGGTAAGCTGCACAGTACCAGGGCACCCCAGAAGAATGGAAGAGTCAACCACTTCTGAGTACTCTCTACCTTACCTAGAAAACCCAGGAAAGGTTTACCATAAGTCAGAATCAAATTGATGGCATACAATTATTATTCAGAATGGATAAGCCATTGTCATACTACAATAGACAAAAATGCTTTGAAGATGAATAGGAAATTGCCTGATGGAAATTTCATATTTATTAGTAATAGAGATGGGCACTGAACCAGTTCGCAGTTCAGTTTTCAGTTCGTGCCCAATGGGAATCCCTACCTGCTCCTTCCACACCGCTGCCACCAAAGTCCCACAGCTCAGCTGGCTGGCTCCTGCTTCACAGAAGCCACAGGCCCAGATGCTTGAGCGGGATACCTGAAGCGAACCACAAACCAGACGAGTTCATGTGGTGTTTTTTTTTCCTGGTTCATGGTTTAGTTTGTGCCCATCTGTAACTAGTAATACAGAAAATTTTACAAGATGCCTCTCGGTCATATGTTGTTTGCTTTGAATATCTGTTAAATTTCTTGTAGTACACATATTTTATTTTTTATTTATTCATTTATTGGATTTTCTCCTTCATCTCTTGCATTGACATGTCAGGGGCATGCAAAGGAAGCAAAAAGAACTCAGTCTGCTCACTGCCATGTGTGAAAATGTTCCTCTTCCAACCGTAATCAGAAGTGTTCTGGTTTTCATTTTTAGCTTGCTCTAAATATGTTTCAATGATTGTTGGGTTTTTTAAATATAAGTTTCAACAGAAGTTTGGATAACTTCTAAATTAGAAAAAGAAATGCAGATTTCTGACATAGTTATTAATAAATCAGATCGTGGAATTTGATTTCCTCTGCCTCGTGCACTGGACAGCTCAAGTGATTTTTTTAATGCCGCCATCTGTTCAATTTTTGCCTTTGCATTAATGATTAAAAATACTGTCCCCATTCAAGGGCATAAAAATGGAAACTTGTTCTGCCATGTCAATCCAGTGCAATCCCTACTAAATAAATCCACAGTGAGCCCTGCCCTGTCACTATAGTTATGTCCAGGGAAAGGGTGCTTTATATCATCCATACTTCAGCACAATATATAAACTTGACTCATGAGTCATATTGAGAGACATGTAAACTCCTTTAGCTAACAAGCATTTCCTTCTGCAAGCCATTATCCTTTGAAGCAAGAATGATAGCAACCATCCCCAGCATCAGGTGCTTCTGAAGTTCTGGGAATTACAGTTGCCATCATCCTCAGGCCGTAGGGGTCCACCCTCTCTAGAGACCACAAGGTTGAGGGCAGCTGCTTTATAGCTTACCACCAGAGTGAGGAATGCAATTGTATCCTTCAACAACTAGGGAAAGAGTGGTTTTATGTTTTGTTGTTTTCTTAAGGCAGTGGATTGGTAACTTGCCTTCTCAGACAGCTGATGACAGCAAACAGGTAGATTAGAGGAGGGGGTATAGATAAGTGTTTCTATAAGAAGATTCCGAGTTCAGTCCCTGCCATCCCCAGGAAGCCTTGGGAAGACTTTGAAAACCAGAGTTGTGCTGCGTGCAGTTCCCCAGCAGCCGCATTAGCCTAGACCATTGTTGGCGAACCTATGGCATGGGTGCCAAAGGTGGCACTCAAAGGAGCCCTTTCTGTGGGCACCCGTCATCGCCCTTCACAGCCATCTGTATTCAGGTTAAATTGCTGTATAGTCACTTTGTGAAAAATTAGTGGGTTTTAAATTGCAGTTTGGGCACTGGGTCTCTAAAAGGTTTTCCATCACTGGCCTCGATGAATCAACCATCAGAGCCACTGCAAAGCAATTGCTGGTGTTCTCAGGTCCCCCAAGCTGCGTTGCATATAATTGTTGGCTGGAAAAATAGTGGGCAAATAATGCCACATTGGCATAAATCAGAGGGACAAATTGTCACAACTAAACTAGGCAAAGGTAAAGGTTCCCCCCGCACATGGGTGCTAGTCATGTCCGACTCTAGGGGCAGTGCTCATCTCCATATTCAAGCTGAAGAGCTCTAGTGTTGTGCAAGTCTGTGGCCATGTGGCCGGCATGGCTGCAAGGAAACACTCTTTTTACCAAACTTTATCTAGTTTGGCAGGAGTTGGGGTTAACATTGGGCACTCACTCCGCTGCATAGCACCTGGCATTTGAACCATGAGTTGCCAACTTTGTAGCTGACAGTTTTCAGTGCTCTAGCCCACTGAGCCACCAAGCCCCTCTAGGCAGCATAAACATTTGGTGTTGCCCTGAAAGCCACACAGCCAGTGTTCTACAGCAAATGCCTACACTGATACCCTAACATCTGGCATTTCACAGCAGAGATTTGTTCGTAGGCAAGCTTAACTGTTAGGATTTGGGCTATTATATTTGTAGCATTCTATACAGCCAGAATGGCTTGCTTATCAATAATATATAGACAAGAGAGGTCTTGTGGACAGGTGTACAATCTAAAATGCCAGAAAAAGAAAAGGAAAACCCACAATCACGATAATGTGGATTTTCCCAAGGCTTCTCAGTTGAACGGGAGGTTTCTTCTTGACATTTACTTGTTACATAAGAACATAAGAACATAAGAAGAGCCATGCTGGATCAGGCCAAAGGCCCATCTAGTCCAGCTTCCTGTATCTCAGTTTGTGCGTTTGGGAGCGCATGAGACTAGATATCTGTCTCCTGATACCACTCCCCTGCATCTGGCCCTTGAAGTACCCTGGTTTAAAGCCTAGAGATTACACATCTCCATCATGGTTTGTAACCCGTGATGGACTTTTCCTCTAGGAATCTGTCCAATCCCCTTTTGAAGGCATCCAGGCCAGATGCCATCACCACATCCTGTGGCAGGGAGTTCCATAGACTTACAACGCGCTGGGTGAAAAAATATTTTCTTTTGTCAGTTCTTACTCTCCCAGCACTCAATTTGAGTGTATGTCCCCTAGTTCTGGTATTTTGAGAGAGAAGAGCTTCCCTCTATCCACTTTACTCATACCCTGCATTATTTTGTATGTCTCAATCATATCCCCCTCAAGCGCCTTTTTCCAGACTGAAGAGGCCCAATTGTTTTAGCCTTTCTTCATAAGGGAGGTGCCCCAGCCCAGTAATCATTTTAGTCGCTCTCTTCTGCACCTTTTCCAGTTCCACTATGTCTTTCTTGAGATGCGGTGACCAGAATTGTACACAATACTCCAGGTGGGGCCTTACTATTGTTTTGTATAACGGCATTATAATGTTGGCTGTTTTATTTTCAATCCCCTTTTGATAATCCCTAGCATGGAATTGGCCTTCTTCACTGCTGCCACACATTGGGGAGACACCTTCATGGAGCTGTCCACCAACACACCAAGATCTCTTTCCTGATCCGTCACGGATAACTCAGAGCCCATGAGTTGATAGATGAATTTTGGATTTTTTGCCCCAATATGCATTACTTTACATTTGGTTACATTAAAACGCATTTGCCATTTCTCAGCCCACTCCCCCAGTTTGGAGAGATCCTTCTGGAGCTCTTCACAATCTTCTCTGGTTTTTACCACATGGAAAAGTTTTGTGTCATCTGCAAACTTGGCCACCACACTGTTTATCCCTGTCTCCAGGTCATTTATGAACAGATTGAAAAGCACCGGTCCCAGGACCGAGCCCTGGGGCACACCGCTTTTCACTTCTCTCCATTGTGAAAATTTCCCATTGACACCTACTTTTGTTTCCGGATCTCAACCAGTTCTCAATCCACAAGAGGACCTGCCCTCTTATCCCCTGACTATGCAATTTTCTCAGCAGCCTTTGGTGAGGGACTGTGTCAAAAGCCTTTTGAAAATCCAGATAGACTATATCCACCGGTTCACCCAAATCCACGTGCCTGCTGACCTTTTCAAAGATTTACCCTTACAGAAGCCATGCTGATTTTCTCTCAGCAAGGTTTGTTCTTTTATGTGTTTTAAGATTTCTCTTGGATGAGGCCTTCCACCATCTTCCCTGGGACAGATGTAAGGCTAACTTAGTTTCCTGGGTCCCCCTCCTTCCTTTTTTAAAATTGGTGTGACATCCGCTATCCTCCAGTCCTCCGGCACTGTGGCCGTTTGAAGAGACAAGTTGCATATTACCGTTAAGAGATCTGCAATTTCATTTCTCAGTTCCCTAACAACCCTTGGGTGGATGCCATCTGGGCCCGGTGACTTGTTAATCCTCAATTTATCAATTAGTCCTAAAACCTCCTCTCTTTTAACCTGTATTTGATTTAATTCTTTAGTCAAGAGGGGCGGCTCAGGCAGCGGAATCCGCTCAAGGTCCTCTGTCGTGAAGACAGACGCAAAGAACTCGTTCAATTTCTCTGCAATATCCAAGTCCTCCTTAACCTCCCCTTTTCCTCTCTCACCATCCAGAGGCCCAATTGGTTCTCTGGCAGGTTTTCTACTTCTAACATATTTAAAGAAGCTTTTATTATTACCCTTTATATTGCTAGCCATGCGTTCCTCAAAGTCTTTCTTTGCCTCCCTTATCATCTTTTTACCTTTCTTTTGCCAGAGTTTGTGTTCCTTTTTATTTTCCTCATTTGGGGAGGATTTCCATTTACAGAAGGACCTCTCCTTGTGCTTTAGAGCCTCTCTAACTCCACTCGTTAACCATGCTGGTGTCCTCTTGGACTTAAATGAGCTCTTCTGTTAAAGAGAGACAACTCCTGAGTTTGGTTGGGCTCAGCACTTCAGCAAATGAGCACAATCCAGTCTGCAAGATCCAGGCTCCAAGGAGGTGCATGCAGGGTAAGAGTACCCAAATAACATTGTTTTGGAAGAAAACTGCTGGCCACATCTTCAAAATGCAAAAATGAGCTCACCAGTGGAGTTACTGGCGTTTAAACAATATTCCTGGCTGCAGAGCCAGAGATTGGGAGCTTGATTTCCCCACTGGATCTCTTGGGAGTAGGGCAGCCTGTGTGGCTCTGTTCAAGCTGTACAGTCCCAGGGCACTCCTAGAAGAAGGGAATGGTCAACCACTTTGGAGCAGTCTCTACCTGGAAAAAAATCCTTAAAAGGTTCACAACAAGACAAAATTGACTTGATGGCACATGGTTATCATTATCAAGAAAAGTTCAGCAAATGGCATCCAGAATATTGCACAGAGAGGAAGCTGCATTAAGCGGACTTCACTAGGAAATGGTGCATGATGTATGAAGGGACCTAGCTGGTGTTCCCGGGAGTCACACTGAAGTCACCGTGGAGATTCTTTCCCAATGTTGCTCTTTCTGTGACGTGGCACATTTCTGGTCAGAGCAGGTTTCAATTCCTGGCACTCAGAGTGATGAGCAACCCGGAGCGAGACACTGCCAGAGGGCGACAGAGGGATAGAAGCATAGACTTAATTTGCTTGGAAGGGGCCTATAAGGTCATGAGGTCCAACCTTCTACTTATTTCAGGAATTGAATTCAAAGCAGATCTGACAGATGTCTGTCCTGTTTACTCTAGAATGCCTACAGGGTTGGAACACTCACCACCTCTAGAGATAATTGGTTCCATTGTTATACTGTTCTAACAGTTAAGAAGTTTCCTCTGACGTTTTGCAGGCTTGATTCAATCTAAGGTGGGGATGGGCATTCTCCATCATTACTGTATAGGCCTGCTTGAGCAGAAAAGGCTGCCTATAGGATGTTTGCCTTTTCTAAGAAAAGTACCTTGCAGTGCAGCAGTTGTGGTACATTTGCAAACTGTGTGACAGACAATAATTACTAGCATGCCATGAGAAAGTAAAATATTAAATAACTCATGCCTCCTGTACATAGCCCTAAATAGATGGGAATTAGTTTGCCTTGCTTATTTGATGTCCCTTTAATAAGCAAACATTGGAGAAACATGTTGTGCTGAATCTGTTAGTCCCACATCCAAGTGGAATAGATCAGGTTCCTTCAATGCTATTAGGATTAGCCACTGGATCCACCCCATTTTCAACATCACAAACAAATATGGATTGTATTGTACTCCATGTGAACGTTTCCCCAAACATAAGTGTGTATATGTATTCTGTGCCATCACTCACTGACTTATGGTGAACTAGTAGGTTTTTTTTTAGGTAAGTGGTTCTACCAGTTCCACTTTCCCAATGAGTTTCCATGGCGAAGTGGGGATTTGAACCCTGTCCATCACTCTATCCACTATGCCATGAAGGGAATCTCCTAAATATAAGTCCTTGGACTATTGGGAGTTGGTCAGAAAACATCTCCAAACACTTTTGGCTAGCTCCATTGTTGAATCTTCATAAACTCCATAAAGGCAGAAGATGACAAGTGAGGATCCCCTCCAGCTGCCTCTGAGCCATCTGCCTCATTTACCTCCTGAGTCCCCTTTGCAGACTGGGTGCTGTTGAAGCCTAGGGTCCTCTGATGAGTTTGGGGCACAGTCTCACCCATTGTGGAGCCCATTGTGACCTAGTATTCCTCCCAGTAACACAGTTAGAATTTTGTTATTTGCATTCCTTATATGAACTTTCATTTTGTGGGGCTAAACCTAAATCTAGTAGACTTACAACGGGAATCTGGCTTTCTGTTTGCTTATTGCTCCCCATCTTCAGATCACTTGCATACCTGTGTTGGCAGTGACACCAGTAGAAGCTGATGTTTCTAGTTTCCAGGGGCAGCAAATCCTTTCTGGGCCCATGTTTCTCCACTTATTATGTGTTTTTATCATTGTTAGCTGCCCAGAGTTCCCGCCAGGGAAGATGGGCGGGATATAAGCTTACAAATAGATAAAATAAAATAAATAAATGTTTTGTATGAGCTGCCCAGGGTGCTGAAGCCTAATACAGTATGAGTTTCTCAAACCCCAAACATCTTTCTTTCAGCAACTTCGATAGCTGCTTTTCAATGGAGACTAAAACCTGGATTGGCTTTTCAGCCCCTCTTAGCTGATCCTGTGTTCTAACACCACCTTCAAGGCTTGGCTAGACTCAAAGGTCTCCGTGTTGGCCATTCCTTCAATGGCAGCTCCTTATTCGCAGCAATATGAGCAGAATAGGTCAGGGAGGAAGAACATGGGGTTTTCTGGAAGATGTTGGACGTAACCCCCATCATTCTGACTGCTGGCCATGGTTAGACTTCAGTTCATGGCTCCTTTTGCTTCATAGAGCTAGACAGCTTCCTTAGCTCAGGTTGGAGTTTAATTCTGATGTTTTGCTTAAAGTCATACAGCATAGGATCCTAACTGCGTGTTAACATCCCTTTCTTCCTTCAAGTGCTTATCTCAGAAAAAGAGTTCCATGATGCAGCCAGACAAAATGACACGGCATGCATGGATGTGCTGATCAAGAGAGGAGTGGATATCAAAGCCAAGAATAATGTAGGTAAAGCAAAGTAAAGTGTTATATTATATACCACCCCAACAGTGGCAGTTTATAGTTTAATTATGCAGGCTACACATTGTCCCACCTTGGTACTCATTTTACCAACATCAGAAGGCTGGAAGGCTGAGTGAACCTTGAGTCTGTACCTAGGATTGAACCCCTGGTCATGAGCACAATTTTGGCTGCAGTGCAGCAGTTTAACCACTGTACCACAAAGCAAGGAAAATAACAGTTTGCACCATGATGGCAAGAGGGAGGTTTGAAAACTAGTGGTATTTCCATATCTCTATAAAGTCAAGCTTATTCAGAAGGGAGTTGGGATTTCTAATTGATGGAAACAATGCAGATTAGGTCTGAATAAACTGCAGCATTTGGAAAGTTTTTTGTCCCGTTTGTTCATTTGTTTTTGAATACACGTCCAATAATGTACCATCCAATTACAATGCTTATGAAAAATATTCCAGCCAACTCCAGCATCCAAAAAGGCACATTTTCTGAGCACTAGAATATTGGTGGTTCTTACATTTCTGGAAGAAGGAGAAAGGGGAAAAAAAAGCAAGCCAGAAAATGGATTAAGAGGAAGGGAAAGAGAAAGCCTAATTCAGAAGTCTTATTTTGAGCATCAGAAGAGACCACAGGCTAATATCTCTGAGAGGGAGAGGGATAAAAAGAGGAGCAAAGCACAGACAGAATGCCCATCGACGCTCACCCTTTAGGAGCTGGCGGGTGCAATCTGAACAGGGTGGAGGTGCAAGATGCTACTTGGTGTGATCCCCGCATTCAAATGGCATATTAGAATTCAAGTGACCCTATTGCAGGGGTCCTCACTCTAAGGCCCAGGGGCCGGATGTGGCCCCCCAGGGTCTTGAATCTGGCCCCGGAACCCATTGCAGACCCCCCCACCTACTCCCTGCTTTGCGAGCAAGCCAGCCTCTGCAGCTGCTTCTAATGCTGAGGCAGTTCAAAGCGGTGGGCTATGTCGCTCCCCCCACTCCCTCCACCCACTGCCCAGATAATCGGTACTTTGGCTAGTGGGGCATTTCAAAGTGGGAGAACCACAGAAAGGTCCCCCGCTCCCCCCCACCCGCCACCCAGATGGTTGGGGCACTGGCTGCACCCGAGCGGGGCAATTTAAAATGGGAGGGCTGCAGCAAGGTCTCCCACTCGCTCCATGGCCCTGAGGCCCCGCCCCTGCTCCTCCTCCACCCTGCCCACCTGCCTTCTTTGTGTGGCCTCTGCCTGTGTTATTGTGGTTGTGAGGAAGGAAGGGGGCAGGCGGAGGCAGTGCCAGCCAGCCTTCCGAGCCGGAGCAGCCACGGCAGTGGACGGCAGTGGACCGATGGAGGTGATCAAGGGGAAACGGAGCTACTTCCTGTCCACCCAGCCCCCTCCAAGCTGCTGCCTTGCTCCGTGAAGTGAGGGAGGGGAGGTGGGAGACTAGCCATGGCCAGAGGCTGAGGCTGCCACCACCTCCACTGGGTTAGAGAGCAGCAAGGAGGAGGTGGCAGAGAAAGAAGAGAAGGACAGGGAAGGGAAGGGAAGGGAAGGCCAGGCCAATGGTGGCTTGGGCTGGTTCCTGGGAGGCTGGCAAGGCTGCAATTATCCCTGGTTGGTGATGGGCAGGCTGGCGAGCCAGCAGAGCACTGCAGCCTGGCTGGGCTTGGTGGCTTCGGGCAGGTCTTCCTCCCTCCCCTCCCTCCTTCCCAGCCTTTGCTCCCACCCTCCCTCACTTGCAGCGCACCAAGTCGAGCTGAGTTGGGCCAGGCAAAGAGAGGAGGCAGCTTTCCCTTCAGGACCCACCGAGGGCATGATGGCGAGGGCCATCACTTACTGGACTCGCTGCGGCGGCTGCTCCTCATTCTGAATGGCCGCCTACAAGGTGATGAGGGGCCTAAGTTTGCCTGGGCTGCCGCCTCCTTCCTGACGCAATGAAGGAAGGAAGGAAGGAGAGCCGCTCCAGCTGCTGCCACTGTAGGAGGAGAAGGAAGAGGTGCAGCAGAGGGATCCCAGCGACGGCACCTCAGGGTGGTGATCCAGAGCAGGAGGCATTGCTGGAGCTCTGGAGACGCACTGATCATGGGCTGATTGTGTGTGGGTGGTGGTGGTGGCTCCGCCCAGTTGCCCCCTCCCCTTTCTCCCCCCCTTTTTTGGAGGGTCATCCTTTTTTTGGAGGGGGGGACTGTGGTTCGGCCCCCAGTGGTGTGGGGTGGTGGTGGACCGACCCGCTGTTTGAAAACTTTGAGGACCTCTGCCCTATTGGGTCCAGTCACTTCAACTGTCACTGAACAAGAACTGTTGGATAGCTCTGGGGGTTTAGGTAACTGGCCACGGAATCAGAGGTTGGGGGTTCAGTTCCCCACTGGGCCTCTTTGACAGGGGCTGGACTCAATTATCTATAGGGTCTCTTCCAGCTCTGCAGTTTTGTGATGCTGATTATGTTGATGGGGATGATGAAATACAAAGATGCAAGGGTAAATGAATCCATCCTTGGTCAAGGAGGCCCATTGGGGAGTCGAACTCCCAATCTCTTGGCTCCACAACCAGACACCTAGACCACTGAGCTGTCCAATGGAAGTAATGTATCTGAAAATGTCTTCCCCCAAAATCTTTTCCCCATTTCTGGCCAGGGCAGAGAGTGTCATGTGGGATGCAGCAGAGAGCAGGAAATAGGCCTAAGGGCAGCTTTCCTGTGTCCATCCCTCCCAGATCGGATGTTGTTTTTCCTTCTCTTTTCTCTGCGTCATCTTTTTCTTCCTTTCCAGATAGACAGGACTGCTCTCCATTGGGCTGCAGGAGCTGGACATGAGCAGGCAGTGCGCCTTCTTCTGGAACACGATGCCTCAGTCAATGATGAAGACATTGTAAGCAGTGGCAGACATGTGATATATGTGGTTGATTTTTAAATATTCAGTATTTGGTACCACGCATAGGGTAAAAAGGTAAAGGTTCCCCCACACACACATGCGTCCAACTCTAGGGGCGGTGTTTATCTCCGTTTTCAAGCCAAAGAGCCAGTGTTGTGCAAGTCTGGCCATGTGGCTGGCATGGCTGAACACATTTCTGCACACGGAATGCTGTTTTACCTTCCAACTTTTTATGGCGGTACCTATTTATCTACTTGCATTTACATGCTTTTGAACTGCTAGGTTGGCAGGAGCTGGGGTTAACAGTGGGAGCTCACTCCACTGCGTGGCACCCGGGATTTGAACTACCAAGCTGCCAACTTTGCAGTCGACAGTTTCAGTGCTCTAGGCCACTGAGACACTACACCCCTGTGATCCAGGAAAACTGCCACAAAAATGAATATCAATCTCAGAAGTACCACAGGTTTTTTTTTTTTTTTTTTGGTGGGGGAGGGTTACTTGAGTTTGGTTTGGCTGTCTTACAGATGATTCCCCAGCTGTTCTATGCTTGTCTTTGCCCTGGTGTTTTATGACTGTTGTTTTTATTGCTTTAACATTGCAAGGGAAGATGTTTATTGAAGGGTGGTTTATACTTTCAGAAAAATGCCTGGATAAGTGAGTCATGTGGTAGTCCCAAAGTTGCACCTGTTCTCTTAGAGAATAATAATCATGTGCTATCAAGTCCATTACTTATGGCAGTCCTTTTCTGGGTGTTCTAGGTGTACAACACACAGAAGAGGTTTCCCATACAGTAGCCTTCTTCTGGGGGCACCCTGTGCAGCTTGCCCAAGGCCACCCAGGCTGGCTCTTCTCCCAGGAGGGACAATGGGGAATCAAACTCCCAACCATTGGCTCCATAGCCAGAGACCTAAGCCTTGTCCTTAGATAATGTTTCATTCCTAGAGATAAAAAGGTAATTGTAAGTGCACTCACAGAGACAATTTAGTAAAGAAATAAGATGATATTTTCTTCTTCTTCTTCTTCTTCTTCTTCTTCTTCTTCTTCTTCTTCTTCTTCTCCTCCTCCTTCTCCTCCTTCCTCCTCCTTCTTCTTCCTTCTTCTCCTCCTCCTCCTCCCTCCTCCTCCTCCTCCTCCTCCTCCTCCTCCTCCTCCTCCTTCTCTCTCCCTCTCGATCACTCTGGCATCTAGTTTGGGATGAATGCCCTCCTCCTATCGTCTTGGTTCGGCCACCTGCGCATCCTTCAGATCCTTGTCAATGCTGGTGCCAAAATCAACTGTACAAACAAGGTGAGGCAGTTTCTGCAAGCTTCAGAGCTTTACTGGTTCAATGGCAGCCAAGGTGTGGTGGGGACAGTTGAATGCAGGAAAATCTGTTAATAGCCCTGCTGGCCTTCATCTGTGTATAGCTCTTTTAGGTACACTAGGCTGATTTGCAGCTTCTTTTCTTTTGGGATTATGTGGTATTCATATTTGCAGAGTGTGATGGCCTAGTGCTGTGACTAATAAATTGTAAGAACTCCTGTGGAAACTAGCAGTTAAGGAAAAGGTACTCACAAAAGAAGTCTGCTCAGTGACAGAGCAAGAGGTAAAGACTCCTCAAGTTATTTACTGAATCCCTAGTGGCTGCGCAGAAGTGTCTGATGGCCCCTCAATGCTGGTAACTGTCATAGACAAGGGATATACACTCTTACCTCTCTCTAGTTAAGAGAAAGAAGAAGAAATTTGGAAGTGATCTCAAAGGCAGAAGGAAGAAATTGTCTAAGATTAGCAATCAGTAAACAGGTCTAAGGGGAGATAAAAAGAGAGGAAGGACAACACAATCTATCTACCAATTTATTTTCTTTCACTCTGATTTGTTATTTGCTACATGTATTGCTGCTTTGTTTGAAATCCCTTTTGAAATCCCTGTCTTGATTTTGTGAGGTAAAAAGAGGAGCAAAGAGGCAACCACAAAACTTAAAAGGTCCAGAGGGAAGACAAGTCAAGACATATTGACATCTGTCTGCCCTCTCCAATGCCGTATAACGTTTCCCCAGTGCTCAGGCCAAAGATCTGACTGGGCACAAACTGGTGAAGCTCTCAGGCAACCATCCACTCAACAGTGGCTTGGCATGGGCAGAAGAAGCTGGGCCACCCAACTGAAGTATGAAGAAATGGCCACAGGAGTCTGGGTGTCAAGAGAGCATCAGACCCTCGTGTGTGGGCAGGGAGTGTTTGTTCATGGGATGTGCCTTTAATCCTTCACCCAAAGCACAGACAACAGAGAAGACACACCTCTGTACAGTACATGTCTTCTTAATGAGTAACGCAAGAGAAACAAGATATATTGAATGACAGCTATAAAAAATAAGGACAGGAAGCAAGGACTTCCTTCTCGGGAGGTTTTCTGCACTCAGATTGACTGTGAGGACTGAGAAAGGCAGGGGAAAATTCGCCGACCTACAAGCGGAAGAGCAGCTAATGCCTGCCACCTGCATGTCTGCATACGTGTGTCTCTTTTCCTTTATTTGCCCTTTTAATAAACAAACCAAATGATGATGATGATGATGATGATGATGATGATGATGATGACGACGACGACGACAACAACAACAACAACAACAACAACAACAACAACAACAACAACAACAACCCACAAGGGCTTAACTGCTCCAGTGATGTTGAGGGCTGTACTGGCAGTAGTGTAAACTACCAGTAGGTCCAACTATACCAGAGAGGTCTCGACTGAGGAACAGAACTAAGTGCACCCAGCAACCCATGAATCTTGGTGAAATATAATCAAAAGAAGCCTCTACCAGCTCGGTTGTCACCCGGGTTAACAAGGACTGCAATGGGTGTTGATGAACCTGGACATTCGTCGATAAATGTGCTACAGATCACAGGTTCCATTGTTGAGCAACCAGGTCATGGGCCTGTAGAATTACTGGAAGTTGAACCATCTCAGAAGTGGCAGAGATATACTTTACCAGAGAATTGGGCAATCATGAAATGCTATTATAGAGCAGAACCTGAAAAACAAGGTTACCAATAGTGGATGCATCACTTATGGAAACAAGAATATTCGAACTCCAAGATAACTGAATTACTATTAGCTGACCAGCAAAGATATATTATTAGAAACAAGGTGTTTAGTAAAGTTGAACTAGAAGAAATACAGAGGAATTGTGAAATAGGGGGTCCTCAAATTATAAGAGGACAAAATAGATTAATAACACCTGGGGACATAGAGCAATCTGATGTTGAAGAAATTATGGATGTTGTGCAAAAATGTGAACCACAAAAAGGTTCAATTAGGATTGGAACACAAGCAGAGATCACTATTAGGCAGCAAGAACTGAAGAATAAAACACTGACATATGCTGCATTAAATGAAGAGAGGGGAAGGCTTCCGATTTTGAAGACTGTGCCTAGAAAAAAATTGGTACCATTGATGAACGACTTAAACTCTGCACTTGCAACAATCCAGATTATGTCAATTGAACAGATAAATCATCTTGCTTATAGTGCTGCAGTAATAGTAACAGAAGAACTAGGGATTCCACCATTAAAGCCCACCCCCACCCCAAATGTCTTGATAAACCACGATGGAAGATCAGGCTGGAGGTTGAAATCAAAATACTCCAAGCAGATGCGAGTAACTTAAAAAACCTGCAGGATGACTGTGAGAGTCAGATTGATAGTGAGCCATCTGAGAAAGCAACTATGGACCTGAAGGTGGCTGAAGAGACAAATGAGGGTGAATTGATGAGAGCTTTTGAAAGTGTTGTTCTGAAAGAGGAGAATATAATGGACAATCCTAATAAAGAAGTATTGTGGGTTGCTGAGGATGCACGCGATACGGGAGGGAAGCATGAGGAAGTGATTGACATTTGGGTAGAGAGAGAGAGTAGAGTCGTGAGAAGTGGCAGTTGGGAGAGACCAGTAACTGACAGGGGCAGTCAGACAGAGAGCAGCTTCCCTCAGGAGGAGGAGGAATGGAGGAAGAGAGAGCCTGAGGAATTCAGGTGGTCTGTGCAAGTCAAACCTTTAAGGTAGCCCGAGATGAGCGAGAAGTTTCAAACTGAATGGCGGAAAGTCAATCAAGAAAACCCGGTAGCTCAGTGGGCGAGACACCCGTGCTGCTGCACACAATGTCTGGGTCAGGGGACTGCCGGGCGTCCTTATCGTTAAAGGGGCTCGGTCAAGAATTTAGTCCAATATCGTTAGAGCTGGAAGAACCTTTATTTGAACCAGTTAATGTTTCTAAGATATTAAAACAAGTTCAAGTGCCTTATGCCGCTGTATCTTCAAGCTGTCAAAAACTGTCTGTTAATAAAAATCCTTTTGAAGCTTCACCTCAAACTGACTCTGGACTCATCTATGGATCAGAACCGACCTTAGAGAGATTCGAACCCTCACAATGACAAATTAAAGAATGGTAAGATCAAGAAATATTTGACTGAAAAATACTGGTTAAGTACAAGGAGAATTGGAAAAGCACTCGAAATAGTGAAGCAGCAGATAACAGCAACAGCTAAAAAAAAATGAAAGATATGATGCTAGATTTACTCAGTATAAAGACAGCCAGTTGTTTCGATCAGATCAAAGAAAGTTCTATCAGAGTTTAAATCAGAAGATAGGTATAAAGGATGAAAAGCCTGAAAAAATGGCAACCATTCAGTTTTGGAAAGACATATGGGGGACTGAGAAAGACGACAATAGAAATGCTGGATGGCTCCAAGATTTTGAGAACAAATTTCCCAAGTCCAAAATGGACCAATTAGAAATAACAGTTGATATGATCACCAAAAGAGTGCAAAGAGTCAAAAATTGGACATCACCTGGCAATGATCAACTGCATGGATTTTGGCTTAAACACCTGACCAGTCTGCATTGAAAAATGGCTGAACAATTTAATGAAATGTTGAGGTCAGGTTATATTAATGAGTGGTTTACAACTGGCAAAACCTATCTGATTCAAAAGGATCCAGCAAAAGGAACAATACCTGAAAATTACAGGCCAGACACGTGTTTACCAACTATGTATAAACTGCTGACAGGCATTATAGCTAATAAGAGTCCAGGATTATTTGGAAGCAAATAACATCATGCCTGTAGAGCAGAAAGGGAACAAATGGGGAAGGAGAGGCACAAAAGATCATTTGCGCATTGATAAAATGATCCTAGAGAATTGTAAAGCCTGGAAAAGTAATTTATATATGACATGCATTGACTATAAAAAGCCTTTGACTCAGTACCGCATAGTTGGATTATTAAGTGCCTGGATGCCATTGGGATATGTAAAAGTGTTAGTGCCCTAATTGAAAATGTGATGAAGAACTGGAAAACAGAATTTTTTTTTATTTTATTTATTTTATTTATTTACGGCCAATGGCCAAACTGGACAAAATACATAGCATCAATGTGTATTCCATGATAGTATTTCAATGAGTACATAAAATTGGTAGATAAAATTGGTAGATAAAATTGGTAGATAAAAAGTACAGGTTAAAATTTTAATTAATGCATAAAATTGTTAGATAAAATTGTTAGATAAAATTGGTAGATAAAAAGTACCAGTTAAAATTTAGCAACCATTAAGACAAGAGTATTAATATTCTTTATCTCCATTAATAATCTGATTTCGAACCCTTAGTGCTACTGCACAGAATTTGGCAACCTGCTTAGTTATTTGATAACATTTATCAGAAAGGAGCAGATGCAAGTAAAAATCTATTGACCTCCCAGGGAATTTGCCTGTAATAGGGGAAATAAGTTCTCTACGTAGGTCTTGATAATAAGTACAGAATAAGAGAACATGTTCCACAGTTTCCAGGTGGTCATTGGTACATGGACAGTTACGGTCTGTTAGTGGTAACCCTTGATATCTCCCCTCCAAAAACTTGGAGGGAAGGACATTAAACCGCCCAAGGTAAAAGCTCTCCTGGAGGAGGAGGATACAATCCTGTCCAGGTAAGGAGACACAGTGAATGCAGATTTCTTTAGGAAATCAGGTTTCTGAACCAGAGCAATATGATTCTGTAAAGCTATGTCTCTAATTCGTATCTTCACCTCATTAATGGCTTTACTATAACCCATTGCTTGGAGGGCACAGGGGGAATATCCTATATTATTTATCACTTTTAATATTAGTATTTTCCATTGTGATTGGAATTTATCTAGTAAGATCAGAGGGGTTAGGCCATCCGAAAGGAAGGTAAGTTTGAGCCAGTGTTTGACCATCAGAAAGTTAGTTAATGCTACAATAGGAATGAGTCCAGCCTCTAGGCGGAGCAAAAAAATTGGGCACACACATAAGGGAACCCCCAAGATAGCTCTTACAAATCTGGTTTGAATGATCTCCAGGGGTTTCAGGTTAGCATAACCGAACACCTGTGAACCGTAGAGCATTTGGGTGATGATTTTTGCCCTAAAAACTTGTAAAGTTGAAGGAACATGTTTTCCTCCAGTCGTGTTGTGAAACTTACTTATGACTTTAGCATTTCCTTGTGCTCTTGTTGCTGCATACTTGATGTGTGCAGACCAAGCACCGGACGACTGGAATGTTATGCCTAGGTACTTGTACTGCTGAACTTGTTCAATCTGATGACCATTAAGAGACCATTTGTGCTTAATTCTTCTTCTACTGAAAACCATTACTTTGGTTTTGGTATAATTAATTTCTAACCATTCTTGTATACAGTAGGAGGAGAAAGATCTCAAAAGCCTTCTAAGTCCGACGCAAGTTGACAAAAGCACTGCGTCTATAGAGACTGGGCGGGATGCCAGTTTAGGTGGATGAAATCTATGTTAGATAGGCTCTCGACAATTCCATTAATATATAGGTTAAACAAGGTGGGAGCCAAAATGCATCCTTGCCGTACACCCCTACGAACATGAACCCGATTTGATAAAATCCCATTAGAATTGCAAAGGACCTGTAAACAGGAATGTTCATGTAAGAGACGATTAAGAAAAGTAATCGTTTGTCAATATTCATGGTCTCTAGCTTTAGCCACAGTCTATCTCGAGAAATAAAATCAAAAGCAGATTTAAAGTCTATGAAGGCAGCATAAACAGCCCCACTTCTGTTTGATGTGTACTTACTAACTAAATGATGTAAAACATGGCACTGGTCAATTGTAGATTTTCCCTGTCTGAATCCTGCTTGCTCATCTGCAAGAATATTTTCCACCTGTAACCAGTCCTGCAATTTTTCCAGCAGATGCCTGGCGTATAATTTACTGATGGTGCTTAACAGACTAATTGGACGGTAATTGGCAGGGTCTTTCCTATTTCCTTTTTTTATAAATTGGGACCACTATAGCTAGTCCCCAGTCTTTTGGAATGCAGCCTGATCTATCAATCCATGTAAACAGAGAAGCTAGAATGGGAGCCCACCATTCAGCATTCGTTTTGATAAAATCCGAGGGGATATAATCTGGTCCGGGGGCTTTGTCTGGTTTTAGTCTATCAATCAGCATAAATATTTCTTGTTGAGTAACTGGAGGCCACTTAGGAGGCTTTCTAAATCAGTTAGGCAGATCCGCGTATGGGAATGAGGAGCTGCATAGTGCCTGTCATAGAATTCTTCCCAGACAGTGGGCATTATGTAGTAATCTATTTTGGGAATAAAAGTTAAGGTTCCCCTGGAGACTATCCTCCAAAAGGTGGCTGAGTCTCCAATGTTAGCAGCAGTTAGCAAGGACTCCCAGGCCTTCCTCTGGGCCTCAAGTTTCTTGGTTTTGATCAAGGATTTGTATCTTTTCTTACACTGAAACCAGTTATCCAGAATAGTTCCTGGATTTTGCCTTTTGTAGACACCATAGGTATCCAATAACTCATTCTTTAGTGCTCTACACTCTGCATCAAACCAGTGTTTAGAGTGGGAGGTACAAGATGAAGCACATTTGGTTTTGTAAGTTAAATGAGGTTGCAAGGACTCTACCAGGTTATCATATATCCTTAGGGCTTGCTCCGCAGAGAATTGTTTGTCAGGGACAAAAGCTATGGATTGGTTAACATTAAACAAGGGATTTTTCAAGGTGACTCTTTGTCACCTCTGCTATTTACTATTGCCCTGATTCCCCTCTCAATAATTTTGCAGGAGACAAATTTAGGGTACCAAACTGCTAAAAATTCAGGGAAAAATTCTCATCTATAGTATATGGATGACTTAAAGTTGTATGGAAAATCAGAAACTGAAATACACTCACTGACCAACACAGCCTGAATTTTCAGCATTGAGTTTGGACTAAACAAATGTGCCACAGTGGCACAGAGAAAAGGAAAAATCACTGAGAATGAAGGAATTGAAATGCCAAATGGACAAGCCATTAAGTATCATCAGTCTGAAGCCTATAAATATCTGGGCATACTGCAATTAGATAATATCAAGCATGGTCAAGTGAAAAATGTGGTCAGTAAATAATATATCCAGAGGGTTAGAAAAGTATTAAAAAGTAAGCTGAATGGTGGTAACACCATCACAACCATTAATTGCTGGGCCATCAGGTATACTGCTGGCATTCCAAACTGGACTCAGATGGAGGTAGATAGTCTGGATAGGAAAACAAGAAAACTTATGACCATTCACTATGCATTACATCCACACAGTGATGTTGACAGGCTGTATTTATCTAGAAAATTAGGTGGTAGAGGTCTTTTGCAAGTGAAGCAGACAGTTGAAGAAGAGAAGCATGTGTTGTGTAAAAATAGTACAGAGCCAGCATTATTGGAGGTTAAGAACAAGGAGGTGTTTAAAGTAAAGCAAACAAAGTGTCAATACAGGAAAACAATGGTGCAAATACAAGCTGAAAGCTGACATAATAAAGCACTGCATGGGCAGTTCCTTGAAAAAAATCAAAGGAAAAGTAGATGAAGAAAAAACTTGGTTATGACTCACCAATGGAACACTGAAAAAAGAGACAGAAGTCCTGATTTTTGCAGCTCAAGAAAAAGCTATTAGAACAAATGCAGTTAAGGCTAGAATAGGGAAAAAAAAACAGCTGAGTAACCCCCATGTAGACTCTGTAAAGAGGCGGATGAAACTATCAATTATATATTGCGTTGTTGCAAGAAAATTGCTCAGACTGATTACAAACAGTGTCATAATGTAGTTGCTCAAATGGTCCATTGGAATTGTGTCAGAACTGTCATCTGCCCATAGCAAAGAACTGGTGGGATCATAAGACTGAAAAAGTGACTGAAAATGAGCATGCAAAATTACTTTGGGACTTCCGAATACAGACAGACAGGGTTTTGGAGCATAATACCCCAGATATTGTGATTGTGGAGAAGAAAAAAGTGTGGATCATTGATGTTGCTATACCAGGTGATAGTAGAGTCACCAAGAAACAACTTGAAAAAAATTACCCAATATCAGGATCTGAAAATTGAACTTCAGAGACTGTCATAAATGGGTAGAGGTGGTCCCAGTGGTAATCAGCACACTGGGTGCAGTGCCTAAAGAGCTAAGCAAGTATTTAGAAGGAATTGGAGTTGACAAAATCACCATCAGTCAGCTGCAGAAAGCCACCTTACTGGGATCTGCTCGTATAATTCGCTGATACATCACATAGTCCTAAACGCTTGGGAAGCGTTTGACTAGTGATCTGTAATACAAAATCCAGCGTAGTTATCTTGTCTGCTGTGTGATGATGATGATGATGATGATGATGATGATGATGATGATGATGATAATGTTATCAACTACCATTTAATTAACTGACTTTAGAAGCTCTTGAACTAGCTGAATAACACCAAATAAACAGGGTGGTGGGTTGAGAGGTTTAAAAGAAGGTTATTAAAAATACAGTGGTACCTCAGTTTAAGTAATTAATTTGTTCTCCAGGCCGTTTTGTATTGTGAAAAATTCTTAAACCAAAATGCAGTTTCCCAAAGGAATGCATTGAAAACCAATTAATTCATTCCAGAGCTCAGAAAAAAGGCAAACGAGGGCATTCCATTTAAAATTTTCATAATCTGAGACATCCCCATTCTTTTTGTCATGCAACTATCACACATTGACTTTTAATGCCTTAAAATTAAACCACTGAAAAATTCATTCAATTGAATTTTTTTTAAGCCAAGGCATCCCCATCTCCAATAATTTCTTTTCTTAAACCAAGTTTTTCTTTAACCAAGGCATTCTTAAACAGAGGTGCCTATCACTGTACATTTGTAAATTGCCCACACTCAGTCTCTTGGTGCCTTCTCAGAAAAACAAGTGTTTGTCGATCCCATCCTTTCCCGCTTCCACTGGGTGGCCAAGAGAAGGGAAAAGTGTCTTCTTCTGGCTGTTCTGTGCCGTCTAGTTAGAACCGACCCATAACAAACCCAATTGGGATTTCTAGTTAAGTTAGATGTTTTAGGAACTGCTTCACCAGTTCCATATCCCCAGTGAGTTTTCATGACTGGGGTGGGATGAGTTCCAGTTCATCACTCTCTCTGCTACACCACACTATCATTATTCAGCGAGATGGCCATGTAGCAACAACAAGCACAGACAGTCCTTTTAAGTAAACCAAAGGAGGCAGAAGGAGGTTACTGGCATACAACTGGGTGATTTGCTATAAATCCAACAACTTCTGACTCAGTTGTTTAACTATA
Source organism: Phrynocephalus forsythii (assembly GCA_029282475.1). Lineage (NCBI taxonomy): Eukaryota > Metazoa > Chordata > Lepidosauria > Squamata > Agamidae > Phrynocephalus > Phrynocephalus forsythii. The sequence continues at coordinate 24,004,007 of JAPFRF010000014.1, forward strand.
GTAGAAAAAAAGACATATGCATGCACATTCCTGATAGGTTAGTGAGCTCTGTTTCTTTCTGGTAAAAGATAAAGGTTCTCTCTGCACATGTGTGCTAGTTGTGTCTGAATCTACGGGTGGCTGTCATCTCCATTTCTAAGCCAAAGAGCCAGTGCTGTGCTGGCCATGTGGCTGGCCTGGCTGAATGCATTTCTGCACACGGAACACTGTTTACCTACCTGCTTGTCACAGTGATACCTATTCATCTACTTGCATTTACATGCTTTCAAACTGCTAGGTTGGCAGGAGCTGGGGTTAACAGTGGGAGCTCATTCTGCTGCGTGGCACCCAGGATTCGAACCGCCGAGCTGCCAACATTGCAGCCGACAGTTTCAGTGCTGTAGCCCACTGAGCCACAATGCCCCGGTTTCTTTCTGGACCTGGCCGTAAAAACAAGTCCCTGAGCTAGCAATTTCAAATTCTAAGAAGATATAAGGCCAAAAGTGAGATGAAAGAAGTATACAGTATTTGTATAGCTATAATCAGGGCCGGCGCTAGGGTTTTTTGCGCCCTAGGCAAGGGGCGGGCGGGCGGGCGGGCGGCGGGCGGGCGGGCGGCAGCGGTGGCAGGCGGGGGGATGGACGGCAGTGCCCGGCGCCCCCTGTCCATTTTGGCGCCCTAGGCAACTGCCTAGTTCGCCTTAATGGATGTGCCGACCCTGGCCATAATTATTACAAAAGAAATTCAAATAACATTAAATAATAAAATGCATTGCTCAACTAAAGGTCATCTAAAAACAACTTCTAACAAAGAGAGTTCAGCCAACTTTTAAAAAAAAAATGATTGTCATCACTACAAAACATCCTGCTTAACACTCTTGCTTTTATAGTGAAACAGGCTACCTTTTCAGAAATATATGATGCACTATTATTCCCCTAGTAAAATGTTGATGAGATCGACATCATATCTATTGAATGCTAGACTTACTTCTTTAAACAGAAGATTGAAGAAGCTACTTGGATGAGTAATGAAATGTTTCCTAAGAGGAAAAGAAGACCAGTTGCCATGACTCAACTCCCAAATCACCTCACCTGGATGACTGAGAATGTTCACAGACTCTTTGAACAGAGTTACTTTTAAATGCTTATAAATTGAACAAATAAGTAAGAAGAGAATTAGTTCTTGGACTGCATTTAGTTGGACATGAGTGAAATCTCTCCTCCAAAGGAATCTTGGTATTCTCCCTCAGCCACTGCAGAACCCACAGACTAGCATCTTAAAGCTGTTGCAGAATTCTTCCATTCAAAATTTGCTATACCAATTAAACACTGCAGGTGAAGTATTTGGAGAGGTAATATAGTATATAAGGCCAAAGGTGAACAGTGCTATTTGATGAGAATGAAACTCAATGACGCATATGGTCCATGCCTTTATTAAGACCAGCTAAAATGCTGGGGAAAGGAGCAACTTTTTGAGGTTTTTTCTTTTTCTGGAGAATTTGGAAAGTTGCATCTTTTCTGGATTTTTAATTGGTCCTGACAGAGTATATGTTTTTGATCCTGGATATCCGATCTGTGGTTCTTGAAGTACTGGAGGGTGGGGAGAGATTTTCGCAAGACAGATCCCATAAACTGGTAGTCTTCCTGCTCATCATGGTTCTTCCACAAATAATCATGTTTTTGTTTTTATTTTTTCTGGCTAGGAAAAAGCAGAAAGCAGCAGCGTGTGACTCTGAAAACAAACGTCTATCATTATTTGGTTTTCTCCTCATAACCTGAACCCCATTCCTTTTCTTTTACAGCATGGTTGCAACCTGCTGCATTGTGCAGCCCAAAGAGGCCATCTCAATGTCATTCAGTTCATCTTGGAAGATCTGGAGGATGTACATCTGGATAAGAAAGATAAGGTGGGCATATGTGAGACCAGAGTAAAGCCATGACTACTCAAGCAGTCTACCTAGGAGATGAGTGATGTTGACAGAATTCCATAAAAGACAACAGATGCTGTCTTCTCATGCAACACAATTGTGGTGCAGTATCACAGACAGCAACACCAGGGCCCAATGGGTGAGGCATTTGCTGTTGCAGAATTTTGAATTTCTGGTAAAACTCCTTTTGTGCTACACAGCCAGACACTCTGAGACGTTTGTGGAAGAAAAATGAAAAGATTTCACTGCTAACAATTGTGAACAGATTAACAGCAAACTAACAAACTGACTACTGACTTCAACAGACTAAAGAGAAAGGAAAGGGACACTCACCAGAGAGGAGGGGCTCTCTTTGAATTCAGAGTAGGCAGTCACCCAGCCCAGAAAATGTCCGTCCCAGTCAGCATGTAACATTGTACAAACTCCAATATATACTTTTCTCCATGTGAAAGCCTAGAGAAGGGGTCAAAAGATCACTTCACTGCTGTCCATACTATTTCGGGATTATGGGAGCTGAAGTTCAGCATCATCTGGGAGGCAGTGAGTCCTTCACAATGAGGTGGAAGTTAGCTTCCTAGAAATATCTGCAGCACACAGACATTCATGGGGATTCTTTAGCATACTGAGGTGATATCCTTGAAGCTGGAAATTTTATAAACTATTGGCATATCACTGTGTCCGAGGTTGGAAAAATTCCCTTTTCAAATTATATCTCCAAAAATCTGGGAGTTGTAGCCCTGAAAAGGAACTTGTGGAAGAATGTCTTATTATTCTTCACTGCCAAGTGTGGGCTTGTTACCCACTCGTGTTGCATCCTTAAAACTGTGAAGCCATGAATAAGTTGCATAAGATCCCTTATGCAAAACTGTTGTAACGAAATAATGTTGATATTTTGTATGTCAGCTGCCACTTTGTTGGTGGCAACTTAAATATTAAATATAAAACTGCTGGATCGCTCAGGGGTTTGGGTTTCTGGCTGTGGAAACAGAGGTTGGAAGTTTTAGGGTTAGTGTTGGACTTGATGATGTGCAGGGTCCCTTCCAGCTGCTGCTGCTGCTGCTATCATCATCATCATCATCATCATCATCATCATCATCATCATCATCATCATCATCATCATCATCATCATCATCATGTGCACCCCTTTCTCTTACCTGGTTCCAATATTGTCTCTTTGTAAAGATGGACAGAACTGCATTCCATTTAGCTGCAGAGAATGGGCAACTAGAAGTGGTGGAGCTTTTGCTTGGCTCAAGTTGTTCTCGCAACATCAGAGACAAGGTATGTGAAGGGCTAGGAGTTTGACTTACTTGCACAGTGTATTTCATTCCTGCTTTTCAGCTTTAAAACAACTGAGGAAACATTGACATGAGGTTTACAAGGCAAAAAAATGATAAAGACGTAACCTTTGTGCTGGCCCTGTGCAACAGCTGAGTTTTGGTTGCTAGGGATGTACATGGTCAATTTTTTCATATTTCTTTCAGTTCATGTTCTTTGGGTGTCTATGTCATTTATTTTCATATTCACATTTTTATAGGAAAGGAGCAAACTTCTTTGCATCATTTGTCATTGTGTTCCCCTGTTTGTGTTTTCTGGCTCTCTAAAAGCCCAAAAGAAACCTTTAAAGTACTCCAAAACAGCATAGATAAGGCAGCAGAGAAGCAATCTGCTCCCAAAGCAGGCAACAGTGCATGAGGGGAAAAAACATGCAAAAAACATCTCCTCACCCATGAAATCAAGTTGAAATCCAAAAATTAGAAAAACAAGAAAGGTATGACTCTGGTGCCACCTATCCAACACAACAGGAAGTGTTTTAGTCTGGGCACCACAACAAATAAATCAGAGAGACAGACCACTACTAGAGGCCTTGAACACAAAGAGCGTTTATACACGACCCCTAAGCTCTGCTGCAAATGGCTGCAAGCTCCAGAGCTTAAAAATGTTTCCCCACCAGCTCCGGAGTTTGCAGACAATTAAGTGCGACCCCGCCCACCTAAGCGCGACCCAGCGCACTTTTCTTGTACCTGCTTGAGGAGGGTGAAAATCGCCAGGTCCAGATTTAATCTGGTCAGTGCGGGGCTCTCCTGGCTTCTGTTTTTTTGTTTTTGTTTTTGCCTCCCGCCCCTTTAAGAGAAGGGGCGGGAGGGAAAAAAAGCAAACAAAGAAAATGAATCAGCACAACGGAGCTCGGGCAGGTTCTCCAAGGTGAGTCTGCATCCCCCCCCCACTTTCTTCCTCCCTCCCCTCAGTAGACAGGTGCAGAGTGGTGGGGAGGAAGGAAGAGCAACGAACCCCTAAGATCTCTGGTCCGAATTTAAGTGGCCAGCGGATCTTAGGGGTCGTGTGAAAAGGCCCAAAGACATCCATTTAGCAAAGCAACCAATAACTCACAACCAAGGACAAGGGAGAAATGTCCATGCAACCCAATGGCACACTGGAAAAAGTCACATAGCCCCCCCAGCCCATACAAATCCACAGAAGCAAACAAAACAACCTCCCCCAACAAAACCCAACAAAAATATACCCCTGTGTGCAGGATATGTACACAGTAAATAAACCAAATAATAATTTTAAAAACTCAATCAAAGAGGCAAACATAGCAAAAACCATGAAATACAAGCAAAAGTTTAAAAAATGCCCCACAGCCAAAACTCTTATAGTAGCAAGCAGGGGAAAAATAATATAAGAAAACAAAACAAACAAGCAAACAAAACCAACAAAACCCAGGAAGGGAATCCCCAAAGAGAAAAGGGTGGGGGGAATCTAAACAATAACCCCCCAAGGAGACAAGCTGTGCAAGGAGGTTGCCTGGCAACAATAAATATAATGTGAGAAAATGAAAGGGAAAATGCACCCCAAAATCAGGGGGGAAATCCAGAAAAGGGGAAAGGATCCATAATGGAAGCAGGCAGCAATCCAAGACAGAAGGCATGAAGAGCTCAAAACACAGCAATCCACCAGGAATGACAAGAGAGTAAGGAGTCGTCTTCAATGCCTTCCAGGCCTCTCTACATATTTAAAATCCTCATAACCCCAGTGAATGTCTGCTGACAGCCCTTATGCTGACACTATTGGGTGAAATATTCATAGAAGCATAGAATCATAGAATTGGAAGACCTCAAGGGCCACCTAGTCCAACCCCCTGCCATGCAGGAACCCCCATCACAGGATTCCCGACAGATGGCCATCCAGCCTCTGCTCATAAACCTCCAAAGAAGGAGACTCAACCACCCTTACTCAGGTAATTTGACAAAGTGTGAAAGAAAGGTTGCATGAAAAAGAAACCATGAAAGAAGCAGAAAACTTCTGTGTACTTCCTTTCATAAATACAATCTTTCTTTTTTAGGAGGCCCTCCTTTAGTAATGGGGGAAAGGACACATGCTACATGAAATACCTTCTTTTGTGTTTTGATTCTTTTGTTCATCCCTAATGTCTATTTAAATGATTATAAATAGACAAAAATTAAAAAATGAATTGCAAAATTCATTCAAAATGGTTTTGTGCATTTGTATTCATGTAAATGCAAATTGATGAATTTTTAATGATTTGTTGCTTTGGGTGATGAAATGCCACCCAAGGCATTTAGAGACACCACATATACAGGGGAGCTGTCCCTGACTCTCCTCTATAATCCTTCTAGGTTTGGTGAAGATTGGGTTTCTCCAAGCCATTTCCTAAATGGCACTTTCTTGAGGGGGGGGGCAATCTGTGGGTGTATAACTCAGATGTCTGAAAACCCAATCTTCACCAAACTGTGAGGGATTTAAGAGGAGCCTCATGGGGGTGCCTTTGCAAAATCAGTGTCTCTAGATGCCTGGGGATCACTTTATTTGAGGGCCCTATTTGGGGGGGGGAGAATGCTCAGACATCCAGAATCCAAATTTCACTAACCTTGTGCTGCCTGTAGATGAGCTTCATGGAAAGCTTTCATGAAAATTTAGTGTCTCTAGATGGAGGCCAATTTATAGGATTTTAGAGTAAAAATGAATTTACAACACAATTCATTGATTCATCCGGTGGGGGGGGGGGGGGAATCATAAATTCATTTTTGGTGGTTCATTAACCTTGACAAATCATGAATCAAAATGAATCACATTTTTTCTGATTCATCCTAATCCTAATAAGAATCCCAGAAACTCATGAATAGGTAAAAGTATAATGCAGATATACATTGCTTCAGGAGGGCCATTCAAGGATAGTGCAAGAGGAAAGAAACATAAGGTTGCATGTAGAAGTCACTAATGTCATTATGCATGGGGCATGGTAATAGACATAATGGCAGAGGAAGGGAAGTGAGTCATTGTGCAGCTAACCCCTCTCCAGCAAAGAAGAGCAAGACTAGACTCACGCAGCAAGGTGGAAGAGAGTTTTGTTATTCCATGGCAAGCGAAGATGAGGGCTCTTTCTGGCAAAGATAGGCCAGGTTGGTCTCCTCCTTGCCATGATACATCTAAAGAGGGCACACATTACCAACAAAGAGAACAGAAACAGATTCTGATATTTGTAAATGCATCTGCTATTTTTTTAAGAGATGCACAGCTAGAAACAAATTTCTCCTCATTGTTTGTGATATGTATTTGATTCTACCTATGCCTAGCCTTTGATTTATTGGTCTCCGAGACGGTTGTCACATAATGATGGGGCTTCAATTCAGGAACAGCTCTCCTTTCCTTGTATTCATGCTGAATGTCCTGTTTGCAGGATGAGAATACAGCCTTCCATTTAGCTGCCAAGAACGGACATGCTGGGGTGCTACAGAAGCTGATAGAGATTGGAATGGACACGGATGAGAAGAATGCAGTAAGTAGAAGAGTACTTGAGAGGTTCTGTTCTCTGCTATATTAAACCCAACCCTTTATGTTTTTCCATGAACAAGAAGAGGTTGGACACTTCTATCCATGGGAGAACGTCTCCAAGCAACACCACCACCATGAAAAAAATCAATTATAGCAAACACTATTTTAATCGCAAACACTATACATAGAATTTAGGGGTGGGCATGAAACGGAAAAATGACAATTTGTTTCGTTTCATTTTGTGCCCACCCCTGTTTCATTTTGTTCCATTTCTTACAGTTTTTTAAAAATTCGTACGAAACAAAACAAAATGAAACAAAACAGCTTCACTGGATTCTAGAGACACAGATTTGGTGCCCGGGAGCCCTTTTTAAAGGACTCCTGCTGAGCTGTTATCGGCTGGACCCCTTTAAAACTGACCCAGTGAGCATGAGGGCACCAGATTTGACACCCACCCGATCATTTTCAGAGGGCTCCTGCTGAGCTGTCAGTGGCTAGACCTCTTTAAAACTGGGCCACCCCCTGGTGCCAACTGAGCCAGTTTTAAGGGGTCCAGTCCATGACTGCTTCACAGGGATCCCATTTGCAGATGGAATGAAACAGTTTGTTTCAATGGAAAAAATGATATTTTCATTTCATCTGTAACAAAAGAACATAAGAACATAAGAAGAGTCATGCTGGATCAGGCCAAAGGCCCATCTAGTCCACCTTCCTGTATCTCACAGCGGCCCCACCACTGATACCACTCCCCTGCATCTGGCCCTTGAAGTACCCTGGTTTCTCCATCATGGTTTGTAACCTGTGTTGGACTTTTCCTCCAGGAATCTGTCCAATCCCCTTTTGAAGGCATCCAGGCCAGATGCCATCACCACACCCTGTGGCAGGGAGTTCCAAAGACTTACAATGCGCTGGGTGAAAAAATATTTTCTTTTGGCAGTTCTTATGCTCCCAGCCTTCAATTTGAGTGTATGTCCCCTAGTTCTGGTATTTTGGGAGAGAGAGAAGAGCTTCCCTCTATCCACTTTACTCATACCCTGCATTATTTTGTATGTCTCAATCATATCCCCCTTCAAGCGCCTTTTTTCCAGACTAAAGAGGCCCAAATGTTTTAGCCTTTCTTCATAAGGGAGGTGCCCCAGCCCAGTAATCATTTTAGTCGCTCTCTTCTGCACCTTTTCCAGTTCCACTATGTCTTTCTTGAGATGCGGTGACCAGAATTGTACACAATACTCCAGGTGGGGCCTTACTATTGTTTTGTATAATGGCATTATAATGTTGGCTGTTTTATTTTCAATCCCCTTTTTGATAATCCCTAGCATGGAATTGGCCTTCTTCACCGCTGCCGCACATTAGGTAGACACCTTCATGGAGCTGTCCACCAACACACCAAGATCTTTTTCCTGATCCGTCACGGATAACTCAGAGCCCATGAGTTGATAGATGAAGTTTGGATTTTTTGCCCCAATATGCATTACTTTACATTTGGTTACATTAAAACGCATTTGCCATTTCTCAGCCCATTCCCCCAGTTTGGAGAGATCCTTCTGGAGCTCTTCACAATCTTCTCTGGTTTTCACCACACGGAAAAGTTTTGTGTCATCTGCAAACTTGGCCACCTCATTGTTTATCCCTGTCTCCAAATGCTGCTTCCTCATTTTGTTTCGTTACCTAACAAAACGATGAAACAGCATTTCATTTTTCATTTTGTGCTCACCCCTAATGACATGTTCTCTGGCTCCCTCTTGTGGCCAGTTCTGATAACTTCATCTTCAGAAATATATGTTTCTTGGATTTTTAAAAAAATAGTTTTTAATATCTTCAGACCATGAGTAAGTGAATCAGTGATCCCACAGATAAGAGGGTCTTACTGTATCAAAATAATCTAACTTCCAATGCAATAGGAAGGGGAAGGAGCAGAGAGAGAAGCAACCCTGGCCCAGCTGATGGTGCCTGGTCATCATGGATTAGATGCCAAGCAGGTATTTATGTTTTCTTCTCCCTTGCCAGGAAGGGTTGACTGCTCTGCATTTGGCAGCTGAGGGGGACCACCAAGACTGTGTCAAGCTGCTTCTGGAAGCTGGCTGTGATGTCAATGTGACATCAACTCAGGTAAGTGAACTGCATAGGGAATGGATGTCCATGTTGATTCACAAGCTCTCTGCTAATAAGAGATTCAGTGACCAGAAAACATGTTACTTTCATTCAGGAAGTTTGTCCTTAATTGGCTAATCCCTTCCAGTACTGAAAGGTATTATGTGAGTTGAGGACCTCATATAGCTTATGTGGGGAGGGGGGGTCTGAGTAACCCCTAGAGCAATGTTGGCAAACCTATGGCATGGGTGTCAAAGGTGGCACTCGGAGCCCTTCCTGTGGGCACCCAACATCTCCCCTTCACAGCCACCTGTATTCAGGTTAAATTCCCGTATTGGCATTTTGCAAAAAATAAAATTGTGGATTTTGAATCGCAGTTTGGGCACTGGGTCTCTAAAAGGTTCACCATCACTGCCCTAGAGGCTCCCCATTACTGGGGTGGGAGGGAAAAGGTAGCATACTGGCTGAACAATGTTCTATCTCTCTTAGAAAAAGATGACCTGCCTTCATTATGCTGCACTGAATGGCAACGAAGACATGACCAGAATCCTTATTGATGCCGGAATCCAAATAAATGCACAGAATTATGTAAGTAGCTCATCTCTGTGGGTCACCTGTGAACATCATTCCTTTGAAGAGAGGAACAGGGGAAAAACTGGATCAAGTTGGGCATCCTTTATAAGACAACCCCCCCCCAAAAGGCTAGACCTGCAGCCCAAATTTTGTCTCTCTAGCTTAGAAGAGAGATGGCTATCCCCCTTATTTGACATATGACTGGAGGGATCCATTCTCCCCCCCAATGGATGGAACCTGATTAGTTAGTTATACTGGCATTAAAGGCAATGGTACAACTTTGCAAGAGTGAATTAATTTGCCACTAGTTCACACATCACAGCTTATATGTGTCATTGTATGAACTGATGAGCAAGGTGGGATCCATACAACAGCTCACTGGCTTCTGTTTCCTGCTGCACTTGTCATGTTGCAGTTACACCAACACGAATCATCAATAGGTGTGGGTGGTCTGCCTTTTTTTTAAAAGGACGGCCTGGCCTCTTGGAGGCCTCCCTTCTTCCTAGTGTGGCAGTTTTGGAGGGATCAATATAAGTTCTGGAGCTTCCAAAGTAATTGTTGGTAGACTGTGTACAATTGCCAGCCCCTGGTCTAGTCCACTCAGTATATGTGAGGTTTCGCATCCTTGGCCTCCACATACTTTCATGCGGCCATCTTGTGGAAACCAAACAGTGTTGAGTCTCATCAATGCCTCCAGGACAGACTACCTGAAAACTACACCTATCCACTGCCTTCATTTCTACTACAAAAGAAAGGAGGTGATATCAGGATACTAAAATAGGTCTCTTGAATCCTTGTTCTGAGGAAACGCAAGACTCCTAATAGCTCACTAGAAGGAAACAGGCTGTGCCACAGGCTGGAAAACATGTTCTCCTCAGAAAGCAGAGCGTGACAAGTGGCAACAATCTCATCTCGTGCTTGAATGGCTGGTTCATGGCTCTCCAGATCCTTAGGTGCATGTGGTCTACGTAGTCCTACATTGGGGGCTAAGATGCTCTTGAAGAGTGTCTGTGCCATAAGAGGAGGACTCAGAGAGTGAAGAGCAGGGGGCCTGTGATGCATTTGGGCAGTGGCACAGCATCTCCTTTTGCCTCAGACAGCAAGAGATCTTGGGCCACAGCTAGCAGACTTGGCATGAAAAAGGTACCAGTGTCTGGCATCTCCAGTTTAAAAGGTAGAAAGGGTAGGAAAGGTGTCTGTCTGAAATCCCGAGAGCACATGAAGCAGTGTTCTGTGCCTTTCCACAGGTACAGAGAGAATCGTACTGGGATCAGGTCCCAGAATAAAAGTCCCCAGACTTTCTGAGCAGCAGGACGTATCGTACAACCCACCTTAGTCTTCTTTCTCTCCTCCCCACTGAGCTTAGAAGCAACCCTTATAATAAATAAGGGACAAATACATTCTCCAGGAAAAAAATTATTGCTGCAAGTTGTCCCTATGATAATGCAAAGTACCTCAGGGTTGAATAGGCAATTAGGAGCTATTAGCTTTACAAAAGGCCCACTCCTCATTTGTTGAAATGGACTAATCCAGCTGCCTATATTTTTGGACTTTCCTTATGGATGGTCTGGCTAATGGGGTTCTCTTGATAAGCACCCTGGACATCCGAAATGATCATAGTTGCACTGCCTGCAGAGTGCTTTATCTGTGTACATTGACTGTAATTGAGCTGAACAACAACAACAACAACAACAAAACCCTCCATTCAGAGGATGTGATATAGAAGCCAAACGTTCCTTCCTAGCTCTGTAAAATGACTCCTGCTCTTGCTTCCTTCCATAGCAAAGTGCTTCAGCTATGCATATTGCGGTGCTACAAAACCATCTAGCCATCGTTAAACTCCTGATTGATGCCGACTGTGACCTGGACATTTCTGATAATGTAAGACTTGGGCACATGATTAAAGATACTTGACTGAAAGTTGCTAAAGATATTGTAATGTCAGGAAAACCAGAAATTGCTGGAAGCAAAACATGGCAGTGGAGGTGGCAGTTTTTGAAAAACTCTCTTAGATAATTGTTGTCATTGACATTGTGGTTGTCATTGACATCATTTATTTATTTATTTACTCAATTTCTATACTGCCTATCTGACACGAAGCCACTCTGGGCAGTTTACAACATAATAAACAAGTGCAATATACAATAACTAAAATATGACCAAAATAATAAATAAAACAGCAAGATAATAGATAATAAAAACACACTTAAATTACACATAATAAAAAATCAGAAGACGGCTAAGATAAGCAAGGGCAGACGAGGACAGGTCACAGAACTCCAGAGCTGGAGAAGACCCTATGGATAATTGAGTTCATTTTCTATCAAGGAGAGTCAGTGGGGAATCGAACTCCCAACCCCCAGAGACCTAAAACACTGAGCTATCTGAGCAGTTTGTACAATAATCTCTCTCTCTCTCTCTCTCTCTCTCTCTCTCTCTCTCTCTCTCTTCTCTCTCTCTGTGTGTGTGTGTGTGTGTGTGTGTGTGACACACTATGTACATCACACTTAGGAAGCAGTAAAGTTCAACTTACTTTTCAAAGATAGGGGAGATTTTATTTTACCCTGGAACAGTAATGATTCTTTTAGAATAGGGTAGGATTGTGGTATCCGTGGAGGATTATTCCAAAGTCTTTCCATGGAGGCTGAAAAACAGAGAAGTATGGAATGCTATATGGTTCAAGATAACCTTGAAATACAAATACAGTACATATGTATTTCTGGGAGTTTTAATTAAATATTTTCGGGTAGCAGGCAAGTGGATCAGCAGATAGTGTTCCCATTGGTTGAGAGAGGGGTTCCTACTGGAGTACCTTTTTAAATTGTAGAAGCAGATTATATTGTGACATTTTATATACTTATGGATATGGATTATGTTTCAGGTAGCTTTTCAAAACAGCCCTGCAAACTAGTACAGCTTGTGCAAACTTCTCTGGCCTCTCTTATCTTCTTTTTCCTTTCCTTTCCTTTCTTTTTTTAACTAGTTGTTCGGTGCAGTTAGGGGTCTAACTTGGGGGAAAACATAGGCCCCAATCCGTAAAGTCCGTTTTCTCATGCTTGTTCTGGCTGTCTACTTACTTCTTGGTTTTGCTTCCCCCAGAGGCATCAGAGCCCTCTCCATATGGCTGCAGAGTATGGGAGGCAGGACATTGCAGAGATGATCCTTATAGCAGGAGTCAACTTAAAACTAACAGACAAGGTAAGCCAAGTTGACTGCCCTAGCATTCTGAGCACAGCCAGCAGCAGCTGACTTGGGAAGCTAAGCAGGGCCAGGCCGGGTTAGTACATGGATGGGAGGCTCTTCAGCTGGGATCTACCGCTGATGCCCAGTGCTTCCCAGCTCCCCCTCCTCCAGTAGGTGCCCACTCAACAGCAGCACTCCTGCTTCCTTGCCTTTCCTCCTCTGGATGCTGCATCTGAGTGGGTGAACACTGTTCCAACAAAAAATGAACCAGCATGAGCCACCAGCATGGCAGAACTCGAATTAGGAGACAGTCCTGTCTAAAACCCTACAAAGTCATTGCTCCCAATGAAGACTGAGAAGAGGAGTCTAGAAGTCTCAGTAGTCAGACTCAGTATAAGGTGGCTTCTCATGTCCCTGTCCTGTTCTACTCTTGGTCCTCTTCTACTGAGTAAATCCATCTAATGAGGCTCTGCCTGGCTTTAAGTCTCCCTTATTTCCAGTTAGGATCCGTAGGAGAATTATTTACACAAGGAGAGTGCAGTGGCCTGGAGCTGACCTCAAGGCTCCTGAAGAGAACAACCACTCTCACCCACCTTGGAAAAATGAAATTTTATGTTCAGAGGAAGTCTCATTATGGATCGTATAGGTGAAACTGATCTTTAATGTATTACACCACCCCTTAGAAATGCTTTCCAGTGTTTGCAAGGCCTCCAAGATAGATTTGAGAGAATCCATGTGCTGCTGGGTGTCACTAGAAAGAAAAGACCTGAAAAAAGGAAATGATACCAAAGAAAAAAGGAAAGAAAGAAATCTGGGTAGCAATCTGCATGTTGATTTAGAAGAGACAAGAGGAAGAAAATGCCCCCAGACTCTTTGCCAGTCCACTGCGTTCCATGTATAGCATTTATTATATCCAATTATGCATAGATTTGTTCAAATAGTCAAATGCTTTAAGAAGAAGAGAACATGCGGTTAGTCTGCTGGGTTGATTATGCAAAGATGGGTAACTGTTGGCTGTTTAGCTAAGATGGCCAAGGTTCTGGCTTTGGCATGGAGTTACTCATGTGTCACACCTTTCCCCAACTCAATGCCCTCCAAAGGCTTCCAAGAACCTCTGGTCTTTCCAGATCTTTGGCCATGCCAGTTCTTGAACCCTGGTGTTCTTGAGCAAAGCACTCTCCACCACATCTTAAGGTAGCAGGCTAGCGTAGGGGACACACGGGCTTTTTGGCACACAGAGCTAACCCACATCATTTTGCTGCCTGAGAAATGCAATATTTCAGAAGAATGCTGTTTTGGCTTTTAAAATTTACTTGAACCCTTAGAATTTGACATAGGCCTTCACATAGCATCAACAAGAAGGGGGGACAGTCTCATCCCAGGGCTAGGCTGAGGACTATAGGCTGCTCGGAGATTCTCGTTCCACCTGGTCCCAGTGAAGTCAAAGGGCAGTATAAAAAATATTTAGTCAACAAGGAGATCAGTGACAGAAACTTGGAAGCTGGGCTTGTGGCTGACATTGAGGGAAACCTGTTTGGGTAAATATGGTGTTGCCTCAGCCTTGCAGGCTGGAGTGCATGGAGGTATTATGGACAGAGGATGGATTACTCACCACTCTGTTCCGAAAGGGGATGTCAGCTCTCAGAATTGTTCTGGTGCTATATTACAATTAGTTACAATTGTGTGGTTTTCTGGGCCAGTGTGCTGGCATTGGATGAAAATGCTGTATGATCAAGGAACTAAGGGCCTTTTCACACGACCCCTAAGATCCACTGGCCACTTAAATTTGGACCAGAGATCTTAGGGGTTTGTCGCTGTTCCTGTGTTCCCACCCCCCTCCGCACTCCTGGCTGCTGGCTGTGTGAGGGGAGGGAGAAAAAAAGGAAGAAAAGAATGCCGCTCACCTCTGTTCTGCCATCCCGGCACTGCATTCAGATCTCTTAAAGGGGCGGGGGGCAAAAAAAGAACAAACAGAAGCAAGGAGAGCCGGGCAGTCACTACGTTATATCCGCATCAGGAATTTTCACCTCCAGAGAGCAGGTACCTGAAAAGTGTGCTGGGACGTGCTTAGGTGGGCGTGGTCGCACTTAATTATCTGTAAACTCCGGAGCTGGTGGGGAAACCATTTTAAGCTCCGGAGCTGGGAGCCATTTGCGGCGGAGTTTAGGGGTCGTGTACAAAGGGCCTAAGTCAATCAGTCGAAAGAAGAAAGTCTGTGTAACAGATGAGTGCATAGACACAGGTGAAGGTGGGACAATAAAACAGAAACCGAAAAAGTTGCTCTTTTGGATTACAACTTAGAGGCTGAAATCCATTAGTAAATCACAACTGGAGCAGGCCTGTTCAGTCAGCAGGGATCTGGTAAGTCAACTCCATAAGTTCCAGTGAATCAATGAGCCTCCTCCAGCTGTAACTTATTGCTGGGTTTCAGACACAGAATGCCTGAGACAAAATGGCCAGACAGGAGGAGGAGGAGTGGGGGGGGAGGCAAGGAGAATAAGGAGGAAAAGAAAGAAGAGAAGAAAAAAGAAAAGGAGGAGGGGAAAGCAAGGAGAAGAAGAAAGAAAAGAAGAAGAAAAGGAGGAGGAGGAGGAGGAGGAGGAGGAGAAAAGGAGAAGAAAGGAAAGAAGGAGGAGGAGAAGCATTCTCATTTCTTTAGCAGAACACTAGAGAAAATATTGCAGTAGTCAAGGTGTACATGGACCTTTTCATCATGTCGCCAAAGGAAGATGCAGTGTGACTTGGCATTCATTACCTGAGTCCTGAATTATATGGACTTTTAGTGGATTGGGGGCACTTTTTGTCTTAAACCAGTAACTTTTTTTGCTGCTTTCAACCTGTAAAGCTTTCAAAAATATTTTCAAAAATATATTTTCTCATCTCCCTTCAAGCAATTCATTGCAAGCTGGTTCCATCCAGCCTTTGTCATAAAGTCCCCCTTTAAAAAGAGATATTTTGGAATGCTAGACAAGATTACAAAACTGCCAATTCATTTTAATGCTTTTACCACCAACAGTAAATGGGGCTTGCACATGTGGGGATGAACTCAAATAATTGCTATAACATTAACTTAAGAAAACAGTACATGGATTTTTCTTTTAGTCATTGGCTATATAATCACTGTAATGCTTCCTTCCCTGGCTCTTTCTTTTGATTGCAGCAAGGAAAAACATCCCTAGATATTGCTGCCCGTGGGAATCACATCAACCTGGCTGATATGATCATCAAAGCCGATAGATTTTACAAATGGGAAAAGGTAAAAAGGCATCTCTGAAGGGCCTGGAAAAATTACAGATATGCTCTCAAAGGGACGAGATCCATTTGTTTGAAGTAAAAACTTATGATTGATATTTTAACACTCAGTCAAAGGAAATTCAGATCACAGACCAATCCCTTCCTCTCCATTGCATATGAACCTTTCTTATAGTGCCTTAAATTCCACCGCAGGTAAATACAACATTCCCTAATGATATCAACTAAAGAAAAAAATGGGAGACTGCTACTTTGCTTAGCTAGAACTAGCCTATTAAACTCAATTAGACATACTTCTCTCAACTCCAGGTTAGCTGGAACTAGATTAATAAAAATTAGGTAAATATAGATAGGATTCCACCGTACATCTGTTGTCTGTCAAAAGCTGCAATTTTTTTCAACACTAGTAAACTACTAGATAAGGACTGGCATTGCTGGTAGGATTAGTTGAGATAGAAGCTAAAATAGATTATATGTCATGTTCTGAATGAGAAAAGGGATTCATCTGTGGTCATCATTTATATACTATAAAGTAAGAAAATGATGCTTTTTAAGAAGAATGAACAGTGCAAAGAAATAGAGGAAAACAACAGAAAAGGAAAAATCAGAGATCTATTCAAGAAAATTGGAGATATTAAAGGGGCATTTTGTGCAAAGATGGATATGATAAAGGATAAAAATGGTAGGGACCTCACTGAAGCAGAAGAGATCAAAAAGAGATGGCAAGAATATACAGAGGAATTATATCAGAAAGATCTGGATGTCTCTGATAACCAAGATAGTGTAGTTGCTGACCTGGAGCCAGACATCCTGGAAAGTGAAGTCAAGTGGGCCTTAGAAAGCATTGCAAACAACAAGGCCAGTGGAGGTGACAGCATTCCAATTGAACTCTTTAAAATCTTAAAAGAGGATGCTATAAAGGTGCTGCATACGATATGGCAGCAAATTTGGAAAACCCAGCAGTGGCCAGAGGACTGGAAAAGATCGGTCTACATTCCAATCCCAAAGAAAGGCAATGCCAAAGAATGTTCCAACTATCGCACAATTGCACTCATTTCACATGCTAGAAAGATTATGCTCAAAATTCAACAAGGGAGGTTTCAGCAGTGTGTGGACAGAGAACTTCCAGAAGTGCAAGCTGGATTTCGAAGGGGCAGAGGAACTAGAGATCAAATTGCCAACATGCGCTGGATTATGAAGAAAGCCAGAGAGTTCCAGAAAAACATCTACTTCTGCTTCATTGACTATGCCAAAGCCTTCGACTGTGTAGACCACAACAAACTATGGCAAGTCCTTAAAGGAATGGGAGTGCCTGACCACCTTATCTGTCTCCTAAGAAATCTATATGTGGGACAAGCAGCAACTGTCAGAACTGGATATGGAACAACTGACTGGTTTAAAATTGGGAAAGGAATATGACAAGGCTGTATACAGTCACCTTGCCTATTTAACTTATATGCAGAGTATATCATGCAAAAGGCAGGTCTGGATGAATCACAAACTGGAATTAAGATTGCCGGAAGAAATATCAACAACCTCAGATACGCAGATGATACTACTCTGATAGCAGAAATTGAGGAGGAATTAAAGAGCCTCTTAATGAGGGTGAAAGAGGAGAGTGAAAAAAATGGGCTGAAGCTCAACATCAAAAAAGCTAAGATCATGGCCACTGGTCCCATCACCTCCTGGCAAATAGAAGGGGAAGAAATGGAGAAAATGACAGAGTTTATTTTCTTGGGCTCCTTAATCACTGCAGATGGTGACTGCAGCAACGAAATAAAAAGGCGCCTGCTTCTTGAGAGGAAAGGAATGGCAAACCTAGATAGCATCCTAAAGAGCAGAGACATCACTTTGCCAACTAAGGTCAGGATAGTGAAAGCTATGGTTTTTCCAGTATTGATGTATGGAAGTGAGAGCTGGACTATAAAGAAGGCTGATCGCCGCAGAATCGATTCTTTTGAGTTGTGGTGCTGGAGAGTCTTGAGAGTCCCCTGGACTGCAAGGAGATCAAACCTATCCATTCTGAAAGAAATCAACCCCGAATGTTCACTGGAAGGACAGATTTTGAAACTGAGGCTCCAGTCCTTTGGCCACCTCATGAGGAGAGAGGACTCCTTGGAAAAGTCCCTGATGTTGGGAAAGATCGAAGGCAAAAAGAAAAGAGGGCGGCAGAGAATGAGATGGTTGGACACTGTCATCAATGCATCCAATATGGATTTGACCAAACTCTGGGAGGCAGTGGAGGACAGGAAGGCCTGGCGTGCTCTGGTCCATGATGGGGTCACAAAGAGTCAGACACGACTGAACGACTGAACAACAAGAACAAATATTTTAGTGCCATGGTTTGAGTGAGAAAACGGATAGATCTGTGCTCATAATTTATATATATTTTAAATAAGAAAATGATATATTTTAAGAAAACTATATATTTTAGTTTCAGCAATAATGTTTTGCTTTAAAACAAAGGGCTTTCCCCTCTTTGGGGCATTTCCCTGCTTTTTAAAACATAAGACTGCACAGACCTATTTTGGAAGCTATTGTAAACAAAGCAAACAGCAGCAAGGCAGCAGCATCTAATACTCAGCAACTTGTGTCAGATATCTGGATTTCCAAGGAAACTCAGATGACACTTTCCAGGGTCAGGTGAAGCCCACTGAAAATTAGTCCTGCTGAAGGGGAATAGGGAGCCAGAGAACCCTCTTTTTATTGTTCATACTTGCCACACTTTATAACAATACGAATACAGATTCTCATGCTATCGGAAGATGGTTTGCTGTTGTGTCTATATTAGAAAATTGCTATTTGTCTGTGGAGATTCTCAGTCATCCATGTGAGATTATCTGGGAGTTGAGTCATGGTAACTGGACTTCTTTTCTTGTGGGCTGAAACATTTCACTGCTCATCCAAGTAGCTTCATCAGTCTGAGGAAAGTTGGTGAGAGGTTTCTAATTTATAGTTCACCTTGGTTTCACCCCACCCTGGTCTAAACAGACTCATTAGATGGACAAAGGCCTGTAAATAACAATAACAGTTGCTATTGTTTCTCTGAGGAATGTAACTTTTTATTAACCATAACTATATAGTAGCAGAAGCCCATGTAAAAAAATACAATATGTCTGTGTATCATGAAATGTAAACTCCCTCTTTCTTGGCATGCATACTAAGTAGACCTTAAATGTGCATAATATGTAGCCTGCATAAATAAATTGTAAACTGTCCAGAGAGTGCTTTCAGCACTATGGGGTGGTATATAAGCAGAACACTTTTTTGCTTTTGGATAATAAGTAGACTCTAAGGGGAAAATATTATTGCCTTATACAGTATTTATTTAAAATACATTTTATCCTGCCTTTCTCATTAAAGGGAATCCAAGGTGAATTACACCATAAGGAAAACAAAATTCAAAAACTAAAAATAGTAGGTATACAATTATTTTAAAATAATTAAACAAGTAAATAAAATAAGTACTAACACACATCTAAAATAGCAGAGCACAACAATTCATCACCACTTGTTTGGGGAAAGCCTGCCTGAAGAGAAAGGTCTTTGACTGCTTGTGGAAGGACAACAAAGTTGGGACCAGTCTAGCTTCCCTTGAAATGGAGTTCCAGTCTGGGAACAGCAACAAAGAAGGCTCTCTCCTGTGTCCACACCAAGGTCACCTGTGAGGGTCATGGGGCTAAGAGAAAGGCTTAAACCCCAGGCAGGCTCAAAGGGAGATGTAGTCTTTCGGATATTCATAATAAAACATATCTATTTATTTAAATGTGCATGTCTGAAGCCTACAGTGCCATCAGCAGTCACTAGACAGCAGTGTGTTTTTCCAGACAAATATAAATATATTTTTAACAGATAGGGAGTAGCAGTCCAAGGGACAGAGTTAGAAGGCTGTAGAACTGCAGCATGGTAAGAGGCTTGGCCAGGGACCCTAACTCTCCCTAGTGCCTAGATGTAGCACATTAAAGTTTATTTCAACTTATATGGAGCTTGGGACTTAGGTCTGCGAAGATTCTCAGTCATCCAGGTGAGTTTATCGAGAGAGAGAAACGTTTTGCTGCTGTTTCTGTCTCTCAAGAAAAAGAAGTCCAGTAGCCATGTCTCAACTTCCAGTTGGGACTTAGGTATTTACACAAAAACACACGCATGCATGCATATACTCTAATTGTGGAATGTTCACAAATGCTGCTTTCAGAGAATCATCAAGTGAAAATTGGTACACAGAGCAGATTTTATGAAGGAAGGGAAAACCACAGGAGCATAAAATACGGAAAGTAATACATGCTTAAGGCAGGCTGGTTCGTATTTTTCTGTTTATCGCATGATGCAGCTGGAAATGCAGATCAAGCCAGAGCCTCCCCGCCCCTAGTATTTGTCCTCCACTGAAAATGCTTCTACTTGTTAAAATATGGACCCTTTCACATTGGTTCAGGCCTGTGATCACTTGAACTGATGCATAAAGTGCGGATAGCTCCAGTGCACACACACACACAAACCTCACCTCTTGGCTTATGAGGGAGGATGTGCACACCAGGCGACACCAGCATGCCCTCGTCTCTCTCCCAATGAAAAACTAAAGATTTTCCTAATGGGCACTTTCACCTCCTCCCTCCACATCAAATTTTCCTTCAACATTGTGTCTCACTATAGAGAGTCAGTCACGACTGTGATGACACAACACAACACAACACACACACACACACACACACACACACACACACACACACACACACACACACACACACACACACACTTAGTCTGAGGGCAGCCACTCCTTTATCATATACACTGCAAGCTCCTCTGGATCCTTTTTTGACTGAAGGGTGGGAAATACTGGCAAGAAATAACAACATATTTATTTATGCACTTAACTAGGCTTATATTTTCCCCCATGGGCTAAGGCAGGGATGAGCCAAATATGGTCCACATGATGTAAACAGCCTTATAGTTTCCGACCTCCTCTTCAGAAAAGGTAATTGACCAAAGGAAATTTAACTGCCCAAGGAAACTGCTGTTTCTCAGTAGCTTAAGTCTCTAGCTGCAGAGTCAGAGGTTGTGAGTTCAATTCTCCACTGAGTCCCCTTGAGAGGGGCTGGACTTTATGATCCATAGGGCCCCTTCCAGCTCTGCAGTTCAAAGGTTCAAAGGCTATGAAGAATCTGTCCTTGTGCTTTTTAGAAATCACAGGAGGTAAAGTTATGAAGCACCACCTGGCCCCCACCCCCAAGCAAAAGGTCATTGTTCAATATACTTGTCATAAGTGGGGCATGAGCATAGGTGTTAACTAAGTTATAAAATCAGAGGGTGCGACTCAGGGAAGCTGGAGACTGTCAGCTTTGAACAAACTGGAGATTTCCAGCTGTGTCTTTGGGTTGTCATTTTGTTTGTTTGTTTTAATTTTTGGAGCTATATACATATTAACCAACCATTCTTATTTTAAATGTGTGCACAGTTTTTCCTGCAATAATTATTGCACACACATTTTAGAATTTAGAAAAACTCTTGGATTAGCGATCAAAGAGTTCAACTTCTCGATGTTTCCTTGCAGGACAATCTGAACAGTGACTCTGACTCTTGGGTAACCAAGCACTTGACTTTTAAGCAGGACCACCGCCTGGAGACACAGCACATTCGCTCAGTCATGTGGCGGCTCGCTACGAAATACCTCAAACCCAGCGAGTGGAAGAAGCTGGCGCACTTCTGGAAATTCACAGAGGCACACATAAGAGCCATTGAACACCAGTGGGCAGGTGAGATCTACAGAGAGCACTTCTTTTCATGTGTTTGTTAATGCTAAATTAGTGTCTGTGCCAATACACCCAAGCTGTGGACAAGAGGATTTTCAACTCTGCTCTACATAAATCTAAACCAGCCACCTTGTCTTGTGTCCTGTGGTGGTGGTGGTGGTGGTGGTGGTGGTGGTGGTGATGATGATGTGCCTCAAGTCATTTTTAATCCTTTGTGGAGAGGAGTCATTGAGGAGGCTCAAAATTGTGGAAGAGAACTTTCTGAAGACAACGTAAGAACATAAGAACATAAGAAGAGCCATGCTGGATCAGGCCAAAGGCCCATCTAGTCCAACTTCATGTATCTCACAGTGGCCCCACCAAATGTGTCTGGGAGCGCACAAGACTAGATATCTGTCTCTTCATACCACTCCCCTGCATCTGGCCCTTGAAGTACCCTGGTTTTAAGCCTGGAGATTACACATTTCCATCATGGTTTGGAACCTGTGATGGACTTTTCTTCCAGGAATCTGTCCAATCCCCTTTTGAAGGCATCCATGCCAGATGTCATCACTACATCCTGTGGCAGGGAGTTCCACAGTCTAACAACACACTGGTTAAAAAATATTTTCTTTTGTCTGTTCTCACCCTCCCAGCCCTCAATTTGAGTGTATGTCCCCTAGTTCTGGTATTTTGTGAGAGGGAGAAGAGCATCCCTCTATCCACTTGACTCATGCCTTGCATTATTTTGTACATCTCAAATCATATCCCCCCAAGCGCCTTTTTTCCAGACTAAAGAGCCCCAAATGTTTTAGCCTTTCCTCATAAGGGAGGCCCCCAGCCCAGTAATCATTTTAGTCGCTCTCTTCTGCACCTTTTCCAGTTCCACTATGTCTTTCTTGAGATCTCGTGACCAGAATTGTACACAATACTCCAGGTGCAGCCTTACTATCATTTTGTATAATAGTATTACTGTATAATGTTGGCTGTTTTATTTTCAGTCCCCTTTTTGATAATCCCTAACATGGAATTGGCCTTCTTTACTGCTACCACACATTGGGTAGACACCTTTTATACAAAACCTTTTTTAAGAATGGAGGAGGGGAATAGGGGTGGTAGAGGGCAATATGGGTGCTGGGGGACACATTGAGGCTCCTAGGTGCTGCATATAACAAGGAGCACACCTGCCTTGCTTGTTAAAAAATACCCACCAGGCTGTGGAAGGAATTGACTGTAAAAAGCTGGCAGTCACACAACCTCTCCTCTGTGATGATCATGTTTTCCTCCCAGAAACACTGGTAGCTGGTTTATAGTAAGCCAACCAACCTGGCCCATCTAGTTCCCTGTCATCTATGTTGAGTAACAGCACCTCTCCAGATGTTCAGAGAACATCTAGAGATGCTTTATCTAGAGATAGCAACGATTGAATTTAGCAAGATTTGTTTTTTGCTGGGGGTGTCAAAAAGACCACACATACTGAGAAATTTTGGTTTAAAGGTAGAAGCCAGCTGAAGTCTAGGTACAGCCAATTAATAATGTTGCCCGGAGAGTGTGTGATCAGATGTTATTCTCAGTTGTAATCCTGCGTGGCTGATGTCAAGAGTCCACAGACCCCTCCATGGTGCTTAGGAGTGGCTTTTCATGATGCTTATATGTTGTCTATGTTGCTGTTGCTTCTTTTCAGGTGCCAAAAGCTACAGGGAACACGGGCACAGGATGCTGCTAATCTGGCTCCACGGCGTGATCATGGCTGGAGAAAACCCCATCAAAGGCCTGTATGAAGGCTTGGTGGGCATTGGACGCAGGGATCTGGCAGGTGAGACCCTTCCTCTGGGTGTGCATTGTAGAACCATCTGGCCCAGCGTTGGCTTAATTGTATTCTGTGGTCTCAGTCCAAAGGAAGCTGATCATGTTCAATAAATTCAAGTCACATAATAGGTAGTCCATCATTCAGGGAAAGTTGAAGAGAAAGGTCTTTGCCTGTTTATGGAAAGATAGCAGAGACGGGGCAGTCCTGGCTCCCAGTGGGAGGGAGTTCCAAAGTCTGGGAGCAGCAACAGAGAAGCCCTTTCATGCGTTCTTCTGAGACACACCCGTGAAGGTGGCGGGATGGAGCGAAAGGCCTCTCCTGATAGCCTTAGCACCCGAGCCGGTTCATACTGCGAGATTCAAGCTTTGAGGTAGCTTGGACCCAGGCCACTTAGTGCTTTGTAAGTTAAGACCAGCACTTTGATTTGTGCCCAATAGCTGATTGGCAGCCCGTGGAGCTGCTCTAGTAGGGGTGTAATGTGATCTCTGTAACCTGTCCCAATTAGCAATCTGGCTGCTGCATTTTTGCCCCTTTGAAGTTTCTATTGGCAGCCCCATATAGAGCACATTACATTAGTCCAGCTGGGATGTCACTAGGGCATGTGTCACAGTGGCCAGAGCAGGTTTCTCAAGAAACGGGCATAACTGGCATACTAGTTTTAACTGTGCTAATATACTCCCGGCCACAGCTGTGACCTGGGCATCTAGGTCCAGGAGCACCCCCAAGCAGTCCACCTTTTTTAAAAAATTGGGAATTAATCCCCATCCAGTACAGGTTGCATCCCTATCCCCTTTTCAACAGACCAGAAACACCTCTTTCTTGTCTGGGTTTAGTTTTAGTTTGTTCTTCTTCATCCAGTTCATTGCTGAAGCTAAACACTAATCTAGAGTCGAAACAGCTTCCTTGGAATCCGGAGGTGACAAGGTAGACATTGGTGTCATCTTAGGAGGCATTATGTGATCCCTGTAACCAGCTTCAGTGGGCAATCTGGCTGTAGTGTTTTGGACCTGCTGAAGTTTCTGGATACTTTTCCAGAGGCACTCAGATAGAGAGTATTGGCAGCCAGTGGAGATGTAACTAAGCTAGGATGTAACTAAGTCATGTGTCACTGTAGCCAAATCAGATCTCTCTAGGAATTGATGCAGCTGGCAACATTAAAGTTACTTTTCTAAGCTACAGGTCTCAGCAACCCACCCATCCAGCAAGCTTGAAAAATTGAGGTCCCCTGCTTTATGTTATCACTGGAAGTGATAGATATTATGGAAAGAGTGGCAGACCTTTTTGCTCAGTTGTTAGGAGCAGACATTCTGTTTCTGTTTGAACATTTCTGCCTGTTTGCTTTTGGATTCTGTAAATATGGGTACTTAACAAACCAGCTTCACTATATTTTACCACTTCCATGACAACAAAGATATTCTAATGCTAATTAAGGTTCCCTATACTGATATCCCATGAGACTGCCTCCTATACTTTTGAAGTAGATGCATTCAGCTCCAGAAGTGAGGAAAAACAAGGTGCAATTGAAATGTATGAATGATAAACAGACCTCTATATATTATACCTGTCAAGGGGGACATATTCCATGTAACCAGCACTCTTCTGGAACTGAACACTCCCAGTGATGTGGGGTACTGTGGCTCAGGCAGAGATCTTTTCTCATTGTTAGACCCAGATGAGTAGGAGGCCAGTGGTTTAAAATTTCTTTCTTAGGGCCTTTTCACACGACCCCTAAGATCCGCTCGTCCCTTAAATTCGGACCAGAGATCTTGGGGGTTCGTTTCTGTTCCTCCGTCCCCACCCCTCAGCACTTCCTGCTCCTGTCGGCGTGAGGGGGGGAGGGAAAAAAAGGACAAAAGAAGCCTTTACTAACCTGCCGGTGCCGGTCGAACTTGCCACGAGCCCCGTTACTTCCTGGTTCCGGCTCAAGGAGCTCTTAAAGGGGTGGGAGGCAAAAAAACAACAGACAAGCCAGGAGAGCCCGGCACTCTTATCCGCATCAATTTTTTTTCACCTGCAGAGAGCAGGTACATGAAAAATGCGCTGGGTCGTGCTAAAGTGGGCGGGGTCGCACTTAATTGTCTCTAAACTCCGGAGCTGGTGAGAAAACATTTCTAAGCTCCGGAGCTGGGAGCCATTTGCAGCGCAGCTTAGGGGTCGTGTATAAACGCCCTTTGATGAATTTAAGACCCAGTATCATATTGGTAGTTACAACCAAGAGTAACTCTGTTAAATTGTTGCTGAACAATAAGTCAACAACGCATATGCAAATGCCACTGAGTCAATGAACCTACCGTCTAACAGTATGATGTTGGCCATTAAGTTTTATGGAACGGTTCAAGTTAGCTTAATCTAATTGTTTTCAAACAGAAAGTATCCGGAAACAAGCAAATGCAGACTCTGCTTCCCCACGGAAATGTACTGCAATGTGATTCCCAAGAAGGCACACATTTAAAGTCCTAGAATGTCCCCACTTCAGGAGCTGCATCGAGGGAACCGAGAGATTTTTAAACCAACTGGCCAAAGGTTTGCATAACCTCTCTCTAAGGGCTTCTTGCCATAAAAGATGGCAACATTTTCCACTTGAGATTAAGTAAACACAAGTTGTACATCAGCAGAATCTAGCCACCTCAATGCATTTCTATAGAAAGGGGAAGCACATGGTTACTTTACCCTCAAATATGGAGACTAAGAACAAAAGTATGACTTTTGGCCTATGTTGTGACATCATGAGAAACCCTGTTGAATCAGCTGCTGAGTACTGAGTCAACGTTTACATAGATTCCCATGGATTCAGTGGATCTACTCTCACTGAAATGAGCAGTTGGATTTAGGTCTTTATTTGCCAGGTCTGAGGGTGACCCTTAAGGACAGTATTCAAAAAAGCATCAGATAGAACAGTCTTGAATAAATGAAGGTGGAGTGCAAAACCCAAGTTTATACCATATTTTAAAACTGGAATTATGTCAGTGTGAAATAAGACTCCTTATAATTCTTTGGTGGCTACTATTTCTAAATGTGTGTGCACTGCAGTACAACAGCTACAGCTACAGGAAATCTCTGACTAGCTCTCAATTTGAAATTACTGCACCCATATTTCACCATGCAAAGCTGCTCTTATACAGCTAAAATACCTGTCTATAATTGATGAGGTGCTAATGATCCATGTTTATTTCAGTGTAACATCTTGACATTCTTTTTGTGTAGGTAACATCTTGACATTCTTTTTGTGTATGTATGATTTTGTTTTTAAAATTATTGAATGAAATTGCATTCATCTCCCTCCAAGTATTTTTCACCCTATTTTGTCTTCTACTTACTGGTACTTGACTTCCCCCTGCTCTCTCATCAAGATGAGACCAGGGCATAGGGCAGCTAATGTTAAACTTTTAACTCCCTATCAACCAAACCTTGGAAACATTATGCATCAACATTAAATCATGGTGTTATTTTTTTCATTGACCTCAAGAGATATTATATGTTGGTTAATTTGAATTTCAAAATATTGCTTAGTTGCCATGACCAGTTAGCACAATGAGAAACAGTAGTGTTGTTTTATCATTTTAACAATTTACATAATGGATTTTAAATTCACTGATTAAAAAGAATCAACAAATGAATTGTTAGCAAATTATTTCCAATATTAACGAAATGTTATTTGTGCTCAATTTTGGTTTCCCTGGATCCCATAAAAGTTTGCCTTTATCTAGATTTTGAATGATTGAAGAAGTGATATTTTCCCAGTCACACCATAAGATAAAACAAGATATAGGTTCGCAATGTACCTGTTTTTCTGACTTTTGAAGGGTATCAGTGTCTGAAAACAGGCAGTAAAAGCTGTGTAAGGACATATATACCAGGAACATGTTAATGAGGCACAAAAATGCCCTTCACGCGTTGCTACATAAGAAGCCAGTTCTAATATCTTAGGCCAGTGGTTCCCCAGATGTTCTTGGACAGCAACTCCCAAAAGTCTTCACCACCTGCTGTGCTGACAAAGGCTTCTGAGAGTTGCAGTCCAAGAACATATGGAGACTCAAGGTTAGGAACCACCATCTTAGGGCCTTTATACACGACCCCTAAACTCCGCAGCAAATGGCTGCAAACTCTGGACCTTACAAGTGTTTTCCCACCAGCTCCGGAGTTTGCAGGAAATTAAGTCCGACCCCGCCCACCTAAGCGCAACCCAGCTGCACTTTCTTGTACCTGCTTGAGGTGGGTGAAAATCCTCAGGTCCGGATTTAATCTGGTCAGTGCAGGGCTCTCCTGGCTTCTGCTTGTGTTTTTTTTGCCTCCCGCCCCTTTAAGAGAAGAGGTGGGAGGAAAAAAAGCAAGCAGAAGAGAAACTGAGCTCTGGGAAGCTCCTCCAGGTGAGCTGCATTTTTTCCTCTCTTTCTCTGGTGGGGAGGAAGGAAGAGCAACGAACCCCTAAGATCTTTGGTCCGAATTTAAGGGGCCAGCGGATCTTAGGGGTCGTGTGAAAAGGCCCTTAGACCTTGCCTGAGAATATGATGCTTAATAAGCACTGCAAGCAATCTTGATTCTACCCAACAATTCCAATATGTGTTCAGAAAGATTACCCAAACCCATGCTTCTAGAAGGATTCAGCCCCATGATGTGGGGGAGAGACTTGATTTAGAGCTGCATATTAAGGTGAGGCAAAACATGTCCACAGCCAAGCCAATACCTCTTTTTTACATCTTTGCTATGCACATGGGAACAAGCTGAACGGCCAGCATCTCTCCTACTTCATATACAGGCTGTGATAAGTTTAGTACAAGGAAGTGTGTCAATACCAGCTGTTAAGAGTATGTTTTACCAGTGGTGAACAATGTGTGCCTCACCCTGAAAACCATGCAGGCAACATTTTGTGACAAACGACAAAATGCTCTTTAAGGCAAGAAAACAAGACTTATTTGAAGAGGTTTTCTATCCATTTGCCACCAAATTTCACCACAAACTAAAAAAAAATTATTCTAAAGGGCTTTCTGAGATTGCCTTTGAAATTTAGACGTGCAATTTTTCTGCTGTCTTTCAGTAAGGCAGCAACAGCCCTCAGTTCAGAAAGGGGCAGAAATTTGTTCTCTGTTTCAGCCAAAGTTGAGTAGTCCTGACTTCTGTGTGATATGTAGCTTCCACCCAAGTCAACACTCAGAGGATCAGGACCTGTTTGTATCTTACAACTTTCTTAAAATTTGTCATGAAGTTTTGTATTTTCTACATGGTGTTGAAGTATTTGATTTGCAAATAAATGGTTTTTTTCTGTTAAGCAGCTTCATTGCTTTTAATAAAATAAAGTTTCTCATCAATTCCAGAAGCAGCCACTAGAACCAAAATGGAAGAAATTCTGGGGATGCTTTAAGAATTTATATACAGTAAGAATATGAAAAGATAACAATCACCATGCAGACAATTGTTGATAACACAGAACTACTTTTTTCAACTATGGTTTTATTCAAAAAGTTTATTTAGATAGCAAGGTGGCATTTAAAAAAAGAATGTTTTCATCTCAAATGAGGTCAATGACTTGAAACTACACAAAGAAAAATAACAGCAACATTGGCACTTCAATATTGTTTTTGAAACAAAATATTCAAATTATATATGAATTTCCAGACATATGCAATTGTTCATGATATATACAGATACAAACACACCCCTCTCTGCATGGAGATAATATATTTTTAAAAGGTTATTCTTTATAAGAACACAATCATAAAGGCTTTGGTAGCAAAAAATTGTCTTAAATTGTTTTAAATGAATCTTCCAAGGTCACATCCTCAACTTTTACCATCTGAATTTAGCATGTGGATAGGAATAGGAAGAAGTGTCCATGCTTGTATTTCATTTGATGAAATCAAATCAGTCTTCTTTAAGGACACAGTTTCACCTAGTTTAGCAGTAAAAAAAAAAAGGAGGTTGCAAAGATGCAGTTGCAAGGGAAGACTGCCACCCAGAGGAGTAATGACCCTCTGGATGACAAGAACCTTCAACTTCAAGAATTATAACACCTCCTTTTCTTGCTCATTGCTGGGTTGGAGATTGGCTTTCTGGACTTCAAGTTCTTCTGCACTCACCATGGAAGGATCAATTGCAGCATATCTGGTACCATGGAACTGAAGTAAGTGTATCTACGGGAGAAATTAATCAGAAAGAAATAAACACTCATTTTTCTTTAAAAGGTTTGCATGAGATTCACACTTGCATATTTCTCTGTAGGAAAAGCCAAGACTGCTTAACCCATGCTAGCTGCAGCTTCTTACATATTATAAGGGATGTTGCAATACACCATCAAGAGGCAGAAACCCTGCACAGAGTCTAGAACTGTGGTTTATTTTATTTTATTTATTTATTTATTTATTATTGCACTTATATCCCACCCATCTTCCAGAAAGGAACTCTGGGCGGCTAACAATAAAACAAGGTAAACCCCCACACAAAATACAATACAAGAAAGAGAGGCAGAGCCCAAAAGGGATGACGCAGGCGGGAAGGGGGGGGACCCCATAAGTTAAGTAAAAAGGTCGCCAAACGCCTCCTTAAAAAGGTAGGTTTTCAAAGCCTTTTTGAAGGCAGGCAGGGACTCTGCAAGGCACAGCTCACTAGGGAGATGGTTCCAAAGCACGGGGCCCACCACAGAGAAGGCGCGGTCACGCGTACACGATTTCCATGCCTCTCTGGGGGTGGCCACCCTCAGTGAGCGCGCCTGCACCAATCTTGTGGGTCTGGTCCCAGTTGATCTCTGAGAGATACGCTCCGCCAAGTACTCTGGTCCCAAACCGTGGAGGGCTTTGAAAATCAAAACCAGGACCTTGAACCTTATCCGGGGGACAACGGGAAGCCAATGCAGGCGGGCCAGAACTGGGGTGATGTGCACAAATCTACGAGCACCCACCACCAGCCTGGCCGCCGCATTCTGCACCTGCTGTAACCTCCGGAGAAGGGTCAAGGGCAACCCCACGTAGAGGGCATTGCAATAGTCAATCCTCAATATCACTAGGGCCTGCACGACTGTCCTCAGGGAGGACTCATCGAGGTACTGGCGGATCTGGGTGATCCTGCAGAGATGGATAAAAGCGGACCTGGAAACAGCCATCACCTGGGCTTCCAGGGAGAGGGCCGAGTCCAGGACCACGCCCAGATTCCTGGCCCTGTCAGTACACTGGAGGGAAACACCCCCAGCCTAGGGAGGGCGCCATTGTACCCAGACGAAGGTGCCCCGAAGAACAGAACCTCCGTCTTCTCTGGATTAAGCTTGAGCCAGTTATCTCTGGTCCATTCCAGAACTGCCTCCAGGCACAGATCAAGGGAGCGAACTGCCTCCACTGCAGAAGACGAAAAGGAGAGATAGAGCTGCGTGTCATCAGCATACTGGTGACAGCAGACTCCAAATCTCCTGATGACCTCCACCAGTGGCCTCATGTAAATAATGAACAGCATGGGTGAGATTGCTGACCCCTGGGGAGAGTCCAAGGAGCCGACAAGTCATCACCCAGCTGAACCCCCTGAGTCCGACCGGCAAGGGAGGACTGGAGCCAGGACAGGACAAGGCCCCCAATTCCCACCTCAGCGAGCCGGACCAGCAGGTTACCGTGGTCAACGGTATCAAAGGCAGCTGACAGATCAAGGAGAACCAGCAGGGTAGAGCACCCCCTGTCGGCCTCCCTGAGGAGGTCATCCTGCAGAGCGACCAGGGCAGTCTCGGTCCTACAAAGCAGCCTGAACCCAGACTGGAAGGGAGCCAGGATTCGATTTTCCTCCAGGTACGACTGGAGCCGGACGGCAGCCACCTTCCCGATTACCTTGCCCAGGAAGGGAACAATGGCAATCGGACGGAAGCTGGATAAATCGTCCGACGCCATGCCGGGTTTTTTCAGAGTGGGCTTCACCACGGTCTCCTTCAGACGGGAAGGAAAAGATCCCTCCCTGAAAGAGGCCATGGCAATAGCCGAAACCCACTCAGGCATGTTCCCTTCGGCAGATTTAATAAGCCAAGCTGGGCAAGGGTCAAAAGCAGTGGCTGCCGGCCGGCAATGAGCCATAACTCTGGAGGCCTCCGCTGGTAACACCAGCCCAAACTCAGCCAGGAGGGGAGACCGGGGGGGGGGTGAGGCCCCAGGAACCTCAGAGGATAGACTAGAGCAACTGGAGGGCAAATCAGAACATATGGCCTCTATTTTGGATCTAAAATGGGCTGCAAATTGCTCACTAGTGAAATCACTAGGTGGAGGTCTCAGCTGACCGGGATTGGAGAGGTCCCGAACCACCCGAAACAACTCGGCCTGGCGGTTCGAGGCCTCGTCAATAGAGATGGGCACGACGAGAAAAAATGATGTTTCGAGTTTTCGTTTGTCGGAACGGGTCCGTTTCGGGTCGTTTCCGTTTGTCGCGAAATTTTTCAAAAATTTGTCGTTTCGTTTGTCGTTTGCACCGCCTGAGCCGAGCCCATTGTTAGCATTGAAAGGGGGAGAGATGGAAGCGGTGGTAGGGGTTACCCGGAGAGCTCACCGCAGATACTCGGTGACCCTAGCCGAGCGCATCCCCGTCGGGTGTTCCTTTTTCCTCCAGCTCCAGGTGCGAGCGCCCGCCCCGCCGTCCTTGCCTCTTCCTCCGCCTCTTCCCCCCCCACTCTCACGTGATCCAGGCCGTCAATCAGCGAGGGAGGCGGAACAGGCAGACAGGTAATTGCCCCGGCGAGGGCGGCGGTGCAAGAGGGTTGGTTGGGATGAATGAGCTGCAACCCAGGGAGGGCAGTTGCGCGCGCTCCCGTGCCTTGCAGTATAAACCAACCGCAGGCGGGCCGAGCCCGGAGTCCCACTGATGAGCCACGTGCGAACACCCGCGTCAGTGAGGGGGGAGACTGGGATTGCTCATCCCTCCTCCCGTTGCCGCCGCCACCGCGGGTTCCTCGTCATCCCAGAGGCTGGATGCGCCCGCCCTTGGAAGGCAGGGAGATGCAAAGGAGCCGCAGCGCAGCAGCCCCGGCTGGAGCAAACACACATGCACGCGCACACATGCGCGCCTGGGATCCGGCATACACACACCTCCACCATGTTGGGAGGAGGAGGAGGAAGGCATGCCGCCATCCCGCCTTGCGGGCTGCGGGGGGGGGGCAGAGAGAGAGAGAGAGAGCGCGGCGATCAAAGATCTCCCTCCGAGCAAACCGCCTTCCTCGCTTAATGCTCCGCCGGCGCTTGGCGTTGCGCCCTTCCTGTCCCGCCGCCGGCATTTGCAGGGGGGAGGCTTTGTTGAGAAAAGGGAGGCCGGAGCTGCTCATCTGCTTTGCCATTAAGGCTTTTGGGGAAGGGGGGGAGGACAGAAGAAGCACCTTCACTAATGGGGGGAAAGCGAAAACAATCGAGTCTCTTTAGTAGGATTTCCAGAGGACTCGATAGAAAGGTGGCAGTTTGTTTTTTTGTTAGGCAACAATAAGCGTCAAGGGAGGTTGCCACCTCCTGCGCGATTGCCGCGATGCCACAAACGAAAACGAAAAAACCCGACCAATTTTTTCTTTTTTCGGTTCAAGTTTGAGTTCTGACGGCTTAATTATCGTTACCGTTTCCGTTACGTAACAGAAACGAAAAACGGAAACGAAAACGAAAATTTCACCGAGTCATGCCCATGTCTACTCGCCAATTCTCAGGGAGACAAAGGTAGTTCTAGCATCCCTGATCACGTGAAGATAGCGGCCGGTCAGCTGCTTAAGTGCAGCCCTACTCTCTGCCGTCCAATTCGTCCTCCAAATGACCTCAAGCCTCCTGCGTTCTTGTTTCATCGACCGCAACTCAGCTGTATACCACGGCGAGGAGCGATCTCCACAGCGCAGGAGGGCGATCCGGTCAACAGCCCCGGTGGCACCCTCATACCACCTATCCACCAGGGCATCAACCGGGTCATCTGTCAGACCACCAGAAAGCTCCCTGAAGGCTTCCATGAACCTCGCAGGGTCCAGGAGCCTACGGGGGCAGGCCCAAATATAGGACCGATGCTCCCCGCAGGGTGGGGTAGCGATCGGCAGGGAAAATTTTAGCAGGTGATGGTCCGACCATGACACGGGCAGGGGCAAAATACCCCTCACCCTCAGACAGGAATCTGCCGACATGGAGGAAAAAAACAGGTCCAGGGTATGGCCAGCTCTATGGGTGGGGCACACAACATGCTGAGCTAGATTCATGGAAGTCATGGATTCCATGAATTCCAGAGCCGCTCCAGAGAGTTCCCCCTTGGTATGCACATTGAAGTCCCCAACCACCAAAAGGCGGGGGACCTCAACAGGGCAGCCGAGAGGAACTCTGCGATCTCTGAAAAGGATTGTGCTGGGTTGCGGAGAGTACACCAGCACAATACTAAACTTATCTCGCTGACCCACCGATAGATGAAGGCATTCAACCCCGGGACACACCAATGCCGCAGATCTGCTAATGTAAAGGGATTCCCTGTAAATGATGGCCACCACTCCCCGACCCTCTGATCTGCCAGCCCACTGGACCTGAAACCCGGGGGGGGCACAAAAGGGAGAGGGAAGCCCCAACCTCAGTGCCCACCCAGGTCTCGGTAATACAAGCCAGGTCGGCTCGCTCATCCACGATCACACCCGTTTCCCCTCACGCACGACATCTCTGTCTGAAGAACTAAACATATGGCTAGCTGCTGGCCAGGCAACCTCAAACATGCAATCCACATGTCCATCAATGCCCTTCGTGTCAGCTGGATGTTGACAGGAGCCTCTGCCAATCAAG
The DNA here is from genome assembly GCA_029282475.1 of Phrynocephalus forsythii. Taxonomy (NCBI): domain Eukaryota; kingdom Metazoa; phylum Chordata; class Lepidosauria; order Squamata; family Agamidae; genus Phrynocephalus; species Phrynocephalus forsythii. The sequence goes on from JAPFRF010000014.1 coordinate 24,038,078, forward strand.
TGAAATGGTTGGGAGGATCGGCATAATCACGTCACACCATGTGTGCCTGTTACTTTTTTGGACCACAGCATCACCATGGGAGAGCGAGGTCCAAAAAAAGTAACCCTCCTAAAGTTCTGATCTAGATATACTTAAGCACACTACTAGTCACTGAAAATGAGGGCCATTCGAAGGTGTCATGCCTTTAAACAGACAACTGATTGATTCATCAGTTTGGGGACATGCCAATTTTCGTAAGGCCCCCTAAACTCTCTCCTAGCCCAGCCATGAAAATCCTTCTTGCTCAGGTCTTGTTGTTCCCCTTCCATGTAACATTACCTCTGTCATTGCTTCATCTAGCCCTCTGTTCTCAATGATGACTAGCAGCACCTGGCCAACATACAACATTTCATCTACCACCTGCCCAGCCAGTGCAGGCAAAGCTCTGCATGTCCAGCTGATGTGAAACACAGGCTGGACTCACTTGGATATAGAGATTTACTTCAGCACTTCTGCAGAGATAAGGAAAGTTGCCCCCCGTTTTGAGATGGGCTCTCCTGGCATTAGGATAGAGTTTATACATCTCTTCCTTTGCTTCAGTGGAAAGAGCACTCTGGTCAAACACCTAGAAAACAGACAAGCCATCAGTGTTAACAGCCTTCTTATAACATGCAATCTGTTATAAGCGCCTTTTTGTCACAGAAACAGGTTGTCGAGTATGTATTTGATACTGAGAAACTGCATCTGTTCCAGGCTTAGCTATGCTTTCCTTCCTTACAGAAAGAACCCAAGTGAGTGAATACCAGACCAACAAGCTTAATCCCTGGCAGGGCAATCAGCAGGGGGCATGGAGTGGCATGGATAGGACAGGTTGTCATCTGCAACCACAGTAGGTAACATGTTGTACAGTAATCCCTCGCCAGATCGCGGTTCATATACTGCGGTCTTAGTATATCGCAGACTTTTTATGTGGTCCCTCTACCTCACCAAGCTGAAGGAGCCCTCACCGGTGAGTTCTGGTGGGGAGGCGGTGGAGGGTTTGAAAGCCAAAGATAGAGCGCATGCAAGGCACCGCTTCTACTCCCCTCCACCTCGACAAGCTGAAGGGCAAGGGAAGGAAAGAAAACGGAGAAGCTGAGAGGCCGCGGCTGCAGCTAAAGGGTTCTCAGCCACCACCATCCCTCGCCTGCTTTTCCCTTCACACACACACACAGAGAGAGAGAGAGGTTCACTAGACAGCTTTCCAGTAAGTCTGGGAAGGAAGGAAGGGGCTGACCAAGCAAGCAAGTTTCACCTCAGTCAAGGAAGGGGGTCTGTTCTCATCCACCAGCACCACCCGCTTGCCTTTCCCTTTACACGTGTGTGCTTGGTACCTTTCCAGAGCAGCGGCAGCATGGCTGGGAAAGGAGGAAGGAGCCCAAGTAAGCAAGCCAGCCAGCAAGCACGGGGGTGAGGGGAAAGGGAGAGAGGGGTGATGTGGGATCCCTTTCAGCTGAGTAAACGAAGGACGAGGGGCAAGAGAAAATGCTGCTGCCGCCCCAGCTTTAAGGCAAAATGGGTCCGTTCTCAGCCACCACCACCACCACCCGTCTGCCTTTTCCTTTAAGTGCGCGCACACCCTCACTCGTTCGGCACCTTTCCCGGCTGTGGCAGTGTGGCTGGGGGGAAAGGGAAGGAGAGAGCCAGCCAAGCAAGCAAGCAGGCGGGCAAGGGGAAAGAGAGGGTGGTGGTGGCTGAGAACGGATCCCTTTAAGACTCGTCCAGTACAGGAGGCATCCAGACCTGACCAAATATGCAGATGCTGCCACCACTGTGACATCTGCAGATCACGGATTTTCACTTATTGCAGGTGGCTGGGGAACGCAATCCCCGCAATCAGCGGGGGACTACTGTATTCTAGGGTACTGGTTCCCAAACTTGGGTCTCCAGAAGCCCCTGCCAGCCGAGCTACAAGTGAAGTTCTCTGGGAGTTTTAGTCCAAGAATATCTGGGGACCCAAGGTTGGGAACCACTGCTCTAGGAAATTACAGTACTTTTTTTGCCTGTAAGAGGCTCCCATTTATAAGATCCTCCCCCACGTTTCCAACCCAAAACGAAGAAATTTAATATTTCAAACATAAAACAGAATACATTTTAATTAAATAATTAGGTAACATTTATAAACTATTCAGTTTGAATTTTGCAGAGTAAGATAGTCGCCTGTTTATTTCTTTATTTTCTGACATCTTACTTTCTGACATTCTGCTTCCAACATTCAAGAAGTATGCTATTTGTTTGGCTGGAGCTGGATAACATAGGGAGCCAACTGCAACTAAAAAGAGAGGTGACTGATTGGTGAATTTAGCCAATGGTTGGGCTTGTAGTGTGGATCTGTGCAAAGAAAAAAAGAGGGCTTTCAAAACCACAGGATTCTCTCTTCAGGGTGAAGGAGGAGGAGGAATTGCAACCAGGTGCTGCTCTTGCTGCTGGGCTAGGTGGTTTGTTTACTAGGGAGGGGGAGGAAGAGAATTTGGCTTACTTTTGTGTTCAAGACACCCCTTGCCTGCTGCACCGGCCACAAGAGATAACAATTTCTCTATGGTGTCTATCTAGCCTAGGAAGAGAGCATGTCAACATATTTATTTATTTATTTAAATTTAAGTTACGGTATTTAAATGTAATGTAATTGAAATTTATTTATCACCCATCTAGCTGCAAGGTCATGGTCAGTTGTGTAGCTAGGGGAGCCACTGAAGTAGACATGGCTTCTCCTATATACTGCATGGTGTTTGTTTTAGGAACATGCACATGGAATGTCCCAATGAAAACCTTTTCATTGTCCACCATAGGGAAGGGAAACTGGGAAGGAAGCCATGAGAGTGAAGGACCCAAAAGGGAGATGCCTGTGCTCCTGTCTCATCTCACAAGTGATTCAGGTGGGAATGTTGGCAGAGGGCTGGAAAGGGAAGCCACTTTCTTTACCGACCCTTGTTATTCGGACACTGGGTCTTGTCAACTGGACTTCTTTTCTTAAGAGACAGACCTCACAAGAAAAAAAGTCCAGTAGCCATGACTCAACTCCTGGATAACCTCACGTTATGACTGAGACTCTTATTGCCATTTGCTCCTTTCACATGCTTTTCTCTTTGTCCGCATCCCCTGGCACACAACCCAAACACTATGGCACAAATAACCAGCTGGTGCCTGTGGAGTCATTTGCTGGGTTGGGTGGGGAGTGATGGGTGGACAATTTTGTTTTCCTGCCTTAATTCTTTCTTTCTACTCCAAACATTTCTCCCCAACATTTTTATACTTCCTCCACTGTTCCTTGTGTAATCCCTAAGAACCTGTCGGCCATAGCAAAGTGTGTGCCTTCTCTTTATGACACTTGTTGCTGGCAGCTCATTCCTCTTGTTCCGGTACAGCTCTTGATAATGTTAGTACATTGGGACCCCTGTATCTGTGGGGGATTGGTTCCAAACACCTTCCTGGATGCTGAAAACTACAAATAATAGTAAATGCTCTACACAGCATGGTAAAGGGGGAAAATCCAGAAAGAAGTACAGTATTTCCACCATGTGAAAGGAGGCCAGAGACCATAGTCTCCATCTGCCACTAGAGACAGTTCTGGGAAATACATGGTAAAGATACGCATTTCAAGTTTTTTTCTTTTAACATTTTTTTATATTTTCAGGGCACAGGTTAGTGAAAAAATGGATACTTTTCCCATGGATGCTGCTGACAAAAAGAGAAGGAATGCTGACTCAAGGTTCCACCTTAATTCCTTCCTCTGTTCCATCCTCTCCCCACCTCTTATTGGAGGGTGAAACAGGCTGGGATATTCAATGCTCCTATCTCCCTTCATGGGGGGTAGGGGGGAGGTCAGGTGTGTACAGGTCAGATAACCCATCAGTGACCTTTTCCATCTCATTGTTCACTGGAAGAATAAAGGGGAAAGGAAGGAGGGTTCTGAACTCTATTCGCTTTAATATGAAGTGGAAGAATGAGGCCAGATTACTCACAAAGAAATGGAGCAAGGCTGCCACCCCAGAAAGGTTTGTGCCAGGTAAACCATGGTTGCCTTTCAGTTGCCCTAACATTTATCGTTTTCCCAGCAAAAGACATCATCTCCGGTTGATGAGCCTAGGGGCAGGCCCACTGAATCACTGGGAGTTTGATGTTTCTACTGTCTACTCCTCCGTGAGTTCCACTGATTTAAGTAGGCCTACTCCAGTTGTGACTTACTACGTCAAGCCTAGGCTTCCCCTTGGATCTAATCTACAGAAACTGCTATTTCCTGACTGGTTCTAGCTGGTGGATCTCAACATGCTGGCAAGAGAGTCACTGGAACAAGCCAAGACAGCCCACCTTAGCTTTTTTCCTCTCTTTATTACTCTTGGGACGCCACCTCTTCCTTCAAATGTGCTATGCTGGTGTCCTTCCTTCCCAACCCACATCATCAAAATGCTGAACAAGAAGTTTACTTACATCCATGATAGTGACTGGAATGTCTCGAATTTTATGAGGCTCCACATATGAATTCTGGCAATTGAGTGTAAGTCTTGAGGCAAGCTCACTTTGGCCCAGGCTTTCCAGCTTCCAGAAATTTAAAAGAAAGGAAAAAATGGAAGAAGATTTTGAATTGGGTCTAAGATGGGGTAATGAAGAAATCCCCAAAGCAGCAATAGGTCTATTAAATGCAGCACATGTGAAAAGAAGGCTCTTCAGCTGAAAAGGCTCCCAGAATTGCTCACTTCAGAATAAAAGCAAGACGATCCCTGCCTCCAGGTCCACAGTCTAAAAGACATGGCATAGAAGGAAAGAGAACTGAGGAGGAAAGAGGAAAATATGCAACAGTAGGTGTGTTTTCAGCAGGCAAAATTATCAAAATCACAGAGCACTGGAAAGGGGGAAACCCTTACCCGATCCACCATGAAATCAATTCCGTCAGCCATTTCAGAATCTACTGGCCCAGATGCAAAGTTTCCAAGAACTATTTTTTTCAGCATAAAAGCAGGCAGTAACCAAAAACTGGGAAAAGAGAGATATATCAGTGACTTTGGGCTCTTTCTTCTATGGCTAGCAGAAACAATAAGATTGTCCCAGTAAGCACTACATTCAATGCTATGTTTGTGCTTGATGTTTGCAAACACACTGCCAGCACAACATGTTGGAAGCATATATTGGTTAAACCTCTGTGCACTAAGAACACATAAGGTTTTGTTCTATTAAAACGAATAGCATTACACAAGACAGGGGTTTGGAAAGCTGGTTTTGAAAAGTCTGGCCATTTTTATTTAAAAACAAAAACACTGCCTGTCTCACTTTAAAGCCAATCCCAATTTGTTTCATTCATATCTCACCTGTTTGCCGTCCAGGTCTGGTTGAAAATGGAGGTGTCACTGAAAGCATTGCATAGAATCAGGGACTGTACTCGGGGAGATTTATGAGTGTACTCTGCAAATTTCTGAGCAAGGAAACCCCCCAGAGATGCACCAAATAGGTGAACCTAGTTTTAAAATACAAAGATGCCTTATTAGCATATTGCTGATGTTTGCTATTGACTAATTATTTTTATAACAGCATCTATCTATCTATCTATCTATCTATCTATCTATCTATCTATCTATCTATCTATCTATTTGCCTTGTACATCTGGCAACAAAGGCCACTCTGGGTGGTGTACAGGGTTAAATAAACAGATCCAACCATTAAACATAATAATATATTAAAATTTCAGCATTCAGATCATGGAAAGAAGAGGGATTCAAATCATGGCCTTTCTGAGTCATACCTTACTCTTAGCCACTATGTTCCATCAGTTTAGAATAGTTTAAAAGATGCAAACTATCCCAAATGAATTAACAAACAATTTCCCCCATCATCACCTGATGGAGATGCACATTGCACCACATTGTGCAATGTGCACAAGCCGAACCACAAACCAGAAAAACAGAAATCAGGCATGTTTGTGGTTTGTTTTGTGCACCAGTTCAGGGATGCTGTTTTGCCAATGAAGCAAAACAAAGCAACCCCCTTTTCCCCCTTGGTGCTTTGCTTTGTCTAGAAGAGGATATGCCCACCCACTTCCCTCATCATCTCCCTACCTGATCCTGCCCCCTCCCTTCCTCCATCATCCTCAGAAGCAGCAGGTTCCAGTCTCTCTTCCCAGAGCAAGCCTGGTGCCTCTGAACATACAACTGCTGCTCAGTTGATAGGCAGTGCATGCACAAAGGTAGCATGCCAGCTCTAGGGAGGGAGGCCAGGCCTTGCTTCTGAGGATGGCGGCAGCAATGGAGGAGGTAGCAATGGCAGTGATAAGACCAAGCAAGGACGTGATGGGGCACCAGGAAGGGAAGAGGGTTTGCAGAGGACACGAGAAGGCAGGTTCCCCCCCCCGCCCCCGCCGGCACATGTTTAGCCAACTCTGATTCATCACTTTTCCAATTTGTGCCCGTCTCCAGACAAAATACATTTATCCCCAGAGAAGAAAGTCTATTTGGAAAAGATTTTTTGTTCTTGCAAATTTTGAAGGATAATAACATGCAAATGTTTAAAAATTTACAGTGTGATGTAACTTGCAATGTAAATTTTAAAAACTGTACAGTATGTTTTTGAAGAAGAATAAATAACATAAGGCTGTATAAAAAACTCAAAATGCACATACTCTTTAGCATGTGGTTTATGCAAGCCACAGGCCAACAGCCAGTTTAGGGAATGATGGGTTGTCAGAGATTTGCTACAATTCAGAACAGAAAAATTCTAGCAGAAAGTTTTTTATTCAAAGTAATCCTGAATATAGCAACAAAATAAATCTGAGAGAGTAAAGATTTCCCCATTGTTGGAGTATTAATGTCATTCTTAATAAACACTTGGCTTTTTTACCTAACATTTTTATTGTAAGCACAGGCTATTTGTCAATCTCATGGCACTAACTTTATCCAGTTGTAGATGGTCTAACAGTTTTCTGAATCCATCGCAGAACTCAAAGATCTCCCAGTAAACTGGATACTGCAGCTAAAATAATTGAAAAAGTGGGTTAACAGTGAAAAAGAACAACAAAAGCATAAATGTACAGTCTTAATCCCTTGTACCTCGTGGCATCTGCAACAACAATAATCACAAAGCTGGTTACTTTAAGTAGAAACACATTGGAATGCTATCCAAGGAAACTACATCTTGTGCTGAATCTGCCACAGGCTATAATCCAAAACCTCCTGAAATCTGATTATTCTCTAAATAAAAACTTTAATACAACTTCTGTCTCGATCTGGACTTTAATCTTTAAAAGGCTAAAGTTATACCCATGGGTCCTTAATATGCTAGATACCTGAAGGTTCCATACGAACCTACCCGGCAATTAAGATCGAGCCAGGGGCCCTTTTTGAGAGAGCCATCCCTCAAGGAGGTGAGAGGGATGGCTTGCAGACAGAGGGCCTTCTCGGCAGCTGTTCCCAAGCTATGGAATGCCCTCCCAATTGAGATCCGCCTGGCGCCAACACTGATTACATTTCGGTGCCAGGTAAAAACCTTCCTGTTCCAGAAGTTTTTTAATTGATACAATATAGATTGTGGGTCCTCTGATGGCAATTTTAGTGTAATGATTGTAGTGTAACGTTTTTATTATTGTTTTAATTATTTATTGATATTCTATGTTTTAACTGTTTTAATTATTTTGATTGTAAGCAGCCCAGAGATCCTTGGGTAGTGGGCTGCATATAAGTTGTATAAATAAATAAATAAATAAATAAATAAATAAATAAATAAATAAATAAATAAATCTCACTAGAGAGCAACACCGCTGAACCGCAAAACATTGTGGAAGGTCATTTTAAACCCTGCATTTGCATACATTTAAAGTGCTCCGCATTTTCAGAAATACCATATTTTTCTGACTATAAGATGCTCCAAAGTATATGACCCTCACTTTTCCGACCCAAAATTAGAGAAAGAGGAGAAAGAGGAGAAAGAGGAGCCCGTCCGAGATGGATCGTCCCTTCCTTTCTGCGCCCACAAGCCAAACATTATTGGAGTGCCAAGGGTCCCAGAAGCACTTTCACAACCCCTTCTTTTACACACATACACAATTTTAAGACGCCTGTACTTGCCCAGGAGCCTGGTAGATTTCAATGGGATTTTCCCTTCTCTCTTACACATCATTCTCTTGCTCAGTTCCCCCTTTCGCCCCTCAGCACGTGTTAGACTGTGAGCATCTTGAGGCAGCGACTTTTAGGCTTGCATGAGTTTCACGTAGGCTGTTGCCCCTTGCTTGAATTTCATAGGACGAGAGATTTTAAAAGAAAGCTGTGAAAGAGGCGTCCATCCTGTAAAGATCCTCCCCATATTCTTGCCTTGGACCTGGTGAGTGTAGACGGAGTGAGCTCTTCTTTCTTTGCTTTGTTTTTAATTTTCTTATGCAAGCCTAAAAGCTGCTGCCCTGAGATGCTCACAACCCAGCACGTCCTGAGGGACCTGCACGAAAGCAGCACTGAAGGGGATTGTGAAAAGTACTTCTGCACCCATTGACACTGCAATAATGTTTGGCTTGTGGATGAGGAAAAGAGCTGACACTGAAGCTGAGAAAGAGGATCCTTCGCTGCCTGCCTATAATGTATGAGACAACCCTCAATTTTTAGCCTGACAATTTTAGAAAAAATAGTGTCTTGTAAACAGAAAGATGTGGTGCACTCATGTTTTTATTTGGGCCTGAAGCCCTAGAGCTGGAAAGCCTTTTCCACTACAGTTTTTTAAGGTTAATCAGGTTTCCTTAGCCTACCATGTACGGAATCAGTACCTGTGGATTAGAGGGAAGGTGTCTTCAGTCTTCCTCCACTACAGGATAAAGACAGATACTGTAAATCTTCCAAGATTTGTATGACCTAAAGGCATCAAGCCCTGGCTTTTGCAACAACCTTTTGCAAAGGTTGTGATTCGTCATAAACATAATATGCATTACCAAGAAGGATTAGACAATGCTAACACAAGATATCCTGCTGCAAAAGAATGACTTGCCACTGAACAAAATACCAAGTTTAAATGCAATTAGAATTCTCTCAGCATCACAAAGCTATGTAAGAGATAAATGCATTATTACCTCCAGCAAGCACACTGAAAATTTATTTGTACAGATTCCCTCAACAAAGACAGAACCAGGAAACCAGAGCAAAAATCTAGACTGATTCATCTGGCTTTTCAAAACAAAAAAGCACCAGTCTTTAATTTTAGCTTTGAGTTTGCTTGACTATTGAGAGTTTTGGGAGGGTGATGAAAATACTCACAGCTATGACTCTGTATCCCCAACCAGACAAGGCTAAAATCTGCTGAAAGAACACATCTGCAGTTCCGCTGACAGGTGGGAGAAATATAAGAGGGCATCTGATATTTCGAGGTCCAGCATCATAGAGCGACCAAACTTTGCTGTCATCATCATCTACTATAATCTGCAAGATAAATTCAGAAAGTTAAGATGGGTATCGTTTAGTAATAGTTATTTTTAAGGCACATAATTGCTATGATCAACACTCCATGTGTGTTAAGATTCTCCTTGAACCCAATCGACCCTTAATTCTTCTTTCAAAAGCATTTTCTGTTAAAATATGGAGAGGGTTATGAGTCAAGGCAAGATACCTCACTGGCACGCCTAAACAGTTCTATGGATGCAGACTTGCATTCGATTACCAACTGCTCCAGGCTGCTCTGAATGATATCCATTTGTACTTCAAAGCTGCACTTCTACAATGGACCTATGCCAAGAGTACAGCAAACAATATTTTCTATGTTGTTTTCAATTCTACCTCCCCCCAAAAAACAACAACAGTAGCAGCAGCAACAACAACAGGGTAACTAACATTAAAATGGAAAAAAAAATAAAAGCCCAGATTTATCAAAATATAAAAACTCAGATATAATTAACACCAGTCTGTTTGTTTAAACATTTCTAATATGTAATACACCTAGAAATCTTAGAGTGAGGCGCAGACAATAAACTACCTTCAGCAAATTAACAGAAATCCAGAACTCAACAAGTCAAAATTAAGCTTGTGGTCACCTGGTCTTAAGTATTCAGGTGAAGAACAAAATTTCAAGTTCCTGCTGCAATGAGTTCAACGGTATCACCAGGTGGGCCCTAAGAGAGATGCTCCCACAGCTAGGAGTTGAACCAGAGAAGTCCTTCCTTCAATTGGTTTGAGCAATTAGACATTCTCTAGCCTCCCAGCTTATCTGTCAAAGCCTGCTGAATTTAAAAGGTGTTTTCATGATGGTAGAAATACACTGGCAAATGGGTCAGCCTAGCCTTCCCTGGAAGGCAGTTTCACAGTGGGAGAAAGAGACAAGCTTTCCCCAAAGACTATGAACCCAAGAAGGTTCATACAGATAGGCCCAGTCTTTTAAACAGCCTTGCCCCAAATCATAGAAAAGTTTGTAAGGCACCATTTGAATGTTGAAGGGTGAACCAAAACAGACCAATAGTCAGTAACATTGTGATAATAAGAGTCCTACGGTATTCTCCCCACAAACACCCCCGATAAATGGTCTGGCCACAGCCCTCTGGACTAGCTGAAGTTTCTGAACATTTTCCCATGGCAGCCCCACAGAAAGTCTTTACAGTAATCCAAAGGGGTGAAACTTAGGCATGCATTACTGTAGTCAATTCAGGTTTTTTTCTACCATTGATCGGTTAGCTCCTTTCTCTCCTTCTTCAAAATAGACCCAAATCGGTGGCTTGGTTTACTGGGGAGTTGGCAAAATGGAAACGGGTGGCCCACAGAGCTGAAAGGCGTTGCCAGAAAACCCAGATTGAAATGGACAAAGAAACAGTGAAAGGCCTTTGGAAGGCTTACCCCAAGGCAGTGCAGGCAGCAAAGAAAGCATTTTCTCTACCACCATTGATTTGGCACAAAATCAATTGCCCAGGACCGCTTTTGAGAATAGTCAAAAGTCTGCGACATGATGACCCATGGGCGGATAACACAGACCACTCTGTATCTCACTGAGAAGAATTTGCACAACACTTTACAGGCAAAATTGAATAGATTCAGGCTAATTTGGATGCTGCTATTGATCCAGAGCCTGTAAATAAAACACCCCGCCCTCCTTGTCCTGTATTAATGGATGACTTTCAGCTCATACAGCTGGATGATGTGGTCAGGACCCTTGGGGAGGTGAGGGCCACCACCTGTGTGTTCGATCCTTGCCCCTCATGGATCATAAAAGCTTCCAGACTGGATAGGAAGAGTAATAAATGCCTCCTTACAACAGGGCAGGATTCCAGCATGCTTAAAGGAGGCAATAGTAAAACCACTGTTTAAAATAAGCCTTCCTTAGACCCAATGATACTGAACAATTACCAACCAACAGGTATTGAATATCCCATTCTTAGGGAAAGTTCTAGAACGAGTTGTGGCCTCGCAGCTCCAGAGGTTTCTCGATGAGATAAACTACCTGGATCCATTTCAGTCTGGCTTCAGGCCTGGCTATGGGACTGAGACGGCACTGGTTGCATTGGTAGATGACTTATGCAGGGAAATGGATAGGGGATCTGTGTCCCTTTTGGTTTTGCTAGACCTCTCAGCTACTTTTGACACTAGAGACCATGGCATCCTCCTGACTCGTCTCTCTGAAATGGGAACTGGGGGCACTGCATTAAAGTAGCTCCGGTCCTTCCTGCAGGAAAGAACGCAGAAAGTGGTGTTAGGTTATTCATGTTCAGCACCACAGCCACTGACTTGCGGAGTTCCCCAGGGTTCTGTTCTGTCTCCTATGTTATTTATCTATATGAAACCACTGGGGGAGATTATCAGGTCTTTTGGGGTCAGGTGCCACAATTATGCCGATGATACCCAGCTCTACCTCTCGTCACCTCCAGACTCTAAGGGAGCTACTATCTCAACTTTACATGAGTGCTTACCTGCAGTAATGAACTGGATGGGGATGAACAAAATGAAGCTAAACCCAGAAAAGACAGAGGTGCTCCTGGTCAGTCAAAAGGGAGAACAAAGGATAGGGATGCAATCTGTTCTGGATGGGGTCACCCTCCAATTGAAAAATCAGCAACGCAGCTTGGGGGTGCTCTTGGACTCATCCTTAAGCTTGGATGCCCAGGTCACTGCTGTAGCCAGGAGTGCATTTGCACAATTAAGGCTAGTACGCAAGTTATACCCCTTTCTTGAGAAACCAGCTTTGGTCACAGTGACACATGCCCTAGTGATGTCCCGGTTAGACTACTTTAACCCTGGTGAGCTCTGGTCCATCGGGTCACAAAGAGTCGGACACGACTGAACAACAACGCACTCTATGTAGGACTACTGATGAAAAGTCTCAGGAAACTTCAATGGGTCCAAAATGCAGCAGCCAGAATGCTGACTAGGATGGGGTACAGAGATCACATTACACCCCTATTAAAACAGCTCCACACGCTGCCAATCAGCTATCAAGCACAATTCAAGGTGCTGAACGTGACCTACAAAGCACTGTACAGCCTGGGTCCTAGCTACCTCAAAAACGAATCTCAAAGTATGAACCGACTCGGGTGTTAAGGTCATCTGGAGAGGCCTTTCTCTCCATCCCGCCACCCTCAGAGATACGTCTCATGGGAGCCCAAGAAAGGGCCTTCTCGACTGCTGCGCCCAGACTCTGGAACTCCCTCCCACTAGAGGCCAGGACTGCCTCATCTCTGTTGTCCTTCCGGAAACAGACAAAAACTTTTCTCTTCAGGCAAGCCTTCCTTGAATGATGGACTACCATTATGTGTCTTTTACATGAATCTATAGGTTCACATAGACTTTGCATTTGTAACTACTTGTAGGTTTAATGTAATGTTTTCTATTAATGCTGTAAGATGTCCCTCAATTCCTTGTTCGCAATACTTGAACATGTCGTAATTGTATTGGGATGTATATTATCATGTCTTAATTGTACTGGACTGTATATTATCCCTCATTACTGTAAGCTGCCTTGGGTCCTTTATCAAGGAAAAAGGCAGGGTAAAAATACTCTAAAATAAATAAAAATAAGAAATAAGAAAGGACACAGGCAGCACATGAGCTTTAAATGTGCAAACACATTCCCAGCTGCCATCAAAAGCCATACATGGCAGGGGGTTAGACTGGATGGCCCTTGAGGACTCTGTGAGGGTTCAATCTTTGCCCAGGCGTCCCGCCCTTCCAACTTCAAAGAAGGCATGTCTTGAAATGAATCAACAAAACTTTTATTTGGTTCTTCCACTACAACAGAGGTTCTTTTTCTTACAACAGTTTCAACATCCTTAACTTCAGTAACAAATGGATTATTCTTAAAGTCATAATTGGGAGTTCTTATAGAGTAATCAAGTCCGCCACCTCCACCTGGGGAGAATTGGCTCCACCACTGGTCCCCTCCGCCTTCCCGAAGAGAAGCGGTACCCCAACCTCGGAGGTGGTTTTGGGTCCAAGGTGTCCCTGCTGGCAGGAACGAAAGGGACAGTCTTCTCTCTGGGTCAAGTCCATCGAGACGTTCAGTTTCCTGGCCTTCGCCTCTGCTCGGATCTTGGCCAGCCATTGCTCCAGTGCCAACTGTTGTCTTATCTCCTTCCTCTTCCGATTGTATTCTCGAGCCTCCCTCTCTCCCCAGTAAGAGCAACCTTGCTTATGTACTCTGCGTTTATAACTTTCGGCCTCCTTCTTAGGCATCATCATCCTCTGCCACTTTCCAGTCCATGGGTCCTCCATCCATACCCACTCCCAATCTGGGGGAAGGTCACGAGGTTTCCCCTTTTTACAATCTCCAAACCCCACCTCCACCACATCTGATTGGTGGGGCCTTCCCGCCGTTTCCTCAACCCCTTTCTCTGCCTTAACAGGGTTTTTGCCCTCTCTCCCTTTCTCCTCCTCCTCCTCCAAAATCTTAACAGAGTCATTAAATCGTTGCCACAACATCGCTCTCTCCCCAGCCTCCAGGGTGGGCGTAGCTCTGGCTTTCTCCCTTCTTTTCTGCTTTTCCAGTCATTCATCCCTGTCTGCTTCATGGGGTGCAGGGGTCACTCTCCCTCCTTCAGAGAAATTTCCTCACAGTCTCTTCCAACTCTATGATTCTATGATTTCATGATGGGGGGGTCCTGCATGGCAGGGGGTTGGACTGAATGACCCTTGAGGTCTCTCCCAACTCTATGATTCTATCCAGTACACCACACTGGGAATCAAACTGTAGTTACCCACAAACACTCTCATACAATCAGTGAAAAATGCAGTTTTATGTGAAAATGTTAAAATGCCTATTCACAAAGACTGTTGATGACATCCTGAACCCATCCTGCAACACAAGACAGTTGTTAAACATAGCCTGTGTGTGCAGTTTTTGATATGTACGCAGCTTTCCAACATACTGTTGCAAAATATAAACAGCTGTTTTTCCATCTGAAAATATACCTGTAAATAAAGCAATACAATTTCTGAATACAATATTTTTATTCACCAACACAGTATGCCCAGTTACTTGTACCTTAAAAGTTTCTATGTTGCAAAGCAATAGATTATGAAATAGTTATATGACTTATAACATCCATTACAATTTGGGTAAGCAGCATGAATTCAGCCACCGTTTTCCTAAAATACCCAAAGTTCATATGGCAAGTGCAAATGTCACATACTCTTACTTTCTGAAAACAAGGGTGGAAATCAAACCATGTGAGCATCAAGATGTTTTTATTCTGGAACCGAACCAATTTAGAGAAGACAAAAGCAAACTGCAAGCACACAGAAAGCAGCCTTCATCTCCTTCTTCCATGCTCTCAACATCAAATTATGAGACTGAAAACATACTTTGGAGGAAACGTTTTCAAGGTTGAGGAAAGAGAAACAGGAGGCCAACTTCCTTGTCTATACCCTGGGACTGAAGAAGCAAACTATGACAAGCCTAACAGTAATTTTGATTTAAAAAATCACTCAGATAAAAAAACAATTAGTTAAAAGAGGGATGTATGGATGCTGTCTTATTGCAGCCAGGTAGCCAAATGCTTAAATCAAAGACAGCCCACACAACTCTGGGCATTTCTATTGGGAAACATACCTCAGTGAGCTCAGTAAAACACAGACTCAATTAAAAAGGTTCAGGATTTAAGCCCAACTTAGGTTTTTCAATTCTGATGGGATTTCATTTTGAAAATTCTTCTTCAAGGAGGAAAATCTTTAAAAAGACAACAAAAAGCACAGAAAAATACACTCTGTTTACCTTACCCAGATATTTTAATTCACAAAATATTACTTACAAGTAAAAAAGGCTCTTTACCCTTCACTTATTTTAAAAAAGTCCTATGTGGTGGAATGCAAGGATAAAGGCAACAACTGAAGAATATTCTCATAATCAACGTTTGCTGTTTTGGGTAACTCAAAACCTGCATCACATAACTTGAAACCTTAGCCTTCCTAGAGCAGCCTCCACAATTTCACAACCTATTATTTATTATTATTTATTTCATTTCTATACCGCCTGACTTTCCCAAAGGAACTCTGGGTGGTGAACAACTGGAAACAATAATACATCAAAAGTAACAATAACAATAAATAAAGGTTAAAATTGGCAGACAGTAGGCAGACAAACAGACGAGGCAACAACCTCAGAAGTCGCCAAAGGCAGCTTTAAACAACCAGGTTTTAAGGTGTTTTGTTTAAATGCAGGAACGGAATCCACAAGCCTTATTTCACTTAGCAGGTGGTTCCAAAGGGTTGGGCCAGCCACTGAGAAGGCCCAACTCTGAGCAGAGGATTTTCGAGTCTCCCTCAGGGTGGCAACCTGTAGTGAGAAGGCCTGCGATGCTCTGGTGGGGTGGGCTGATGCTGATCTTTGGGAGATACGCTCCGCCAGATATTCTGGTCCCAAGCCATGGAGGCTTTTGTAAATCAAAATCAATACCTTGAACTAGGGGACATACACTCAAATTGAGGGCTGGGAGAGTAAGAACAGACAAAAGAAAATATTTTTTCACCCAGTGAAACTCCCTGCCACAGGATGTGGTGATGGCATCTGGCCTGGATGCCTTCAAAAGGGGATTGGACAGATTCCTGGAGGAAAAGTCCATCCCAGGTTACAAACCATGCTGGAGATGTGTAATCTCCAGGCTTAAAACCGGGGTACTTCAAGGGCCAGATGCAGGAGAGTGGGATCAGGAGACAGAGATCTAGTCTCATGCGCTCCCAGACGCATCTGGTGGGGCCACTGTGAGATACAGGAAGCTGGACTAGATGGGCCATTGGCCTGATCCAGCATGGCTCTTCTTATGTTATTATTCAGGATAGCCAATGTGGACAAGCCAGAATTGGGGCAATGTGATGGAACCTACTTGCACCAACCATCAATCTGGCCGCCACATTCTGGTCCTGCTGCAGATGCTGAACAAGGGTCAAGGGAAGCCCCATGTAAAGAGCGCTGCAATAACCTATCCTCAAGATAACCAACGCTTGCATGACTGTCCTCAGAGAGTCACCGTCAAGTATAGGCAAATCTGGGTGACGAGCCTAAGTTGACAGAAGGCTACCCTAGAAATGGCTACCACCTGGGATTCCAGGGACAGAGCCGGATCAAGGACAACACCCAGACTCTTCACTCTGTCTACTAGCTGGAGGACAGTCCCATCCAGACTGGGAAGAGGGCCACTGTACCCATTCCCCCCTCTCCCCGAGGAACAAAACATTGGTCTTCTCTGGGTTGAGTTCGAGCCCATTAGTCCTGGTCCATTCCATGACCGCAGCCAGAGAGCGATCAAGGGTCTGCATAGTCTCCATTGCAGAGGTAGAAAAGGAAAGGTAGAGCTGGGTGTCATCAGCATACTGAGGATAGCAAGCCCCACCCCTCCGAATGACCTCGGCCAGCGGTCTCATATAGATATAAAACAGCATGGGGGAGATCACCGACCCCTGGGGCAACCCACAAGAGAGCGACCAAGGGGCCAACAACACCCCCCCCCCAGCATAACTCGCTGGGCATGGTCCTCAAGAAAGGAAAAGAGCCAGCTAAGAGCTAGACTCCCAATCCCCACCTCAAAGAGCCTACCCAGGAGAATACTATGGTCGACGGTATCAAAGGCTGCTGACAGATCGAGAAGGACCAACAAGGTAGAGCAACCCCTGTCAGCCCCCCTCAATAGGGCATCATGCAATGCAACCAGAGCTGTTTCAGTCCCATGACGTGGCCTAAACCTGGACTGGAAAGGCTCCAGGATGCAATCTTCCTCCAGAAATGACTGGAACCACTCAGCAGCAACCCGCTCCACCACCTTGTCCAAGAAGGGAACATTGGCTATTGGATAATAGTTGGGCATATCGTCTGCAGACAGGCCAGATCTTTTCAGAATAGGCTTAACTGTGTAAACTGGACTTATGGAACAGTTTCATGAAGCACATGGTGTGGTGATGCAGTGGCAGACATTCTGTCTAAGCCTTCACTTGGTATCAGCTGCCCAGGGGCCTGCCTCTCACAATAGCCCAGGAGAGACAGTGATATCTTTCAGCTGATCTACTTTATACCTGTTTGCATTTTTCAAACCTTAAAAGATTTGCATAGCGGTGAACTGCCAGTACTATGGTTGAGAAATGCCTGGAACATAACATATTGGAAAAGTTACTATACACAAGTACATATGCAGAAATACCATGCTCATAGGATGTTTAACCACAGAAATCAATAGAGAGTTTAAAAACATTAACCACTGAATAAGACTGCTGCATAGTAATTTGAAACACAAATAAGAGATGTCTTCATCCATTACTTAAATGACAAAAAGGCCCTTAATGTTGGTTGTTCCAGGTTGCTCATAAAAATCTGGTTTATTCACTGCAGCAGAGCTTTTATTGCAAAAAACAAGAGCAAACATTTGGCATTTTCTCCGCCTCTATTGCTTAATGCCTGGGTGGACCTTTAAAAGGAAATTCTAATAGATTACTAATTGGACCTCTTTGGTTTGCAGCAAAAGCTATACTTTACAGAGCATGTGAAATATCACATGCTGCACAAAGAATTTGCACAGTTCACCCAAAAGGGGAGAGCAAATATTTTGAGCCGAGGATTGTGGCAGGAAGCCAACACCGGAGTTCCTGTCAAGTTTCCATCTCGCATTTGGTACATACCGTATATACTTGAGTACAGGTATAAGTCGACCCGAGTATAAGTCGAGGCCCCTAATTTAACCCAAAAAAACTAGGGAAACTTATTGACTCAAGTATAAGTCTAGGTGGGAAATGCAGCAGGGCCTGGCAGCTCCTCCTTTGTGAGCTGGGGGAGCAGTGTGTGATGTTTAAAATGACTTTTAGCCACCGACCCAAGCATTTGCCTCAGTGGCCAAAATTATTGACCCGAATATAAGTCAAGGGGCCCTTTTTTCAGCTCAAACTTTGAGTATATACAGTATTTGCTTATCGACAGAAGCACAATCTTCAGTGGAGGTCCCTCACTCACTAATAAAAAGCCCTGGCTTTGGTTTAAAACTGAATATGCTTAGTAGGAGATATTTGCCTCTTCTGGTTCAACCATTTCCAAACACATAAGCTAGAGCTTGGACAAGTTCAACGGCCATGGTTGTTACCAAATTCTGGGAGATACAGACCACAACTATGAGTCAGTCTTACCAAGTTGTGTTCTGCTATATTTTTCCACACCATATGAGGGTGGATAAAAATCAATGGTTTAAACTGAACTGATTTAAATGTAATCTACCCCAGTAGTCTGAATATACAGTAATTAAATGCATGCTCACCTGGCAAGATCACAGATCGGCTTTTTAAAAAATGTATTTTTGCAAGGTTTCTGTAACAAGCTCTGCATCCCAGCTACAGATAAAACGATTCTGGACAACTCTGTATCAGTATGATGCCCGAGCATAGTGTATGGCTTTGCAAGTCATAAAACGTTGAGCCCATGATCTTCGAGATGCTATACCTGTTATCAAGGGTGCTCAATAAGATATAGCATGCCTTGACTTGGCTATCTACAGAATCTCCCCCAAGTCTTTTCCCCATAGCCTCATGGAACTTCATGGGTGGGGCAAGTAATCCACAACCAGGTCAGGAAAATCACATAGGAAGCCATTTCAACATCTGAAAATGGAATCACAGATTTGCAACTCATTTCAGTTTCAAAAAAAAAAAAAAAAACACACACACACACACACATAGGGGCATTCTTTCTTTCCATGCCCATCTACTTTTTTGCATTTGTAATACACTAATCCACAGATATTTCCACATCCCAGCCCACAGCTGGGATGTAAAAGTCAGTCTGGTTGTACATTAATAACAACTGGCATGTGGAAGTCAGGCTGCACAACTTGCAATCCAGAAATGAAACCCAGCAGTCACAAAAAATTATAAAGAATTTTAAAGCCACATGACCCGAGCTAGAATTTGAGCCAAGCAAAACAAATACATCAGTATATTCAAAATAGAACATCATGGGATGTTGATGATTCTCTTCAACCAAACAGGCCAGAGTATGTCTTGTAGAGAGAAATCAAAATGCAGGGGGTAAGTAAAAAGCCCTCTTATGTCCTTCTTGACCGGAAGAAACAAAGAAACCTTTGCAACAGCAACAACCTCACAGTTCCTAGAACATCGTGGGAGGCTTTTCTCTTTCCCTTTCCCTGGCAATTCTTTCAATCCAGATCGCAAAGGACAGCTAAGGGCTCAACATAAGAACATAAGAAGAGCCATGCTGGATCAGGCCAAAGGCCCATCTAGTACAGCTTCCTGTATCTCACAGTGGCCCCACCAGATGCGTTTGGGAGCGCACGAGACTAGATCTCTGTCTCCTGATACCACTCCCCTGCATCTGGTCCTTGAGGTACCCCGGTTTTAAGCCTGGCGATGATACATCTCCCTCATGGTTTGTAACCTGTGATGGACTTCTCCTCCAGGAATCTTTTCCATCCAGGCCAGATGCCATCACCACATCCTGTGGCAGGGAGTTCCACAGACTAACAATGCGCTGGGTGAAAAAAATATTTTCTTTTGTCTGTTTTTAAGTCTCCCAGCCCTCAATTTGAAGGGATGTCCCCTAGTTCTGGTATTTTGTGAGAGGGAGAAGAGGGTCCCTATGTCCACTTTACTCATGCCCTGCATTATTTTGTACGTCTCAATCATATCCCCCCTCAGGCGCCTTTTTTCCAGACTAAAGAGCCCCAAATGTTTTAGCCTTTCCTCATAAGGGAGGTGCCCCAGCCCAGTAATCATTTTGGTCGCTCTCTTCTGCACCTTATCCAGTTCCACTATGTCTTTTTTGAGATGCGGAGACCAGAATTGTACACAATACTCCAGGTGTGGCCTTACTATCATTTTGTATGATGGCATTATAATGTTGGTTGTTTTATTTTCAACCCCCTTTTTGATAATCCCTAGCATGGAATTGGCTCAAGTGATCTTTTCACTCCTGCAGCTCAAGGAAGAGAAGAAACAGAACAGACTGGAAAGGCAGGAACTGTACCTCTAGCTAGGAAAGATGACACACGGGCAGAATTTCCAAATAATTATGGATTCCTATTGCAAAGGTTCCTATTACAAGGCTTTTTAAATTGCTTGTTGAGGAACTGGTAGCAGCGTTTTTAAAAGTATGCAAATTAACCAACCAGGGTTATTTTTCTTTCAGAAACACATAATCTTCATTTTAACCAAACTCTTTAATTATCCTTCTCTTTGCTTACTACTAATATGAAGGATCAGAGTCTAATAATGCCATTTGCTGAGGGGAAAAAAATCCTTTCTCCAAAACCAGGCACATCAGATTTGCAAGAAAGTAATGGTGTGGCCCAAGTGTGGCCAGGGGATCATAGCTTGGCCACCCAATCGTTTTATTTACAATAACATCCTTCCACTCAAAATCTAAAAAACAACAGTGAGGAAAAATCTGACCCAGTATATAGAACACTATGGCTATGGTCACGAAGAGTCGGTCACAACTGTAACAACGCCACACACACACACACACACACACACACACACACACACACACACACACACACACACACACACACACACACACACACACACACACACACACACGTTGTCTGTTATACTTATAATCTCCCTTTCCTCCAGTGGAAAGTACAAGGCTTTTCTCCTGCTCCATTTTCCTAACAACAGCCTGGTCAGGTAACCAGAGGGATTAAGACTGATTTAAGGCCATCTCTAGTGAGCTGCAAGGCTAAATGGGGACTTGAATCCAGGCCTTCTGAGTCCAATTAACTCCTATACTACCTTAGCGCTATACTTCACACTGATTAGCAACATACTAAAATGCAACCAGAGGCTTAATATAGAAATATGCCTCATGACTTTTTTTACTTTTTTTCAGAGGAGACAAGTGGAGCCAAATTAATTTCATTGTGAAGTAGAGAAAACAAGCAGCTGTCCAATGTACTGTTATTTGTGCACCTTACCCAAGGCAGGTTCACACAGACACTGATCCATGCCTGTCTGCCATGCAAGGCAGAACTACATCTATCACCCAAGAAGACCAACATTATCTATAAACACCAAGAGAGATTATTGCTTTGCAGCTACAGCTTTCTTGTGCCACAAGACTTCCAACCACAGGCCTGGGACCCACTGAGCCAACGACTATGTGGGTTGGATAGTTTTAGAAGCCTCCCAACTTTCTGGTTCAGCGCCACCACTTGTAAAGCCCTTGTTGACAGCACAGGGTTCTGATCATATTTAAAGAAGAGTCAGATGTTCTGGTTGTAGAATAAAGAACACAAGATTCTTAATAGTATTGGAATTTCAGCATGGCATGAATTTCCTGAAACGTCAAAAAGATTTTTCACAAGTTTGGAGAATCATCACCTTCAATCCCTGAAGAACCCAAAGAGTACAGTATGGACTCATGACAATCCATACAACATGGACCAGATAAAAACACTATACAAAATTCTCCATCTTTAATATGGCAAGTCAAAACCCAGGTGTCCTCAATTACAATATACTTTAACATGCATTTTGCCACAAGTGCTTTCGATTCAGGGTTTTATCATGGAATTCCTCTGTCACGTTCATGCAGTTTTAAAAAGGATCCAAGTACAACACCTCAAACTTACAACCCATCCATGCTTTCCCAATCTGAAATAAGCTCAAATGCTTTCTATCCTGTTGATGTTGTTGTTAAGGGCCATCAAGTCATCTCTGACTTATGGTCACCTTACAGGTGACTGTTCTCCAAACTGTACTGTCATCAACAGCCATGCTCAGCTGGTGCAAACTCAAGTCACTTAATGACAGACAGCATCAGTGTTTCTGCTGCTCCTTCAGGGCACTTTGCCTTTAAACTACAATTGATGTGAATATCCCTCTAAACAGAGGATGTCTTCCAACAGATGACTACCTCAGTAAAGGGGAGGACATATGGTCACTCTACTGTCTAAACAGAAGCACATACAGGTTTCTTATCTACATGCCTTAGTTCAAGATCAGAGGGCAAACGAACATTGAACCTACCTTTTTAAGAGGAACCGTACTTCTGAACCAGTTATAGTCTGGAGAGATTTTAATCTCTCCCATGATGGTAAGAGGCCCTCGGTAAGGAAAACCTGCAACACAGGAAAAGTGTTTGAGATGAAGACAGTACATTTAAAATAAAAACAGAGAAGCCCTTGTGTATTAAGAAAAAAATCCAGAGGGCTAGGTGTGTTGCTCTGTTGCAAAACCTACAGAGGCTTGTTGTACTTCAAAGATTGCAGCATACCTGCATGTACCAAAGTGAGCTACAGCTATGAAAACACATACCAATGCAAACTTCAAGCTGCCATAATATGCTTTGTCTATTAAATGGGATTTCTTCTAACCTGCTTTCAACTCCTATCAGTTTCTTATTATTTCCTTCCAAACTGCACCCAGTTCTAAATCACCACATGTCCAGAAATGAAGCTGAAGGAAAAGATTAAAAAGTGTAAGTTATCAGAAATTCAACATGCTGTCCAATTACACAGTATAAAATACTGAGGAAGTCAACTCTGGCTGCCAAGATTGGTAATGAAATAGGCTTTTCAGGTTTGCCACTAAAATTTTATTTTTCATTTCCCTGACTTTCCCTAACCAACATTCATCATTTTCTCTGACCACCATCCAAATGCAACCACAAGTTTAAAAATGAGTAGGTCATCTTGCATTAATGCAAGACTTAATGAAATGTTCCACTCTACAACTACACAAGTCTCAAATGTAAAAATATTTGTCAAAGTAAAAGCTTTAATATCAGCTTCCTTCACCATTAACAGCAAAAATCAAAGTCTTGCAATACAAACACTGGAGCAGGTCACATGATCACAAGTAAGCCAATGGTGGCTCTTTCTCTGTCTGCTGTATTGTGGGTGATTGTCTAGGTACGGTAATTTTTTAGTCTCAGGCAAACCACAAAAGCAGAGAGAGGAGAGAGGACTTTAGGTGCAAATGCAGCCATTGCACCAAAAATTACACCAAGATACCAACTCCGATTCAAGTAAATTCTGAATGCTATCCAATGACATAACATTTTTGTTATCTGAAGTTATGTTTCTTGTACCAGTCCATATGAACAAAGCTGCAGGGATATGAGATAGAGAATCTAGACTGCTGGGAATTCAAATCATATTGCCACACTAGGGGGACATGAGGTGTTTTAAAACCATATTTAAAAGATTGTCTAAACAATCTTCCAAAAGTCTCCAGCGTTTGGGAAAAGATGCTCCCAAAGCAGTGCTTTCCTTATGGATGTTGACCTCATGCCTTCTTTCCAAACATTTTTTTTGCTGAAAGTCCTCAAATTCTGTAAACATTCAGAACTATGAGGCCAAGCAATGTGATCTAAGCAATGTTTTGCAAATACTCAGGGGCTACACTTCTGTATTCACATGTTGACATTTATAGTGTGGATTTTGTAATTCTATTGGTGATTAAGTTCTACATTTAAGATACTGTATGCTGTAGGGGCCTGGAGTAGGAACTGGCAAACCACTCCAGTATTCCTGCCAAGAAACCTCCATGGACACAACACACGCACGCCACTGGAAATGAATTCAGTTCTGAGACACAGTACTGTACAATTTGTACAAAGGACATTTTGCTTATCAGAATTTCATTTGGAATGAATTACTGTAATTCCTTTATAAAAGGTACCACTGTATTTTGAATCTCTCATTTGGTTAATGAACTGGCAGATAAAGTTTAAAAAGCAGGATAAAGCTAAGCTAAGTGCACTACTTATATATTGACCAAGAGTGCTTAAAGCACTATGGGTGATTTATAATTTAAATGTACAGGCTACACAGTGGACACCTCTCAGAAATATTGATATTGTAGCTGAGGTAGGTGCGCAGATCAAACGTAGGATCCAACAATATAAAATTCCTCAAAAAAAGTGGAAGTATCTATTTGCACAATCTAAGGAAAGGCTTCTGAAAGGTAAGGTTTCTTTTCTCTGCAATAAAAAGAGCTGGTTCTATTTATAGCTGCCACAATTTTCCTTTTACTTATATCTGAAGTAATACTACCGAGAGAAATCTCTTCTACAGATGTTTGTAGTACAAAACACAGCTGTTTCCCTTTCAAAAAAATTTCTAAGGGCTGAAACAATTGGTTTATTTATCTTAATTCTCCCCACCTCCATTTCCGCTCTAGGAAACTAGAGACTTTTGTAGAGACACAAAGAGACTAGGTCAGGCATGACCAAACTTTGGCCCTCCTGATGTTTTGGACCACAGCACCCAGAATTCCAAGCCTGTATTCCCAATGGCAAAGGACTGGGAGTTGTGGTTCAAAACATCTGGAGGGCCGAAGTTTGGACATGCCTGGACTAGGTGATACTTTTAGGCTACTAGGAAACTAACATTTTTTTTAAGTTGCCAATATTTTGAGGGCAAGACCCTCTTTTTCAAAGCTGTACCAAAAGTTGAAGCATGGCAAAAGATGGGTTTGCCAGCACTTGAATCTTTGATGTAGAGTTCTTGGAAAGATGATAGTAAATAAATAAATAAATAAATAAATAAATAAATAAATAAATAAATAATTCCCAGGCTGTGTTCTTAACTGAGGCAGGAAGCAGGGATGAGCAGGGTTGTTGTTCAAAAAATCTGAGTAACAAAACACACCCTTCCACAGAACCCATAGTCCCCATCTCACTTCATCATGAGCACAAGACAGAAGACCTCATGGATAAGACCACAGAAGGGAAACAAAGAGCATAAAACAGGTCAAACAAAAAATCAAAATATATGCATCACTTTATTAGAGTAGCTTGGTGATTCATCTCCGTAGAAAGATCGTGAAACCTGCCTTAGAAATGTTTTTTGTTTTTATGTTTTAAAACATAATGGATGAATTTTTTTTTACTTTGTGTAGTAAATTGCACTACATTGGGTCGATTGAAGCAGTGGGGATTTGGTCAACCTCTCTGTAATCAATTCAAATGGGCCTTCTCTAGTTGCAAATTCCATTAGAGAAGTTAAGTCTCAGTTACCATACCTATTTGAATTAATGAAACATAGGGAGGGGTTGACTCAACAAATCTTCATTGATTCAATGGTCATTCTGCAGTGCATCTTAGTACAGTAATCAACAGGAGTTCAGCTATTAAAAGTTCAAAATAAAACCAACTACACTAATCCCTTGGTTTAAGAGCATAATTCGTTCTGAAAACATGATTGTAAACCAAAACACTCTTATATCAAAGCAATTTTCCCCATAAGAAATAATGGAAACTCAGATTATTCATTTTTTGTTCCCATAGACCACAAAATAAAATACCAAAACTCATAAAGGAAGTTAGCTAGAAGTCCATGGACACACCATGGTTTAGGTACCTGGCTGCAGAATCTGCTCTGCTTTGGACTAGCAACTGGATTTTACTGTGTTTTAATGTGACAATAATAAAGTGCAATTTGCAGCCATATATATACTTTAATATTGAGTGCTTGTCTGTCTTGGAGGAGCTTGACAATGAACCAACACTAAAAGAACTAAAGGTGGCTCTGGCAAGGCACCTGGGAAAGACAACATCCCTACTGAAGTTCTGAAGTGCTGCAAAGAGATCATTGCCACTGAACTGTATGAAATCCTCTGCCTTTGCTGGAGGGAAGGGGGAGTACCACAGGATATGAAGGACACTAATATTGTTACGCTTTATAAAAACAAAGGTGACAGGAGTGACTGTAACAACTATGGCGGTATCTCTCTTCTTAGTGTTGTCGGGAAGCTGTTTGCATGTGTTATACTGAAGAGGCTCCAGATACTTGCAGAGAGAGTCTACCCAGAATCACAGTGTGGCTTTCGAACCAACAGGTCCACTACTGATATGGTATTTTCTCTCAGGCAGTTGCAGGAGAAATGCAGGGAACAAGGAAAGCCACTTTTTGTAGCCTTCATAGATCTTACGAAGGCATTTGATATGGTTAGTAGGGACGGCCTCTTTAAAATACTCCTCCAGGTTGGATGCCCACCCAAGCTCCTTAACATCATTAGGTCTTTTCATGAGGATATGAATTGTCAGATCCCTTCGACATCCGAAGCGAAGTGAAGCAGGGCTGTGTCCTTGCACCAACCTTGTTTGGAATCTTCTTTGCTATCATGCTGGAAAAGGTGCAGAAGAGAGCGACCAAAATGATTACTGGGCTGGGGCACCTCCCTTATGAGCAAAGGCTAAAACATTTGGGGCTCTTTAGTCTGGAAAAAAGGGCGCCTGAGGGGGGATATGATTGAGATGTACAAAATAATGCAGGACATGAGTAAAGTGGATAGAGGGAAGCTCTTTTCCCTCTCACAAAATACCAGAACTAGGGGACATGCACTCAAATTGAGGGTTGGGAGAGTGAGAACAGACAAAAGAAAATATTTTTTCACCCAGCGCATTGTTAGTCTATGGAACTCCCTGCCACAGGATGTGGTGATGGCATCTGGCTTGGATGCCTTCAAAAGGGGATTGGACAGATTCCTGGAGGAAAAGTCCATCACAGGTTACAAACCATGATGGAGATGTGTAATCTCCAGGCTTAAAACCAGGGTACTTCAAGGGCGAGATGCAGGGGAGTGGTATCAGGAGACAGATATCTAGTCTCATGCGCTTCCAAAAGCATCTCGTGGGGCCACTGTGAGATACAGGAAGCTGAACTAGATGGGCCTTTGGCCTGATCCAGCATGGCTCTTCTTATGTTCTTATGTTCTTAAGTATGCTTTTGGAACTTCAACAGAGGGTATCTATCTCCGGACCAGATCAGATGGAAAACTCTTCAATCTGTCTAGATTGAGAGCAAAGTCTAAGGTACAGGTGAAATGTTTGCAGGATCTCCTCTTCGCTGATGACACCGCCATTACTGCTTACTCTGCCGAAGATCTCCAACAACTCATGGATCATTTTAGTAAAGCTTGCAAAGATTTTGGGCTAGAAATCAGCCTGAAAAAAACACTAATAATGGGCCAGAATGTGGACTCTCCTCCTCGCATTACAATTTCTGCAAAAGAAGAAGTTGTCCACGACTTTGTGTATCTTGGCACAACTATCTTAGATATACTCTCACTAGAGTCTGAGCTGAATAAACATATAGGTAAAACAGCTACTATGTTCTCCAGACTAACAAAGAGAGTATGGCTCAATCAGAAGCTGACAGAAAATACAAAGATACAGGTCTATAAAGCTTGTGTACTGAGCATACTTTTGTATTGCAGCGAGTCTTGGGCCATCCGTGCCCGACAGGAAAGAAAGCTTAATACCTTCCATATGTGCTGTCTTAGGCGAATATTCAACATTACCTGGCACGACAAAGTTCCAAATAGCATAGTCCTGAATCGAGCTGGAATCCCTAGCATGTACACTTTATTGAAACAGCGACGCCTACGCTGGCTTGGACACGTTGTGAGAATGGATGACGGCCTGAGCCCAAAAGATCTATATGGAGAACTAGTGCAGGGAAAGCGCCCCAGAGGGAGACCAGAGCTGCGGTATAAGGATATCTGTAAGAGGGACCTGAAGGCCTTGGGAATGGACCTCAACAGATGGGAAACCCTGACCTCCGATCGCACTGTCTGGAGGCAAGAGATACAGCATGGTCTACATAAATTTGAAGAGGCATTTGTCCAACAGGCAGAGGAAAAGAGGCAGGCACCGAAAGAACGAAACTCGAGGAGCAGGCAAGAAAGAGAATACATCTGTCCCCAGTGCGGTAGAGACTGCCATTCCCGAATTGGTCTTTAGTCACACTAGGTGTTGTTCTTAGGATCTCTACTCCAGCCATGATACCATAGTCTTTCGAGACTGAAGGATGCCAATGATGATATACTTTACTATGAATTGTTTGAAAAATAAGAATGGATGTTGAATATATATATA
The DNA here is from genome assembly GCA_029282475.1 of Phrynocephalus forsythii. Taxonomy (NCBI): domain Eukaryota; kingdom Metazoa; phylum Chordata; class Lepidosauria; order Squamata; family Agamidae; genus Phrynocephalus; species Phrynocephalus forsythii. Next base: position 24,066,341 of record JAPFRF010000014.1, read on the forward strand.
TCCTCTATTCCTCTCTGATCCCTCTGCTTTTGAGGCTTGCCTGAGATGGAACATTCCAGACAATCACCCACAATACAGAAGCTGGAGAGAGAAAGAGCCATCACTGGCTCGCTTGTGATCATGTGATCTGCTCCTGTGCTTGTATTGCAAGACACTGATTGCTGACCAAGGCAAGATTAGGAAGAAATGTTTGCTTTTCTTGCGAAAGGCACTTAAACCAAAGTATTACTGTACAAAAAACAGCATTATGACAGACAACTTGACAGACAACTGGAGACAGGGATAAATAGTGAGGTGGCCAAGTTTGCAGATGACACAAAACTTTTCCGTGTGGTAAAAACCAGAGAAGATTGTGAAGAGCTCCAGAAGGATCTCTTCAAACTGTGTGAATGGGCTATGAAATGGCAAATGCGTTTTAATGTAGCCAAATGCAAAGTAATGCATATTGGGGCAAAACATCAAAACTTTATCTATCAACTCATGGGCTCTGAGTTATCTGTGACGGAGCAGGAAAGAGATCTTAGTGTGTTGGTGGACAGCTCCATGAAGGTGTCTCCCCAATGTGTGGCAGCGGTGAAAAAGGTGAATTCCATGCTAGGCATTATCAAAAAGGGGATTGAAAATAAAACAGCCAACATTATAATGCTGTTATACAAAACAACAGTAAGGCCGCACCTGCAGTATGGTGTACAATTCTGGCCACCGCATCTCAAGAAAGACATAGTGGAACTGGAAAAGGTGCAGAAGAGAGTGACTAAAATGATTACTGGGCTGGGGCACCTCCCTTATGAGGAAAGGCTAAAACATTTGGGGCTCTTTCGTCTGGAAAAAAGGTGCCTGAGGGGGGATATGATTGAGATGTACAAAAGTATGCAGGGCATGAGTAAAGTGGATAGAGGGAAACTCTTATCCCTCTCACAAAATACCAGAACTAGGAGACATACACTCAAATTGAGGGTTGGGAGAGTGAGAACAGACAAAAGAAAATATTTTTTCACCCAGCGCGTTGTTAGTCTATGGAACTCCCTGCCACAGGATGTGGTGATGGCATCTGGCCTGGATGCCTTCAAAAGGGGATTGGACAGATTCCTGGAGGAAAAGTCCATCACAGGTTACAAACCATGATGGAGAAACCAGGGTACTTCAAGGGCCAGATGCAGGGGAGTGGTATCAGGAGACAGATATCTAGTCTCATGCGCTCCCAAACGCATCTGGTGGGGCCACTGTGAAATACAGGAAGCTGGACTAGATGGGCCTTTGGCCTGATCCAGCATGGCTCTTCTTATGTTCTTATGTTCTTATGTAACTTAAGAACAAAGCCAAATTCTATTGGGAGGTTAACCAGATCTCCACTAAATCCATCAGGAAGATCCCCAACATCATGTTCAATAACATTAGGTGTGCTAACACTGAACCTGCCAACATTAACAGGAAAAGCATGTGAAGTAGGCAATATAATGAAAGCATTGTCTTTACAGCCCTCATCCTTACAGTTCCTGCCTTGGTTTTTTGTTGACACCTATGTGAAACACAGTCAGCTGTTCGGTTGGTGGTCAAATATGCAGACATTCATTCATTCTTAAAACTCAAGATTGTTTTAGGCCTTGTTGTAAAGAGACATCACCAGTTTCCACTAATAACTTGTTAGATAACTTCATTCCAACTTTCTGTGTCCAGACACATGACCTCAATTACTGTAGACTCAAAAGCAATGCTGTTTTATTTATTTTGGTCAAAAGTAGAAACCCAAAGATATTACATTTCTGTGATGACTGAAATATTCACACATTAATACAGGCCAATAACTTTCACACGGCACCTAAGTAGGAGTTGCACCTGCAAACTCCTTTCCTTCCACTTCTTCATATGCTGTGTATGAACTACAGCACTAAAATCTCTAGGACCATTTTCCAGGCTCATGACTCTAGATAAGACAAGAAGTAAGGATATTCTGCTATCTGAATGACTACCTCATGTAGATGCTTCTATCATCTGAAACAGCCAGTCATTCGGGTACACTGCGTCAGAGGGAGATGAGAATAGAAACCAGAGCCCTTCAATATACCTGATGAAAACATACTTTCTTTCCTTCTCATGCATTTTTCCTTTTGTGTCATGCCTTAAGTCTACAGGTAGGGACCATGTTTTAACTGACTGTATACCAACCGCTCTGAGCAACTTTTTGGGCAACAGCAGGTAAAAATGAATGGGTATTCACCTCACTATTCAGGATCATGCACAAATATGATAGCTCTCCTAGAATGTTAGAACAAATAAAACTATCATCCGTGAAATGAAATATTCTCACATTAGCAATCTTCTTTCACTGCTCTAAGGCCTCAGATGAGTCTGTAGACAAAAATCAAAGGCTACACATTCTAAGGAATGAGTTTTCCATTAATAACTCAACAAAGCTTAGTTTTGAGTATACATAGACTCATATTTTACTCAGTCTGTTTGACCATTAAACAAGTACCCAGACTGCCAGATTTTGTCCATCACATTTCAGGTATACATACTTATAAAAGTTATGTGTAATAACCAGCATGTCAAAAGAGGTGTTCACTCTCATGCAGGAGAGAACACCTGTTCTAAATAAGGCACTTTGTGCAACATTAATGTCCATCACCCCAAAACAAGGGAATATTAATTAGTTTGAGTATTGCAAGGTCAAGATTCTAGACTGCAGTGAAACATGAATGTGTGAACTTGGTCTAATCACCCTCTGTCTGAGGTATCTGGTATTGCTGAAAGGATAAAGTGAGGAAGAAGCAGGTCATACATATTAGTTCACTGAAAAAAATCTACATCAAAACAACTAAGAAATAAGCAAACATAAATAACCATGATTTCTTTAATTAAGGAAAAATCCTCAGTATGTTTACATCCTTTTAGGATGCAAGTGAACTTTTCTTATGAGACCATAAATAACCCCCACAGCTTTCATAAGGAGAGGCCCTTTCCTCTTATAGTTTATAACTGTGAATTTTGACAAACCGGAAATAGAAGAGAGAAAGGGAAGGGGAAAACAGAAGTTTGTAAAAAAAACAGGCACGAACACTTTCAGTAGAAGAGGACTAAAAAGTTTCATCAAAGGCTTTTGCAGTGGAGAGGCAATTGTATTTTTTCTCAGACTTCATACACCTCACTCACATCAACCTGTACAATAAAGAAATCGTCGCGAAGTTTATGAACAATGCCCCAGTAACTGGGGGAAGTCCTTAAACAAGCAGAAGACGGCACCGTGAAGTTTGTTTCCTCCCACTAAGGCACAATACACACAAATCAAGAATCCTACACCGTGAGTTCCAAACGAACCCGACTTGCAACCCGCATCTTCCCGACGTTTTCGCTGCCCACCGAATTTCGCCCTGCACACACGTGCCTGGTGCCTAGAAGAAACCCCTTCACATACTCTCTGCCTACAAGGACCCCTTACTTCTGGAGTCGGGCTCCCTTCCGACCTACCACCCACCCACCCACCTAACCCCCGGGGCTCACGACGGGATGTGTTAAAACGAAGCTGCAGAGAGTTCCTTTTCCTCCAACAAGGTCGGAGCCCAGCAAGCCTGGTTGGTTCTAATTTTTGAGTCCTGGACAACCACCCGACAAGGTGGGCCAGGCTATATTAATCACAGAGCTTGGTGGGCAGCCCTTCCCCAAGTCACCACCCCCACTGCAAAGAGGTTTATAACTTGGAAAGGTTTTTTTAAAGCTCGGTCCCCTGCCTCAGAGTCCCACACGGTCCTTTCTGGGCTCACGACGTTACCCAGTATTCTGAGAATGACAACAATAGGTAAGCATCCCGTTCAAGCTCCTGCGCCACCGCTGCCGGGATGAGGAGGGATCTTAAAACGCCCGTCATAGGGTCCTGCGCTCACTCTATCAATCCCCGTCCTCATTCAAGGAAGACAACACTCTTTGCTTCCCCCCCCCCCACACACACCGCTTACACCAGGTTTCCTCACCCACGGCTCAGTTCAGCGGCGCCCCCCCCTCCTCCGGCTCCTCAATGGTACGTCCCCAACCGCCGTGCCTTAGTCTCGCGGCGCCCGAAAGCAGGCGAGCAAGCCCCGCCCCTCTCGCGGGCCCTCCTCCAGGCTCCCTCCCCTCGAGGGGGCGGGGGCCAAAGCCGCACGCCAATCACCTGACGTCACAAAGTGAAAGGGGAAGGGCTTTCTCAAAGGAGGGGCTGAGAGAGGGGACGGCGGCTCCCGAGGCGGGAGGAGGCGGAGCTGGCCTGGGGTCGCGGGATGCGATTCAACCCAACCCCTGAGAGCAGGTGAGCTGGGCTGATCGCAGGGCTAATTAATCGTATGGTTTATGGGGGAACTTTTGCCTTTGCCTTTTACTTTAGTTCATTATCTCAGTATTATATTTTATATGTCTCAGCTTTCCTCAAAAATATGTTTCTCCTGTTTTTTTAATGTAGGCAGTTTTTATTTTATTAAATAGAGGAAGATCTACAACATGCCTTTCAAAGAAAAGTTTTCAAAAGCGTAACATAATGAAAAATAGCAGATGGATTTTAACACGAGGTTTCGTATGATTAGAATCCGCTTTTTCGGATGCATCGAGTAGAGTCCTTAAACCAGAGGTTTACTGTGCAGTAGTTGTGATGGTGGAGGAAGTTAGAATGAAAAGCGATGGAGAAAACAACGATACTGTAATACAATGCAAGACTAAGCTAGGAGTTGCAGGCAAAAATCAAAGAAAAACAAAACAAAAGACACAAAACGTGGCACCTTGACTAACTTTCATATTTCAACGTAACATTTCGTGGATATGTCCACTTCTTCAGACATATAGCAGCAGAATAAGGTGTGCAATAGACAGTGATATATGATGGCATATACATTTCCTACCAGATATTCATTGGCTGTAGTTTCTAGAGGGGTTTTTTTTTGGGGGGGAGGGGGAAGAAGAGGAGGGAGAGTTCATTAGTAGAGATGGTGGAAAGGAGGATTTGGCCAGGCTCTGTACATATGTTAAGTACAGGGGTGATACCTTTAGGCCACTAATAAAATAAGTGCATTGATTTGCATTGTATTTTGGTTTGGTCACACAGCTCAACTTTTTATTTATGTTAATAACCTTTATATTAATAGTGCTTATTAAAAAGAGTGCTTGTGAACTTGGAAAGGGCCAGCTCATATAAGTGGTCTGCTTTCAGCCTGTTACAGGGGGTAGTTTTGGGTGTTGCACCAAAATGACATTCATGCACGCAGTGACTCAAAGCATAGAATCATAGAATCATAATGTAGCTCACATACCCAAAAAAGAAGAACTAAGGATGGCAATTTCTAAGTAAAAAAATTATATCCTCTCCAAATCTAGACCCTCAGAGTTGCAGAAGGTGGATCAAGTATTTATACATTTCTTTCTCCCTTAACATCACCCATATATTATATTTCGCTTTAAGATAATACATTTGGCCACCTGTAGATGTCTATACCCCTTTCCACTACCAAGTCCCATTCTACTCTTAGAACAGTCCTGTGAAGTGAATTAATTTCGGCCAAGGGTCACACAGTGTGCACCACATGCCATCTTTGTAGCTGGGGTGGCAGGTCCCTGGATGTGACATGGTTTCTTTTAGCTGCCACCATTTCCCAAAATACTTATGCCTGAACTAATAAATAAATGAAGACAGACACCTACTTTACAGTTTCAAAATAACAATAGAGTTTATTTAAGTTACAGAAATAAAAAGAAATATTAATGCATACTATTTACTTGAGGCTTGTAAAAATAAAAACAATTATTTTCTTATTTCCTTCTTCAGCTATTCCATGAACAATCCTTAACCATTCCCTAACAGACCCTAGCCAGACCCTATTGTGCCCTGATTCCCCTGACATTCCAACCGAGGGGAGGTTACGGAGGACTTGGAAATTGCAGAGAAATTAAATGAGTTCTTTGCTTCTGTCTTCACGACAGAAGACCTTGAGCAGATTCCGCTGGCTGAACTGATTTAAATCAAATACAGGTTAAAAGAGAGGATGTTTTAGGACTAATTGATAAATTGAAGATTAACAAGTCACCGGGCCCAGATGGCATCCACCCAAGGGTTATTAGGGAACTGAGAAATGAAATTGCAGATCTCTTAACGGTAATATGCAACTTGTCTCTTAAAATGGCCACAGTGCCGGAAGACGAGGATAGCGGATGTCACACCAATTTTTAAAAAAGGAAGGGGGGGACCCGGGAAACTACAGGCCAGTTAGCCTTACATCTGTCCCAGGGAAGATGGTGGAAAGCCTCATACAAGAGAAAATCTTAAAACACATAGAAGAACAAACCTTGCTGAGAGAAAAATCAGCATGGCTTCTGTAAGGGTAAGTCTTGTCTGACAAATCTTTTAGAATTTTTTGAAAAGGTCAACAGGCATGTTGATTAGGGTGAACCGGTGGATATAGTCTATCTGGATTTTCAGAAGGCTTTTGACACAGTCCCTCACCAAAGGCTACTGAGAAAATTGCACAGTCAGGGGATAAGAGGGCAGGTCCTCTTATGGATTAAGAACTGGTTGAGATCCCGGAAACAAAGAGTAGGTGTCAATGGGCATTTTCACAATGGAGAGAGGTGAAAAGCAGTGTGCCCCAGGGCTCTGTCTTGGGTTCAGTGCTTTTCAATCTGTTCATAAATGACTTGGAGACAGGGATAAACAGTGAGGTGGCAAAGTTTGCAGATGACACAAAACTTTTCCGTGTGGTAAAAACCAGAGAAGATTGTGAAGAGCTCCAGAAGGATCTCTCCAAACTGGGGAATGGACTGCGAAATGGCAAATGTGTTTTAATGTACCCAAATGTAAAGTAATGCATATTGGGGCAAAAAAATCAAAACTTTATCTATCAACTCATGGGCTCTGAGTTATCCGTGACGGAGCAGGAAAGAGACCTTGGTGTGCTGGTGGACAGCTCCATGAAGGTGTCTCCCCAATGTGTGGCAGCGGTGAAGAAGGCCAATTCCATTCTAGGGATTATCAAAAAGGGGATTGAAAATAAAACAGCCAACATTATAATGCCATTATACAAAACAATAGTAAGGCCGCACCTGCAGTATGGTGTACAATTCTGGTCACTGCATCTCAAGAAAGACATTGTGGAACTGGAAAAGGTGCAAAAGAGAGCGACTAAAATGATTACTGGGCTGGGGCACCTCCCTTATGAAGAAATGCTAAAACATTTGGGCCTCTTTAGTCTGGAAAAAAGGCGCTTGAAGGGGGATATGATTGAGACGTACAAAGTAATGCAGGGCATGAGTCAAGTGGATAGAGGGAAGCTCTTCTCCCTTTCACAAAATACCGTTACACTTTCCTCCCCCCTTATATAATTAATTTTAAGAGAGGAAATTTCTAAACAGTTTGGTCACTTAAAATTAATCTTTCAACTATACTTACCATCTAGTATACCCACTTGCAAATTCTCACATCTTAAATACCCAGTGGTACCTTGTATAAAGGAATTAATTGGTTCCAAATGAAATTATGTTAAGTAAATTTTCCTTTATACAAATTTCCCATAGGAATGCATTGAAAACAGAATAAACCCTAATCGCGGCCATTTTTATGTTGTATGGATTCGCCCCATAGGCGCTTCTGATTCTATGATTCTATGATTCTATGAAAATTTCCACTATCTCCGGAATTTTTTATGCTGTACAGATTTTATGTTATACAAACCATTTCTTATACGATGGTCCACTGTACCATCCACATTACATTTTATAATTACATTCCATTACCTTATAGACTCACATTTCATAACACTACATTTATACTTACATTTGTTTCAATATAATTTTCACTGGACATCTTTGCTTGGTTTTTCACTTCAGTCTCTCCAGACTAAACTTATGCTTTTTAATTTTTTACTCTAGACTTTTGGATGTTCTTCAAATGATACATGTCTCTCATAATGACACCCTTCATTGCTACATACTTTTTAGAGACATCCCTGTCTACCTGTTTGTGCATACTCAGCTCTGCCTTGAGTAAGCTTGCACCTCTAACCATTTTCGTCTGGGCTAGATTCCTGTCAGTACTTTTCTTATATCTTTTAACCCCTTTTAACATATTTTACCATTTAAAACTGTTGCCACTTCCCTTTGGTAACTTGTTTATTTGGTGTCATCACTAATTTCTTCGTTTCCTATAGCAGGATTGTTGTGACCTTTTTTAACTAACCGTGGTCTGTTTTCTTTAACTGGCCTTAATGCTTCATGTAAATTATTATTGTTTTTCTCTTGTGGCCTCACATCTGTCTCCTTCTGCAGCACTTTCTGTTCTAAAGCAAATGGTTCAGGTTGTACTGGCTGCCTAGGTTCCTCCACAGCCTTAGAAGATTCCGCCATCCTGCCTTGAGGCTGCTGCCTTGCCTCAACTGCTACCGCCTGACAGTTATTAATTTTTTACCAACCTCTGTATCTATCTGTCTTTCTGGTTTTATTTCTTGAACCTGGGGCCTTTCTTCATAATTATCAATATTTTTCTCATTTTCAAGTTTTCATATCCTCTTGGGTTTCCTAATACAGTATACACTCTGCACGCGCTCTAGGGCATCAATACCAATTAAGCGCATAGCTGGAATTTGATCCAAAATCCTGCTCTCCCAAGCTTTCTCCCAATATCTAAACTGAATTCTTACTCTGGCCACTTGTAATTTTACTAGTTGCTTTCCAATTCCTTTGACTAACATCCATCTGTTCTGCAGAATATTTTGGGGTTTTATCACTTCAGGCCTAACAACAGTGACTTCCAAACTGGAATCTATTAGTCCCATATAATTCTTTCCATTTATATTAATTAGTTCTCCAGATTTCTCTAATAATTTTCCACCTGTACTGATAAAATAGCAGTGAACTATTCTCTCCCCTGGTAAATCTGATTTTTCATTTCTTTTCTCCTCAGTCATTATGCTTTCTGGTCTAGTCACTGACTTTTCATCCTGTTTCTGAATATACAGTAAAATACTTTTTTCAATGGAGAGGAAGGTTTTTTAACATTGGTATTAGAACACGAAAAACTTTTATCCCCTGTTTCATCAACAGATGATGGATTTTGTAGTTACATTAATGGTTTTGTTGTTTTTACTCTCAGCCACATGCATGTTAGCATTCTCACAGGCTTGTTCTTTATTAGAACCCCCTTCAAATGGCTTCTGTTTGTAAAGGTTTCTCTCTGCCTGTGGACTCTTCCTATTTTCATCCCAAGTTTTACTACTCAATCTTACTTCAGAAAATCTAGGATTTATATTATCTTCAAATTCAGCCACTTCCTGTGAAGGGACTCCCTCCCAGGGTCACCTTTGCCGCTATTATTTGAGCCGAGAGATGAAAAGAATCACGCCAGAGTTCAGGTAACTGAGAAATGCTTTACTTCTTTGCAAAGAGGCTCCCAGCCGAATTGTTTCAGAAAGCTGAGGGCCCCGAACAAAAAAACTTTTACAGTCTTTATAGCATTCATTCGCCAACACCCCTTCTTATCAGCAAAAAAAACAAGGATACATCTGGGCACTGTAAGACGCCCACAATGAACAGAGAAACTAAAAAAAACACATAGTCATCACATTGTTACACACATACAGAATACTATCAATTTTGCATTGTAATGCCCCCTGTCATAGAGTTCTCGGAACCCTCCGCTCTTTCCAGGAAAGTGTTTGACAACCCCGTATCGATGCACGGATGTCTGGTTATCTCGTGAAGGGGCCTCATTGTTCTTACAGTTTGTGAAAAGGAAAGGGGTGAATTAAACTATTAAAGGACATATAGCCATATTAATAATGTGGCTGGTATACTGTCATTTTATTTACAATGACAGCTTATAGATCATATTAAAAATCACTCCTATCATTTTCCCTCCTCTTCAAATTAGACAATTAATTTGTATGCAAATTAATTCGTCTATAGACAATATACTTCTTAATATTCAACAAGACAATAAACTTAAGGTCAGTAACTAACAAAGAATAGTAGCAGAATATACAGAATTACATAAACATAAACATAAAAAAGCAAGGTAACACATCTTTTGTGAAAAGTGTGTGGATCCCACTTTAAGCAGATGAGTCTAGTATGTTTACATTAAATATAGGAGTGTAAGTGAAACACCATTTTCCCAGGTTCACATTTCAAATCAAATACCTATAAGGATAAATGCCATTCGTGGCCAACTAATTCATATGTGTTTGTCCAAGTAAAAATGTGGGAGAGACTGCCTTTTTGCCATTTTTACGTTCTGCCATGTACCCTTTTGGCCATGTACATTTCAGACTGACAAAATAGCTGTCCTCCCCCTTATTTTGTGAGACACTTCAAAGAGGGGGTATGTGTGTGATTCTAGTTCACATACCATTTTGGCGCATATGTACAAACACATCTCCATCCTTTGCACAACTTGTTTAAACCACAGGGGTCCCAAACTTCTGGATTGCCTGTTCAGGCCCTTTTCATGTGGGTAGCACAAATACTTGTCATTTAACTTGTATGCATTCACTCATGTAGCTGATCCACAGCGAATTCCTAGGCCTTTTCCAAGTGCATCATAAGCGTCAAACCAAATTACTGCCCGCCTGCCACTGTTCTTTAGGACAGTAGTGGAGGTTATATAGTAAAGAGACCCTCCACCTTCTAGATTGTCCCTTCTAGGTACTTTAGTCCTAGGCATTCCAGCCCAAATCATGTACCTAAATCTGTGTGGGACCTCAGGTCAGGCTTATAATATAGAGACACATTGTACCCTCTTGTGGACATTCTATTGGGCACTGGATGAAATAACCCAAAGTGTTTACCACTTTGTCTCCCTGAGTAGCTGCATCAACACAAAGCTTACATTCTTCTATGCCTTCAGGTTCAGCAGCTCCTCGCTGTAAAACCCCCTCCCTCCTCTTCTTGTGGGGGATGGGTTTAAAAGGCAGGAAGTTTAAAGCTGAAAGGAAAAAGTCAAATCCTCTGGAAAGAACTTCTTGACAAGCACACACAGAGGAAGGACCAATATTTTACTTTGGCCTCCCAATGTCTGAAGTAGCTTTCTTGGAAATCAGTTTCAAGCTGTCATCTGGGCTTAGATGCAAAGTCCACAAGTCCAGTTCGCGCTGGTTCCCTCTGGTCTGGTCTGGTCATCTTTGGTCCTCTGCCTCTGGCGCGCATTAGGATCTGCCAATGGCTTACTAGATTTAAAAACAGCCTGTCTCTGTTCTGGCGAAGAGGGTGTCAGAAGTTGCAAGTCTGCTGGCCGCATTTCAAAATAAAAGTCAGTGGTTGTTTTAAACCCACTCTCTCCCCCATAAAGAAACACTCACACAAAAAGGAAAAGGAGGCAGGAAGACAGGACTTCAATCTGTCAACCTGAGGTGCAGAGTGAATCATCAGGCTGCTTGGGGACCGTCGGTATTGCCAAACGCAGCCGTCAGCTGGGCAAGGGTGCGATGATCACAGACCTGATTCGCATGGATTCCCTCCGTTCCGGTTGATGCTGGCTTAAGTCGTCTGCTGCCGATGGGACATCACGGGTCTGGTCTCTCTCTGCCACAGGGTCGCCTCTGGGGTGGACCTCCTCGTCTGCTGGTTCTGATGCCTCCAACTTGAGACACATGTGGTAAATTCAGGGGGAGAAGTCATCATGATGATGTTGGTTGGGCGCAGGACGGTAGAGCCTCATCCCATGCTGGCTTTAACTTCCTCGTCCGGTGGTACTCAATGCTGCATGGTGATAGGGGCGATGGTGACGAATGGCCTTACAGAGGGGTCCTCAGTTTGGCATCCACGAACAGCGCTGTCAGCCTTCCAACCCAAATCGACTCAGGACGGAAAATGTCTCCTCCAGGGTTTATCTGTGTAAAAAGAAACAGACAGACAGACAGACACACAAACACATATACACACACAGACACATATACACACAAAATTGGCCAAGCAACTTGAAAGTCTCAAAATGTTTACTGCCCATCATGTTGAACTTTAAACCAAGGCGAAACGTCATCCCTTCATTAGTTCTTAACAAGTTCAACTTGAAACAATGTGTGTCACTGGTACGTCTGGGCTTCCAGTCTGCAGTTTGCATTTTCATAACAAAGTGAGAAGGTTCACTACAGAATTGTTCTTGAAAGACAAAAATTTCACCCCTGCCATGGAGTTCCGTAGGCAGAAAGAAGAAAAGAAAGAAGAAAAAACTGTTAAGTCCATTTAAAAAACCTCTTTTTCTTCAGGGAGCTCCTGAGGCAAGGTGTGGGTTAAAAGCCGCACACGCTATCTACATTTTAATGGCTTGGCAGCCTTTTACTGCCTAGAGCAAAAAGATAATTCCTTTGTTCTCCTGTGGTGAATTAGCTTGAAAGAGTCATTAAAATAACAAGTCAATTCATTATCCCTGTATCTTTTGAACTTCCAAAGGCCTATAAAGAAAAATGTAGATTGTGCTAAATGAGCAAGGCCCCTCTCCCCTTTTTAAGGTGGCACAGAAAATTGTGTTAGTCTTTTTAGCTGGAAATGGGGAAAAACCTTCTTCTGGGTCTTCAGTTAAGTATACAAATAGTCTCTAATTTTGTTATCCTTAAATTTCTTCAATATTTGCTTGGGAAAAATTCTTATGGCACATGTAGTTATCACAGGTCAGCTCCAAGCTTTGTCTAACAGCCTGGGAAATCGTTCTAAAAAATTAACACATTGCTTTTTCATCCCGAAACGGGAGGCTGGCTACGCTGATTTTGGTGGGTAAAATCCCACTCTCTGTTCCCCTGTCCTTAAAACAACAGCTTGGCACTTTTTCTTTCCTACGTTCCTGAGAATCTCCTTGTGCTTTAAATTAAATTACCTTGTTCTTCCTCAAAGGTTTTCAGCTGCTTTTGAAAAGGAAAAGGGCATTCCTTCAACTCTCCGTATGATATCTCATGGATATTGACAGCCGCCAGAGTTGGCGTGGTTTCTGATTCAAATTCTCTGCTCTTGATTGTGAAGAATTTAAAAATAATATCTGTGCCAATCCGTCCGTGCTACACACAATAAACAGTGGCTCCCCTCTAGCGCTGCCTGGCTTTAAAAAGGAGTGTTTCTTGGGTGTTTTCTCACCTCCTAAGTTTTATTACGGGACTTGATCTTTTAAGGAATGTTATTCTCAAATGCCTTATGATGTTTTTATTTTAAAATGTCCCTTCGGCTGATAAATTTTGTTGTGTAACAAGCCAGCCTAATTTACACAAAACATATAGGATGTTGCTTTCTTCTAAGTACCTAAAAATATTCTTCCTAATGTTAATACTTCCCCTAGCCTTTAAAATAGCTGGCGGGGTCTTCGATTTGGTGGAATTTTTTTCCTCTATATTAATTAACTAATCATATTCTTGCAATTTCATACACCTCTTGCTAGCAGGTCAAAATTATTTTTTCCTTCTTGAGGGCTGGAATCTTAACTCAGGGTGGTAATGTCCTGCATTCTCTTAGTCAAGAAAGATTCTTCTTAAAAGTTACACTCGTTCCTGTTTCATTTAATACCAAAGTCATTTTTCCTGGTAGCTAAATTCCAGTTTGCCATAAAGCACATCAAAAGGGGTGTGTGATTTGCTTTGATCTGTCCCCATTTTAAAAGTTCTTATTCATGTGCCTGTTACATGACGGGACATCTGGGTCCTGTCTGTGTTGACACTTAGGATCATTAACCCTGCTTACATTTAATCGTTGCTTGTGTCCTCAATCTTCCTTTGTTCAAGAAATTCCTCATGTCTCCCTGCTACATCATACGCCCTTAAAAGATATCACTGCCTCTTTGTCCAATTTCGTTCTCCTGCTGCCTCTTAATGCAAAATTTCCCACTTCCATCACTGAGTCTCTGTATTTCTTAATTAAATCGGCTACTCTTTGATGATCCGCTTCTCCCCATTCTATATTTCCTTTTATTCTATGACAGGATTCCTCTTCTTCTTCCTCATCTCTCTTGGGGGCCCCTTTCCCTGTTTCTTGCTCATCTTTTGGAGGTTTGCCTGACGGTCCTGGCTGTGAAAGATCTTTTGGTGTGGGGAGATCATTATCTTTTGGAAGGGAAACGGGTGCTGGACCTTGCAAAGGCAAAGCTGCAGGAAGGGGGCCGCTGGATTCCCAGGAGGGATAGCCGCAAGATAAGGAAATGGTGGGGTGAAGACATCATAATCTTCAAGGCGGCTTTCTAAAGCTGCCTCCTTTTTCTTCAAAGCCAATAGCTTAGCTTGGGGTTGCAACTCTCTACAAAATTGAATCCATGAAGGATTTTTCTTCACATTTCCTTTCCAAACTTCAATGTAGGGAATGTGTTCGGGGCAGTTTTTAAGGATTTTTAACCACAGTTGCCTGATGATACTTTCATTAAAAGTCCCTTCTGCAACACTGGCTACTCAATCTGACATAAAGTCTGCATTCTTTCTCTCTCAATTTTTGATCCCAAAGTCATAGTTCCTGATTGCAGAGTGCCAATTTAACAGGAAACAGTCCAGGGGAGATGTTGGTTTGCTTGAATCTTGCCCCATGGCTTTTAATTGCTAATCTCAAAAATGTTCCTATAAAACTCCCACACAATGCTACTTTGACCCGCACCTGAATTTTATACAATTTTCACGCACACACCACTCGATTCCAACAGTGACTCGTTGGGTCGCCCGAAAACGAGAACTGCACTGCTCAGACGTCGCTCGGTTACGGAGACACTAAGCTCCAACCTTCCACGCACTCACACACTCATTGGGTCAGTAGCCACTCAAATCACCCACATTTCAAACCAACCTCCCAACCTGTTCTGGAGCCCACTGCCTACCCAGAACCTTATTTCTACTATTCTAAAACTTTGACAGCTGAGAATTTCTTCTTGCCACCGCACACCAAGTGGGTCTCCTGCCCCACTCGAACCCTTGAGGTGTTAGAGCACTGCTCTTCTCCCCTCTTCAAAACTACAGAACCACCGTTCTGCCAACCCTTTACGTGCCAGGAGGTCACCCCCCAGCCTAGGGAACCCAGAGAATTACTCTCCTTCCCGCTGCCCATACCAAACAACATTTACTTATTTCACAAGGGATGTTAGGACATATACACACTGCCCTTCTCCTCCCCAATAACTCAGAACCATCGTTCTGTTACCCTTTTACACACTTCAGAGGCTCACCCCCGAAGTTCCCACTTTGGACCGGTCCAATATCTACCAAATTCCTTCACGAACTTTTCCCCAGCCGGCAATCAGCAGTTTCTCCCCGAGCGGTCCGTCTCCACCACCACGTTAAGTGAAGAATTCCCCTTTTTCAAGATGAAAAGGTGCGCGCTGGAAATCTTCCCAAATCGCTGGCTGTTCGGCCCCGCTTGGTCTGGCCTCTGGCTCTAAAGGGAGGGCAATCCCGGCACGAGCCCCCAAATGAAGGGACTCCCTCCCAGGGTCACCTTTGCCGCTATTATTTGAGCCGAGAGATGAAAAGAATCACGCCAGAGTTCAGGTAACGGAGAAATGCTTTACTTCTTTGCAAAGAGGCTCCCAGCCGAATTGTTTCGGAAAGCTGAGGGCCCCGAACAAAAAAACTTTTACAGTCTTTATAGCATTCATTCGCCAACACCCCTTCTTATCAGCAAAAAAAACAAGGATACATCTGGGCACTGTAAGACGCCCACAATGAACAGAGAAACTAAAAAAACACATAGTCATCACATTGTTACACACATACAGAATACTATCAATTTTGCATTGTAATGCCCCCTGTCATAGAGTTCTCGGAACCCTCCGCTCTTTCCAGGAAAGCGTTTGACAACCCCGTATCGATGCACGGATGTCTGGTTATCTCATGAAGGGGCCTCATTGTTCTTACAGTTTGTGAAAAGGAAAGGGGTGAATTAAAGGACATATAGCCATATTAATAATGTGGCTGGTATACTGTCATTTTATTTACAATGACAGCTTATAGACCATATTAAAAATCACTCCCATCACCTGTACTATTTTTGAGCTTTTGTCTCTTACTAGATAACAGAAGTCAGGGTTTAACATTGCATAGAACTGCTCCAGTCCAATTATGTCTTTCATGCCTAATCTAAAGAATCAATTTTTCTTGTTTCAACCACTTCTCAAGTAAATTTGTCCGTCTAAAGCCCAGTTCAGAAAACGTTTCTCCTGACAATTTTGTAACTGATCGGAAACTTTTTCGTAACTGTTCCGGATTTATTCTCACACATATAAATACAAGCCTTTTAAAAATTCAATAGTCCGTCATGTTTTCTGTTGACAATTGGATATATATTTCCAACAAAATACCACTGATATGTGGACGTAAATAAAACATATATTCCTGTTCTGAAATTTCTAGTTCCATACATGCACGCTCAAGAGTAATCAAGAAAGATTTCCCCTTTTTATAAAGGAATATGCTTCATATCGATTTTAACTGCCCCCCTTCTGTATTTGAATTATTATTTTTGTTACTGGTATTAGCTAATGAACCTCGTTCTAATTTCTTCATTTCTATCTGGAATTCCCTCTTTCTCTTTGTCTTGCCTCCTGATTCATTTCCAATGCCCTTAATCAGCTCCTTTCTTTCTCTTTTTCTAATTCCAATTTAAACTTAAATTCCTGTTCAATTTTGCATTTTGTAATTTCTTGTGTTTTATTAATTTCCTGAAAATTAGAGGGAATCTACCCTTCCTGAGGTCCACCATTTCCCCCCTCATAGGCAAAATTCTGCTGTTCATCCAGGCTTTCTCTCTGAGCTTCCATTTTCTCATTTTTATTAGGGTTTTACCTAGACTGGATCCAGAAGCTTCCCCAAAATAAAACTTTTCACAATTTTAACAGGGTACACTTCCCCAATTCCCAATCCTAACCCAGTTAATCAGGGAATCTTCACAGGACTCTCTCACACCGTTGTCTTCATAAGAAGTGTGGGAATTGCTTAGGCCTACACATATGTGGAAGCAGGAGTTGCTAGGCAGATTAAGTACGACGCCTGATTGGATAGAAGTCTATGAGGTGACGCTGTATGCTTATGTAACCTTGTACAGTCACCCCCCGCCATTTCACGGTTCAGGTCCCGCGGTCCCGCTACATCACGGGATCGCAGTACCTGTACCGCGGGGGGCATCTGGTCGCTCCATGCCCCCCCGCACCTCCGAGAAGCCCGAAAGGCCTCGGAGCCGCGGGGGGCGGGGCGGGGCGGGACGGCGAGGGCCTCCGAGCTGCGTGGGAGGGCTGCGGGGAGGGACGGCATTCCCCTCCGCAGCTGCCCCAGGTGCCTCCGGAGTGCCACCGAGCCGCGTGGGGCGGGTGCACGGAGGGACGGCGTCTCCCTCCACAGCCACCCTGGGCGCCTCCGGAGGGCCTCAGAGCCACACGGGGGGCAGCGGGGGGTGATTGGGTCGCTCCGCGCCATCCCCTATGCTCCTCCAAGGCTTTTGCGAGCCCCCCCACTCGCCCCCAGGCCCCCCCACCCACTTCCGCATATCGCGGATTTTCATGGATCACGGGTGCGGTGGGTCTCTAACCCCTGCGATTGGCGGGGGTTTACTGTATGTCAATAAAGAGAGCACCTGGAGAACGGGTGGTCTGTCAGTTTTTGTTTGTACCATACCTGAGACTGCAGTCGTTTTTTTCTTCAGAGTACTCCCCCCCCCTGCACAACGAATTGTCGGCTGGACTCTGACAAAGAAGTCTTATTTTTCTTCAGAACTTCCTATTATTTATCCAACTTTTAAAACTACTGGTGTACTGGGTATTTATCTCCACAGTCTATTTTTTCATAAGGCAAACTGTTTTTTTGTCATCATCCCACCGCTTTATTTATTTATTTATACAACTTATATGCCGCCCACTACCCAAAGGTCTCTGGGCGGCTTACAATTAAAATGAACAGTTAAAACAGTTAAAACATTAAAAATGCAATGGACAAGTAAGACAATAAAAACAGTTAAACAAACACTAAAATTGCCACCAATTTGTCGCAAACCTAGGATCTCCACACCCCTGCCACACATTAACACCTAGATGTGACCTGATTTCTTTTTGCTGCCACCATTTCCAAAATACTTTTGCCTGAACTATTAAATAAACAGGCAGCCACTTTAAAGTTTCAAAATAGCAATGGAGTTCATTTAAGTTACAGAAATAAAAAGAAATACTAATGTATACTATTCTTTAACTTTAACTTTAAAAACAAGAACAATTATTTGCTCATTTCCTTCTTCAGCTGTTCCCTGAACAATCCTTAACCAGTTCCTAACCAGACACTAGCCAAACCCTATTCCTCCCTGATTCCCCTGGCATTCCAACCGACATTTGCTTATATACTCTATAGCCCTGCTTACAGGCTATTTGACTGGGTAAACAGATACCACTTTATAAATATTCATAGCCTTGTTTTTATAAATATCCATAGCCTAGCTTTGTGTTCCGTTACAGCAGGTTTCAGGCAGTCAGTAATAACTCTACCTGATTCATTAAAATTAGCAAGCACTTGTTTGGCATGTGCTGATTTGTACCACACAACACTAACACATTCTGCTGTGGAGTATTACAGGGACAAAGCTATTGTTCTTATTGTTTGTAGATTTATACCCCAGTATGACCCAGTCAGTTTCCACAGCCTGTTCTTTCTGATGGCAACTTTCTGTTTGTTTAGACTATGTTTTTGTAGATCTGGGTTTGATCCAGCATGACACCCAAATACTTAGAGGTAAAGCAGTGCTCCAAAATGTTGCCTTTCCAGTTGACTGGAAGCTTCTTTTCTACTTCTCTGTTCTTGAAGTTGAAGGCACAGACCTCTGATTTTGAAGGATTTGGCTTCAGCTGGTTGTTTCAGTAATTTAAGGAAAGGTCTTGTAATGCAGGGGCAGCTGGTGCTCAGTAACCTCAAATCCTGGACTGTCAAGGGAAGATAATTAGCATAGATGAAATCCCTGGAGTATACTAGTTATACAGTTATAAAATTTATAGTTTTGGGAGGAACTTTGACAGAACCGTTTCAGGTTCTACGCTATTTTTATCAGCTCTAAATATGTGGCAAGTGAGCTTAGGGTTTGCCATTTGCCTCCCTATAAATATTTGCAGGTTGCAATGTCAGAGATGGCCACTAAAGGGAGTCAAACAGCATTTACCTGCATTTTCTAGTATTGGCCATGCAACACATTACATTATTCCTGTGAAACCTCTAATTTCCACAGTGGAAGCAATAATAACAGCGGCAAATTGGCTAATGAGAAGAAAGGAGTAAATCAACAAATTAGTTTCATAATGTAACATTCTGAACTCTGTAACGTCCTACTAAAAATCTGGAGCAAACATGGTATGTATTCAGCTGCAGGGCAATAATAAAGAGCTGGAAGAAGCTTTCCTGAATTCAGAATATGCCAATCTCCACTATTTTCAGATTGTCCTTCTGTTTCAGCAGATGTGACTGAGCACTAGAAATATCTGGCCCAATACTGTCAGGATCCATTAAGCCAGCCAGCGCTGTTCTTTTTACTTCCGTGAAGGAAATACAATATAGAGTTCTTCAATGGTTTAACGGGGTGTTCTGATGGTAGAAAGACACATTGGGAAGCAACCAAACACTGGAAATTAAATTTCAGCTGTAACATTGAATATACTTCAACGAAGGAACTTTCCTAAGCTCTGGAAGATAATGCTGTGTTATTTGGCTGAAATGATGAACACTCTCAATAGGCACTCAACAGACTTTTCAAGTCTCTCCAAAAAAGAAGCACATGATTTTTAATTATTATTGGACACCTGTATTTTTAAAACTTTGCAAATTGCAATCCACAGTGTATTTAGTCTGATGTATTTTCTGAATTGTGAAGATCCTTGGGTCCCCTTAGCAACAGAAAGCTGACCAAAGAAAGGGAACAAACCAACCCATTTCTGTCTCGCCAAAAAAAAAAAAGGCACGTGAACCAGTGTAGAACAGGAAGCAAGATCAAGGGGAGCCCAATCATTGACTTTGGGCTTTGTACCCCTTGGACCTTGGCTTCTGTCCTGTCCATCTCAGGCAACTAGCCCCCAGCCAATTCCATAGGTAGAGGTGACTCTTGGGGAGCATCCCCCTCTGAACTAGAAGGCAATTCTCTCTAATCCGGCAGCCCTGCCAATCTTTGGGAAACTCTCCTCCTCCCCTCTGAGCCCTGGGCATGCTGGATGGGGCCAGTAGAAGTTGTGTTTTGTAACACCCAGAAGACCCCAGCTTGGCAAGTCTGTTCTCCAAGGAGATCAAAAAAGTACTCAAGAGAGGAACCTGGTAATTTTGTCCTTGGATCTGAAATCAGTCAGGGCTCTATCCAGCTCAGCAAGGCAAAATTGGTTTAATATCCAAGGTGAAATCCTATCCCCTGAACAGGACATTCCTTTTCAACAGAAGCTAAGAAACACAAGGCCATATGCCAATTGGTGAAAATGTTCATCTCACATTTTAATATAGAAGAATCGAAAGGAGAGTTAATAGTCAAAATTTAGTAGGACGTCTATAAACAAAATATATACATGTAAAATCGCATCACATTTTAACATGCACTAAGCCAAAGGACAGCCATTGTAAAACATAAGAAAATTTAACAGCTATAAACAACATATTTACATGAAAAATCAGGGTTGGGATGGAGCTGAGACATTGTCACTTGGGTAGACACCGAAGACTGTGATCAAAATGGGTCCTTCTCCCCTTCAGTCTCCTTTTTCCTCTGTTGCTGTTGAAGCAAAAGAATATGGAGGGAAGCGAGAGGTTAGGGGTAAAAAGAATGGTCTGAAAACGCCTCTGGGCTTTCTGCTGGCGGACAAGAAGGCTTTCCACCACAAATGGGTCCCTGGGCAGGGAGAGTGACTCTTTCTTTTTCTATACAAGGAGACCCTTGTGATCTCCTAACTATTCCTTGAAGAGGAAGAAGTCTGATGAAAGCAATTTTCACTGCCAGTCATTTTTACATTTATGGATATTCCTCCCCCCCCCCCCATATACCTATCTTTCTTCTAATATTTCCCATATTAGCAGGATTGGTACTAAATTTACTGGTACTGTATTAAATTAATACTCTAAATAAATAAATGTAGCATAACTCTTTGAAGGCTCCTTCTGCCTTGGGGATCTTGTTGTGCCTCTTTTATAGTTTGGATCAGGTCTGTATTCTGCAGTTCATGGACCAAAGTCTGTCCTCAAAGCATCCAATTTGAAGAGACAGACGTCTCCATTTTTCTACCTCACCTTCTCATCCTTCAGCTACTCCTTGTGAGCCATTTTATACACTCTGTAGAACCTCCTGGCATCAAATTCTGTGAACTTTGACACAAAGATCTACAGGTTCCTGGAAGATATAATTATTTCCCACTGTTCTTACAAATGGATGACTAGCCATTGGAAATCCAATCGTCCACCACCAGCCTAGTTTGGAAGCCCCAGACCTACACTCCTGTTGAAAGTGGCCCAGAAGCAGCTAACCAGAAGGGAAGGAGAGAGAGAATGAGCAATGCATTTGAGATAGATTCAGTTTCATGGCATTGTCCTTCATAACAATACACCTGGTCATTCCAGGCCTAGGACACTGAAAGCCACACAAGAAAACACAGTCCAGGAAACTCAGCCAACAGTCTGGCCTGTCACATCCACCTAACACCTCTGTCATCTCCAACCTCTGTCTAGAAGGACCCATAATCTCATGTAGTTTCAAGCAGCTTCTTAATTACTCAAGGAGAGGATCAGGTTGGTGAACCAATTATGACAAAAAATAATCCAGGTTCAATCCTGGCTCAGTTCTCAAGATGTTTCCTGAGGCAACAATTCCCAGTTCTTCTGAGGCAGTACTGGGCAACCGTGCCCTCCAAATCTGACTGGGCTAAAATTGCCCTCATCCTCTTCATTCATTCTGATCTTCTAGTCCAGAGGTGGGGAACCTGAAGCCTTCCAGATGCTTTGAAGTACCACTCTTAGAGTGCTGAGCCTACATTGTCAGCGATAAAGGATTGTGGGAGTTGTGTTTTCTCTTTCTTTGTCCCAGTAGTAGGTGACCCCAGGATTAGCAGGGAGAGATTGTGTTTTCCACCGTTTAATGGTCTCCTCATCAGAAAAGTTTTTCAAGCCTTCCTGGGATGTGGTTGCCAATCTTGAGCAGGGCGCTTCAAGTGACATCCAGCTGCTGCTGAAGAGGAAGGCCCTCCCCCAGCTCCTTCAGAGCCTTCTTGACAGGCCGCATGATCTCTTTGCACTTGGAGAGGAAAGGGCAAGAGAGCTCAGGGGTACATCGGTGGCACAAGAGAGTTGAAAGAGGACATTACCAGAATCCTTTCCCAACCATGCAACACCAGAGAGTACAGGGACAGTAAGGATTTGGCCAGGCTCCCAGACCCTTCCCCTCCTTCCTCCCTGCATGCCATGAGAAGAACCTTACTATGAGGAAGGTTTCCACATCCAGGTTCTCCTTCTCCTCCTCCTTCTCTTCACCAGTGGAGCTGGGGTGGTTCCCTGGTGCAGTGTGTACTGGCATCTTAGGTTGTTTCAATCTTCCTTTCCTGAGATGCAAAAGGACACTATTTTAATCAAACATAGTGTGTGTGTGTGCAAGAAGCACTGAGTTGTGCTTTCTGAAGGTGACAAAATGAAGCCAAGGGGAAGCCCTTCTAGTTGAGGTAACAGGAGTGGACGTGTTCATCCAAAACCACACCAAGTGAGTGAAACCATACAAATGGGCATGATTCAAAATGCAAAATTCCAAAAGCTAGGCCATTATTTCTATGCAGAAGATACAACGCTCACATTGACATGGTCTTAAGGAAAATATCCGTACATATAGCACTTTTCTGGATCTAGACAGTCATATAAGCAAAAACAAAACTGTAAAATGAAATAAAATCCAGGAAAAATGGCTGCATGCACAAAGGCTTACACAGAAATTGAACAATCTTTAAGAAGCTGTCGTGTTTTTTTGGGGGGGGGGCAGTTGTCTGGATTTTCTTGATCAGTGTGTTTTTGACCTGGACCACCAGAAGAGCAGAATGGCATCTTTTAAGATGACCTGCTTTGGAGAGGCAGCAAGTAAAAAGGGAAGTCCTCCCTGTCATGTCAGAATTGGGATAGACCATCCAACACAGGCAACGGCCAAGTGAATGATGTTAGGGATGGAATACCAATGCTCAACACCTCTTACTTTGCCTAAATCATTTGAGATGCTCTAAGTGTTTTGCAGAAGGAATGTGCTTCTGTATCAGGTTGAGAAAAGGCCTAGTGTAGCCAAAGATGGGAAAATATTTTCTGTACTAGAACATCTAAATTACAGCCCTCTCATTTGAAAAGAAGAAGAAAAAACAAAGAAAATAAGACAAATCCAAACCCTTCCTTAGCCTCCCATTCTGAGGCAGTTACTTTTCCTGGGGGTGGGATGTTTTCCTGAGGACAGGGTTGCCAAGGGCTTTGAAAAAAAATTAAGAGGAGCAAGGGAAGGTGGCCTGAAGACTGAAACATTACCATCTTTAGTTGTAGGCAATATGAATGTAGTGGGATGAATACCAAGCGCTCAGGTTCCTGGGATGGGTTTTCTGAAGCTGGCCTTTTTTGCTTCCCAGGGATCCTTGCAGATGCCTCTTCTCACCCAGATAGTACTTCCATGGGCCCGTGGGCTTTAAAATCTGGCCCCTGGTGACAGTGGGGCATCAGGCTATGAACAGGTCACCTGGCATGGGAAGGATTTTAATTGGCTCAGCTTCTATAGCCTTTTCCTGTTTTTGGGGTCCTGGTGGAGAGAAAACCAGGGAAATCTTGAGTCAGTGGAGGGCTAGGCATGATGGACTTTGAGGTCGAAGCTCTGTCTGACCAAAGTGCCCGATTCTGGGGTGCTTTTTACTTCCTTCCCTCGTCCAGCTTTCCTGGCATTGGCTTTCCTGGCCACCGCATCCACTGCTGACTCATGTTCAATTTGTTGTCATACATTTCCTTCATATGGACTGCATAACTAATTGGAATAGACAGCAAAAATTACCATTATGGAGCAGAAAACCTTTAAGAGTCTCCTTCAATGAATCATTTGAATAGTGAATGATGTTGAGGGCTGCCATCATCACACCATCAAACTTGTTGAAAGCAGAACATCATCTTTCATGAAAAATAATGGGACAACATTCTTTTGACCATCACAGAACACGGAATCCCTGACATTTGAGTATTTTCTGGTATAAATTGAGATCACCAGAATTCTCAATTCTATACTGACCCAATAGCATATATTGAAAATGTGAACCAAATAACAATTTTAAGCATCATTTTTATTCTCAGTGACCCAGAATTAGTACAGTTTCAGTACATTTATTTAGAAGATTTTGGCTGAAGATCAGTGTAATAATCATTGGGAGAGAGGTGAACATAGACTGTACAGGGCTTGAGCAGATGTAACTGGAAGGAGAGTGAGCTGTCTGCAACAGGCAGAGTGAGTGAGGAGGAAGAGAAGTCTAAAGAAATAGAAAATGAGTTGAAGAACATAAACATAAAGGAAGATGAATTGAAGGGAGAGGAAAAGACAATAAGCACAGTTGAGGAAGCAAAGGGAAAGGAAAGGAAAGAAGGGAGAGTGGTAGAGAGGGATTGTGTGCTGAAGCGGTAGGGACAGTTGACAGGAGTGACATGGCATGGGGTGGAGCCAAGGGGGGAGGTAATAGGATATAAGGAAGGAAGAATAGACAAAGCTGTCAGATAAAACCAGAGATGAGAGACGCATGGGAACGTAAGAACAAAGTGATGATAAGGATGCTGGAAAAAGGAGTACAGACTGAACCACCGTTATTACCCAAAATAGAGGTGGGATTGCCATTACCCCTACCAATTCATACAGGAGGGTTAGATAGTTGGTGTGCAGAACGGGCACAGAGTAATCAACCAGTGACATACATAAAAACCCCACAGGGAGACCTAAGGGGATGCATCCCTGGATGGGGTTGGGAGAACTCCCAAGTATGTATGACACCCGTGTTGTGGGGCTCATAGTGCAGGACCATTAATAATGCACTGCGCTCTGACCCACAAATGAGAAGTACCAACCCTTTTGTATGTGATCTACAAATATCAAAAGACTTGTTGTGCCATTTTGGTTCGGAACAGTTATTATCTGATGTTAAAGATGTTGCACACAAAGAACAAGAGAATGCTTTGAATAATAATAAAAAAGTTATGTTTTGATAAGCCTGCTGTCTCCTATAATGATTCTCCGGTGGAACCGTTACTGCTGTTTAACGATCCTTTACAGAAGCCATCCTTAGCACTTGGAATTGGGCCTGGAAATAGACTTGCAGCCGATACAGGTGTTGCGGCAGGGAAGTTGTAATCTCCTTGCAATTGGTCCAGCTCAGCAGTCTCTTGGTCACATTTCAAAACCAGCTGAAATGGCTGTGCTGTCTTCAAAGCCAGCTCCATGTAGAGCATGTTACAGTAGGGCATCAAGGATGGAACTAAGAAGATGTGTTGTGGAGGTCAAATCAAACATCTCAAGAAGCAGAGGCAGCCAACAAACCAGTGGTAAGTGTGAGAATTTCTTCTGGACACCGTGAAACCTGGACATCCAGCCTCAGGGAGAAGTCCAGGCGCATACCTAACAGTTGGACCAGAGTTTTTGGTGGGGTGTGTGTGCTGAAATGGGTTTTACAGTTGGGAAACCAGATGAGGCCATAACATCCTTACAGGGATTGGTTGCCCACCCTCTGCTTTAGAGGGAAGGTGCGATATAAATATCAAACATTGCTCATCAGCAAGTTAAGAACACAGTGCTTCTGGAAGGAACTGGACACCATTGCCCAGGAAATACCCAAGAGTACCCACTATGCATTTTCTCTCTTTGGGGACGTTCCTATGGGCCTTTTTACACGACCCCTAAGATCCGCTGGCCACTTAAATTCGGATCAGAGATCTTAGGGGTTCATCGCTCTTCCTGTGTCCCCACCCCCCTCCGCACTTCCTGGTTGCTGGCTGCGTGAGGGAGGGAGAAAAAGAGAAAGAAAAGCATGCCGCTCACCTTGTTCTGCCTCTCGTCTCTGTAAAAGTAGCTCTTAAAGGGGCGGGAGCCAAAAAGCAGCAAACAGAAGCGAGGAGAACCCCGCACTCACTATCGTTGCACCGCATCAAAGATTTTTCACCTCCAAAGAGAAGGTACAAGAAAAGTGTGCTGGGTCGCGCTAAAGTGGGCGGGGTCGCACTTAATTGTCTGCAAACTCCGGAGCTGGTGAGGAAACATTTTTAAGCTCCGGAGCTTGCAGCCATTTGCAGCGGAGCTTAGGGGTCGTGTATAAACGCCCTATGTCAACGTGAAGTAGATAGACCAAACACTAGTCAAATAAAATGAGACTACATGGAGGCAGTATGCCAAGAAATTCTGTCAATGCAGCACTAGTGTGCATGTGGCTGATGGCATATGATCAACAGAACACCTTTGAAGATTCTCACTTCTGGTTTAAAAAGTACACTTATCTTAACATTTTAATTTGTTATTAGTTTTACTTATGTGTCTTATATAGCCATACTTTTGCATTGAAGGTAGGCAGGAAGGCAGGAACTCAGGCAGGAAGGAAAATGTGGATTAAAAACCTCATTTGTTTTCTCTCTCTCTCTCTCTCTCTTTGTGTGTGTGTGTGTGTGTGTGTGTGTCAACCTGAAGGCTGAATATAACTTCAGAGAGATTGGGGTGGTCAGTCATAATCCAATGGACAGGAGGGAAAGGCAAAAGAGTGGGACCAAGAATAAGGGGCAATCTCTTTTTTTTTTTTAGACTTCCTCTCTCAAGCAGCAATTGACACCACTGAAGGGGAATGGTTCTGGAGACCAGGTTAGGCCTGCTGGGGGTCCCACATTGATTCCACAGCACTGCCTACCCCACATCTCCCCAGAGGCAACAGATTCTGTTAGGGTGTCTTTCTGCGAAACATGAGGAAGGATGAATGGCAGATCTATTGCTGGCCAGCCTCTGAGAAATGGACTAGAACAGTATCAGTGGTCCAGGCAATGCAGTTTCACATAGCGAGACATTCTTGAATTGGACAGAGGAGCCTCACTCTGTGCCCAGCTATGCACTCATCCATCATAACCACAAACATTTGCCCTTTCTTCTTAGTGCTTCTGAAGTCGTGGAAAATAAGAAACAAGTTTAACAAATGTGTACAGATAGTTCATATTTATGTATTGCACATAATCATGCTACCCACCATCTATGTTATATTGTATTATGTAAATAATAAAATCAATCATGCTTCTTAAGTCAAGCTTAGAAAAGCTACTTCTGGGGACTTCGATTACCCCAATCCTCCAGCCTAGCAACCAAGTTCTGCACTTCTAAACTGATGGACCAACGCAAAACATGTGTGTATAGACTAGAGCCCTGAAATGGTCGGCTGCAAAATCAGCAGCTTGGTGGTTTGAATTCTGAGTGCCATGCAGCGGAGTAAGCTCTTGCTGTTAACCCCAGCCAACCTAGCAGTTCGAAAGCATGTAAATGCAAGTAGATACATAGGTACTGCCGTAAAAAGAGGGAAGGTAAACAGTGTTCCATGCAGCCATGCCCGCTACATGGCCACAGACTTGCACAACACTGGCTCTTTGGCTTAAAAACGGAGACGAGCACTGCCCCTAGAGTTGGACTTGACTGGTACGCATGTGCAGGGGGAACCTTTCTTTTTACTACATATTACTTTTACTACATATTACTTTTTACTTTACTACATACATACTTTTTTCTGAGGTTGTAACGCATGGAAGCTTGTACTGAAATCCATCTGCTGGTTTTTAAGGAGGCTGTGTGTTGCTGCACAAACAACTCACTGTCCAAATGTCCTGAAAACCACTGCATTTCTGAAGGTCTTTCTTCCTTGGTCGTTCTTTCTGTTTGATCAGAGACCTTTGATAAATCAGAGGGGTTTCACTGCCCTATAGTCTCCAATTTTTTCCTTGGCTTGTCCAGGTGTTTAAGAGGTCTGGTTCCTTCCTGTTTTCCTCAGATGTTCTGTTGGCTGGCCCTCCCTTGGAGGGACAGAGACCTCAAATCTGCTTAAGTGGAGAGAACCAAGATGTTCCCTAGCCTTGAGTGAATGTTTTTCTTCTGAGCATGGGAAGGAATGGAGGGGATATACTAAAAAAGTCCACAAATCTATGTAAGCCTTGCAAAGCAAGAGTGAAATTTCACAGCTGGGACGTGTTCCCCACAAAGACACGTTTTTATAACCGAGGATGGACTCAGTGGCCCTGTAGGCCCCTTCACACTCAAGTGTTCTATGATTCTATGAATAGATCTTCACAGGCCACAGCTTGAAAGGTATTCATTAAAAGTAATTTTAGTCTGTAGCTAGGTGTTTTCGGCAACATGTAAATATTACTTTTTTATTTGCACCCGACAAATGCACAATTTAAAATTACTGATGTCTGTATATGAAGTATAGGTAAAGTTAAAACAAATTGAAATGTTAATACAATTAGACTATTTTTGGTGAGATGCAAGCTACTTAAGTAGCATTTTCTCTGCCATTTTCTGTACTGTTTATATACCATGAAACAAAAGAACTGTGAACTGACACCAGGGATGCTATTAGGGCAGAATGCAAAAGGACAATTCATGTAGCAAAAAAGAAAAACCTAGATGGATGATGGGAAAAAAACCTTAAAATTGTAAACTCCAGCTTTCACGCCCATACATGGTGATCAAAAGTACAAGTGTGGGTGGTCTTGGTCTCCAGTGATACATCCTCACACTTGATATTTTCTTTTCTTTTTTTCCTTTTTCCTTTTTTTTTTTTTTTGAAGAGAGGGCTTTTTTATTGGAAGGGAATGTGTTTTTCAATAAAAGTTTGCTCCTGGACAGTATCAATCAATCAATCAATCAAACTTTATTACGGTCAGTGACCAGCAATAGGATATGGTATATAAATAGTAGTAAAATAGATAAGATATAAAATATAGAATATAAAATATATTATATATAAAATATATAATATAATATAAAAACTGTCCACAAATCCATCCTGACCATCAGGAAGCTATACCTTATTAGTATCTGAGGAATTAGTCAAGCTCCTGGACAGTAGATAAAAGAAGAAGAAATCTAATTCCTTCATTGGTGCCATTTATAGGTGTGAAAGCTGGATAGTAAATATGACAGGTTAAAAAATGATTTATTTCCTATGTGGTGGTGGAGGAGGACTTTGTGGAAGAAAGATGGACCCTAGATTTAAAAAGCCCCATGCCTGGAGGCAAAAACGTTGAAACTGAGGTTGTCTTGCTTTGGGGACATCACGTGAAGGCAGGATTGTCTGGAAAAGATGGAAGGCAGCAGGAAGAGAGGAAGACCAAGCACGAGAGGGATGGACTCCCTAAAAGAAACCACTGACTTGAGTTTACAGGCCGTTGAGCAGAGGTGTTGAGGACATAACATTTTGGAGATCGCTGTTTATAGAGTCGCCATAAGCCCGCGGCGACTTGAGGGCAACAGCAACTCCATGAAAACCAGAAAGCTTCCACCCTTTGGCAGCATCTTGGTGTCAAACGTGTCCCATTGTCACTAGCGGTACAATTCTGTTAAGGAACTAGTTAGTCTGTCGGTGTACGTTTCTCAGGGTCACGATTTACTACAACTCCCGTCAAGCCTTTCTCCGACAGGAGGCTCCACCACCTTATCGCCCCGCCCTTTCATCCAGCGACGCCCGTGTGGTGGTGGTGAAATCGAACTACGCTTCCCAGAAGGCAGCGCGCCGTTTCAGCGCAGGGCTCCGCTGGCGAAGCGGGGCGGGCTCCTCCGGGAGTCGTAGTTCGTGGAGTGGGGGCGGGGGTTCCCGGGGGTGGGGAAGCGGCGGCGGCGGCGGCGGGGGGTTCCCGTGGGGGAGCTGGAGGAGAGGAGGGTTGTGACGCCACACAGGGCGTCGAGCGCGGAGGGGACGGGCGGCAGGAGCGAAGCGGAGCCCGAGGAGCGTCGGGGCGGGGCGGGGGTGGGGGTGGGGTGTGTGTGTGTGTGTGTGGATTCGACGCGGGGCCTCTCTCTCTCTCTCTCCCCCCCCCCCGGACTGACTGGAAGGAAGGAGGGCGCGCCGACATGGCGGCGGCCGGCAACACCTGCGCAGCGGCCGCGCGGCTCCTCCGCTCTTCGCTCCCGTCGGCCCGCAGAGGTAAGGAGGGCCTGGCCTTCCAGGGTAGGTGGGTGGGCAGCCCGCCCTTGGGCTTCTTCCCCTCGGCTGGGGGCTCCGGCCAGGCCGCCCAACCCCAAAGCACGCAGGCAGACTTCACCCCCGTCGGTGGGCCCTCCTCGGCCGGCCCCTCCCTTCCTCCTCCTCCTCCTCCCACCCTGGCCCGCTAGGCCTCGTCGCCTCAGGAATGTGCCCCTTGGCGTGTTGTTGATTACTTACTTGTTTATTAAATTTGTATACTGCTCCATCTATATCAAAATACAAGCCATAACCGATAAACAATGCAATAAATAGACAATTCAGAAAATGTTCGCCCCGCCGTTCTGCTAAAAAATAAAAATAAAAAGGTCCCAAGGCGGAGGAAGTAGAGCCTTGAGAGGCAGCGTTTAAGAAAGATGTAACAGGCGGGAGCGGGGGTCCAGGGGAGCTTCTGGTTCCGAACAAGACTTGGGCGGCCACCCCCCACCCACTCCGCCCAAACAACTGGAGGGTGGCTTCAGGCTGGCTTTTCGTGAATGGACTGGAAAGGGGCCTTCCTCCGAGGCGTTCCCCTTGGCTCCAAAGTCCTCCTTATCAGCCCTTCAAGGCAGGACCCTTAAAATTGCCCTGTTAACATCACCCCTTTTCAAGGGAAAATGGCCCAAGGGAAGGTTTATAGGAGGATTTGTTTTTATTTTCAAATAAATTACTTCCCCTCCCCCTCTACATGTTCATTTGAGGCTGAAAACAAATCTGGTCTGCAGATTGTTGTCAGGCTTAAGCAAGGAGGTTTCTGTGGGCACCCTAGTGCTTTCAGGTTAGATCCCCCTCCATAATAGCCAAGTAACCTGCTACACACACACCCTGCAATGGTTATATAAAAAGGCAATCCTTCTCAGAAAATAAAGCCTTTCTCCCCTATCCCCACAAAAAGAAACTGTTTAACAAGGGCTAAGGAGTCTGCGACTTCCCAGAAAGTACTTCATGACCTCCTTAGGGATCATGACACCCAGGTTGGAAAACACTGCTCTAAACTGTGCTCATCATGTCTGGTCTGTAGCTAGGCCAGCTAAGTTTAGTGAGGATTGTTCTAAAATGTGTTCAGGATTTCCTTAATTGTATAGTTT
The DNA here is from genome assembly GCA_029282475.1 of Phrynocephalus forsythii. Taxonomy (NCBI): domain Eukaryota; kingdom Metazoa; phylum Chordata; class Lepidosauria; order Squamata; family Agamidae; genus Phrynocephalus; species Phrynocephalus forsythii. The sequence continues at coordinate 24,097,556 of JAPFRF010000014.1, forward strand.
TGTACATACTTAATGGGCATAAGACCTGTTGTAGGAGGCATTGCAGCCAAGAGGACACATTTAGCATTGCATTGCTGGCCTTCGCTGATAAAGCTTTTGTGGTGATGAGTATTTTAATTACAATATTGTTTATATTTTCTGGTCTTTGACTTTCGTTTTCTTCATAGAAAAGTGGAATATAAATGTTTAAATAAAGAATTTGCTTTGTGTACAGTATATGCATTGAAATGCTGTCAAACCCATGCCAGGATTCTGAAAGGACTTGAATACATATATCTGTCCCTTGATGTATTTTTTAAAAAAATATTTAAGAGTGATACACTTGCAGTTTCATAAATGTTTGGACTCACTGACTGAAATCCAGTAGCAAGCCACAACTAGAGTATGTCCATTGAATCAGTGAATGTTATATACAGTAGTTATCTCAACAGATCATCACTGATTTAGTTGGACCTACTGTAGTTGCACCTTACTATTGGGTTCCATCAATTGTTAAAAGGAAGGGTTACAATATTCACTTAGTTGTCTCTTTAACAATCAGCACCAAAACATGTCTTGTCTTTTGTGAATCAACTAAGATATTCAAGGTTTTCAAACAACTTCCTCATTAATTACTTTGTATTAATTTATGTACTTTAAATATCTGTTCATTAAGGCCAAAACGTGTTTAGATGGTTTATCTGCTGTTGGGACTTGTAAAGTTTCTAACCTAAACATGATTGTGGTATTTTTTTTGACAGTGCTCTCCTGCACATGTTTATTCAAAACCAAGTCCCATTGACTAGAATTCTCTTTGTGTATGAGTAAGGTTTGTGTGACTTGCTGCTGCTAATTGTAGCTAACTGATGAAGCACTGAGACACATCTCAGTAGTGCAGTCAAACCTGTGACGTGCAACCTACCAGGATGCAATCTGGCATCTTATTAATTAGTTGCTGTTATCCACAGCAAGTTGTGCAGACTATATGTGAATGCCACTCAGAAAGAATCTGGTCACTGAGTTCATTTGGCCTTACTCCCAGGTAAGTGTGCATTAGGGTTGTAGTCTGAATCATGGTTATGTCATACACAGTGCTGTAAAAACAGCAAGGGCAAAGAATGAGAAGGTCCACACAGAGGTTTTTATTATTACTTCATGTAGGTCAGAGGTTACATTCAGTAGAGAGATACATTGAATCCCTAACCATGGCTTTCATTCTTCAAAAGAAGTTGTGTAAACTCTTTGTGTATCTGTGTGGCATCACTATAACCTCTGCAACTTAAAGCATCTTATGTTATCTGGAATGTTTTCAGAAGATTTTAATAGCATACAGCAAATTTCACAAAGAGTTTCTTTTTGATACACCTGAACACTTGCATGGTCACTACATGTGTAAGGAGATGGACCTGGACACTTGCTTGGTCACCACGTGTGTAAATCTGTAAAGGCATCCAACTCCCATCCCAGTTTGTTTTAAGCATGACTGGCACCTCAGATGTTCTCTTCCAGAGTCCCAGAGTCTTTTGAAAGCTGCATACTGCTTCAATAGGGTTCATAAAACAAGACCCATCGCTCTTTGTTTCTTGTCCAGGTTTTGTTTTGAAATACATATTGTTGTCAACAACTCATTATTAGACATGGACACGGCCAGAAAAAATGATGTTTCGAGTTTTCGTTTGTCAGAATGGGTCCGTTTCGGGTCGTTTCCGTTTGTCGCGAAATTTTTCAAAAATTTGTCGTCGTTTGTCGTTTCCACCGCGATTTAGTGCGATTTGACTTCCCAGAGCATAGGGGCGTCCCACAATCAGGGCCGGTGTTAGGTGTTTTTGCACCCTAGGCGGCGGGCGGGGTGGGGGGGCGGGCGAGCAGGCAGGCGGCGGCCACGGGCGGGCGAGTGGGCGGGCGGCGGCGCAGGCGGACGGGCAAGTGGGCAGTTAGGATATCACTTAGGATAGAGGTTCTGTTCTTGGCTTGCACCCCAAATGTGTGTGTGTGCAAGCAAATTGAAGTTGGGAAAATAGAAAATAGATGGTAGTATATAATATATTTTTAAAATAAATCCACACCTCCCACTCACAGTCGAACCTCCCCCTTTATCCAATATCAGAAATAAATCCTCACAAACTGCCAGAGAAGAAATAAAGAATAAACTGCTATTCCCTTCAGCAGACAAAGCTGCAGGGAATCAAAGAAATTATTTTCTAAATTCAGTTCCCTCCCTCCCTGCCTAACTTAAATCCTAAAGCCTCCAGCCTCCCTCCTCAATCTCGATCGGATAACACCAGCAACCAGCCCTCCTCCCTCAACCACATCCATACACCCGGCTGCGATTTCTGGAAGGTGCCTCGGCTTTTTATGCCCTCCGAGACATCCAGAAGTGTCAGTGAAAAACCTGGCGATGCCATTGGTGGAATGGTTCAAACAATTTGCATGGTCCCATCCCATGCCCAGCCCAAATGGGCAGGTCTAAAAAAATAAAAAATAAAATAAAATATGACGTTTTATTGCTATTAAAAAAACCCACTGCTGCTACTATTAAAATTCAGGCATTTAAAATAAATAAATTTCACATGTTTCTGTGGTGATTTGGTGTGTTTTTTGACCACGATTTCAAAAGAAAAATTTTGGATTCCCCCACCGCATGGCATGGCGAGATGACGAGGATGACCCCCCCCCAGCCTGGTGCAAGCAGCCCAGGACAGGAGAAGAGGGGGGGAAAGGCCGGGGACCCCCCAGAAACCACCCCTCTGGTAGGTGGCAAAGCCTCAGGCAGGCATATTTTCGCCTGCTTTTTTGGCCGGGAGTCAGGGTTTTTAAAAAAACTTTTAAAAACTTTTTCTGTGCTTCGCATTGCGCGATCACCGCGATGCCACGAACGGAAACGAAAAACCCGACCAAATTTTTCTTTTTTCGGTTCGAGTTCGAGTTCTGACGGCTTAATTATCGTTACCGTTACCGTTACGTAACGGAAACGATAACCGAAAACGGAAACGACAATTTCGCCGAGTCGTGCCCATGTCTACTCACTATAATTTCAATGTGAAACTATGTACGGTATGTTTGTGTTGATTTGTTCACTTCTTCCAATCCCTGCGTTGTCCTTCTCCTTTGCTTGCATGTGCTCAGGCAGGCAGATGGGGAACAGGTGCCTTCACTGTGGCCTCCCAGTTCTTCCCACAAAGAGCTAGCAAGAAAACTCTGCCTTTGCAGAAAAGAACTCTCACCTCAGCTCCCTATTCTAATATCCAGTTGTATACTGGATGTACTGGATGTTTCTGTACTGTGTTCTTTACCACAATATCATTCTTGCCTACAGATTTATGTACAGTTGGTGTTATTTTGAGGTTTTCTACCCATCTTTGGATCAAGAATGCATATTATTTCATATGGAGCATTTCATCAAATGTACTGTAATCGGAAGTTATTGTGGCCCCAGGTGCTACATCTATCTGTAGTTAAAGTTTGAAAGTGATATTATATTTAAGGTTACATTTTTCCAATTTGCCTTCTCTTAGAATTTATAGCAGGTGAACAAAGTAAAGAGTCAATTACTCTGGGTTTTAGGCAGGTTCTCTATTATTTATGTAATAATTTACTTTTTGTCAGGATTTAGATGCAAGATATAAACCATAAGGATTTATTTCTCTTTTAGGTATTACATGTGGCCGTTCCTGCCTTCCCGTTTTAGGAATAATTGGAACTTTTGAAGCCCAGTCTCTAAGAACTTTTCCCTTTAGAACATTTTCAGAGTCAGCTGTGTACTTTGCATCAAAAGATGGTGCAAGCAAAGATGGTTCAGGAGATGGCGGTAAGGTATGTAAACAATTTTAAGTAGATTTCTTGCCTCAAAATAGAGCATTTCCACTTGTAAAATGTGATGCTTGAATTCTTTGAAACCTTAAAATATTCTAAATAGATGATGGCAGTATTTTGGACTATGCTCTGAATCCATTGTTCCTCCTGTTTGAGTACAGTTACAGAGGACACAAAACTACAGAGGTTCAGGTCATGCAACATGCAGACCATGTATAACGAGTCTTTAACTGTGGTTTGACATAATGCTTTTGTCTGAAATTAAAAAAAATATTCATGCACTCCACAGCAAAAGGCTCTGATTTTTTGAAATGGAATAGGTAGACAACAAAATCAAATCATTCTCAGTCCAAATTGTGTTGTATATTTGGAAGCTTACATAATGCTTGGATTCTAAATTAACATTTTATGTCTGAATTTAACACAGTTATTGTTGTTCCATCGTTACAGACATGACTGACTCTTCGTGACCCCATGTCCATGGAGTTTTCTTAGAAGCCGAAAAAAGGGTTTTCCTTTAAAGACCATTGCTTTGCTTTTAAGCTAGTAGTTCATAGTGGAAACATTGTCTTAAACTTTGTAGGCAAGGTTGGCCCATAATTGATTGCTTCACTGTCAATGACCGAAACCTCTTAGTCTTCCTTCCCTGCTGTCACTGCCTGTTGATCTGCTTTCTCTATTCTTGTGAATAATTAACATATTATGGGACAGGATTTTCCACTTGCTTTGTATCTCCCTCTGGGCACTTTGGAAATTAGATCTGTAGTAGAAAAATGAATGAATAGGGTGCAGTGATGGTGACAAGGAGAATAATTAAAATGTTGTATTAGGGAGGCCGTGGAAGATAGGAAGGCCTGAACAACAACAACAAGAACAATTAGGGAACAAATCAGAAATTTGCTATCATGTTCTAGTGACTGATATCCTTCTTGTTCAATTCCACAGAAAACTCCAGGGGAAGGCAACAGTAAAAAAGCAAATTCTGGAAGCTCTGGCAAAGGCGGAAGCCAGCTGCGTTGCCCAAAGTGTGGTGACTTGTGCACACATGTGGAGACCTTCGTGTGTAAGTTTTAGCAGACAATCCTCTAAGAATGGGCCACCACCAGGAGTAGGAGACACATAACCTCCCACAATCCCATCAGCAAAAATTCTTTCAAAAATGTGGTGTTTGATTGTATGTTTTTAAGTGAACCTTCCCTTGCACTCTCAAGGGTGAGAAAACATGTTTCTAAGCTTTACTTGGGATTGGAATGGGGACTTCAGAACAAGGGATACCCTGGCAGGACTAGAAGACACAAGGGAACTTTATGAACCAATGTTAAAAATAAAATACTTTTGCAGAAGGGTGGGGGTGGGGTTCTGTGTTGCTCACTTTGCTGTGAAGATTCATTTCCACTGTAATGAAACTGCTATGTTATTTGCTAAATTATTGTTGTTTGAAGGAGTGATGACAAAGCGTGTCATAAGCAGGTGTGCCTATGTATCAACGTGGGAGTTGAGTTTAGATTTTGTTGGATATTATATCTGGTAAGTGGAGTGACTCCCCCATAGCCACGTTGTTTCGTACTGCATATAAGCTTTGTCTCCTTGTATTGTGATCCTTCTCCATTTGTTGTTTCTGTTCAGTTATGTACAGAATGCTTTGTTTTGGGCAGATAGCAAAGTTGCACTTCTAAAATGTTTTCTGTGCACGGGTTCTGTGTATGCACTTCTAAAATGCCCTTCTGTGGTTTCAAGTGTATTATGAAATGGAGTCCAAGAAGCCCGTGTGGGCTGGGCAATTTTTTGTGATATTTGAAAGTCATGATCGTTGCCATATTTCTGCTTTCCTGTTTACGTCAAAAGAATCTTTGTCTAAATACTGGGTGTTTATTCCTTTATCTTATACTGTAGGTTATATTCCACATTAGTGTGTTGGAGTCAGTGAGGAGGAGGTTAGAGAAGTAGATTTTACTAAATATAATTTCTAAGAAATTAGTTGCTTCCTCTTTTCTTTCTCAGCAGCCCTTGATAAATGGATAGTTTTTGCCCACCAAAGAAATGGGTTATGCAAAAAAGTCAGAATTTTGATTGATCAGAATTGAGCATTTATCAGTGCATAGCCTGATTTCAGTACTTTTTGTTGGAACAAGCAATCTTCAGAATGTCCCAGGAGGCCTGTCAGAATGTTACTGATTTTGATCAGTAATGTTTCATCAGAAATATTAGTATGTTTTTCCATACTAATCAAGATTGTAGGAAGTTGATCATCTTAGATATTGAAAAGTGCCTGCTTGTGTGACAGACTTAAGATCAGTTTAGGAAGTGGATTTTTAAGTGGATTTTACTGCCTACATTAAAATATGAAAACTGTCAAAATTCTATTTCCAATATGTATTACTTAGCCATTCCTGTAATGAGTTTTGGGTGATAAGCATGGGGTGACTCTGTTATTTCTTCATAATAGCCTTGCAAACTGTACTCTCTCTCTCTCTCTCTCTCTCTCTCTCTCTCTGTGTGTGTGTGTGTGTGTGTGTATGCGACCTACAAACAATGCTATATGTATATATACAAGACAGTGCCAGTACAATATAGCATTCCAAATACGGTATGTTTGCCTGTAAAGAAGTCCAGGTAGAAAACTCCAAGATATAGTATCAATAACGTTTACAAATGATTCCTGAGAGAATGAAGACTAAAGTTCTGAGCATGTAGTCCAGTCCACTTTGCTCATTTGTGGTCTGTTACTTTCTCAAGACATTCACTCTCAAGTGCATAGGTCTGAGGAATCATGAACTGCAACAAAACCTTATTTACATGAATAACAAGAAAATTACTGATTTGGTGGTTATATAACATATACATAGATAATTATGAAATTATCGCATGGTGAACTATCTCCAATTTAGTAGGCCAGTCAATCATATTTGGACAACTGTTCTGTTGTATTTTATTGGAAGGAGAAAAATAATCATTACCTTAATAATAATTTAAATAGTTTTATTTAACCAAAATAATAACATTACAAGTTTTTCTCCTCAAGGGAGAGAGTGAGAACAATATGATAACCCTCAATCCATTATACATATAAAGATCTCAAGATGTGGAGTACTGTGCACAAAACTTTTCGCTTTCATTTTACTGCTTGCCCCTCCCTCCACAAGCTTTGCTCCTTGTGCAGACCTAGTGCATTCCAAGCAACCTTCTATTCACTGAACGTCTTGAAATGTAGCACTTAAGAGGTAAGGGGTTTGATTCTGTGTACATAGATTTGCAGAGGAACAATGGGATTAAGGTCTTTTTCTCAATTCTGATGTTTACTTTATAACATTTTTTGCTATGAAGGAGGCATGTTTTTTTTTTTTTTTTTAATTTTTATTATTGTTATAAATAAAAAGGAAACCTTACAAATGCACCTCATTTCTTGATCTCAAATCTAAATATAAATTCAGTCTAATGGATCAGAGTCTATTGCACCTTTTTTCTCATAATATCTTTGCCTTCTGTAGATATTTCTGAAAAATGTCCATTTCTGCTGTTTCCAAGTATCTGTCCAGAAGCTCATGTTGTTCAAAACCTTTGTTTTCCAGTATTTTGCCAACAGAATATGAACATATACATTAATAAATGTTTCTTATTATAATCTTTAATTTCCGGCATGATATTTAACAAAAATATTTCTGGCTTGAATGGTATCACACAACACAATATTTTCTGTAAATCTCATGTACAATAATTTTTAATCACTGTGCATGTCCAATATTCCAACATTTATCAGATCCGTTTCCAAACATTTTCACTAATTTTTGTGGTGTTATATACCACCTATAAAAAAGGAGGCATGTTTTCATTGTAGACCCAAATGCACAGTTTTGAAAATAGCAAAACCAAGCATTTATAATATCTTTCCCCAAATAATCAGAAACCTTTATGATATTGTAAATTAATGGATCCTTAAATTAAAAACAAATTTCATGATGAATATCCTTTGGACTATAATGTATCTTAACCAGAACGTGATCTTTAGAGAGCTTTTTCCTCAAAAAGCATTTAATTTTTTTTTTCAAATCTGATTTAAATTTAAATAATGGATTTAAATTAAAAAAATCTGATTTACATAAAAAGCGATTTTTAAAAAATCATTTGTAGGAATTTCTATTATCAAGGAAGCAGAACTGATTTACAGTGTGTTTGTATATTACACAGAACTTAAGTCATCTGGGGTGTGATTCTTAGAAAGAAAATTATCTGCTAGAGGAGCCTTGTTCACTTTATTCTTATACTGGAGCAGAGTTCCGGTGTTGTGACATTAAGGGCCTGAGGCAAATGACAATGAAAGTTCTAGAACAAGATAATGTGATTGCATATACTACATTGTTTGAAATGCATGTGTAAAGTGTTTAAGCTTGACATGCTCTCTGGGTGTATAGTGTTCAAAAATGGAAAAATAAAATAGGAGTAACATGTTAAAAAGCGATTAACAAGGTTACTTTCATTTCTGGTGAAAGGAAACCTGACAGAATTCAGCTTGCCAGGTGTTCGGGATATGCACTACCATCACATATTTTGTTATTTCTGCCCAGTCACCTAATCTCCCACTGGCTCTAACACTGATCTCAGTTACCATATAGGAGGAAGTCATCTAAAGTTGTGGCTGGCAACTACTGTATAGTGTTCCAGATGTTCTTGGACCATAACGGTATTTTGCACCAGAGAGGAATCATGAGAGTTGCAGTTCCAAAAAGGCAGGGTTGCAGTTGTCTATAGATAAAGGTAAAGCCCCCCCCGCACATGCATGCTAGTTGTGTTCGACTCTAGTGGTGGTGCTCATATCCGTTTTCTAGCCAGAGAAGCAGTGTTGTACAAGTCCACAGCCATGTGGCCGGCATGGTTGAATTCATTTCAACGCACAGAACACTGTTTACCGTCCCGCTTTTTATAGTAGTACCTATTTACAGTATCTACTTGCATTTACATGCTTTTGAACTGCTAGGATAGGAGGGGTTAACAGCGGGAGCTCACTCCATTGCGTGCCACCCAGGATTCAAATTGCTGAGCTGTCTGACAGTTTCAGCACTCTAGTCCGCTGAGCCACCGCGCCCTTCAACTAAAGAAACCAGGCTCTAAGACATTTCAGGGTTTACAGCGTGGAACCATCTTATCATACATGTTGAAGCAAATATGTGAACAACATAAGGGTAGAGTTATGTGATCTTACCTGAAAGTATCTGGCAATAGTCTACTACATTTTGAATCAACATAGGCTTCCAGGCTGTTTTGAAGGTCCTATTTAGAGTAAAGAACAGTCATCATTTTTATGCAGCTGAAACATGGATGGTTGAAGCCAAGTCCTCCTACAGAAAAGGACAGAGCTGACATATTAGTAGAACCTGATAACAGACGCTTTTGGCAGCCACCGGCAAATGAATCCAGAAAATCAGTGAATTAAGGCCTTTAAATAGTACACCAGTCATGGATGTCCGATTTAGAACAGGCTGAACCTCCTCAACCAGATAGTCAGTAGTTTTAGCTTATAGTACCTGTGTTTGCTGTGTTTCAACTTGTTAACCTCACCCACTCCTGTACTGATTCTATGCAGAGGTTTATTTGCTCCTTTTTCCCCATAAAAGAATGAAGCATATAGAGATCTGCATCCTCAGCTTATTTGTAACTTCCCAGTGCAACCCTCTAGAGGAACTAAAGGAGTATGTTGATGTAGTCACTAGAAAGCACAGGAAGGAAAATAGAATCCTGTGGTCTGCCACCTCCCTGTACAGCAGTTTATTACGAATACGAATACGAAATCTTTAATACGGCCGTAGGCCAACATCCAAATACTATATACAAGAGCAAGTTAAAACATACTACATTTCTAAAAGAATTAGGTACAAAGTTAAAATGGCCTAACAGAAAAAATAAACACCTTTCACTCACATCTTAATTTGAAGGTGAGCAAGAAGGGAAAAGAGAGGAGAGGAGAGGAAAAATCCCACTGATAATTAAGGTTCTATCCTTATTTTGTTAAAACCTTTCCCTCCCGGATTTTAATAGCAGCAACTAAAAATTTTGCCACATTATGCAAAGTGTCTGAATTTTGTCTTGATAGAAGTAATAGGGTATAAAATGCCTCAGAACGCCCAGGGAATAATTTTAATTGGGATTCAATGAGTCTTCTTCGGATATCAGAGTAAAACTGGCATGACAGGAGAACATGGGTTACAGTTTCTATTGCACCTGAATTACAGGGGCATTTGCGTTGAGAGTATGGAGTTTTCTTAAACTTCCCTTCCAATACTGCAGATGGTAATACATTTAAGCGGGCAAGGGTATAGGCTCTGCAATGTTTTTAAATTGGTAGCATGAAGAGGTAAGTTTAAAGGGCAATAGTGCTTTATCCAAAGAGATGTTATTTGAAGTTGCCCCCAGGTCATGCTGCCTCTCAACCTCCATAATACGTTGTTTAAGCATTTGGTTTGCTGCATCATAGCCCATTTGGATTACACAGTCCTCTGAGAATCCATACATTCTGAGTTTGGCAGACAGTGCTTTCATCCAACTTGATAGATGGCTGTCCTGTAGGATTAGCGCGGTTAGGCCTCTTGGAAAGAAGGATAACTTCAACCAAAATCTAAAAATGGTTGTTTAAAACCTTGCTTCGACTTTCGGGAGCCCAACCTCCAGCCGCAAAGCTGCATTGGTGACACAACGTGGTACCTGGAGGATTGCTCTCAGAAATCTTGACTGGACCCTTTCAATAGGAGTAAAAGAAGGATAGGGACCTAACTGTGCACCATAAAGGAGTTGGCTGATGGATTTGGCTTGGAATACCTTCAAGGCTGCGGGGATATACTGCCCACCCTTGGTGTAGAAAAATTTTTAGGATTGCAGAGGCTGATCTCTGTCCTGATTGGGCAACATGGTTAGCGTGCGCCCTACGAGAGCCATTTGCTTGGAAGCCTGTGCCTAGATATCTGAAGACTTTAGTTTGTTCAATTTTGTGTCCATTTACTACCCATTTGTAGAGTTTTGGTCTTTTTGCAAATACCATAATCTTGGTTTTCTCATAGTTAATTTGAAGATTATTCTCTTCAGTGTAGTGTGTCAGGGTACACAATGCCCTCTTCAGACCAATAGGTGTCTGTGACAGTATCACTGCATCATCAGCATACAGCAACACCGAGAGGTTTCTGTTTGCTAGCTTCGGGGGATGGAAATCAGCCTGACTAAGGGCCGCAACCACTGAGTTAATATAAAAATTAAATAATAGTGGTGCCAATATACATCCCTGCTTAACTCCGCTATGTTTGGGTACTTTGTCAGATAGATGACCTTTCGGATTGCATCTTATTTCCATATTGGTATTTTCATGAAGTTTATAGATGAGCAGTAAGAGGTGCTGATCAATTGTAGAGGCCTCTAATTTGCACCACAGTTTATTTCTTGAGATGGAGTCAAAGGCGGATTTAAGATCAATGAATGCTCCGAATAAAGATCCTTTAGTTTTAATAGTATATTTTTCAACTAGATGATATAGAATCAGGGCTTGGTCCATGGTAGATTTTCCGGTTCTGAAGCCAGCTTGTTCCTCAGCCAGGATATTTTACGATTCCAGCCAGCTAAGTAGTTTCCAATAGAGATGTCTTGCATATAGTTTGCTGGCAATAGTTAGTAAACTAATTGGGCGGTAATTTGCAGGATTATCCTTTTTGCCCTTCTTGTAAATTGGAATAATAATAGCTGTACTCCAGTCTGAAGGGATGTGGGCATTCTGGTCTATATACGTAAAGAGGTTTGCCAGAATTGGGGCCCACCAATTTATGTGTCTTTTTATGAGCTCAGGAGGAATGCCATCACACCCTGGGGCTTTCCCTGATTTGAGCTGGGATGCCAGATCAGTTATTTCAGCTACTGAAACTGGAGGCCAAGCTGGTAGATTTACTTTAATATGCGCTATATGGAAGGCAGATGGCTCCTTATTTGCATATAGTTTGTAAAAATAGGCCTCCCACACTTCAACTGGAATGTGACATTCTAATTGTGCTGCACAGTTAGACATAGCTGATGAAGTAAGCCGCCAAAAAGCACTGTCGTCTTTTTTGATAACTGCCTTAAAAAGTTGTCCCCAAGCCTCATGTTGAGCATTGTTCTTTTTATCCCTTATTAATTTTTGTACTGTTTTTTAAGTTGAAGTAAATCTGCCAGTTCTATTGATGTTGGGTTTGCTTTGCATAGTTTAAAATTGGCAAAAGGTTTTTTTTTAGCATCCTAGCACTCTCGATCAAACCACTTTTTTGATCTAAAGGACCCAGTCTGCACTTTCTTTAATGTGTATTCACTGAGTGAGTTGATTAATTCCTTTGTTAATAGTTCATATTGCTCAATGGTTTCATTCCCTGGATCTGTTGTTATAAGGGTAGTGCGGATCATATGAAAATAATTGTTGTTGAGTAGCTCCATACAAAGCTTGTCTGTCATTTCTGTCCATTTAATTCTAGTGCAGGTGTGTATTAGTTTAGGATTTGATTGTAAAATATCCTCAATATGAATACATTGCACTGGTGATTTCAAAAATAAATTTAATGGTAAATGGTCACTATCTGGTTTGCAGTCAACCTCCAATTTTAGGATGGAGTTCCGTAAGCTATGGGTAACTATAAGGTAGTCAATAGTACTCATCTTGACTCCTGACCAAAAAGTGAACTCTCCCGGTATATCTCCAGTAGTACTTCCATTTAGTATGTGTAGATTTAATTGATGCATAGTCTGGGCTAGCAAGAGGCCTGCATAGTTGCTAACAATATCTTTTGAACTATGCGCAATTACTGTGTCAAATTGCAGTCTATCAGGGGGACATAGATGGTAAGAGGCATAAAGTGCAGCCTCATTAGCTCCAAGCCTAGCATTGAAGTCACATCCAATGATCATATGAGCGTTGGGGTAAGTTGCCAAAAGTTTCTCAATGTAGACTTCCAGATCCTGCCAAATTAAATCTATTTGGGCCTGCAGTCTTTGTGGAGGTATATATATATTTACAAGCAGTAATAAATTTTGTTTAGTTGACATCATAACGCCTATTGCCAGCTGGTCATGAGTGGGAAGCTTACTTATTGATATGCGGAGTTTAGTGGAGGTAAGTATAAGTAAACCACCCTTTGGTCTGCCCTTCTTATTATCAGATATGGCACATAGCTGATGAGCAACATAACCATTTAGTTCTATTGTATCTAATGACCCTGTCTGTCTCCTGCAGCATTATTATATCAAACGTATTTAGATATTTGATGAAGGAAACATCTCTGTATTTGGAGTTGCATCCTGCAATATTCCAGGAGAGGAAGGAAATATCTTCCTGTCGATCTTTATTTCATGCTGTCAGTTCCTGAATTATTATGGATTCTTGTTTACCATATGCGCCTCCTTTGCTGTTGGGCATATCCACTGGTGAGACTGTCTCCACAGTTATTGTACAGAGAGTAGGATCATCAGAGGGGATCATCAAGTTAGATTTTGGGGCACCTTTGATTATTTTAATAGTTGGTTCCAGAGGTGGTTGGATTTTAATCTCTTCTTGCATCTTTTTGGGTGATCCATGTATCATAGGCTGGTTTTCTTCAACCTCAGTCTTGATGGAAGTGGCTAGTTTTATATTTTTTAGCCTGATTGCCAGCCATTCTATGCGATTGATGAAGGAAACCTGATCACATGTTGGCAAGCTGCCAAAGCTTGAGAGTAGATTGGTTTCTACCTCTTCCTCTGGCCAACTAAAGTCTGTAAAAAGGTATCTAGTGCATTATTCTTGCCCTCATTGTGTTCTGTGGTTTCCTCTTCTCCGTGGAGTTCTTTTGCCATTTGCTCTCTGTTATCCGCTGCCAAGTCAATAAGGATGTCTTCATTGGGTGTAGCTTTAGCAAAAGATGATTTGTTCCTAAGAGACTCTGTGTCCCCAAGATTTAATAGGGGCAGGTGCTGTTTCATATTTTTAAAGTATCTAACAGTTGTAGTACCTCTCAATGAAAGTTCCTTTTCTTGCTGTAAATCCTATTTGTTATTATGCTATCTCTAAAAGTGACAACTGCACGAGCATGAGAGTAATTATAAAACAGGTATTCCACCTTCAAAATTTCAGCTGGGGAGAGACCGTCAATGATTACTGGTTGTAAGATTTTTATTAAATGCCACTTGCGTTCATTTTGGGATAACATTCCTTTTCGTTTTGGGTAACCACAGAATGTTAGTATGTTATCCATTAATCTAAGGTTCCACTTATCATTTGCTGTTAGTTGTGTTACTTTTGGTATTAGCTGGTTGCTATTCTTGGAAGAGGTATTCAGAACATCAGCCCATGGGTCCTTTCCTATCTTGTCTTCAAAAACACCTTTGTTGGGAGAGGGGTTCTTTGGTTGAGTATCTGCAGGGGTTATATGAATTTCTCCCTTTTGGTCATGTCTATGCGAGTTTGGGGCTTTCTTTACTCTGGATTTATCCTCCAGCATTTTGTACAGTTTAATATAATTCATCTTATGACTTGCATTCTTCATTTTGTTTGTACTCTTGATGTTTTTACTCTTCTTGGTTTTTGTTTTTATTTCCCCACTCTTCTTCCCTTTTGAGTTTGATCTTCTATCTGAGTTTGCATTAGTTGCCTTTCCTTTGTTTGTTCCCTTTGTTGTCTTGATAGAAATTGTATCTTTACATCTCTTGAGAGATTTCTGTGCCTAGAGTGGTGTGCTCATCCTTTTTTATTTGCAGTTTACCTAGCTCAGTTAAAGTGGTTAGTAGTTCATGGGATTCATAGAGAAATAATTTAATTACCTTAATTTCATCTAAGATATCACTTATCCATTTGAATGGTTTTAAGTTATCTACCTCCTCCGCTTGTTCAAATGGTTTTGAGGGAGTTCCTGCCACTGATTGAATATGTCCCTGAGCTAGCTCATTAATCTGTTTTGCCATTAAATCATCCAATTCTGTTCCAACATCCCTCTGTGTCATTGTACCCAGGACCCGAGTATTTTCTGCTGCAGCCAATTCTGATGCCAGATCAATATCTGAGTTTTCCTCCCCTATTTCAAGTGTCATCCCTCTATGGTCTAGTGACCAGTCTAGATTGGAGACCTGGGTTGATAGGGATGTGGGTTCAGATCTATTTGTTCTAGCCTCTTTGGAGTGGAAAACACTGGTAATTTTCTCTTGTCTTCTTTTCTTACGCCCTAGTGAATCACTATATATGGGAGAGATTATAAGTTTCTTATACTCCTGTCTAGTATGCACCATTATGCACGGTTTAAGGTTCAGATAGAAAGGAGAGCAAGATTAGGTAATTATGGCACTTCTTACATCAAATGGAGAATATTCTCTGAAACATGTAAAACATGTACAACCATACAAATAAAACAGACTATGAAATATCAGGTATATTGCAAGCAAATTACATGCAACTTACAAGTATCAAAACACTAAGAGAATGGAAAGCATTGGCACTTCAGATGCCAGGTCATAAGGTGCTCTTGTAGATGTTTATCAATTTGATGAAAGTTTTCTTTAAATGCCCTGGCAACCTTCTATAGTCCAATGGTCGTCCACCCCTATGTGGCTGTAATTAAAGTGTCTCCTGATGTTGCTGGTTAGCCTGATTTTATTTTGCAGGTAAGCTTTACAAAAATCCAAGTTGAAACCAGTAGTACTTCTTATTTCCTGCTACAGGCTTCACATTCGGGGCAAGGAAAAGTTGTTTCCCCCTTTCTTTCTCTCCTACCCTCTTTCCCCTTCTGGACCTCAAGTTCAGGTTACAACTCCTGTAATCCACAGCTAAAAGAACTACTGTTCAGATATGATAGAACAAAAGTCCATGGGAGAGAGGGCCAGAAGTCAGGCCTTCAAGTTCTTGGGGGCAGCAGGAAGGATTCAGAGGTAGTAAGACACCCTTCTGCAGTCCAGAGGAGAGGGTAAAAACACACTCTTCCTACAGGGAGCCACACACCCCAAACAGTAGAAAAGCAGCAAGGATGTAGTACAAACATAAGTCCCGGGGCTGGATTGGTTCAAATATATTGTCCTTGAAACTTTTAAACTTTAAGACTTCTTGGATACTCTTTACAAAGTTTTTAGAGTCTTAAAGAGATGTTGGAGCTAATAGAGTTGGTATCCCTTAGTTAACTGGTGAAACGCTTGCAGTTTATCACACCCCTCCCTTGTGTTCTTCAGTTTTCTGTGCCAAAAGCACAATATTTGGAAAACATTACCATGCAGTTCAAAGGCAGATGTATCTTCTAGGAAAGCAGGGGTAACTAGCAGCTTGGCAGCAACACAACGGGAATTCCCAGGCCAGTATATTCGTAGCTACCAGCAGTACTCCTCCGCGTCTCCTCCACTGTGGCAATAACAGGCAGCTGGATTGTCTTTAATGATGGAATGAGAGATGCCGAACGGCTGCCGTTTTCCAAGAAACATTAGCAACAAACAATAATACTTCTTTTAAAAAGATAAAAGTTAAAAGTCAAAAGTATAAAAAATAGATGATAAAAGATAAAAAGGGTAAAGGGATTGGAGCTGTACAAAATCGCTGTTCCTCCCTCAAACCCTCTACAACCTCCACAGCAGTTTATTAATCAGTTTACAGTATCCCAGCCTGCATTCAAGAGAAATTTATCCATCTCCCTGGTCTACTTTGATTTGAATTCCTCCCTTGAGCTTGGAGTTGTGCCCTATGGCCTTATAGCTTAATTCCAATTTCACTGTTCTACAGTAATACGTGGGAGAAGTCATACAGTACTGACATGGGCTTGCAGGTGTTATAGGACAGTGGTAGAACTGTTAACTGATTGAAATTTGGTGCATATGTGTGGTAGTGTTTTTCCTTTTTGTTGTCTTTAGCTCTGTAGAATGGGTGCCACTCAGTTTATTCTAAGGAGATAAATTATTCTTTTCTCCTGTATAATATTGTCTCTAGAGGGCCTTTTTTAAGGTGAACCTTCTCAGCAAGGCCCAAATGTTTGCAATTTAATTATAATTATCATAGTATCTGCTACAGCTCCATGTTGCTTGGTTCTGAAAAGCAGTAGGTTAAGCAATGGAAATAATAGTTTCATTAGTAGAACATATGTAGTCTCTAGGACAGTCTCTAGGAATGTCAAGAGTACTGTGTGGGGGCTTCCTACATGGCAGGATGGCCATTGAGGTCTCTTCCAACTGTGTGGTTCTATGACACAATGGACATAAACTATGTACTGATATGATGCTGTTGGAATAACTTTTTAGATTTATGGCTGTCATCATGGACACATACAAGGCCATTCCAAAAATAACATTTTTTACTAGCATGATAAATATATTGTATCAGTTTCTGACGTTCTAACACTATACAGCTGCCCTTCAAGTAAGTAGCAGACAAGGACCTTCACATCTGTCTTGGTGCCTTTTTTTTTTTTTTACAGAAAGTGTCCATAGGCATGATTGTGCTGATCCAAGCTCATAGGTAACATTTCCAACATTTTCAGGATGTGGGAAAATGGTCTATCTGATCTGTACATTATGACTAGATATATGTTTTTGATATTTGGTGTAATTAAGATCAAAATACTCATGCCAGGAACTTCTGTATTTGTCTGCTTTCCCCATAATGTGGGCCAAATGAAATTTTGGGGTCTGCTTTTTGTTGTCAAGAAAAGTTGAACCCTGCATCATGTCTCATCTTATTTGCTTATCTCTTTAGGTCCATTTGTTTAAAGCATTTGTTTTTATTGCCTTTCCACCAAAGCAATTTACTATAAGTGAAAATTATTAAAGAAGATTTAAACCATAAAAATAAAATCCTGATTAAAACCTTCCCTTTAAAATCTGAAGAGACCAAAGGCCTTTCAGAACAATTAAATTTGGGTTGGCTGTCAGAAGTTGAATAGAGATAGAGTCAAAACTAACTTCTTTGGTAGTTTAGTTTCATAATTAAGGTGCTGCTGTAAAGAAAGCTCTGTTGCTTGCAACTACTAGCCTCACTTCTTGGGGTAGTAGAAGATGGAACGGAATGTCAGTTGAAGATTTCAAAGTCTAGGTAGGTATGGATGAGAGAAGATTGTCTTCCAGATATTTTGACTTGTGTCTTGTGCCATTTAGGGTTTTTATACCTCCAAACCAGCACTTGAAATTGAGCTGGGAACCAAATTGGACATTTTTGCAAAGTTAAAGAATAATGTTATATGGTCTCTAAAGTGCACGTCAGACAACAGTTTAATTCACTGCATTGTTCCCTACTTGTGGCTATATAAAGACTTTTTGAGAATAGGCCCATGTATTACAGCAGTCTAATCAGGAAATAGACTCGTTATCAGAGCTGGACAAGGAGGTCCTCATTCTATAGCAGTAAGACAGGAAAAATGTGACACAGCATGGGCAGGACATTTTCCCTAGCTAGTAGTTTCCCCTTTTGTATGGTTCTTCCTACCTCCACCCCAAAATAATTATGAGAGATTGCCACTGAATGTACGACTTAAATCCTAAGAAGTCTATACTTGACTGTCAGGGCTATTTGGTATCTGGTGATCTAAGTCCCTTTGATGAGGATAGTTCCTTTAAGCCCAGCTTTAGGAAGACTTTTTAAAAGGAGCTTTAGCTTTATAGATTTTATCAATTGGCAGAAACCAGCCTCCCAATGTGTAATCAGGGTCAATGGCAAAGGAATTGCTATTTCTGTTGTCAGTAATCATGATACTCAATTAGAAAGTATTTCAAAACCATAGTTTTACTTTTCTAATGAGTCTGGAATTTTGTGACAAATAAGATAGCCAGTTCACACCATGCTGCTTTTTGTGAAAAGATTTGGATTGAACCTCAACCAAGAATATTGACATGGGTTTCAGAAGGAATTCAGACTAGAGATGGGGTTAAAGCGGTGATTTGTTTTGATTCATAATTTGTCAAGGTCACTTAGACACATACAATTTGCAAGGAAGCTTCACATGATTCTCTACAAGTCATGTAAGTTTGATGAAGTTTGGGTTCTGGATATCTGAGTTATGCACACACACCCCAAAGTGCCCCCCGGAAAGTCGTCTTCAGCAACTAGCTTGGAGAAACCCAGACTTCCCCAAACTTGGAGGAATTGTAGAGAAGCATTTGCAGGAAAGCTTCCCTGCAAATTTGGTGTCTCTAGGTGCATTGGGGGGCATTTTACAGCCCCCAAAATTGAAGAACCCAAAATAGGTAAAATATGTCAATTTGTATTCATTGGGGATATCAATTCATATGAATACAATTCAATGAAATTAAATTTTTCAACAAATGTTGCAAGTCCTTTTTAAATTTGTGCCCATATCTAATTCAGACTCCGCAGGATCCCTGTATCTGCGGGATGGGGTGGTGGTGGTTCTGGATCATGCCACGGATACTGAAATCTGTGCTTAAGAGCAAACACTCTTATCTGAGGGAGACAGCGGTGGCAGGGTGCTGGGGGCAAAACCTTTCACCCCAGACAGTCCACCACCCCTGCTGGGTAGCACGGCAAACTGGGTGGCTCAAAGGCATGCTGCTGCACCGCCCAGTAAGATTGAATGGTCATGGTTGTTCCCGGATGTTTGGGCTTCCCAGGCAGCGGACCGGGCAATCTGGTAGTACGCCTTGGCAGAGAGGCATGGACAATCCTCCTTGGCAGCCACAGCCACAGCCGAAACAGCAATCGTGGTAGCCAGACAGCAAAACTCACCTGCTCCGCTTCGATCCCCCTTCCTTCTTGCCTGCCTGCCTGCCTGCCTTCCTAGCTAGCAGCCCTACTTCTTGCCTCTCTTTCCCCTCCTCCCCCTCCCAGTGGTGCCTCTTGCGATCACTGGGAGCCCTGGCACCTTACCGGTCTGAGGCCACCAACTTCACTCAGTCTTGCCCCTTCGGCCCCCAGCACCTGCCTGGCTCTCGCTCGCTGACTCTGAGATTGAGTGAGTGGGCAAGAGCCAGGCAGGTGTTGGGAGCCAAAGGAACAAGAGTGAGCGGAGTCGTCAGCAGCCTGAGAAGGGCAGGGTGCCAGGGCTCCCAGTTATCACGAGAGGTGCCGGTGAGGGGAAGGGAGGGGAAAGAGAGGCGAGAGGTAAGTCTGCTAGCTACCAAGGCAGGCAGGCAGGCAAGCAAGAAGGTAGGGGGGTGGAGGGAGAGTGGATGGGTTTTGGTGTCCTCAGAGGAGGCGGCTGTTTCTGCTGCGGCTGCCAAGGGGGATCTCTGTGACTCTCCACCAAGGTGCACTACTGCGTCACCTGGCCTGCTGCCTGGGAAGATTGAACAGCCGGGGACACCCCTGGCCATTCAAGCTTACCGGGCGGTGCAGCAGGGTGCCTGCTGCAGCAGGTCTGCCACCTGGGAAGCTTGAATGGCTGCAGGCCCCCCACTCCCACTCTGGTGATCGCCAACAGTAGATAACTGAATCCACGGGTGGTGAATTAGCAGATACAAGGATGCTACTGTACAGGGATTCTGTGTGAAAGAGTATTTGTCATTGATGTATTTTCTTGTAAAAATTGGGATCTGTGCCCTGCTTTATTTGTGAATGAGGTAGATGTATGAATAGCAGATGTGCTTTTAATGCCATCTGTTTTCACCTGACTGCACTGTTTTCTAGAACAAACTAAGAATTGCATACAACCAATAAGCTGGTACTGGTGGAACATTTAAAGTGGGTACAATTGAAAGTGTCACTTTACTTGCACTATATTTCTTGTTACATAAGACAAAACCCTACACTAAGATTTTTGTAGTTGATTTTTCTCCTGCCAAAATTGTTGCACCTTAGAATGTGGTCTGGTAATATTTCTAGTATTCACTTGTCCCATGGAAGTACAGTATTGTCTTAAGGGGATAATTATTGTATTTTTATGTAGGTCAGTTATTCTTACTTGTCTTTTCTCTATTTTTGGAATTCATAATGGCTTACAGCAACACTAGAAACTTGTAATACGAGTATGTGTTTGCTTTGGGCAGTCTAATTAGAAATTGAAAAGGACAGTTGCTAAACATATAATTTGGAGAATTGATGCTGAATAACAAATATTCTGGCAATAAGTTCAGCATGATTGTTTTTTAATAAAACATATTTTAGAAATCAGTGGTAAAATTGGAGTTTAAAACTGGAAAGCTCACCCAAAATGGGTTATTGTATGCAAATGTAATATTTAAACACCGGAATCAGCTCTGTTTTACATGTATTTTCTTGTAAAAATACTTAGTTTTACTCAAATGACTGACAGTTGGTGTGCTTTAGAATTGTAGCTGAAATACAGTACAGAGAGAAATCTTTGTAAACAGTTCAGAGTGTTCTGTCAGTTCGACTTGCATGAGTTCTTTCTAGCTGGACAGTAATATCATTTATCACCAGTCTATTCTTAATTTGTCCATTTCTATGGTCCTTGCAGCTTCCACTCGCTTTGTGAAATGTGAAAAATGCCACCACTTCTTCGTTGTATTGTCAGAAGCCGACTCCAAGAAAAGCATTGTTAAAGAGCCTGAGTCAGCAGCTGAAGCGGTGAAGTTAGCTTTCCAAAAGAAGCCACCACCTCCACCAAAAAAAGTACAAAGTCTTCATTTCATTGGATTTTTCGTGCTTTGGCATTCATCTCTGTGCCTCTTAATATAAGTTTACAATGTTGAAACTTGTAGCATGTAAACTTAAGGATGAAGAAGGACTACAAGTTCGCCCTCTCATTTTGCAAAAGCCTAACAAACTCCTACTTGGATAGGTGGTGTTGGTGTCCTTAGATTAGATTAATGGTTTAGTAATTTGTGGAGTGAATAGGTAGCTGCAACCTTCCAGGCAGTGTTGATTTTCAACGCCTGAAAAAAACCTCACAACCACCTGGGTTGGCAGGGGCGTATGGGAGTTGTAGTACAGGAATGTATGTGAAAAGCCACAATTGCCCCCCCCTTTCTGTGGAGATAGAAACCTTTCAAAAGCTACTTCTTGGAGTAAGCCAGGGGTATCCAAACTTTTTGTAAGGAGGGCCAGATTTGGTGGCTGAGAATGTGTCGGGGGCCAGATGCTCCCCGACCCTGCCGCCCCCACTGCAAGCCCCCCTCTGAGCCCTTGCAAGCCCCACCCATAGGAAGGAAGGTGGGGACCAAGGAAGGGAGGGAGGGAGGTCGGGACCAAGGAAGGAAGGAAGGAAGGAAGGAAGGAAGGAAGGAAGGAAGGAAGGAAGGAAGGAAGGAAGGAAGGTGGGGACCAAGGGAGGGAGGTGGGGACGCAGGAAGGAAGGAAAGAAGGTGGGTGGGGACCAAAGGAGGGAGGGAGGAAGGTGGGGGCCAAGGAAGAAAGGAAGGCCCTCGGAGGCGGCAGAGACAACTCGCCTGCCCACCCTCCCACCCCCAAGCTCTCCGGCGGTGTCAGCTGCGGCTCCCTGCTCACCCGTCCACCTCCCCCGAAGCTCTCAAGTGGCTCCGGCGGCCCGCCCATGCGCGTGCCCACCCACCTCCCCCGAAGCTCTCAAGAGGCCGTGGCGGCTTCCTGTGTGCGCGTGCACCCACCACCCCCGAAGCTCACAGGCAGCGGCGGCTTCCTGCCCGTATGCATGCCTCCCTCCCTCCCCCAAAGCTCTCTAGCGGCCGTGGTGGCTCCACGCAGACACACGTGCTTGCCCACCTTCCCTGAAGCTTTCCAACGGCAGTGCCCCCCCCGCGCGCCCACCCGCCTACCCCGAAGCTCTCAAGCAGCAGCCCGTGCACCCACCTGCCTCTCCTGAAGTTTTCCAACGGTGGCGGCTCCCCGTGCGCACACGTGCCTGACCACCTCCCCTGAAGCTTTCCAGCGCCAGCGGCTCCCCGCTCGCCCACCCATCTCCCCCAAAGCTCTCAAGCAGCGCCGGAACCCCACTTACCTGCCTGCCTCCACCAAAGCTTTCCAATGGCGGCACCTCCCCTCTTGCCCGCCCACCTCCCCTGAAGCTCTCAAGCGGCAGCGGCTCCCCTCTCGCCCGCCCACCTCCCCCGGAGCTTTCCAACAGCGGCAGCTCCCCGCTCTCCCGGCCCAAGGCCCTCGGCATCAGCAGCAGAGGAGGCTCAACTGCCTGCCCGCCCCCCCTCCAGCTCACCTGATGGTGACAACACGCAGATCCCTCCACGGTTCCCCAGGCACCTTCTCTGCAAAGAGTGGAGTTGGGAGATTTTTTTAAAAAAATCATGGGGCAGGGGAGGGAGGGGGATGGCCACCCATCCGCGGGCCAATCAGAATGGCCTGGTGGGCCGCATTTGGCCCGCTGGCCAGACTTTGGGGAGGGCTGGAGTAAGCCCATTCATGTTGTTTATGAATGTGAAGTGGATGATCAGGCAGTAGGATCCAGGATTTCACAGCTCCTGGGTGCAACCAGAGCCTTTCGTTAAGAAAAAAAAACCCTTAAGACCTTGGTAGGTTAAATATGATTGTGGAAATAGAGGAGATTCTTTATTATTGATGTAGGCTCACCTGAGAGTTCTATTGTTAAGCATTCCCTGTGGGATTTTTCGCATTCCACTGGAAGAGAATTATAACTTGTCACATGTATTAATTAAGCACCTTCTGATGCTGAGGATCTGTTGCTTTTTTTGCCAGATTTATAACTACCTCGACAGATACGTTGTTGGCCAGTGTTTTGCCAAGAAGGTGCTTTCGGTTGCTGTGTATAATCATTACAAGAGAATCTATAACAATATCCCTGCCAATTTGAGACAACAAGCGGAAGTTGAAAAGCAAATGTCTTTAACACCAAGAGGTTTGTATTACTTTTTATGTCCCTCCTTCAATAATCCTAGTGCAATTGCCAGTTAAGAAGGATAGATTCTGTTACATTTCTGTGCTTGTGATTTGTCTATATGAGAAATGAATTACTGGCAAAATTATCTCCTTGTATCCACTTACATTAATCAGTAGTGTAGTTTTATGCAACATGCCCTCTAATTTTTGTTCCCTCTGCATGGTGCTCTCTTCTGTGTGTGCCACATGAGCAGTTTAACCCTCCCCTCCCCAGATTCCATCACAACCAGAAGGAAAATGGTCACAACAGGTGCTCATGGGTGAAGGGTGCCAGAAGCATGCATGGCTACACAACCCAGGAATGCCGGAATGCCCACAAAAATATTCATAATCTAAGACACCTTACCCAATGCCCAACACTCCAGTTTTTCCAACTGGGAAAATGTTATTTTATTAACGATACTGCAAAATATTGTAAAGATTCAAAGGCAAATTCCGAGTTTCCAAGGGAATCAAAAGATGTGGAGCAAATCTGTAAGAAAACACAAGGATTAAAAAATTATTCAGAGGGTGTTAGAACACCAGATGATTTCAGGATAATCCTCACACAAAATAACAAAGCTAACTAACCTACACTAATACTTGCATTGTGTTGAAGCTGTAGCTTAATTTCTGTACTTGTGCTGTTACTGCAGAATAACTGGAAAGCATTGCATTCTCCTAAGAAGTTAGCCAAAACAAAACAAAGCTTGGCAAGAGCTTATGAGCTTCATTGTCTGTACTATCTTTATACACATCATCCATTTCAGGGTCTTCCAGTGCTCTCTTCTGATCAATCTCCCAGTTGCTTGGAACCTTCTGGCCAGGAGCAACTTTTTCCATTGTATCTTTCTCATCCACTCTCCCCCAAACTTGAATCTGGCTAAACCATGTTCTTACAATTAAGGTACCATAGGAAGAGATTAATTTGATTTGGGCCCTACAGGCAAATGGCTATTCCAAAAGTGAAATCAAAAGAGCCATCAAACAAAAACACCAAACTGAAGAAGAAAAACATTCCTCAACAAACAAAATATTTCTGCCATACATCAAAGGAGTCACAGACAACATGGGTAAAGTGTTGAAAAAACATAACTTAAAACAGTATTTAAACCCACCACAAAAATATAACAGATGTTACCGTCAGCAAAGGACAAAAGGAACCCCCTTGCCACTGCAGGAGTGTACCGGATACCTTGTAGTTGTGGCCAGGTATATATTGGAATCAATCAGTCAATCAGCCTTTATTGGCATACATAATTTAACAACACAAGTTCAATATAGATTACAACAATAATAGCATTTGAAGGGTTAACTACTTGGAGCATCTCTGCCTGCAGGCCCTAACCAGCTGGGCTAAGAAAGATGCCACATTTTCTGTCACCAGAGAGTCTCCTGATGACAGAAGAAACCTCAGTAGATCAGTGTCTGAACACTGCCTCTTCTTCAGGGGAAGTGGGTCAAGGAGTTTTTTACGGCAGTGATCGTAAAGAGCGCAATACAATACCATATGAGAGAGTGATTCCACCCCACCAAGTGCACAGGCGCAACACCTATCGTTATAAGCAGTCCTATTGCACCTCCCATACAACACAATCAGGCAATCTTAGGGGCTGAACAGATTGGTTTCAGGTCAGGCAAATGAACATTAGACCATGCTCTTGTCCTATCACATCTCATTAACAAGCAACTCAAAGTGTCTAACTCTAAGCTTTATGTGGCCTTTTTAGATCTTGAGTTTATTCGACTCAGTGGACAGGGCTCTACTCTGGAGCAAGCTGCATAATTTAGGGATAGATATTGGAATCACAAAGCACAGCATCCAGACCAGCATCAAAGAACATGAAAAATACTGCAGACTAAAACTTCCAGAAGAATCAGCAGTAGATGAGCACACCCTGAAACAAACTGGACATGAAATCCTCTTCCAAGACATAGAGGTACTGGACAACACCAGCAACCACTATGTCAGACTACTCAGGCGAGCCACTGAAATCCACAAACATCAGCACAGCTTCAACAGAAAAGAAGAAAGTCTAAAAAATCAACAAAGCCTGTCTACCAGTACTGAAAACTACATCCTGCAAAAGATCAAGGATTCCTACCCAGCCACAAGCACCAGTGATCAATTCACACAATAGAACAGCTAACAACACCCATCAACCACAGAGACAGATCAACCCTCCCTTATTACAGTGTAACGTCTTAATCCCTCCACATCACAATCAATGATCAACCCCAATTCTCCTGAATAGGACAAGTTCCCCCTTTCCCACAACTATAACAAACCCACAATCTCACTCTTGACCCCAGAGCACAGAGAGAACTCCTAGCTCCCTGAGCTCCTGCCCTCTGAAGATGGCGACTACAGAGACTAACTAGTGAAAGGTCAGGAAGAAAAAACTACCAGAGCATGGCCAAACAGCCATCATTTGACCTTGGATCACACAGATAACATACCAACCAGCTGCAGCACTCTCTTCTTTATTAATGGCTAGCTTCTCCCTCCTCTTATCTCTAACTCAGGCACCTGGCACATACTTACAGAACAGTGGGAATTGATTTTTGCCATATTCTTTACATATCTTATCCACAGTATTTTACACCCCTCTTTAGTCAAAAAGAGTTCCAGAATAGCTTGTATATAACTAGTAAAATAAAAGTATTTGCCTTCAGCAAGCTAAATTTCGATGAGAAAAGGATGGTGAAGAAGGAGAAGAAAAGCAAACTTGAGCAGCAGTTGAATAATTGTTCTTATAACTGCCATCTGGAAAAGTTCAGGGAGATAAGCCCAGTGGAGCTGGTTACCTATCAGGTTTATGAAGTAGTCTTGTTTCCCATTTCACTTTGCTGTAGTTGGGTGGAATATCAGCTGCAATGTTATAGAAGGGGGGTGGGGAATCATAGGGAGCAAACTGAAGAGATGATGGAATGAACATGTATCACATCAACTCACTCTACTGGAAATGAGGGAAATGTTATATCCATATACTGCTCTGTCTTTAAAATAACAATTCATTATTATATGTGTATTATAATCATACTTTTCATTACATGAAGACCAAAAGGTGACTTCTTTCAGATAGAGCAAATAAATTATCTTCAGTTAAGGCAGGCATGTCCAAACTGCAGCCCTCCAGATGTTTTGACCACAACTCCCACAGTCCTTTGCCATTGGCAATTTAAGCTTAGAATTCTGGGAGCTGTGGTCCAAGGCATCAGGAGGGCCGAAGTTTGGACATGCCTGAGTTAAGCAATCTTGCAGCCAGCATGTAACTTAGCTTCATGCATTCCTACTGGACAAACATCTCAGTTCAGGCTTATTGGTTTTAGTCATAAGGCATAACAAACAGACAAGGCCAAAGAAGCTCTTATCTGTATGGCACACTTGCTGCTTTTAGGCAAACAAGAATTCAAGAAGTACTAATATGTGCAGAACAAAGCAACTAATTTAACTCAACTGTGCTGAAAAATGGGAACTACTATTGATAAAGTCTTAATTACTGGCAATTCACTTTTTTTTTTTTAAAAAAAAGGAGTCTTAGAACAGCAGAGCTGGAAGGCACCATTTGCATCATCCTGTAGAGATGACACAGTTGGGAAACGGCTCTCAGCCTCTGTCTCTGTAGCCAGAGGCCTAAGCCACTGAGCTATCCCCCGGTTCAATAATAATATTTGAGACCATGGTAATACCTTATTGGTGCTCTTACATAACAGTACAAGCTGCATTTCAGATTCAGTAACGTTTCGAGTGTAGTTGCAATATGTTTCTTCAAAATAGGTTAAATGTACCAATTGATAAAAATGCTAAGAGCCATGTTATGCTCTTAAATTTCAGGAAAATTTATTCAGTTTTTTTAAATAGCACTGTTAATTTTGTACTTGGAACAGGATTAGGTTAGTTCTCTTGAAACTGATCCGATTTTTACATTTTGGCCTTCTGAAGAGAAGGTCTCAGGCTGCAATCCTGTTCCCAGATATACTCTGTAACTATAGATATCTTTTGCAATTTTTCCTCTTTTTAACATCTTCATTTTTAAATTGTGAATGGTTTATTACAAGGTCTTTAGCATAACTATTTAAATGACAGCAGCACCTTTCTGTATGTGGGGAAAATGTGTGTCAGAAATAAGGTAGGCTATTAAATGCTTGTTGATGTGGAGATTTCCTTGTAATAGAAATTCATTGCTCCATAAATCTGTATTCAGAAGAGGGCAAGAGGTGAAGAAAATATAATGCATCTTGATATATATCTCTATATGGTATTACTGTTTTCATCCTCTCTCTTAGAATTAGAAATAAGAAGACGGGAGGATGAGTACAGATTTACAAGTAAGTGAGCTCTCCTCATGTCCTCCTCTGCAATATTTTGCTTTCTAAATGTGACTATTTTATTTATTTAAAATATTTTTACCCCGCCTTTATCCTTAAAAAAAATACCAAAGGCGGCTTTCTTCTTTAAAAGACAATATTTAAAGCTAAAAACAGTAAGTATACAAATACTTGCAAGGGACAGATCCCACACTACTACTCAGTAAATACAAACAACACCCAAAACACATTTGAAGCAGTAAAGCTCAACCATCTGTTTAACACCCCACTCGGGCAGCCAATTACTGGGGGGAAGCTTTTTTTGAAGAGGAAGGTCTTCACCTTGCTGAAGGAGAGCATAGATGGGGCCTGTTGTGGTGGGTAGTTCCAGAGTCTGGGAGCAGCAACTATGAACAGCATTTGGGTTGTGACTGTAGAAATAGTAACACAAACCTAGATGGTACTCACTCCTTTTACAAATAACCCTGCTGTAGCCCTCTGTGGGAGTACCCTATTGAAAGTAGGGTTCGTGTGTTGGAAGGCTTCATCTTGAGAAGAGGTTCCTAGACACAGAGAAAGCTGCCGGCTGATAGAGTCGGGCCTAGGGCCCTTCTCCTCCTTGTAGTGGCATTGATCAGATGTGATTAGAAAGCGGAGTTTGAGAGACTGTTGGATCACGGCAGTGGCTGTTTTTCACTGGCTGCTGAAGGTCTGTTTCTAGACCCTGCCTGGTCAATCCTGCTTGGCCACTCCTTGTTTCAAACAGGTGCATTGGAATAAAGAACAGACCTTTCCATGACAAGGCCTTTCTAGCTTTTTGTGATGTTGGCCAGTATATTATATTAACTATATAAACTATATTAATTTGGCTGAAATCCTGTTGCTTAGCATAGTAAGTTGCAACTAGAATACCTGAATCAGTGGAACTCACAGAAAAGTTGACCCACCAAATCCCCACTGATTCAACAAGCCTACTTAACTGCATCTTACTAATTTAAAGTGTGGCTTCAATTATAAAATTACAGCAGAAGCAAAGGAGATATCTCCATAAGACGAAGGAAAAAGAACGGGGAGGAATTGGATAATATTCTGCTATTTTATGTACTTCTAAGTAATGATTCACAGTCATAAATTTGTATCAATTATCTGACAATTAAAGAGTATTACCCCTAACTGAAGCACCTGTGTGTTTTAATTACCTTCGAATTCTCTAGATTTATTTTATAACACAGGAAAATGACCTCTTTAAGCAGAATGTTTCTGAGTTGCTTATTCTGAAATATTTGTTCAAAAGTAAATCCTCGCATGAGGTTGACTATGCATTGCAGCCCTCTCTTCAAATGCTGTTTTCCTCAGTACTTTGAGGTGGGTGCCTTTAGAATTGCATGAACCCGGGGGGGGGGATTGGTTAGACTTTGTACATTCTGTTTTCTCAAAGTGGCAAAAGTTGAATTCCTCTGATTCTCAGTCAAGAGTGATATGTACATTTCAGAACTTCTCCAGATTGCTGGCATTAGCCCCCACGGCAATGCATTAGGAGCATCGGTGCAGCAGCAGGTGAATCAACAGATGCCCCAAGAAAAACGAGGAGGCGAAGTATTAGATTCGGCTCATGATGACATCAAGCTTGAAAAAAGTAATATTTTGCTGCTGGGACCAACTGGCTCAGGTGCGTAGCATAGAAAGCTGGTGTGTGTGTGTGTGTGTGTGTGTCTCTCTCTCTCTCTCTCTCTCTCTCTCTCTCTCTCTCTCTCTCTCTCTCTCTCTCTCTCTGTGTGTGTGTGTGTGTGTGTGTGTGTGTGTGTGTGTCAAGAAAATCTCCTTGTTAAAAAAAAATAAACTTTTAAGCAGTTACAGCTTTAATGGGTACTTGAAGTCCATCAATTAATTTTTGAGAGAACTGAACTGAGAGATTGCTGAGATGAACCTTGTTGGGAAGGATAGTTAAGCCTTCAGGTTGAAAAAGGCTTCTTTTGTCAAAAGTACAGAACATGAATGGTAGATTGTTTCATGAAGAAGTGCTTCGTCTCACAGTTCCTTTCAGCTCAATTACATTTCAGCAGCTCTGAATGCCTCCTGCCTTGTCCTGGAAACCAAGATAAGGCAGTGAATCTGCTGCAAATGATACGTGAGCATGTTTTCTGCTTTTTGAGGAACAGTCACCTACAAGTATACACTGTGGGGATGTTTGTTTTGTTTCTGCACATCTTGTCATCTCTTGGAAAGCTTTCCACTTGATACATCTTGTTCTTAGACCAAAATAGAATGCACTCATCTAAGAGCCGATTATGGATTTAATACACCGAGTCTGTGAACTATAACATGGGGATTTAGCAGTTTTTCAGTTACTGATGAATGAATATGTCCTAGTCAGCCAGCAGGGGAGGAGGCATTCACCTTGACATCAGAATTATTTCGATAGCTGGAAAGCAAAGTATTTTAATGCAATAAGGCATGCAGCCATATCTGGCTTTGTGGATTTATATTATATCTACAAAGCCAAACGTGGGAGTGTGCTTTATTACATTAAGATACAGTATTTTTCCATGTGTAAGACTCTATTTTTCTCTAAAATTATTAGACTTAAAAATTAAGTCTAAAATTATTAGACTTAAAAATTCACAACCTTACAGTTGTGAAACTGTAGTTTTGGGTTGAAAAGTGGGGGTTGTCTTATACATAGCAGCATCTTATAAACAGAGAAATGCTGCACTTTGGTTTCCAGCTAACAAGATAATATGTGTTTGTTGTAAACCGCCCAGAGTGACCTTCTTGTAAGATGGGTGGAATAGAAATGAAAATAAATAAATAAATAAATAAATAAATAAATAAATAAATAAATAAATAAACTAATTTGGATGGATGGAATACAAATAAACTGATGAACTTAGCAACCAATTGTTACTGTTTCTGTGTATTATCATGGCATATTTCTAGAAATGTGTTTTATATGTGATTTATATTCATATAGGAATTGCTTATGGAAGAAATACAATCAGTGCATTTTTTATATATGCCCAACTTTATTGGATTAAAATGGGGCTATTCATTGCATGCTTATTGTAGAATAAACATCCTGTAGTTTAAAAACTCTTGACACGAATATGCATGGATTTTTGATGGTTCAGTATTGTTTTTTGTTTTGTTTTCCTGCTGGCACAAAAACAAAAGACTGGTAATTGTTTTTTTGGGAGGAGAATATATTTAAATTTGATTTTTAATAAGTATGGTGCACATTAGTTACATGCCACTTTGAAATCAAACCTAGGTAAAACCCTGCTGGCTCAGACGCTGGCGAAATGCCTGGATGTTCCTTTTGCAATCTGTGACTGTACCACTTTGACTCAAGCTGGCTACGTGGGTGAAGATATCGAGTCTGTTATTGCGAAACTATTGCAGGATGCAAACTATAATGTAGAAAAAGCTCAGCAAGGTAAAATTACCCCATGGTATGTCACTAAATAATGTATCCATTCACCCTTTTCTGTTCTTATTTACATTGGAAACCTGAGTTTTGTGTGAGTAAAGCCTCATGTACTTATTAACTCAGATCACATAATACAGTACTTGGCTTGTTCTCACATACAAAGTTTATGTAATCAGTAGCATTTCACCATGTCATAGCAACCTGTACAGTTTTTGAAAGATGGCCTTCATTATATACGGGCTGTATTTCTTGTGGGTCCAATTGCTCCTCGCATTAATTGCCTCCAAATTACAGGAATTGTCTTCTTGGATGAGGTTGATAAGATTGGCAGTGTGCCAGGCATTCATCAGTTGCGGGACGTAGGAGGAGAAGGTGTCCAACAAGTGAGTATTAGAAGCTTTGCTTTTCTTCTTCAAGAAACTGTCAAGCTCCAGATGTTTTTCCTTTTCCTTTGGTGTTAAAATTATATTTTCCTCACAGGCACAGTGTTGGCTGAGATAATGTCTTTTCAGATCCAAATGAGGGTGAAAAGGCAAGGAAGGACGATGTTGCTGCTTTGCTTGGGCTTATTTATTTATTTATTTATTTATTTATTTATTTATTTATTTATTTATTTATTTATTATTTTTGTATTTGTTAACTGCCCAATTTTCCCGAAGGAACTCTCGGCGGTGTACAACATGTTGCAAGAACATGTAGAAGTTCTTGTTTTATATTGTTATGTTTCGGAGCCACAGAGCACTCGGCCATGTATTGCTGTTGCCCATCACTTCCTTTGCTTCAGCAGTGCTAAATGTCTTTTTTTTAAACCCCCTGCAATCCTGGGTCATTTGCCATTGTGCACCTCTACTTTTCTCAGTCACATTGACCGTGTCTTCTGTGGCAGTTCCCATTGCTGTTGTTGGCCCCTCCTCCATCCTCCACTCAATGGCTCCTGAAGATGCACACCATCCTCATTATCTCAGCTTACCTGAGAGGTCCAGTAGTGGGCCCTGAGTTCCCTTTCTGCCAGCATATGGACATAGTGTTCTTCTTTTTTGGTGAGCATTCTTGAGTCACTCATGAATTGCCTGAATGATAAGTAGGTTTGGGCAGTTCTGTCATAGTCTGATCATAACAAGGGATACTGGCAAAGTTTGTCAGGCTCAAGCTTGGAAGCAAGCTCCAAAGACTGCAAAGACTCAAAGGAGAAGCTAGCACTAGGAATGTTCAGAATTTTCAACCTTTTGGAAAGAGGATCAGCTGTAGGAAGTTAACGTCCCCCAACTCTCCCTATTTTCCCAGGATCAGACTTTCAGAGCCTTTTCTGGTATGTGTTTTGAAGAGAAAAATAGGTGGGGGGAAATATGTCTCTACAGAGTACTCTCGACCTCTGGATGGACCTTTTCTTTTGCGAGGATTGCTTGTTTAATTAACTAAAAGCCTTTCACAAATTCCACTATGGTACTCCGATGGAGCTGCTGGTAAACTAAGGTCCTTGTTGAAGAAAGAGATAGTGTTGACAACCTGTACTGGCAACAAAAGCTGCCATGGAAGTTGAACAGATGATAGATACAACAAGCATATATACCTTTACTATGAGTTTTCAGTTTGTATTCCGAGAACATCTTCAGACAAGCAGTTGCTGATTCTAATGATGGTATCATTGTCAATGGAGAGACTATCAGCACCATCCAGTATGCAGGCAGCAATGTATTACATGCTGACAAGTTAGATAATTTATAAAACTTGATCAGTAAAATAATTGCAATAAATAACAAATGCTAAATTCATGATAATCTGGCAACAGCAAGTTGCCCAAGAAATGAAATTTGAAAAGATCCAGAATGAAAGTGTGGTACATGTTGACAGTTATAAGTACCTTGTAATTTGATTGGATGAACAGTGGAATCATAGTTGTATAGTAAAATTAGAATAGAGAGAGCCTGGGACAGCTTCTTAATGTCAAGTGCAACAAAAGCATTAAGTGGGCTTTGTGAATGAATGGCACAGAGGTATGACTCTAGTATAGGTAGGTACAGTAACCCCTGCCTATTGTGGGGGTTAGGGACCAACCCGACCTGCGATGACTGAAAATTTATTTATTTTATTTATTTATTATTTACACTTATATACCGCTCTATTTCCCATAGGAAGGACTCAGGGCGGTTTACAACAATAATAATAAAACAACAAGTCAGTACAATAGCTAAAACAGTGGTTTCCAAGAATAAATAAATCGGCGGGATATTAATAATAAGGGAAAGAAAAAAAAACATATTTGGATCCTTAGAGATCTCCAAAGGCGTCACGGAAAAGATAGGTCTTTAGGTTTTTCCTAAATGACGCCAGCGAGGGAGCCAGCCGTAATTCACCGGGAAGCTTATTCCACATGGTTGGTGCAGCCACCGAGAAGGCCCGTCCTCGAGTTCTTGTTTTACGGGCCTCCCTCGGGGCGACAGTCCTCAGTGAAAGGGCCATCGATGAGCGGGTGGGTCGGGCTAGATCTGATTGTCGGGAAAGACACTCCGCCAGATAGGCAGGGGCCAAGCCATGGAGGGTTTTGTAAACCAAAACCAACACCTTGAACCTTATCCGGGAGGCAACGGGTAGCCAGTGCAAGCGAGCCAGGATGGGGGTGGCGCGGTCAAAACGGCGCGCGCCAACCACCAGCCTGGCCGCCGCATTCTGGACCCACTGCAATCGCCGGACAAGGTTCAAGGGGAGCCCCATGTAGAGAGTGTTGCAGTAGTCCAGCCTCGACATGACCAGTGCCTGTACCACAGTCCTCAAGGAGCCCTCATCGAGGTATGGGCGAATCTGGGCGATAAGCCTTAGATGGTAGAAGGCCGACCTGACCACGGCTGACACCTGGGATTCCAGGGTCAGATCCGGGTCCAGGACGACGCCCAGATTCCTCACTCTTTGCGCCAGCTGGAGGGCGGACCCACCCAGACTGGGAAGAGGGCCACAATACCCCTCCGAGGTACCCCCGAAGAACATAACCTCGGTTTTGCCGGGGTTGAGCCTGAGTCCGTGCG
This sequence comes from Phrynocephalus forsythii, assembly GCA_029282475.1. Classification (NCBI taxonomy): domain Eukaryota; kingdom Metazoa; phylum Chordata; class Lepidosauria; order Squamata; family Agamidae; genus Phrynocephalus; species Phrynocephalus forsythii. The sequence goes on from JAPFRF010000014.1 coordinate 24,131,817, forward strand.
TCCTGGTCCAGTCCAGAACCGCAGCCAGGCAAACGGTCAAGGGTCCGAACGGCCTCCACTGCACCGGTGGAAAAGGAGAGATAGAGCTGCGTGTCATCAGCGTACTGGTGACCGCAAACTCCATAACTCCGGATGATCTCAGCCAGCGGCTTCATATAGATGTTAATATGCGGATGCAGGTCGGGTGGGGCGGGGGTGGCACGCCACCGCTGCTTCCCTGGGCTACTGGAAGACTTTTTTAAAAGCCTTCCAGCAGCCCGTGCAAGGCGGTGGATGATCTGATCCACCATGCTTGCTGCAGGCGCTGTTCCTCCCCCAGCCAGCTCCAATCAGCTGCTTGGCGCTGGCTTGGGGCCAGCGCTCCCCCCCCCCGCAATCTCCATTGAAATGCATTGGAAATGCATTGGAAAAATTCTCCATTGAAATGCATTGAGCCAATGCATTTCAATGGAGATGCCTGGGACTGGAAGGGATTTTAAAGGGGCGTGCCGCTTCTCCAGAGCCCCCACGGGGGAGGGGGAAGCGGCACACCCCTTTTAAAATCCCTTCCAGTCACAGAAAGGATTTAAAAAGGGGTGTGCAGCTTCTCCAGAGTGGGGGAAGTGGTGTGCCCCTTTTAAAATCCCTTCCAGTTCTGGGTCATCTCCATTGAAATGCATTGGCTCAATGCATTTCAATGGAGAAATTTTTCCCCTTTGGAATGCATTGAGCCAATGCTTTCCAATGGGGAAAATTTGTCCATTGAAATGCATTGAGCCAATGCATTTCAGTGGAGATTGCGGGGGGGGGGGAGTTGGCGCTAAGCCAGCGCTGGCTGGGGGAGGAATGCTAAATTCAGCTTATATTTGGGTTGGTAAGCTGAGGAAGATATGAGAAAAGTTTATAAAATTGTGTATGAAAAGGATGCGTTTTCTGACTAGTGGTGGAGATTTAAGAGAGTGCCAGTGAAATGTTTCACACAGGACATAGTTAAAACCTAGTATTCATCCCTTCGCAAGGGTAGGTTGCTTGATGGATAGTCACAGTGGCTATACAGTATAATTATGGAGCAGCACATCTCTCAATACCAGGTGATGGAGAAGAAGAGAAGTAGGGGGTTGCTGTTGCAGTTATGTCGAGGTTTGTGCACTTTCCACAGGCATCTATCTCCTTGGCCACTGTGCAGTCAGGATGCTGAGGCAGATTGACTTAAGTCTTATGTTTTGAATTATGGTGAAAGAACTGATCACGCCTATTCTGTTTTTATTTAGGGCTTGTTAAAGTTATTGGAAGGAACAATAGTGAATGTTCCAGAAAAGAATTCCCGCAAATTACGTGGTGAGACTGTACAGGTTGATACAACCAACATTCTGTTTGTAGCTTCTGGTGCTTTTAATGGTCTTGATAGAATCATTAGCCGGAGGAAAAATGAAAAGGTAAGGAGTAAAATTAAAACTGGACAAGCTAGCTATACAGAATATCTTGGTTATTATTCCAGAAAGGAACAAGTTTGCAGTACTGTGAAAGGAAAATAGAGATGTTTGCCTCTCTTTTATTGGGCCTAGATGTAGAAGATAGTGATAATTAAGCTTTTGGTACTTCTCTTGGGAGGCAGAGGTATGAGTGTTCTTGGTAGCACCAGCAAATGACCCTTTTATCTCTTAAAAGTAACTAGTAGGATACCTTATCAGAACCCCATTTTAGATTATAAAAAATGGATTAGACTGTGAATCTTCTTAGTCCTTGTGTTAATGATGGCAGTATTTTATTTATAAACTACACATTATAGCAAACCATATTTGGTGCAGTGAGATAACTCTAAATGCTGTTACCTAGCACAGATTAATTGAAATCAGTAGAACTCTAATTATCTACAATTATGAACCTCCATTCATTTTAATGTGTGTGTGTGTGTTGCGTCGTTACGGTCGTGACCGACTCTTCGTGACCCCATGTCCATGGAGTTTTCTTGGCAGGAATCCTGGAGTGCTTTGCCAGTTCCTACTCCAGGTGCCTGCAGCACCTGGTATTCCCTGGTGGTCTCCCATCCAAGTACTAACCAGGGCTGACCCTGCTTAGCTTCTGAAATCAGGCGAGATCGGACGTGCTTAGGGCATATAGGCAGCTCATTCATTTTAATATATCTATCCAAAGTAGGATTTATTTATTTATTTTATTTATATACCGTGACCATCTAGCAGAAAGCTACTCTGGGTGGTTTACAAACATAAACAAAATATAATAAAACACATTATACAACTTAAAATAGTAAATAAACAAACTAATCAATCAAAGCCAACATAATATAAATCAAAGAATGGCAAGCAAGCACACAAAAAATCAAAACAATTCAGCAATTTAAAATAAAATACAAAGAAAAAGAGCTGACAAAGAATTATAAGGTGGAAAAGAAGAGTAGCGTCCCACTTATATTAACAAGTTGGAATTGAATGATCAGAGAAGGCCAACCTATAAAGCCAGGTTTTCAATAATTTCTTAAAGGCTTGTAGTGAGGGTGCCAGGCAAATCTCTTGCAGAACCTGCTTCCTCGAGTGGGGTGCGCCCATGAGAAGGCATGATTCCTTGTTGCCACTTTCCAGGCCTCCCTCAGGGTCGGCACCTGCAGATGGCCAGCCTGGCTTGAACGAGTGATCCTGGCAGTTCTTCTTGGAGGCAGCCATTCTGGCAGATACTGAGGTCCCAAACCGTTTAGGGCTTTATATGTTAATCTTGAAGTCAATGCGGTAGTGAATTGGCATCCAGTGCAGAGTGGCCAGTACAGAGGTAATATGCTGGAACCTTTTCAACCATGTTAACAGTCTGGCCACTGTATTCTGCATTAGCTGCAGTCTCCATTAGGGATGGGCTATTTGTTTTGGAAGCTACTGGTTCCGAAACGATCTGTGCAAGCCCAGGTGGTGTTCGGAAGCCTCCAAAATGCAATAAGCTAAGAAATGGTTACACAGTACTACTTCACATCTTTGGGAGTGTTGGTTAGGTAATAGGAGAAGAATCCTATCACCCAGAACTGTATCTGCAGTTGCATCTTTATAGAAAGCAAAAACAACTACATGTTTTCTTTTTCTTGGAATGTTGCAAACTTTGTCTTGCAGTATCTTGGCTTTGGAACACCTTCAAATCTAGGCAAAGGCCGAAGAGCTGCTGCGGCTGCAGACCTGGCCAATCTAGGTGGCGATTCCAGCACACAACAGGATTTGGAAGAAAAAGACCGCTTGCTTCGCCACGTGGAAGCACGAGACCTGATTGAATTTGGCATGATTCCTGAATTTGTTGGACGCTTGCCAGTGGTGGTTCCCCTGCATAGCCTTGATGAAAAAATACTTGTACGGATCCTAACCGAGCCCCGGAATGCTGTAATTCCACAGTATCAAGCATTATTCAGTATGGACAAGGTTTGGCTCTTCTCTTGCGACTTGACAGTACTTGGTTGGGTATTTTGTCTGAGTATTAATTTTAAAATGGTGAGTTAACAAGGCTTTTAAAAACAACATGTCCATTGTTGTACTCAAATATAGATATGTGATATATTAAAGTTGTTGTTAAAATCACATAAAGTCTAAATATAACAAAAGTACACATAGGTAAACAAAGCTGGGGACAATTATATTATGGTGGACAATTAAACTGTTAGAAAAATGTAATTTTGCCTTCTGTTTTTCAGTGTGAATTGAGTGTTACTGAGGATGCCCTGAAAGCTATAGCGAGACTGGCTCTAGACCGCAAGACTGGTGCTAGAGGTCTTCGATCTATAATGGTAAGTGTGTGTGGCCTTTCCTTGCTACTCTTGATTATCTCTAGTGCAGACATTAGTTTTATATGTCAAAATCCCCTTCTTTACATTGAAGATAGTTTTACTTTCACAAAAGAAGGGTTTTAGTAATTCGATCTCCGATGGGCAGTTATCTTCAATGCAGCCTTGTTTTAAAAACAACGAAATCTGGTTAATTTTCTCATATCGAGAACATTCTTCTTGATACGTTTTAGCTTCTGTTTGCAGGAAACCTTTCCTTAAAATTCTCCATGTGCATCCTCACCAGCATTTTAAGTGCTACAATCCCAATGATGTTGTTGGTCATTCTAAGTATGTAAACTAGCTCTGAGACAATAAGGTACATAAGCAGAATCTGATAATGGTATCAGAAAACAAAAAGAAACAAACATGTGTTCAGGTCTGCTTAAATCAAAGCTGGGCTCTCTTTTTGAAAGGGAACACGGAGGCATGGTTGCATTCTGGACGTTCTCTTCCACATCATTCACATCAACAGGATGGACCTGTATAGGAGGAGCACTATCTCCTTTCATAGCTCTTAACTTACTTGTTGGGATTTATAGAGAATAACTTTGCCAGGAGGAAGGTCATATCTGCCTGTCTCCCAGTGCTCTTGTATGATTTCCAATACTTTCCTTCTTGAACTCACAGTCACAGCTTGCATTGCAGTAGGCCCATTGTTTTTAAGGAGGCATTAGAACTGGCATGATCAGCGTAAGTGGAGACATGTACCAATGCTTCATACATGCTGGAGCTCACCAGAGGTGGTGCTGGATGATAGCGGGTTCTCCCCACCCCACCCCATTTTTGTTTCTATAAAGAATTGTACTTTAAGGAATGAAATTCTTCAGAATACAGTTTGTACTTGTTATGCACCTTGCTCATGTGACATTTTTACCTCTTTTGCTACACTGCTGCAGTGGGCAGAGGTTCCTATCTCACGTTAAAAGAGTGTATTTACTAGTGGTGATAATAAAGACGTCAGGCTAGGGCAGCAGGACTGTGATAAGACTTGTGACAGGTGTATTTAAACCTTGGAATCACAGGTAAAATTCCACAGGAGGAATTTTAGCATGTTTTTCTTTGCTAGCTGTGTGTTGGATCAAATACGCTGAAGTCTGTTGTGAATGGGATTTTGATGATTATTTTGTTCCTCAACCTTAGGAGAAATTACTGCTGGAACCAATGTTTGAAGTGCCCAATTCTGACATTGTATGTGTGCAGGTTGACAAAGATGTTGTGGAAGGCCAAAAAGAACCAGGATATGTCAGGTAATGTTTGAATGTAAACACTAGATTGGATTAATCACAGAAATTGACATCATTTCCAGATGTTGGGTCTTTTTAATATTGCATTTGTGACTTTTCTTTGCTTCCTTTTCTCCCTTCCTCTTCCTTCCTTTCTTTCTTTCTTCCTCCCTCCTCTCCTTTCTTCTTTCCTTCCTCATTTTCTTTCTTTCTTCCTCCCTTCCTCCTCCTCTCTTCTTTCTTTCTTTCTTTTTCTTTCTTTCTCTCTCACTCTCCCTTCCCCCATCTTTCTTTCCCTCCTCCCTCCTCTCCTTCCTTCCTTACTCTGCCTCCCTCCCTCCCTCCTCTTCCTCTCCCTCCCCCCTTTTCCTCTCTCTCTCTCTCTGCTCAGTCCTTCCTGTCCACGCTTTCTCACGCTAACTCTCAAAACAAGGAGCTCAGACGCTGGTGGCAGAAAGCAGAGGGGCAGCATCCCTTCCCGCTGGAAGGACACTCGGGAACTTTGCTGCCTTCCAGACACTTTCATCGGAGCCTGGGAGAACGATCGGGTCCTGCTGCCTCCCTGCCCAAGCCGAGGGGGACGGGGGAGGGAGGTCAGGAGGGATTGCAAAGCTTTGGCAGATCAATAGACGGGGATATCGGAAGGGAGAAAAAAGCAAGCAGGGAACACATTGCAGATGAGAGGAGGGAAGGAATGGGGAAGGGAGGTGGGAGGACCCAAATGCAGGCAACGCAGGCGGCAGCTGAGGAGGAGCGCCTGCTTGCCCCCTAAGCTCCGGTGCAGCAGCATGCCTGCTCGCCCAACCCACCCACCCAGCTCCACGGCGCTGGCGGCACCAGAGGAGGAGAAGTGCCCGCTCCCCCCCCCCAAGCTCCACGGCGCTGGCGGCACCAGAGGAGGAGAAGTGCCCGCTCCCCCCCCCAAGCTCCACGGTGCTGGTGGCGGCGGCCCGCCTGCACCCCCATCCACCCACCCCCAAGTTCCGAAGCGGCGGTGGCGGCCTGCCTCAACCCCCGCCCACCCACCCCCAAGTTCCGAAGCGGCGGTGGCGGCCTGCCTCAACCCCCGCCCACCCACCCCCAAGTTCCGAAGTGGCGGCCCCGGAGTTCTGAAGCGGCGGCGGCGGCAGCCCGCCCATGCACCCAAGTTCCGAAGCGGCGGCGGGGAGGGAGGGAGGGAGGGACCGGCCAGCCAACCGTGGGCCAGTGAAAATGGCCTGGTGGGCCAGATTTGACCCGCGGGCCGGACTTTGGGCAGGCCTGTGTTATGTTATTCCCACCTTGTTTCTCATTGTCCCACTTTTCAAATATATGTTACAATGAGAAATACAGTATGGGCATTGGTATCAAAATACTAAACTCTGTAATTCTGGCTTAGGTGTCAAGACATTTGAATTCCAAGGTCCATTATTCGTGATTTTCCTTTCTCAAATGAATTTCTCTTTTAGTTCTTACTGGAAATATTTGACTTCCCTATATTTAATTTTAGGGCTCCAACAAAAGATTCTTCTGAAGAAGAATATGATTCAGGAGTAGAAGAAGAAAATTGGACTCGACAGGCTGATGCTGCAAACAATTAAATAACATCAGATTTTCTGCAGAAAATGCACTTAATGTTTTTTTTTTAATTTTGAGACCACACTTGACTTTGCCACCTATTAATTACATTGGATCTCTCTTGAATACAATGCATGATCAGAAAATGGCAGCGTTAATGGAAAGCAGATCATGTATTTTTTTTGGAATATCACATTGATTTTTTCAATGGACTTGGACTTCTGTGACATAATATTCAGAAATGAATTGTACAGTGCATTACACTTCATTCAGTTTTGAAAAGCAAGGTTACCTTTTTTAAAAAACCTCTGAGATGCAACGGAGGAGGGGGAGGACTTTGCATAAACACTTTCTCCCCTGCAAGAGTCACTGTCCCTCCCCTTGACTCTCTTGGGGGAGACTTTTATACTGGAGGTGCTGCAGACATGAGGCACTTAACACTCATGTTTGCTGGTGTGCTCTGTTACATACTCCCCAACCCTAATAGAAGCTCGTTGTGGATGACGGTTGCAGATAATTAGATGACTCCAGCCGTGCTCCGTTGGGAACGCCTCTCACTCTTGGCCAAGTAGAATTAGTACTACTTTTAGAAGTTGAAAGCAGGCCAGCTTCCACGTAACAGTGATCTAGTCATGGAGTCAATGGGTTAGTCACATAAAGAGCAGGCAGGGAGAACAAGTGAGTGCATTGCACAGCAGCCTCACAGTTGCTGTCTGACGTGACAGCATTATTAGGGACTAGGGGGTGCATTTCAGTAAAAAAAAAAAACATGATGGCTGGAAACAAGAATGAACCGTGTGAAAAGGGAAGAGTTTGAGGAGGTTTAGAGGAACAATGCTGCCCCTCAAAAGCCACTTTTTTGCACTTAAATGGTTCCAAATAATGGTCCCAAATAATTTTCAGCTCAGCCGGAATTGATTCAGTTCTTGAATGCAGTATAGCTGTTGTCAATAGCTAAACAATTTTACAATAATGACATTCTATATAAATTGAGCCTGGAAATAAATATATATATAAAAATAAAGATTCACTATTTTGAATATCTTTCCTTCCTTCAGTTTGAAGACCTTTCAGTATGTGTTAAATATCTCTTTCTGCTTTAAATGCAATGAATGCTAGAGGTAACTGTCACATTTATTATGGAAACTGCCCTTAGAAACCAGATATTAGAGGCTTAAAAGAATATCGTGCTTCCTGGTGTGCAAACACCATAGTAGGCAGATTCTAACCAGCAGAACTGCTCTAAAATTAAATAGTTGGTGAATTAGTGCCCTATTTCAGAGCCTCTTGTGCCACATAATGCAGTGCATTAAATGATTGGGTGTAATTCCAAAGAACAGGTTAACAGGGAGCTTGCCATACCTTTCTTGGAGGGAATAATGGTTTACAGGAAGAAATAAGATCGTAAAATATTTGAAATTCTATACCAGTATTTTAATAGAGTACATTTTATTGAACGTACTGGAACCCTCATGCATCAGTTTTTTGGTGCCAGCCTACCTTATTACTTTAAGAGGCACAAGGAAGCAATGTGTAACTGTATAATTTTAAAGTAATCAATAGTAAACTCTTTGCACAAAATTCTTATTTAAGTTATAAGCTTAAACACTGCTCCAGCTTGTTAATTTTAACTTTTAGCAAAGCAGAGAACAATATTCTGCTTTACAGATTCCCTGGATACTTTAGCAGAGTATTTGTAAAAACCCAAAAGGAATTGTATGTTTTTGATTTCTGGAATTAAAATCTATATATACATATGTTTCCGTTATGTTGAGAAGTGTTTAAAAAGGGTTTGGGTGAATTTGGTTGCTGTTAATTGTTGACTTAGGCTTGTTGTTAATGTAAACAAGTCCCGTGGCCCCCAATCACTGGTGGGAGGGAGCAGGTGTGGAGGAGGAGGAGGAGCCATGTCTTTTCCAAGCCAGTTAAAGGCAAAAGTCCTTTCCATTCTTCTCATTTTGAAGCTCTCGGTTGCTACTGCATGCAGATTAATCTGAACTCAGAACCGGAGTTGGAATGTGGAGTGCTAATATTAAAGGCAACAGATTTCTCAAACCAGTGATATTTTCCCTAGACATCTTTTGCCATGCATGAACTTTTTGGTTCAGCTTTGAAAAAGAAGGTATTGCCCTCGAAATATTAGCAATGTTTTGTTATTTAACTAGTAGCCTAAAGGTATCACCCTAGTCTAGTCTTGTATTTGGTTTTTTGTGATGGCTATATGGCTCCCCAACTTGCTTTCCCCATGCAGTTTGGAATAGAGAACACCAAGTTCTTCCCATTTAAAACTGTAGTACAGTACCATAAAACATTCTCATTGGTTTCTTTAGGTATTTGATAACACCTCTCCTATCTGGTACCGGAAATACAAACAGACCCACAGAAATTAGTGACATAAGTCCTGTTTGGTTAAGGAAGAATATACAAATTTGCACCCTTGAACAGTACAGTCCATTATATCGCTCTAAATGTTTTCTTATCTCCCTGAAAGACGTTGCATAAATGGGGATCCATAGCTGCAAAAGTAAACTGCCTAATAATGTGTAATAAGACCAACTTGATATTTAGGCACCGGAATGACCTGATTCTGTATGTCAGTGTTAGTACTGACATACGTATGAGGAGCAGCCCCACAATTTACAAGCCAAGATTCAGTGATTCAGTTGAGCCATGGGAGATAGAGCACAACAGACTCAGCAGCTTAAGAAGAGCCGCTAGTTACATGGCTGGTAGCTGTTCCGGTCGTGCAATGTTTTTCTAATGATGAGAGAAACATCATTTTCTGGTTCAGTGTGTCCATTTTACTATACCTTTTTATTGTTATGCATCATGCAACATGAAGAACCCTGAGAATTTCAATTATTTTATTGAGTAGTTCAAAACTAAGGAAAGTAATTAAGAATGAGTAAAGTTGAAAAGAGTGGGAGCAATTCCATTAAGAAAGTAATTAACAAAAGGGAATGAAAGTAAATTTGAAGAAAAATAGTTTTAAAAAGAAAGACTAAAGACAGAATGGGTAATGTAAGTAGAGGAAAATTAAGCAAGGAGAGTAACTGAAGTAGAAAAAAGAATTAAGTGTATAAATGTAGAATTAAAGTATATTTTTAAAAAGTAATAAATGAAATAATGAGTTACTAGAAAAAAGTAAAGTGATTAGTTTACAAAGAAATGAGTAATTAGGAAATAATTTTGTATTGAAGAAAGTAAATAATTCAAGTAGAAAAAGAATGAGTGATTTGGAAAAAATGAATATTACATTAAAAAGAGTAGTAAAGATAGCATAGAAAAATTTATTAAGAAGTTGAAAAAGGAGTTGCAAAAAGTAATTGAAGTTAAAAATTAAAATGTGTAAAAAAAGTAATAAGACCAGCTTGACTTTCAGGCACCAGAACCACCTCGGGGTTGGAGGGAGGTCAATATATGAACTTCAGATGGGCACCACATTCGGGATCTGTAGGCATGACATCCTCCTGCCACTCCTCTTGGTGAACATCCATAAGGATGCTCCCAAGTTTGAAACTGCTCCTGCTGGTGTAGATTTTGGCGTTGGCTCTATCAAGCGCAGTAAGAAGACGTTCCTTTTGCTGTGACAATCTTCATCGCGGGAGGTGTGGCCGGAGAACATACCGGGGGAGGGGCCCAGGGGCAGGTGGTGCCAACCACGCCCGGGACCTCCTTGGACGCCTGCCGGTGGCGCGCGGAAACGCAGCCCTTGACCTCCGAACGCCTAGGGGGCGCTACGCTTCCCGCGCTGCTCCGCCTCCCCACCGGAAACGCGTCGCCTGAGCGCCAGGCCTGGCGGGCCTCCCGAGGCGGTTGGGATGAGGCCTCCGCCGCCGCCGCCGCCGCCGTTCCCGCCGCCCTTCTCGGGGCCGCCTCCGTCCCGTGGCTTCCCTTCCGCGGGGGGGGCTCCGCCGGGGGGTTCTTTGGGCGGGCGGTTGCCCGCTCCCCCTCCCCCTCCCCCTCCGCCCTTCCCGACGACTCCAGCGGGAGGCCTCGGCCTGCCTTCTCCGCCGGCTTACCCGCCGCCGCCGCCGCCTCTCCTCCCGCCCCACCTCCCGCCGTGGCCCCCTCCGCCCCCGCCCCCGCCTCTTCCTCCTCGTCCCCCGGAGCGGCCCTTGGCCCGGTGGCGGCCGGAGGCTTCGCCCCCGCTCGGAAGGGAGCGCGCCGGCCCCCCGCTGCCGCCCGAAGGCCCGGCCCGGCCCGGCGGCGCCAGGAGAGAGGAGGCCGGCGGAGGAGGAGGAGGCGGGGGCGGCGGGGGCGACCCGTGGCTGAGCCGCTTCTTGGCCCGACCTCGGGGGCCCCCTCCGACGCCTCCTCCTCCCCCTTCCGGGCCCTCCGCCTTGGGCCCCAGCCGGCAGGCGGCGCGGGTGGCGGCCGAGGCGCTGCGGCTGGTGGCCCGCCTGTCGGCCCAGCGCGGGGCCTGGCGAGAGCGGGGCGGCGTCGCGGCGGCGGCGGAGGAGGAGGAGGCGGCGGCGGCGGCCGAGAGCGAGGCGCTGCTGGCGGAGCTGCGGCAGGTGACGCGGCCGCTGCGGAGCGAAGGGCCCGCCGGTAACCCCGGCAGCCCCCGTAGTGGCCCGGGGGGGCTGGGCCTTCTCCTCCGCCTCCGCCTCCACAGGAGCGGCCAGAAGCGGCGGCGGCGCCGGCAAGGGAGGCAGGAGGCCCGCCAGGCCCGAGCGGCGGCGGCGGCGCGCGTGGCCGAGCGGGAGGCGCAGATCGAGCGCTGGCGGGCCAGGAGGGCCCAGGAGGTGGAGGACCGGCGCCGGGTGAGTGGGAGGGGAGGGAGGCCCCGGCCCTGAATCCGGAGGGCAGCCTTTGGGGACTCGGCGTGAGGCCGGCCCGCGGCACTGGGGGGAGGGGGGGGGACACACCTTGGGCGGCCTTGGTTTTCTCGTGTTGACATCGCCCCCCTCGCCCGGAGGGTCCCTCCCTCCCGTGGCTTCTTTTAGGACCGGAGCTCCCCAACCCCCGGCGGGAGGGGGGAGGTCTTTTCCTACGAAGTCGTGGCTCGCCTTGGATGCGTTGCAGCCCTTGCTGAATCATTCCCTCCTTGCCTTTCCCGGGGCGATGATCAAATTAGCGAGTGAGTGTGAGGAACAGGCCCATTGGGGGAAGGCAGAAGCCTCTGCTTTCTGAGAAGGGACAGCTTCATCCCACTAAAAGCGCTTTTTGATGAAAACGTGATGGGGCCCACGGATTTCTTGATTATTATAAAAGAGAGTTTCTCAGAAAATGTTTAAGTATCTAGAATTAACAAGTCATAATTCATCTCCACAGTATTAAATGCAAATAAATTCCAAACCTCATTCTGTGTGAGAGTTCAGTAACTGCCACCAACAGTTCCAAGGCTGAAGACTCTTAGCCCACGTTTTTTCTTCAAAATTCAACCAGTTTTTATTAACATCATCAGGAATGGAATTCCTTCCATGTAGTCCTTTACATTACCACAAGATGCTGGGAACAGACACCAGGAATTTATTTTTGTTTATTTTAGAGTATTTTTACCCCACGTTTTTCCTTGGAAAAAGGACCCAGTGCGGCAATGACAATGTGTGTTGTGACTAGAAGCCTGTGAGAAAGAAATTTTGTTTGCTTCTCTCTGACTGATAAGGCATCTGATAAGGCTCAACAGACAACTGGAAAAATCAGACATAGAAGCTAACTACCAAGTATTACAAATTCCATTTTCCACCACAAATCTTTATGGCATTACATTTCTGATGACAGAAATACAGGATGTTATCAGTCCTACATTTTTACTAAGCAATTTGTTTAGCTTAACTGTGACTTACTACAGTTATAAACTTATTAAATAAACATTTGCTAACTTAAGCTTTGAGGTGGAGAAATACCAAATAGCAGCATTGGATATATGCTTTCCTTGGCAACTCCATGCTTCGAGGTTAGGTTCCCAAGTAATTCCTTGCATCCCTGTTGTTTGTAAAGCCACAGGAGGGTGGCCAGATCCTTCCCTTGAAGAAGCACTGTCTCCTGAGAAGTCTTCATCTGTCTTGATCCAAGGACGGGTCCCCTCCCTCAGCTGGGTGTAGGAAATCTAGTTTGGCTGGCTGGTGACTTTATTTTTGGCTGCAACGTAACTTGGCAGAGCAGACATGAGGCTTAGCTGAAGTTGGGGGCTTGTTCTGGGGCTTTTCTCTTGTTTGTCCTGGGCAAAAATGGTAACCATGCCAAGTTTGGCCACATTTGAAGCAATCTAATGGGGTACTTCCTGCCGGTAGTTCACGTGGTGGGGTGGAGTACTTAAGTTTTCCACTTCTTGACAGCTCCTTCCCCCTTCTGTGAACCTGTTCTTTGCCAACCCTCTGTTTTCTGTGCATTCCTCTGCTTAAAATCCCATAATTGATCAGTGGCTAGGGCCAGCTCCTGACAAGTAGCGAGTTGCTTTTGAAGCAGAGACATATGACGCTCAGGAGGCATTAAATTAATAAACTGCTGACAAAAAAACCCCCAGTGATTTCTGTTACACTGGTTGTGTTTGCAGTTTGCAACCATTTGTTTAGCTCCATCCTCAGTCTGTATGCTAGGGCTGAAAAACTCCTTCAGCTGCCAGCTTATCACCCTAAATTTAGCCCTCAAAGCCTCCACAGTATAGCCATAACTGCTTGACAACCTTCTTAAATTCCAGCCATGATGTCTGAAGTGCCCCTTACACACACTGGGTTTTCACTCACTGCCACCACCAGATTAACTGGACACTTGTATGTATTTGAGAGAGAGTCACACCAGGTTATATAGCTTTAAAACAAAACATGAGACATTTATTAGTTTACAAGTAGATGATCAGTATTATGATAGCTTTAGCCGATGTTATTGTATTGCATACATGAAATCTTATAATAATGTGTTTCCTTTATAAACCAGACCCTTTTCAGTGGCAGGATCTCCCACCTGACCAACTGACAATCTAAATGACTCTCATCTCTCTTAGCTGAACTCTCAGCTCTAACACAAACTGAACTCCCCATCACCCATTAGGTTCCAATATATAACATTCTTAACCACTCCCACCTGCTTGGTGATTGGCTATTCAAAACACACTCATGAATATTTATCCTTGTTTTACCCTTTTCGCCACAACATCTCAGCAACAAGATCCATCAAACTTCTGCTCATTTTGGTTCGAAGCAATTCCAACCAATTGTCCTGGGGTGCCTTAATATCCCCACAAACATTCTGGAAGTTAGTTGGGAAAGTTAAAGTTTCCTGAGGAGCTTGGTAAGTTGACAACAGCTTTCTGTCCAAATGCAATACATCTGCATTCTGGGCTGCTTGCTTCCTTAGTAAAGCACATATTTCCCTTAGATATTCTTGCTGGCTTTCTATCCAGCACCTTTGTGTTAGGCATAACTGCTGTATCACCCGTATCTGGTCGTCCACTCTGGGTTTGGGTTGTGGAGGTACGAATGCTGTTGGGAAATTTGAACTCCCATTGTCCTGGTCATCTCCTTTGTCCTCATCTTCCCCATCTCCACCACCATCAGCCTCTTCCTCGGAATACATCTGCGCCTGACCTCCACTTGCTCCTTGCATACCCCTAACTGGCACCAGCTCTCCTTCGTTCCCAACAATGAAATCCGTCTTATCAGGGTTGGAAAAAGGGTCACACTGACAGATGCATTGCATGTGAAAATCTACATCCTGCCATCCTGACTGCACAAAACAATAAACATCTGTTCTTGGTCAAAATATTTGAATATGGTAAAGCATTCCAAATATGGTTCTAGCTAGCCACCATGCAGTCTGAACTGCACAACTGTGACTCCACACAAAATTTCAAGGGGGGTGGTGAGTGGTCATAAGATTCCAATGCTGCCAACCATGTAAATAACTCCTCCAAAAAGGCTGTGCCACTAGGCAAGACAGACACTCTGATTCCAGCCCTTCAGCTCTCTTGATCCACCTGGGTCAGGGTGAAAACCCAGAGAATGCATGAAGTGAAACGATGGGCAAGTATTTTAAAACTAGATTTATTAGCCTGTGTAGGCTCAAACCTAAAATCCACTGCTTGTGTACTTTGAGAACTTGTACACCAACCAGGACAGGTAGGAAATCCCACAAAACTTCAAAGTAGCAAATGTAGCCAAAAAAGTCAGGCACATTCTTCAGACACTCTTTCCTCCCCTGTCTTCACTGAATACACCTTGGTACAATATTCAAAAGATATTAAAAATATGAAGGGCAATGTAGTTTTTGATGGCCTGGTGTCAGATCCCTTCAACATCAGAAGCGAAGTGAGGCAGGGCTGTCTCCTTGCGCCAACCTTGTTTGGGATCTTCTTTGCTATCATGCTGAAGTATGCTTTTGGAACTTCAACAGAGGGTATCTATCTCCGGACCAGATCAGATGGAAAACTCTTCAATATCTCTAGATTGAGAGCAAAGTCTAAGGTACAGGTGAAGTGTTTGCAGGATCTCCTCTTCGCTGATGATGCCGCCATTACTGCTCACTCTGCCGAAGATCTCCAACAAGTCATGGACCATTTTAGTAAAGCTTGCAAAGATTTGGGGCTAGAAATCAGCCTGAAAAAAACACTAATAATGGGCCAGAATGTGGACTCTCCTCCTCACATTACAATTTCTGCAAAAGAAGAAGTTGTCCATGACTTTGTGTATCTTGGCACAACTATCTCAGATATACTCTCACTAGAGTCTGAGCTGAATAAACGTATAGGTAAAACAGCTACTATGTTCTCCAGACTAACAAAGAGAGTATGGCTCAACAAGAAGCTGACAGAAAATACAAAGATACAGGTCTATAAAGCTTGTGTACTGAGCATACTTTTGTATTGCAGCAAGTCTTGGACCATCCATGCCCGACAGGAAAGAAAGCTTAATACCTTCCATATGCGCTGTCTTAGGCGAATATTCAACATTACCTGGCACGACAAAGTTCCAAATAGCATAGTCCTGAATCGAGCTGGAATCCCTAGCATGTACACTTTATTGAAACAGCGACGCCTACGCTGGCTTGGACACGTTGTGAGAATGGATGACGGCCTGAGCCCAAAAGATCTTCCATACGGAGAACTAGTGCAGGGAAAGTGCCCCAGAGGGAGACCAGAGCTGCGATATAAGGATATCTGTAAGAGGGACCTGAAGGCCTTGGGAATGGACCTCAACAGTTGGGAAACCCTGACCTCCGATTGCACTGTCTGGAGGCAAGAGATACAGCATGGTCTACATAAATTTGAAGAGGCATTTGTCCAACAGGCAGAGGAAAAGAGGCAGGCACGGAAAGAATGAAACTCGAGGACCGGACAAGAAACAGAATACATCTGCCCCCACTGCAGTAGAGACTGCCATTCTCGAATTGGTCTATTTAGGCACACTTGGTGTTGTTCTTGAGATCTCTACTCCAGCCATGATACCATAGTCTTTTGAGACCGAAAGATGCCAATGCCATTAAAAATAATAAAAAAGACAAAAGACAGTTGTACCTTCTCAGTATTACAAAGCAATGCATATTAAAATCCTTTAAGGCAGTTAAAATATATAACCAACCCTTTTCTAGCATCGAATCTAAATGATTCTAAGTAATTATCTTAGAGACTTTAACAAGCTGCTTCAGGCAAAATGCCACAAGGGGCTTGTTCGTAGCCCCAGTTTACTCTCCTGTCATGTAGCTCTGGGCGTCCCAAAAGCAGCGTGGCTGGAGAGTAAACTGGAGCTATGGAGGAACCCCCAAGCCGCTGCCTCCCCTTCTTCGCCCAGAGCTGCTCACGGAGCCATTTTAGTGGTCACAAAACAGCTCCATGAAAACAGCCATTTGGGGAGGCTCCCTTGTAGCCCCAGTTTACTCTCAAACCACGCCACTCTGGGCATCTCTCTAAAAGGTTTGCCATCACTGTCCTAGGCGTTAATCAATCTATTCCAAGTTCTTTGTTCTGTAACTCCTCCTTTAGGAATATTTTATTTTATTTATATTTATATACTGCCCAACTTTCCAAGGAACTCTGGGTGGTTCACAACAAAAGTATCTGTACAGATAATCATACAAACATGTATACAACGAACCAATCAATCAAAGCATTAAAATCAATGAAACATAGGATATAGGATGGTGGCAAAAATGTAACTCCTTCCACAGTCAAGTCTGTACTTTCCTACAACGTGGTGGGAACCAACATCTCAGAAATGTGTGTTATGATCAGAGGCCTCTCTGAGAAATGAAACTTTGGTTACTTCTTTCTGGCTGTTAAGATACCTGCAGATCCTGCTAACCAAACTGAAGCAGGAAAGTTGCAGACACAGAAGCTAACAGCCTAGCATTACAAATTCCATTTCACCACGGCAAGTCTCTGTGGCATTACAGTGGGCATATAGTTTGCAGTTTGAAGCACTTTTTTGCAGTCCTGAGCAGATTATGGGGAATAGCACTCCAGCCTGCCACCAGACCATGCCAAAGCTAGATTTTTTTGATCTAGCACTGGGGCTGCTGCTTTTTAGGACCAGGCAGGAGTGACTCCCCAACAGACAGACAATAGGGTCCAGTCTTGCAAATGCCATCAGACATGCACTGTTACACTCACAGCTTCCCAGGGATCCAGCCCTCAACCTGGGACTTGCTTTAAACAAGACAATTCGGGCATGGGTTTATTATTTAAATTGTATAAATTTATTTATTTATTTATTTGATTTATATATCTCCCATCTGGTGGTAAGGTTTGGGATATTTGACTGTGTGTCCATGTGTTCAGTTTTGTTCTTGTGTGATTTATGTTTTCTTTTTAGGAAGAAGAACTTAAAGCTGCTGCAGATAGTGTGTTGTCTGAAGTAAGGAAAAAACAAGCAGACACAAAACGCATGACAGAAATTCTGCGTGGATTAGAAAAACTTAGGAAACTAAGAAAAGAAGCAGCAGGAAGGAAAGGTAATTTGTCTGAGAATTACTGATAAATATTGTTTGTTGCAATAATTTGGGCTGATATATTGCAATAACCAGGGGCAGCTGGGTTCTGGAGTAATCGGAAAGTGCTTTGAACACACACACACACACACACAACACACACACACACACACACACACACACACACACACACACACACACACACACACACACACACACACACACACACACACACACGAATATCTGAACCAGCGGAGGAACTCCCCCCTTATGTGGGGAGGCCTCCTTTTATTAACCTTCTACCCTAGGTGATTAGTATAGCTGATTACATCATTTCTTTGTGTCGCAGCAATAAATTCTCCAAATTTAGTTAAAGAGGCGTTACATGGGAGGTCTACATTATTATGCATTAATACGTGCATTGTGCATTGCTCTAATTAGTAAGCTTTAGCTTTGTGGTAAGAGACATTTCTCCAATTGGCAAACTTAACTAGTAATGGTAGAAGACAATGAGATCACTTTTTGGCAAGCTTAACCAAGGAAATAATGAGGTAATGGGGGGCCAGTGGGCTGGTACAAACTTTTTCTGCTGTTGCAGGGAACTCAGACTTTTGTGTTACAAACTGAGCATTTCAGTTGGATTTATCATGCTTCCTATCTCTTACACTTCAGGTTTCCCAATAAACTGGCTTTGATGTCAATGGCAATTACGTAGACTTGCACAATTACAAGAAAAATTTGATTCCTGTCTAGATGCCCTCTGAGAACCTAACCATAAAATATTTCACAATTTCATCCTTGGTCTTAAGCTCCAGCATATATGATACATTCTCATGATCAGTTTTTCTTCTATCCCTAGTAATAACACATCTAATTCAGTTTTTTGTTCATAAAAGCCTTCTTTTTTATCTTTATAAAACCTCGACTTCAGTTGCAATCTCATTCACTAGGCTAACATCACATTTTGCTTTTTTTAATTCTTCTGTCTTTAACCCCCTTTCTTTAATACATCTTGATATCTCAGTAGTTTATTATACTCAACAATGTAATATAATGGTTGTATAAATGCTTCTATTGGAATCACCCAACCTGGTATGTTTCTATATATTTGTTTCTGGATATTTTCCCAGACCTACCAGAATGCTTTCCTGATCAATGCTGTCATTACAAGAAGTCAACATGGGTTTCTTAAAAACAAGTCATGCCAGATTAATTTGATCTCCTTCTTTGATAGAATTACAGGCCTGGTGGATGAGGGGAATGCTGTGGATATTGCTTATCTGGACTTTAGTAAGGCCTTCAATAAGGTTCCCTATGATATTCTTGGTAAGAAGTTAGTAGAAAGTGGGATAGATAGTGCTACTGTTAGGTGGATTTGTAATTGGTTGACTAATCGCACCCAAAGGGTGACCATAAATGGCCTCTCTTCAGCTTGGAGAGACGTGACCAGTGGGGTGCCCCAGGGTTCTGTTCTGGGTCCAGTGCTGTTCAATATCTTTATTAATGATGTGGAGGAAGGAATAGAGAGTATGCTAATTAAATTTGCAGATGATACCAAATTGGGAGGGGTTGCTAATTCCTTAGAGGATAGGATGAAAATTCAAAAAGACCTTGACAGATTAGAGTGCTGGGCCAAAGCCAACGGAATGGATTTCAACAGAGGGAAATGTAGGGTGCTACATCTAGGTAAAAAGAATGAATTGCACAGATATAGGATGGGGGATATATGGCTGGAGAATAGTACCTGTGAAAGGGATTTGGGAGTCTTAGTGAACCACAAATTGAACATGAGTCAGCAGTGTGATGCGGCGGCCAAGAAAGCCAATGCAATTCTTGGTTGCATCAACAGAACCATAATGTCTATCTAGATTAATGGAAGTGATAGTACCACTCTATTCTGCTCTGGTCAGACCCCACCTGGAGTACTGTGTCCAGTTCTGTGCACCTCAATTTAAAAAGGATGTTGACAACCTCGAGCGGGTGCAGAGGAGGGCGACCAAGATGGTTGAGGGTCTGGAGGAAATGTCTTATGAGGAACGGCTTAGGGAACTGGGAATGTTTAGCCTTTGTAAAAGAAGGCTGAGGGGGGATATGATAGCGATGTTTAAATATTTGAAAGGATGTCATATTGAAGAGGGAACAGGTTTGTTTTCCATGGCTTCAGAGACAAGGACTCGGGGCAATGGTTTCAAACTACAGGAAAAGAGATTCCATTTGAACATTAGGAAGAACTTCATGACAGTCAGAGCTGTTTGGCAGTGGAATATGCTGCCACAAAGGGTGGTGGAGTCTCCTTCTTTGGAGGTTTTTAAGCAGAGGCTGGATGGCCATCTGTCGGAAATACTGTGATGGGGTTTCTGCATGGCAGGGGGTTGGTTGGGCTACATGGCCCTTGAGGTCTCTTCCAACTCTATGATTCTGTGATTCATATCATTGCCAAAATATTTTAGTTCATGGGTTTTTCTATACCTGGTAAAAGCATCCAACTTAATCCTAAATCATGTCCTTCTAAATTCAGGATCATCTGATTCTCTAATAAGATCCTTTCTCTTATTCACACAAGGGTACATGCTTTATAATAAAGTTCCCAAGCATTAAAATAAAAGTTAGCTCAGAATATCCCCTTGTGTCCTTCAGAGAGAGCAGTAAGAGAGTTCTTATGGCCAATAGAGGGCATAATAACATTTATTTGTTTTTAATCAATTTTGTTAGGCAGTCATGAGATGTTTTGTTTTTGTTTTGTTTTAAGATTGAAAAACAGGTTAGGAATTTTATAAACCAAAGCTGATTCAGGTTGTGCTTCGATGCTTACAATTTTTGCTGTATGTTTTGGGGTTTGTAGGTGTTTGCCCACCTCCTGCTGCAGATGAAGCTTTTGAAAATGAAGTCCAGGCCTTCAAGACGTTAATTAAAAAGCGGACAGAACTCTATGAAGCTGAAGAACGAGCTCTAAGAGTGATGCTGGAAGGAGAACAGGAAGAGGAGAGGAAAAGAGACATGGAGAAAAAGGAAAAGAAAGAAAAGGAAAAACTCTTGCAGCAAAAGCGTGAAATAGACTCCAAGTTGTTTGGGGATGCTGGTAATTTTCTGCCTCCTTGCTCAAGAGCTGTATATGCTTTGCTTATTTGTTTTCTTATTTACTTGTTTTAAACATTGCTGCATGTTTTTCTTGAAGTGCATGGTTGTTTGCTTTAAATATAAATTGTATTTAGGGCCATTCATATTACTTGTCTTTCACATTCAGATTTTATGCCATCTCTTTGGAACTTATGCAGCATCTCTTTATTTAAAAGTGAAAATGAAGTGTAGTCAGTAGCAAATAACATTTGATTTCAGTTTTTGACATAATGGATAGCTGATAAATACTAAATGTTGATTCCCTGTCTGGATCATATGTTGATTTTGTGTTTTATTCTTACCCTTTTGCCCGTGTTTGACAGATGAATTTCCTTTCACTCACATTTTGGAACCATTTACCCAGTATTACTTACAAGCTGAGTATTCTGTGTCATCTCTCATCCAAATAAGGTAAGAGTAAGCAATGTTACAGATTAGTTTGCTAGGCTTTGTGATTATAGAAATCTTGTTTAATTTTGAAACTTCATATCTGCTTTTGGTTAAGTCAGGCATATTATAATTTCATTATGATTGCCAGCAAGCTGTAGTCAATAAAATGGCTGGTGCATCCTGAGCTCCCTTGGCCTCAATTGGCGTCTAGGAGTCACCACAGGCAAGGAATTGGACGTCTTGATTTGTTCTTGTTCTGCTTTGCAGCAAGTTATTAAAATGTAGGATTGTTAGTTTGCTTTAAATGTCAATCTATGTTTGAGGCCATTTATATTGATTTTTTTTAAATTTTCAGGTTGTAAATTACTGTATTTCTCACTCTATAAGTAAGGGGAAAGGTCTGTGTGTCTTATAGTGTGAATACAATAGTCTCTGCTACATATACATTGGTACCTTGACTGACAACTGCTACATATACATTGTTATCTTGACTGACAACTGACAATTGACAACTGAGCCATTCTACTTACGAGCGAAAATCATTGGCAATCATTGGAAATGGATTTCCGAAGAAACTTGAGTTACGAACAAATGGATTTCCAAAAAACTCGAGTTACCATTTCCAATGTTTTCCTTTCAGTACAGATCTCTGCCCCTGGGAGGCCAGGGACATATACAGTACAGTACTGTATACTGCACAGTACTGTATATCAAGAGCAGCCAAAGGCACACAGCCCCGACAAACATCTGATTTTGACCGGTCAGACTGTCAAAGTCGGCTGGGGATACAGAGAGCAGCCTTTGGCTACCCTGGATCCTCTTGAATTTCTTGCTACACAAGCACCTCGCTGATACAGCAGCAAATTGCCTTCCAAGCCTCCCGCACTGGACAAAGGTCTGTTCACTGTGGTGAGCTGGCTGTTTTCAAAGTGATCTAGCCAGCTGTCATGGGCTAGATCGCTTTGAAACCCGCCCGCCCGCCACACTGAGAGGGTCGCTGCATTGGGGGTGGGGTGGGTTCAGAGCGACTAAGCCCATGACAGCTGGGCTAGATCGCTTTGAAAATGGCCTGCCAGCCACAGTGAGACAGACGGTCACTGCACTGCCCCTTCCACCTGCCAGAGCCTCGCCAGCATGCACCATGCGTGGCTCGGGCGGGTGAAAGGGAGGCGTATGCATGCTCACGCAGCTCACCCCTTCCACACACACCCCAGACCATGCCAGGATGCACTGATTGGGTGCATGCTGGCACGGCACGGGCAGGTGGAAGGGAGGTGCGTGCATGCTCGCATGGTTCACCCCTCCCACCTGCCTGAGCTGCCCGAACATGCACAGATCCTTCGGATTGGTGCATGCTCATGCAGTTCCAGCAGTCACCCCAACATTCACACATCACATGACCCTATCGCAGTGGCGGGTGGGTGGGTTTCAAAGGGCTAGAGCCGAACTGTCATCAGCTGTAGCCCTTTGAAACCCGCCCACTTGGCACAGCGAGAGGCTCCTCCTCCTCCTCTTCACCCGAGTCTCAGAGCAGAGACCCAGGCGAAGAGGAGCTGGCTGCCCCCTCAATCAGGGGAAACGAAGGCTGCTCTCTGCAACCCTTTGGGGAGCCGATTTTGACAGGTCCAACCTGTCAAAGTCAGCTGTTTGGCTGGGCTGCAGGAGAGTAGCCTTCACCTGCCCTTGATTGAGGGGGGATTGGGACAGCCTTCCCATAGGAATGCATTGAAAACCTATTAATCCATTCCCTCTGGAACAGATTAATTTATTTTCAATGCATTCCTATGGGAAACTGCTGCTCAGCTTACAAGCAGATCAACTTAACAAGCATGCGGTCAGAATGGATTGTACTCGTAAACCACTGTATATCACAAATTTTCATTTAGAGAGAAGTTACCTCCACGGGGCCTCTGCCCTCCCCTTCTGCAGCAAGGATTCCCCAGTCAAAAATCACCTCATTTGCAAAGAGGTATCCTCCAGGGAGCCTGTGCCCTCCCTCTTTGCAGCCTTGATTCCACCTTGTTTGCAACCCTCCCCTTTTGCAGCCTGGATTCCGCAGTCCCAATCACCTCATTTGCAACCCTCCCCTTTTGCAACTTGGATTCCGCAGTCCCACTCACCTCGTTTGCAACCGTCCCGTTTTGGAGCCACGATTGCCCAGTCCCAATCACTTCCTTTGCAAAGAGGCTTCCTCCTGGGAGCCTCTCCCCTTCCCTTCCATTCTGCAGCCAGGATTCTCCAGTCAAAAATCACCTTGTTTGCAAGGTCTCCACCATGGAGCCTCTGCCCTTCACTTTTGCAGCCAGGATTCCCCCGCCTTGAAACCTTAGGCTAAACATTTTTCTTGTTTTCCTCGTCTAAAAATTATGTGTGTCTTATGGTTAGGTGTGTCTTATAGAGCAAAAAATATGGTATTTAGTTTAATTGTATTCAGTTTTGGTTTCCTTGTAAAAACAAAGAATATCATTCATCCTGATGAAAAAAACTAAACAGTATTGCTACAAATATAGTAGTAAAAGCTAACAAGCTTATCAGCGTTGGCCCAGGTTCCCCTGAGAAGGGTATGTTACGGAGTAGACATGGGCACGACCAGAAAAAATGACGTTTCGAGTTTTCGTTTGTCGGAACGGGTCCGTTTTGGGTCGTTTCCGTTTGTCGTGAAATTTTTCAAAAATTTGTCGTCGTTTCCACCGCGATTTAGCGCGATTTGACTTCCTAGAGCATAGGGGCGTCCCGCAATCAGGGCCGGCGCTAGGTGTTTTTACGCCCTAGGCGGCGGGCAGGGCAGGTGGTGGCGGCCGTGGGCGGGCGAGTGGGCGGGCGGCGGCGCGGGCTGCAGGTGGGTGGCGGCGTGGGTGGACGGGTGAGTGGGCAGTTAGGATATCACTTAGGATAGAGGTTCTGTTCTTGACTTGCACCCCAAATGTGTGTGTGTGCAAGCAAACTGAAGTTGGGAAAATAGAAAATAAATGGTAGTATATAATATATTTTTAAAATAAATCCACACCTCCCACTCCCAGTCGAACCTCCCCCTTTATCCAATATCAGAAATAAATCCTCACAAACTGCCAGAGAAGAAATAAAGAATAAACTGCTATTCCCTTCAGCAGACAAAGCTGCAAGGATTCAAAGAAATTATTTTCTAAATTCAATTCCCTCCCTGCCTGCCTAACTTAAATCCTAAAGCCTCCAGCCTCCCTCCTCAATCTCGATCGGATCACACCAGCACCAGCAGCCAACCCTCCTCCCTCAACCACATTTATTATTTATTTATTATTTATTTATTGTATTTATATCCCGCTTAATATCGAAAGATCTCTAAGCGGCTTACAAAGCCCAAATGGCATTGATAATCACAATAACACAGACAGACATACACACAAAGAACTAATATAGTTAAAAACCAGATAGTGTTCCTGATACTATCTAATAAAAAATCTGATAAAAATATCACTCAGAAGACATGGCAATGGCGGAAAAAAAAAAAAAGAATTAAGAATCGCCAAAGGCCTCCCGGAAGAGAAAAGTTTTTAAAGCCTTCCGGAAGGCCAGCAGGGACTCTGCAGAGCGCACTTCAGGAGGGATGGGATTCCAAAGGCTGGGGGCCGCCACGGAGAAAGCCCGGGCCGAGTACTCGACTTCCGGGCTTCTCGGAGTGGCGACCCGCAGCAAGTGCGCGCGCCTGCCGAACGGGACGGACCGAGGTGGATCGCTGAGCGATACGCTCTGTCAGGTAATCCGGTCCCAAGCCATGGAGGGTTTTATAAACTAAAACCAAGACCTTGAATCTAATCCGGGCTGCAACGGGCAACCAGTGCAGGCGGGCCAGAACTGGCGTGATATGTTCAAATACCAGCCTGGCCGCCGCGTTCTGTACCCGCTGCAGACGCCGGAGAAGAGTCAAGGGCAACCCCATGTAGAGGGCGTTACAGTAGTCCAGCCTCGAGATCACCAGTGCTTGGACCACTGTTCTCAGAGAGTTCGCGTTCTTGAGGTACGGGCGGATCTGGGCGATCCGACGGAGATGGTAATAGGCGGACCTGGTCACCGACGCCACCTGGGATTCCATGGAAAGCGCCGGGTCCAGGAGCACGCCCAGATTCCGCACCCTCTCCGCGAGCTGGAGGGAAACTCCCCCAGACAGGGGAGGGGGCCACCGTACCCGACGGCGAGCTCCCAAAGAACATAACCTCCGTCTTCTCGGGGTTGAGCTTAAGCCTGTTCGCCCCGGTCCAGGTCAAGGCACCCATCGAGAACTTCAACAGCTTCCACAGCAGAGGTGGAAAAGGAGAGATAAATCAGCGTACTGATGACAGCAGACTCCAAAACTCCTGATGACCCCGCCAACGGCCTTACGTAGATGTTAAACAGCATGGGGGACAGAGATGACCCCTGTGGAACCCCACAAGGGAGAACCCAAGGAGCCGATAACTCCCCCATGCTGAACGTAGCCGGCCCTCCAGGAAGGAACGGAGCCATCTGCGAGCAGAGCCTCCGATCCCAACCTCAGAGAGCCGGTCCAGCAGGATACCGTGGTCGAATCAAAGGCCGCTGACAGATCCAGGAGGACCAACAGGGAAGAGCAACCCCTGTCGGCCGCCCGGATAAGGTCATCTTGCAGGGCGACCAAAGCTGTTTCGGTACCCCGACGGGCCTGAACCCGGACTGGCATGGATCGAGGCACTGCCGATCCTCCAGGTATGACTGCAGCCGGACCGCCGCCACCCTCTCGATCACCTTGCCCATAAATGGGGCGTTAGCGATTGGGCGATAGTTTGTTAAATCGTCAACCGCAAGGCCGGGTTTTTTTCAAAATGGGCTTAACCACCGTCTCCTTCAGACCCCCTCACTGAAGGAGGCGGTGGCGATGGCAGAAGCCCATTCGCCATGATCCCTCTGGCAGCTCTAATAAGCCAGGCAGGGCAAGGGTCGAAATCCTAGGCCGGCAATGCGCCATGGCCCTGGAGACCTCGACAGCGGAAACAGGCCCAAGCGCATCCAACCGAAACCACCAGCAACTGGCGATGGCGGGGCGGGACCACTGCAACCGGAGTCAAAGCCGGCACGGATGGCCTCTATTTTTGTTCGAAAAAAGGCTGCGAACTGCTCACTACTGAAATCAGTAGGAGGAGGCCTGGCCAGACTAGGATTGCTGAGGTCACGAACCACCCGGAAAAGCTCCGCCTGGCGGTTCGAGGCCTCAGCAATTCTCAGGGAGGCAAAAGATGTTCTAGCCTCCCTTATCGCGATGGTATAGCGACTAGACTGGGCATCCATACACCCGGCTGCGATTTCTGGAAGGTGCCTCGGCTTTTTATGCCCTCCAAGACATCCAGATGTGTCAGTCAAAAACCTGATGATGCCATTGGTGGAATGGTTCAAACAATTTGCATGGTCCCATCCCATGCCCAGCCCAAATGGGCAGGTCTAAAAAAATAAAAAATAAAATAAAATAAAATCAATATGACGTTTTATTGCTATAAAAAAACCACTGCTGCTACTATTAAAATTCAGGCATTTAAAATAAATAAATTTCACATGTTTCTGTGGTGATTTGGTGTGTTTTTTGACCACAATTTCAAAAGAAAATTGCGGTCGCCATTTTGGATTTCCCCCCCCCAGCATGGCATGGCGAGACGACGAGGATGAACCCCCCCCCCAGCCTGGTGCAAGCAGCCCAGGCCAGGAGAAGGGGGGGAAAGGCCGGGGACCCCCTAGAAACCACCCCTCTGGTAGGTGGCAAAGCCTCAGGCAGGCATATTTTCGCCTGCTTTTTTGGCCGGGAGTCGGGTTTTTTAAAAAAACTTTTAAAAACTTTTTCTGTGCTTCGCATTGTGCGATCGCCGCGATGCCACAAACAGAAACGAAAAACCCGACCAAATTTTTCATTTTTCTGTTCGAGTTCGAGTTCTGACGGCTTAATTATCGTTACCGTTTCCGTTACATAACGGAAACGATAACTGAAAACGGAAACAACAATTTCGCCGAGTCGTGCCCATGTCTGTTACGGAGACACAGTATCTTAACCTCTGTCTCCAACTGGGCTTCTCTGTACCGGAGGTGGGTGTTGGGAGTAGTTTTTTTGAATAGGGGTTATGGAAATAGCACATTCGAGAAAGATCAGGCATGCTTTCCATCATATTACATCACTTGTTTTCTTGTTGAAGGCATGAATGGGATCGATACCTGGTGCCAGCAGATCACCCTGAAGGGCATTTTATTCCACCAGGCTGGGTTCTCCCCTGTCCTCCTTCCAATGATGTGTGGGCCACCGCTGTCAGGTGATGTCGTCAGAGTCCCACTCAAGTCCAGCAATGACGGATGAAGCACTTTTCAAGAATCTATTTGCATTTAAATACCTTACATAAATAAATAAATAAATAAATAAATAAATAAATAAATAAATAAATAAATAAATAAATATTGTTGTAAATCTGATGCATGGTAAACACAGGATGGATATATGGAACAATTTATTCAGATGGCAGAGGATGGTTGCAAATGTCTTGTTTTCGGAAAATGTGACATTCTGAAACTTCCATTGTCGGAGATGCCTTGCTCAGAATCTGCTTTTTAAAAGTTTGATTGAGTCATGATAAGCTAGTAGTAGTTTAATGATAATAGTGTAATTATTTATCAGTTACTATCTATATGTCGGATCCAATTAAACAATCTATTGCTGCCGTTACTTTAAAAAATAGAAAATGCATGTTCTCACTGCACATTGGTGTGCGTAGCAACAAACCCAAACTTGAGAAGCTTTTCAATTCACTGACCTCTGCTGATGAATGGTGCAGTCTTGGAGCCATGTAGGTTATGCATCTGTTGAATATTAATTCACGTGCTTTTCATACTCTGTTTTTTCATGAGAAATCAGTATTAATTATCATAAAGTGACATCAAAGACAATTAGTAAGATATTTGAAACCTTTTATTAAATTTTAAAGCCTCTACAATTATCTTGGCCTTACCCACAGTGAGTTAAATGAAACGACAAAGGCACCTCCTTTCATATTTGGTTTAGTGCTGTTAAAAACTAAACCACTGAGCTTTAGCAACGTGGAGATAAGTTGACACATTGCTATTTTGTTAGTGCCCATTGCACCTATTTAGGTATTTCCCTTTCTTTTAAAAGAATAATGGTAAAAAGATCTGGAGGGTACTGAATTAATTTAAAAACTCATATGCAATGATTTATACATGATTCGGTATTAATGCATGAACACTTTTTGGGTGTTTGCAATCCTTTCTTCCCTCCAACTCTCAACATGAGTTATTTTTGTGGGAGCCTATTTACCAGTTCTGGACCAGCTGTGATTTGCATGGCCCTTTCAAACAAGATGAGACCCAGATTTGTAATCCTGGATTGGAGGACAAGTGAAAACTGCATTTTTGTCAACATGTATAAAAGTCAGGCTTGGTTTCTGTAATATTACTAGCAGCTAATAGTATTTGCAACTGGTCAGATATAATTGTGCTTTGTGAAGCACCTGAATACCAAACATAACAGTTGTTAGAACCATTTACTGGGGGAGCCAGAGAAGTATAAATAAATTGTGTAAAAATTTCTTAAGTGCCACCCCCTTTTTTGCTTTGATATCCTGCATCGAGATGAATTCATTAGCATGGGGTGGGAAGTGAGGGTCTGTTGTTGCCTGTATTTAATACATTATTTATATGTAAATTGTTGCTTGTAATATTGTTCTAGCAAAAATATACCAATGTTTATTTGCATTTAAAGTAATGCTATTTAACTGATTTACCAAGGTATTATAAATATTTTAAAATAAATTATTTACTGTAGTTAAAATGTTTATTTTTTAAAAATCCCCAACCTATAAAGTCTATGCATACTTTGGAAGTTTGGATGTCCCATTAATAATGTTAGAAGGAAAAAACACTGATTAATTTTGGAAACAGATCAGCAGACATTCACTCTTTGACAAACTGTCATACCCAAACAGAGCTGAAGCAACTTTCTTCCGGGTCCTGCCTTTTATCATAATTATCCTTGCCCCCTTTTTTACCATAGAGAGTCATTCACATTCAATTAGTATCTGATAGTACAAGACAGGAAACCTGTTTGTAAAAATGGCTTGTTGAAGTAAATGGTTTGTCTTCTTAGTCCTTTGGAAGATTTGGTGAGGTAGGCTGAAGTAGCTCTAATCGTCAGGCTTAGGCTCAGTGAGGCAGGCATTCACCTGACTTCCTGTGAAAGTATTTAAGACCCAAATATCAGGCAGATAGGCAACAAAACTCCTCTGCCTTCTACAGAACAAGCATTTGAACAGTTTCTAAGGTAAGTCTAAGGTAGAGACTGGTAATTTATAAAATAACTTTTCTCTCTTATTGTTGTAAAGTTCAGGTTTAAATCTACAAGTAGAGGTACTGAATTATTGTATGAAGGTTCTTTAAAAGAATGTTCTGTTTTCCAAACCTGATCATAAAGTAGTATGATAATATAAAACATATTAAATTGACAAAAGCAGTTTTTTACTAAACGGGACAAATATTGATGTGTTAATATTTGTCTGTTTTATATTTTTGTTTGCTTTTTATTATGAGTTACTCTGACTAGTTCTGCTAGATGTCTGGAAGAAAAGGTCAAATATAGTTATCTGTTATAGTTTGATGAGAGATGGCATTTTCAGGTGGCAGTTTCCTTAATTCTGTGTATTAGCAAATATAGCATGGTACCAAATTGTTCAGTTTTAATAGAAACAACAAAGCCCAGTGAAGCCTAAGAGATTGGCAGAGTCATTCCAATGTAGGATTTTGTAAAGAAAGTCCATTTCATTATTGTTAGTAGAATACTCTTTTTAAAAGAGCTGCTTCTGTAAGAAGCATATAGACATATGTATGCATGTTTTTGAAAAGAAAGTTCTTACAACCCCCAATGGCTTGAAGTGCTTCCGGTCAGAGATCTGGGAACAAAGCGGGGGGCTTGTACCTTAGCCTTCTGCTTAGTAATGTATAATAGCAAGTAAATATTATTTCTTTATGCCATTGAGGGTGGCATTTGATCAACTCGGCAAATGAGAGTTTTCTACTGTGCAAGGTAGCTTTCTTATCACACACATACAGGTGGCACATTTGGTAGTCATATTTATTTATTTATTTATTTATTTATTTATTTATACAGCTTATATACCGCCCGTCTTCCTAAGGGAACTCCGGGCGGTTTACAACGACTGTGCAACACAGCAAAATTACATTGCCATTTTGCTCTTGTTTGCACTTGGCTTTTCCCTTAGAATGCTGCCACGTTGCTGACACAGCTGCTCTGGTTTGGCATACAAGTATTGATTTGTATAAATAAAAACCTTGTACATTAAAATTCAAGTGATGATATGTCGTTGGGCAGTCCATGCTGAAAATTTCCAGAGGATAGGCTGGCCCAATTGCATTAGGTGCGTCAAATTCAGTATCTGGGTAGAATCACCTCATGCCTGATCAGTCCTCAGATTTATATAGGTAGGAGCCAAAGTGGTTTTGTTTATTCTGGGCTTCTGGCTACAACAATTTTAATTCCTTTACAAAACCTGCTTAAGCATTAGGGAATCAGGAAGTCTCCATCTGCTTAGAGGAGAGCTCCTGGCTCCCCTCTCCTCTGTCAACACTTCCTTTCTGCTGTCATCAGCAAGTCAGGTGAAGAGAGGTTTCCTGCATACATGGAAACTTTCTGCATGAACCAGAAATCTGGCAAATTAGGATTCTTCCTCACGTGGGCAGTCTCAACGTGGACAGTCACCATATGAAAAGAGATGTCTTATCTGTTAGAGAGAGAGAAAAGTAATCACAGAGATGGTGGAACTTGCGAACCATGCAGAAAACATCAGAATTTCTAATGCCTGAATTGAATTTATGCTGTGGGATAATGTCAAAGTGGGAAGTTTATTTGTTTAGGGAGTTCCAGTATATAATAGATTCTTGTCATACCAGTTAGTGCCAGGATGCACAAGTTGGTCTGCTCTTGCTAATTCTGCTCTTGTTCTGTTGTTTATATTATACCTCTAGCCACATGTCCGTAAGTATACTGTATTATGTACATCTGAAGAAGAAGGCTGAATGCCATAACACAGTATTTTGATGTAGTTCTCAGGACAAACCTATCAGGGCAGTAGGGAAGGTCCTGAAATGTATTTGTAACAAGTTATTCTGGAAAATGAAGAGAGATAAGTCATGAAGTTGGAAGGGTCCTGTTATAAATTCATCTCCATGGCAGTTTGTGCCACAAATCAAAGCACAGAAACACTGCAGTCAGAACTGCTAAATTAGCCACAAAGAGGGCAAAAAAAAGAGCTTTGCAGTGAAGGGCTCCTGTCTGCTAGTCTGCTCAATCAACAGCAGTGTAAAACACCCATTTGGTTCAGCACTTAACACTTATTTCTCCCTCTTAAATCCTCCTCTCACCCCACCACTCCTAACAGTTGTCTATGTCTTTGCGTAGAATCACGGCTTACCTCACATCAACAGATGGCTTAAGCCTTGGCCAGGCTCCCAAGAGCCTGGCATGTGGAAGGTATTACTGGAGGTACACGTGCAGGAGAGCAAAGCTGGTTGCTTCCCTTGCATCTGATCTTCCTACAAGAGCATCAGGAGATGCAAATGTCACATTAGCCTAATGGGCTCCAAACTGCACCTGGGCACCACTAGACCCAGGTGATGTGCCACGGATACCCCCCCCAAAGTGTCATCTTGGGGTCCCACAGACAGTGGCCAATAAGTTGAGGGAGCCAGGGGTTGAAAAAGATGGGAACCATTTGGCTAGAAGAACTTCATTGAAGTTACTGATGCCAACTGAGCCCCAGGAGCATTTTGGATAACATTCCATGAGGGGTGCTTTTATGTTTCACTGGTGCCACGGGTTGTTTGAAGAGCAGAAGGGAGCTGAAGCTGATGGGGATGTAAGAGAAGATGTAAGAGACAAAGGGGATCCCAAACATTGCAGTTCTGCATGGGAATGCTTGATCCACCAGAATCAGCAAGATTCTAAATGGCAATGCCAAATGCCTTACACAAGACAGGAGATGGGATTAAACCAGAAGGTGTTTTCATTTTTTACCATGAGTTGGAAGCGATACTTCTCAAAATCATGAAAGACATCTTATTTGCCAAAGAGTGGGAGGTTTCATAGCTTGTGAGTTGCCAAGGCCTATATCTCAGAGGGAATCTGGAGGAGGAATGGGATAATCATATTGAGCAGACATTGATCTCTGGGTTGAAGTTGGGCCTGGTGGGGGCAAAGTGTTCCTTGCCTAGATATGTTGTAAAGTGCCGAGTGAGTGTACTAAGTTCTTCACATCCTTTTGGACTACTACCCCACAGAATACTTGGAACTATTCCATATTATGGGAGTTATTGTCTAAAAACATTCCCCGTCTCTGAGCTTTCTCTAGTAAATCAGAAATATTTTGGCTGCCCTTGAACAGAAGACTAGTTGGGTCTTTTTAGTTTGTTTTTGACACCAGTTCAATACTTCCTGAGTTTCCCCCAAGCACTCAGTGGGGAAAAAAGGCCAGATGGAAGGGTGTGTGTGGAATTGGTCTAGTATTAAACAACTCTAGCTTCCAGTTAAGGAACTGATTTCTTAAGAGCCCCAGTCACTCCTCTTGGAACAATTGTGAAATAACATATATGACTCTCTAGCTGATGAGAAAGTCAGTGTCCAGATTGGGAGAGGTTATGTGTTAGGCTGATGGTTAACACCAAACTTTGCTCTTGCTCCTGCCTGTTCCTAGAAGCTGTATCACATACACACAAAAAACCTCTTGATTGGCCAGCCTCTGGACTGAACATCAGATGAATTCAACCAAGTCCTCCCACCCGGAGCTAAGTTCTGCCTTTTGCAGTTCCATTCAAGGCTTTTTTTAAACCTTACTCATGGTTGCTGAGGTCATAGGGACGATCTGAACTTCTCAGCTCTGAAATGACACATAAGAAGGTTCAAACGCAACAGAAAGGCAATAAGTCCTTGTGGCTCAAGCTGGACTTCTGTGGAACTGTAAAATCTTTTCCTCTATAA
This sequence comes from Phrynocephalus forsythii, assembly GCA_029282475.1. Classification (NCBI taxonomy): domain Eukaryota; kingdom Metazoa; phylum Chordata; class Lepidosauria; order Squamata; family Agamidae; genus Phrynocephalus; species Phrynocephalus forsythii. The sequence continues at coordinate 24,164,788 of JAPFRF010000014.1, forward strand.
TGGATGTTTACCTTAACTTTTAAGCCTTTTCTGGAGAGAAATGCTGTCTGTTCTTTATATGACCCACCTAGGGAGATGTCATATATTATAAAGCCTTAATTATTCAACTACTTTAACGGTCTGCCTGTCCTACAATGAACTTGAGGTGGTGTGCAAGGCTTTCCCTGTGCCCTTCTTTAACCTCCCAACAACCCAGTAAAGTACATCCAGCTGTCAGAGGGAGTGATTATCCTAAGGTTAGCTAGTGAGTTTCATGATCCTTGGAAGATGAACCATCACACTGGCTGGTTGTTATGCCTATTATTAACTCACTACTTAGGTGAAATGCTTCCTGTGTTTTATACAATATACCTATGGAACTGGGACATAAAACCTTTGCATCTACACTGGATCTTATCGTCCATAATTAACCCCATATTGGGCTGAAATGCTACTTGTTATTGATTTTATAGCAGCTGGTTTATAATGGACATGCTTTGTATCAGGTTTTTTCCACCAAGTTCTTCCATGCAACCAACATCTGGGAGCTGTTTTATGTACCATATACTGTGACCAGACCAAAAAAGCTGGATATAAACCAATCAAACCACTCTCTCCCTATCTGTTTTTATTACAACATAACGTAATGAGGAGCACAATGAGTTGCCTGGAAGACATACCTTTCAGAATGACCATAAGCTTTGTAGATGCTTCCATGGGAGAAGAGAACTTTGTTTGTGCACCTGATATTGAGATGCCCAACTATGAAGACATCCTGACATGCACAATGGTAACTTAGTTTCTTTCATGTATTGTTATTATGGTAGTGTTAAGAACAGCAATCATTAGTAATGATTCTTCCATATTTCTGCTTACTTAGTGATTTCCATGTTCTGGTTTTGTCAGTCAAGGATCTAGGAAACCTACTTAGCAAGAATGACAGGTAGGATCTGTTGGATTTTAATTAGCACTTGAAGTCTGCCAAAAGACGAGACTAAATGAATGTACTCTGTCTGCCCTAAACTAAAGGAGGATCTTCACTAATATGTGAAGTAATTTGTTCAGACATGATGTCATTATTCAGTGGAAGGTCAAATTGCTTGTAGGCAGAAAAGCATATTACATCTCTCCCAATAGTTAGAATAGGCCAGCAGAAGCTGAACCTATGGATCACATATGTCCAAAATCGGATTAGTGGATGCCCTGAATCTAGTCTACAAAGGGTTAGGATGAGCTTTCTTTCTATAAACCAAGGACCCCCTCCACTGGAAACAGGAATGTGATTGTCATTGTCAGTCAGCATTTGGAGATTCCTGGCTCCACTCAACTTTTCAATGGAGAGGCCCAATGAGGTAGGGATGAGGAAGGAGCAAGCTTTTGGCTCAGCCTTGATTGAGACTCATAATATCCCCAGCCCCACGCTGGAGACAATACTGAGTTCATGAGGCCAAGGATTTGTCTTGCATAAGGTCCACCTTTCTGCAAAACAAAGTGGACAAAGCCCTCCAGATGTTGCTGGACTACCACTTCCTACATTCCTCGTCAGTGGCTTTGCTGTGGCAGCAGGGGATGCTGAGAATCATAGTCTAAGAACATGAGGAGTACAATACTCTGCCGCCACCCCCTTGCTGGAACATTATTACACACCATGTGAGTGGACTTTCAAAAACCCTCCAACACGCCACATTTTCTTTCACTCTTCTTTTCCTGTTCACAAGAAGCATACTAGTCTCTCTCTCTCTCTCTCTCTCTCTCTCTCTCTCTCTCTCCCCCCCCCCTTCTCGGGGGTAACCATGTCAAATCTATTGCTAACAACAACAGCAACAAAGGGTTCTGTCACATCCTAAAAATAACAAGTTATATTTGGCATCAAGCCTTGGGGACTCTGGCCTTTGAAGAAATGGGCTACGGTAAAGGAAAGGTTATGTCAGTAGAACTTACTAGGTTTTAAGGTGCCACAAGACCCTTCAGAATTTCCTCAGCTTGAATTAAATGGGGAAGTGATGGCTTGCCTCAAAGCAGGAGTGTCAGGATCTGCAGGTGGGAGGTAGGAAAATACAAACCAGAGGTTTCTCTTCACCAAATGACACCGTCTCTGAAAATTAGAGTGACTGAAGCACATTCTCACATTGCTGTTTATTTTCTCTATAATATATTCAAGTCAAGCTGTGGCAAATTAGCTTCCACATTCCCTTCTGAAATGTGTTTTCATAACATTCTTCAGAGTCTCATCTCAGAAGGTTATGCTTATACATCTCCTTGGTTACCAGTATTGTCAGGAGGTTACAAACACTGCAATGGAGATGGCTTTCACATAGTGTGGAAACTTGGGCCTCAAAAACCAAAGCAATCAATTTCTCCTCATCATGGAGCCCCATGTTCAATGCATTCCTACCAGCTGTGGGCATGATTCTACTGTTGAGAAGATTTGCTTAGCAGTAATGATTATAACAGTACAGTATCAGCAACATATAGCAACAGTAGACAGAATAGATCAAAGCCAGACTTTAGTAAAGTGTATAATTGGATTTGCTTCTATTTTCAGCAAAATAATAATAATAACATGAAACTGTAGGTTGCATGTGATATTTCTTTGCAAAGGCACAGTCCATAACCATTTATGTATTTATAGATAAATAAAAGTTTTTTAAAAAATCTTTTAAAAGACAGACTATTATATCTTCCCAGCAGAGGAAAACCTGATATTCCCTATATAGCTATGGATAGTTAAAGAAGAGACTCATGCGAGGATCAGAGGATCACACAAGAAGAGGTTCTGCTGCTTTGGGATAGCTTCTGGACGCGCTGTTTTTCTCTCATTGGAAATTGTCTTTTCACTAGAAGTAAGAAGAATCACTCCAGCAGATCATAGGCTGGCATGTGCAGAAGTGGTTCTTCACATATCTTACACCACAAGGATACCATTTTTAAAAAATACCTTAGAGATGTACACCTTAAATAAGGATACCTTTAAAGATAACATCTGTAGCATAGGCCTGTCCAAGTGTTTTGGACTGCGCATTCCATTACCCTCAACCTTCATTGTGCTGGTCGAGGCAGATGAGAATTGGAGCCCAAGAACCTTTGGAGGGCCAGAGTCTTCCCATGCCTGATGGACGTAGCTCACACATCTCCTGCCTCCCTTCCCTTCCTTGTTTGTCTAATCAGTAGAGATACTGACTTTATTCTTCTCACTTTTTGACAGCATGATTTCTCGCTGGAGAAGAAGGTGCTATACTGGATAGAGTCTGCTGCTCAGCAAGAAACACCCTGGTATCAAGTGACTGCTGATGCTGTCCCCACAGCCCCTCCTTGCTGGCTTCTGCTGGTGGACTCAAAAGAAAACTTGGTTGACAGCGAGAAGGCAATGAGCAGTAAAGGCTGGGATCTGACACCTGTCCAGGGAGGTATGAACTTGGTCAGTGCTGCAGAGAGGTTTAGCTGTATCAAGAACACAGGCCTTCTAGCTAAAAAGCTGAATGAGGACAACATCCCAGAGGAGCAGGAAAGCTCTGAGAGCGAGGCCTCTTCCTCAACCCAGTCGGCAGAGAGTGACGAAAAAGACGAAGAACCTGCACCCAACGACACGGAGCACATCCCTAAAGCCTTGCCTCGTTTCCTTAGTCTTCCGCAATGTAGACCTAAGACGTCGCCAGGGCTAAGGGAGAACAACTGCCTAAAGCCACCTCTGCTCAAAGAGAAGCGCTCCATGTTTTTGTTTAATAACATGAAGAATGAGTTGGAAGGAGCCAAGAAGAAGCTGGTGGCTTTCATGCACCCTTTGCACGACACCGCCGCCACCACGGAAAACACCTTGGCTTCCCGGGCTTTCTCCCTCCACCAGCGCTCCCGGAGCAGCCGAAACCTGAGATATGGACCTTCCTCCGCAATGTCCCCGATGGGACCTCTTACTCCAACACCACCACCTACCCCGTGCTGTAGCCCAAGGCCTCTCACTGCTGCCGGGCTCTTTCCTCCAATCCAAAAGCACAAGCCCACCAGTGTGGTAAGAAACAAGCTCTTCTCTGTTGGCTTGTTGTTTCTCTAGTGACTTGGGGTGGGAAATTTAACTATGCAATATAACCAAAATATGCAAATTTAGACAAGGCCTAATTGCAGATATCCAGGCATATCACTTGATTTCTCAATAACTGATCAACCACAGCCAAGATGTGTCAGCTGATTCCACTGGGCAGAATCCTGCTGGTATTCACATCAGGTTTGAGTAACTTGCTGCTTCTAATTGTGACTAATTGATGAGGTGATAGGATTAGGGATGGCCATTTAGTATTCATATCCAGAGGATTGGAACACAAACCATAGTAGAAGAAGTGTCATGACACTCCAGTATCCCCACCACCACCAGACTGGATGGGCCATTTGTTGGTCTCCATGCAGCATGAGGCTCTGACATCATCTACCCCAAGCCAATTGTGGAAGTGGTCCACCTGTCCCTTCCCTGCCTCCCCACACAGCCGACCACTCTGCAGCTGAGCAGGGAGACACCCACCTACCCCCAGTCCCTCACCAGCACCAAAGCCTTGCACTGGTCCCGGAGGAGAAGGAGGATCAGGACCAGGATCAGCAGAAGATTGAGGTAAATCCAGCCTTCCTGATTTCCAGGAGAGAGCCAGCAATAGAATTCAGGATTCCTCCTGTATCTTGGCCAAAAGCTAGCCTTGGGGAAGGAAGGAAGGAAGGAAAGAAGGGCTGCTGACAGGCACCTGGCATCCCTGGCAGCTACGTCACACTGAAGGACGGGGCCCACGAGGAGAGGCCACGGAGGCTGGACAGAGCTTTTGTTTATCATTGATGGGGCTGAAGGTGGAAGGGGTTCAAGGAAAAGCTCTCCTGGGGCCTGATGGGTGATGCCAAAGATGCATGAGGAGAAGAGGAGAGTGGGGTACCGCCCCAGGGAAGGGGAAGGGCATGGATGGCACCACAGAGGCTGAGTGGACTGATGAGCCTGGGTGAGACAATGAAGGCCCTACTGAGGAGCACAGCATGATAGCTCAGTGGCTTAAGCCATCTGCCAGTGGGGGCAGAGGTTGGGAGTTTGAGTCCCCCCTGGGCCTCCTTGATTGGGGCTGGACTCCATGATCCACAGGGTCCCTTCCAGCTCCACGGTTATAATACGAGGAAGGGGATCCTCATAGTTTCAACCCAGGAGTTGTGCCAGGAATTGTCATCTTGTGTGCACTTGTTAAAAACTGTCCGTGATTAAACTGTTTACGTTCCTAAGGGATAATTGTTAATAGTTAGCCTGGATTTAAGTGCATCACATACAGCTGGCAAAATGTCCTCCAGCCTTTGTGCTGCTTCCTGAAGGCAGTTGTGTAATCTGACAAGATTCTGGCCTAGGTGGCTTTAAATTTCTATTTTCTTTCTGGTTTTCCTTTCTAAAGAAAAGGAATGTGGTCCTTAAAATTCTTCTAAACTGAATAATCTCAAAACTGTTTCCAGGGTTACGGAATACCAACAGTGAGTTCCAACAGAAGTGCAGTAGATTTGTTATATCAATGGGATTTTACATACGTATTGATTTGATAAGTTCCATTTATTTAAGAGATCTGTTCTAGTTGGGGCTACTCACAGATTTAGCTCTTGGCATTTATTTGAGATCCAAAATATATTACAGTAGGAGTCCCATATCTTTGGGGGATTGGTTCCGCCCCTCCCCCATGGATACTGAAATTTGCTGATAACCCAAATACTAATTATATAGTATAGTTAAAAAAGGGGGGGGGGCACCAGAAAATATTTTAACATGGATTACCAGAACTGATAATCTGCCACTAGAGGGTACGAGATACCATGCTAGGCATAATATTTTCTGGCTGAGGATACATGAAACCATGGATACTGAAGCTGCAGATATGGGTTCTTACTGTATTTAGGCAAACAAAAAATGGAATATCCCATTAAATTTGTTAAAGCAATTTGTACATACATATCTCTTATCCTAGGTGTACCTGAAACTTCCTGCATGTAGAACACAGATCTGCTGGGGAGAAAATTATATGAGAACTCATTGCCTGGCATACTAACTTTCTGTTGTTGTTGCTGCTGCTGCTGCTGCTGCTGCTGTTGTTGTTGTTGTTGTTGTTATTATTATTATTATTATTATTATTATTATTATTATTATTATTATTATTATTATTATTATTATTATTATTATTGACGACAACAACAACGACAATTGAGGGGGATGTTCTCAGTACAGGAAATAAAATAAAAGTGATATTGTACAGGCATGCCATCATACAGGTGTTTCACCCCTAAACTGAAAATGGGACATAGGGAACAATGTATCTAAGGCATATCAAATATACCTCACAATGATTCTACTACAAATAATTTTGAGTTGCATATTTAACTTTTTCTCTTTTAAGAACACAAGTTTGTGGTCTTAGTCGTTGTCATGCCACCCTGCAGCCATCGGCTTGGAAACATAATAAACTCTGTTCCAAGCATAGATCACTCAAATTTTGAAACCAGTCTGAGAAAGAGATTAAAACAGGATGTCTAAAGAGGAAAAAGTCAGAAAACCAAAAGAGAGTGGTTCCATGTATGGGAATTATTGCTGGATTGTTCTGTTCTCTGTCTACGTTCATTTACATATGATGAGGATTGAAGCAAAAATATACATTGCAGAAACAGCTGCTCTCACATGTGTTTCAGAGTAGAAGAATATTTACCCAGCAGTGCTGGTGCCTGCAAATGAACCACCGTTCAGCAATCTGTTTATTTGATTTTTCTAGTCACTCAGCCCGTACTCCTGCCTCCCACCTACGCCCAAGATCCAAGGAACTCGTGATTCCCACAGACCTTGTCCTGATTCGACAGCTGACCTACTCTCGGCCCTCAGCCAAGAGGAGCGTGACCTCATCGAGCCCGTTTTAGCCTTGGGTTATCCGATACGCAGGGCGATCCTAGCTCTGCAAAAGACAGGGAGACAGAGCTTGGGCCAGGTCAGCAAACACTGCCTCCCTTCTCTCGTAGTCTAGTGTATCTGGGAAAAGGACAACATGCTCAGGACGACATGGAGATCCTGCAGCTGATGTTTTATGTCTGTGTCTTAGTCTTAGTCTGTGTCTTGATCATTCTATACCTAAACTGATAAATGGGTAAATATGTTACCTCCCCCCCCCCCAAGCTACCATTCAGTCCCAGACACCTCCAAGACATCTAGTGCCTCAACTCCAAAGACATGTCAGCTACATTATATTTGGCTCCTTGGGTCCTGGAGATGAATCTGGATCTTGATTAGTCCTAATTTAGCCCTTTGGCGTTCCCCAGGTGGGCTGCACCCCTGCCACTTGACACCACTGTTTGGTAAATGGCCAGCTTCTTCCTCCTTCCCTGAAGTTTGATTCCTATCAGTAACAGGTTTAGCATAAAATAACGCTTTCATGTGCTGTTTCCAGGCAATTATGAAAGTCAGTGGATTGTCCCTGGACTGCCATGGCCTACGTTTACATTTGCACAAGCAATTAATGCCAGATCCAGTACTAAAGCAGGGTCCTGCTGGGGATTGTGCTGTCACGCCTCCAAGAATAATGGGGAATGTAAAAGAGAGAGAGAGAGAGAGAGAACGAACATCTGGCTTTCAAAAAATGATGCACATTTCTCCTTGTCCTAAGGAGACCCCTGCCCCTCACATACTTTCCAAAGATGGAGATTGCATGAGATGGGAAGAGCTCCCATGATATCAGTCACTTGAGCAGTATAAATGTAACTGAAATGCAGCGTTTGGAAATGTTGGGGAAATGAAAGTAATCTGGGGTGTTTTCAGACTTGGCTTTTATTTGGCTTCGTAGCTAAACTTTCACTGGTAGGCGCCCACACAGAGGCAGCACGCCCAGCTTACTTGCCCTGCCTTCTGCAGGTGCTGCCTCTGAGTGGTCACCCCTCGGAGGAGGCAGGGCTAGGAACCGCCAAACACCTGTCTGGTCAACAAACAAACTGGCATGAACTGCGGAACTGACAATTTGTGCCCATCTCTGCTCATAACTACATGGTGAACAAATTAATCATGTAGAACAATCTGTCCCAGTAATATCAGAAATATGAGGGAGGTTCTCCCTTTCCTATTTTTATACTCACAACAACCCTTGGAGAGATGTTAGGTTGAGAGATGGTGAACAGTATAATGCAGGTGTGGGCAAACCACTGTCCGTGGGTCACGGGCTGTTTTTGAGTTTTTGTGCAATCCCCAAGACTCCTCATCACCCCAAACACCTCAGATAGTCACTTCCAGTTTTCAAGGAACAAGGATTTGGTTGAAAGTGAGAATTTTCCCTCATCAAGGTCTCTGGGTAACCATTTGCACTTCTGAGACTGAATTCCCCCTAAGGAAATTTGGGAATATGTCAAACTGTTGTTATGTGCCTTCAAGTTCGTACCAACTTAGAGTGACCCTAATAGGGCTTTCAAAGTGAGATATTTAAGAAGAGGTTTTACTAGTTCCACTTCCCCTGTGAGTTTCTATGGCTGAGTAGGGATTTGAAGCCAGGCCTCTCGAGTTCTGTTCTATCACACTATCCACTATACCACTAGATACCTCCAACGTCTAGAGAGGGACAAGAATGTACCCTTGGCCTTTATGCATTGCTCATCCCTAGTTTAAGTCTGTGAAGATTCTCAGTCATCCAGATGGTATTACCTGGAAGTTGAGTCATGGCAAATTGACTTCTTTTCTAGAGCAGTCAAAACATTTCGCTATGCATCCAGACAGCTTCGTCAAACTGGATGAGAAGTTCAGTTGCCATGACTCAACTTCCAGATCCCTGGTTTAAGTTTCTCAAAAGGGGAGGGGATTTTTGAACTTTGTTCTCCCTCAGTCTGAATCCTTGCAGTACTCTAGCAGCCACACTGATTTGACCCGATTGCATGGATCACCCTGTCTTTTGACTGAAAGGACAGCTTTCAGCAGTGGAATTTTTTCTTTATCAGTGGCATGGGTTGTGTTGGCTGGGCTATAGAGAAGGGTATGTGGTGGATCATCTGGATTCAGAAATGCTGTCCTTCTGATGAGGTAACGCCAATCAAGCTCTTCTCCTTTCTCCTCACAGTTCCTCAGTTACCTCAGTGCCTGTGATAAACTTCTGAAACAAGGCTACGAAGAGGCCCAAGTGGAGGAAGCCATGGAAATGTTCCAGAATTCTGAGAAGAAGGTTAGAGTTAGAACCCAAGCTCTTCCGAAGGGATCCTATCTTTTGTTTTTTTAATGGAGGTTGGGCAGAAGACTCAGTTCTCTATTTCTTCATGGGGGATACTTCACTGGAGAATAGTACCTGTGAAAGGGATCTGGGAGTCTTGATGGACCACAAATTGAACATGAGTCAGCAATGTGATGTGGCGGCCAGGAAAGCCAATGCGATTCTTGGTTGCATCAACAGAAGCATTGTGTCTAGATCAAGGGAAGTGATAGTACCACTCTATTCTGCTCTGGTCACACCCCACCTGGAGTACTGTGTCCAGTTCTGTGCGCCTCAGTTTAAAAAGGATGTTGACAACCTTGAGTGGGTGCAGAGGAGGGCAATCAGGATGGATGAAGGCCTCAAAGACACATCTTATGAGGAACGGCTTAGGGAGCTGGGAATGTTTAGCCTCTCTAAAAGAAGGCTGAGGGGGTATATGATAGCTATGTTTAAATATTTGAAATGATGTCATATTGAAGAAGGAACAGGTTTGTTTTCCGTGGCTTCAGAGACTAGGACTCGGGGCAATGGTATCAAACTACAGGAAAAGAGATTCCATTTGAACATTAGGAAGAACTTCATGACGGTTAGAGCTATTCGGCAGTGGAATATGCTGCCACAAAGGGTGGGGGAGTCTCCTTCTGTGGAAGTTTTTAAGCAGAGGCTGGATGGTCATCTGTCGGAAATATTGTGATGGGGGTTCCTGCATGGCAGGGGGTTGGACTAGATGGCCCTTGAGGTCTCTTCCAACTCTATGATTCTATTATTTTTGTTTGTGATGTGGATTAAAGCCTGACACCCATCTCCACCCATTCATAGCTGGCACCACAACACACTGGTTCAGAAGGAAAGTGTCTGTGTTTGTTGTTCCAAACAGTACATTGGTCCCAAACACATTTATCCACTGGGTCCTTCCTTGACTCCGGCCTCCTCCCTTTGTCCCTTATTTTTTGGCACATGAATACCAATCCATTGGAAGCAAGGAAGAATATGAAGTACCAACATCCCAACTCATGTGCATTCTTGTTCTACAAGCCCTGGAAATGGACAGTGGTGCCAGCCTGAGAAATGTCCTGCCCTTCTCAAACATTGTCTGCCCAGCCTCTGTGACATCACAGAGATGTCACAGGTCTCAGCTTTTGGCCCTGTAATCCCAATATGAGGTGTTGGCTGACCTGGTAAGCCAGTTTCTGTGTGATATAAATAGTGAGAATGAAAAACTCTCCTAAGGCCTGAAATCAAGATTTATTTCTTTAAATATTTCTTTTTTAATAAATCAGATATAAACCAATCGTCATATAAAGTCTTTCTGTTCTGGAAGAAGGGAGAGCAAGTCCCCTGAGGATGCCCAAATCAGAGTTAGTAAGTTCAGCAGAATTCACATGGGGTCTCCTGGCCACAGCTTTCCCTGCTCAAGACAAAGGCACAGCAATTCTGTTAAAATTATATATATATATATATATAATTCTTGCATTTGTAAGAATAAACGTGTGCTGCTTATATACTGCTTCATAGCATTTTAAAGCACTCTCAGGGCAGTTTACAAGTTAATTATCCAGGCTACACATTGCTCACCTGCCTCAAGCAAGATGAGTATTTAAGGATCTCAGAAGGAAGGAAAGCTGAGTGAACTTCAAGCCATCTTCCTGGGATTGAACCCTAGCTGCAGCTACAGTACAACAGTTTAACCACTGTGACATGGCGCTCTGCAATTATAAATAGGTTAGCATTCTTTTTTTGTCTACATTTTTGGCTACCCTACCTGTCAAGTGTGACTACCTGTGGATGAGAGCTCTCTGTTCAGGCCCTTCATCTTGAAATCAGACTTGAACAAGAACGCCTTTCCAACAGAGGACACACTCAAGAGGACTGTCTTCTGGAAGGACTCACAGTAGAAGCTGCATTGCTACCCTCGATTTGAAGGAAGTGAAACAAGTGGTCTTTATAGGCAGATGCTCCAGGTCACAAGGGGCAGTAAATGTTACAGGACCCATCACCCCGAGCATGGAACAGGGAAGTTGTGACCAGTGAGGCTGAAATAACGCAGAATTCGTTTGTGGTGCTGGGGAGAGTTCCATGTTGCATCTTCTAGCAGAGCAATACAAAGCTGATACAAAACCTGTGTTTCAAAGATAAACCTCCACACTCATCAGTAAGCCATTGGTGGTGCAAAACAAGCATTTATTTACATCACCTTAGATTGGGGCCAGCAGACAGTTGAGAAAAGTTACCTTCTTGATTCTGAGGGAAGATACCCCAGAAACCTAGAGTCAAACTTAGCATCCCTGGTCTAATGGGATGGTGAACCTGCAGCACTCCAGGTGATGCCAGGCTCCATATTCTATCAGCCCCTGAAAGAAATGGTGATTCTTTCTGGGGTGATGTGTTCTGAAGAGTGCCAGCACCTCGAGAACAGAGGCTCCCCCAGCACTGCTGTCAACAACTCAATTCTACAATCAGGTTCTTTTTTCCAGTTCCTTATGTTGCTTTTGGTCTTTTCCAAGCAATCACAGGAAGGCACTATGTTTTCCCCTGCTCCACTCCCCCCCCCCAAAAAAATTAAATGCTTCTGCTTTGTTTTCATTCCAGGCAACAGAATTCCTTCATCTCTTAGTGCAGTTCAATGACATGGGCTTCCAGCAAGCTGACATCAAAGAAGTCCTTCTTCTGTGTGAGAACCACAGCGACCGGGCCCTTGAGGAGCTCATGACACGGACCCAGTAAATGTTCTCCTGATGGACATCAAGGAGAAGAAGCCCCTTTTGACTTCCAAGAAGAGGACCAATTTGCCACCTTCTGCTCCAAAACGGACCCTGAAGTTTGCTTCAAGTTGCCAGGTTTGGGATCTCTTCTGCAGATCTGACTGAGGATTCAGCCCTCAAATCATAAGGGAATGGAATGCTGCCAAGAGGTCAACTGCACTCTTTCGGAGCTCAGTTTTCTAGCCCTGCATTCTGTTCACATGACATCCAGCCAGCATCCAACAGGAAGCCTACAAGCAGCTCCCAGAACTGGGTAGATGAAGCACACTCTTCCTGGTGACATTTGTATCCCTAAGAATGGTGACTGGTAACTACTGTTGGTCCCAGCTGCCAATGAATTTGCCATCCCTTGGAAATACTTGTAACTTTTGGCAACATACAAACAGGATGGGGCTGATTAGTGAAATATGTGATTCCCAGATCACACAGTTACATCCTATATGCTGGTCACCCACACAGATCTGGCTAGGAAATCAGATTTCAGGATGGTATTAAGAATGAGACCATGAGGCCAATTGCATGTGGAATGTACCATGATCTCTTCTCAAAGTACAGAAGCAGTTCTTTAGGGTTTCTTCCATAAATGAAAGAGGGCAGATTTCTGCTTCTAGTGGATCTCCTTTGATCTTTATACACTTTACACTAGTAAAAAGGGATTTATGACTGAGATTAAATGGGACAGGGGAAAACAAATATCATATTCTACAGAGATGTAACAAAAGAAACTTTTGTTCCTTTGTAGGTAGCTTGAGATGCCATGTTTTTCTCCAAGAATAAAATGGTATGTGCCCAATAGCTGGTACACATAGTCTCTTAGTTCTGTGAAAGATGTGGCATTAATGCTTCTTATTTGCCACCCACCTTTCTGATTATCAAATTAAGATAACAATATGGAGGGGACCCCGTGTATTCACCTTATTTTGGATCTATATTTTAAAATAAACTTTTGGTTCTTCTTCGAGACGTCTGTGTGTTCACACTGAGGGTTGTACTGCGCCTGCGCAGTGGTCACCGGCATGTATCAAGCTTGTGGCCGTTAGGACCTCCCCTTCTCTCTGCGCATGCTCCTCCTTTCCCGCGCTAGCGTGCTCAGTTCCCCATTTTTTCCGCCGCTGTGGTCGGTCACCGATTCTTAGCTCCTGCGGAAAAAGAAAATATTACACCTTCAAAATACTTATTCGTCACCCGATTCCCTCGGGAATCACTTCCAACCCCTTTAGGGGTTTTTTCCTTCTCTTTTCTGGACCTCCTCTTCTGTCTTCAACGACGGTTGGTGAGTCTCCGCCCACCCCCCTCGACCCGGGCGCCATTTTATGGCCTCCAGAGCCCCTTTCAAGAGGTGCTCCAACTGCACAAACAAAATTCCCCTTAAAGACGGCCACAGTTTGTGCCTCTACTGCCTCGGCGAGGGACATCAACCTAACCAGTGTGCCCACTGTAAGAAACTAACTAGGGCAGCACTAAAACACCGCCAGGGACGCCTCCGTGCCTACCTCTGGGAACAATCCCTTGCTCCCATGGAATCCCAGCCGGAAAAAACCAACACCTCTCCAGGCACAAGCCGTCCCCTGAAAACAAAGGCCTCGACAAAGGCCCTTCCATTATCGCCCCACTCTTCGGCTCCGCCAAAGACTAAAACAAAGCCCAAAAAGGCGACAGCCCCCTCCTCTAAATCTACGGCTATCTCCACCAGCCCAGCTCCTTCAACCTCGACCGCTCTCGCGGCCGCGTCGGGGCACCATGCAGAGGAAGATCTTCCCTCTGCTCAAATGCCGGTCCTTTCGCCTAGGTCCACCCACTCCCTTAACTGGGGAGAGGACTCTCATGACCGGTCAGCCATGGCGGAATCTGTCGGTAGCTCTGAGCGTTATAAACGCGCCATGACCGACGCCAAGGTGGACCGCCCGACTCATCAACCCAAATCTTCTAAGTCTGCCTTCGACGTCGACGGAACCTCCGACGCCGACGAATCTGTCGACGTCGCCATCAAACTGCCTACTAAGGACAATAGAGTCCGCCCTCAACATGTCGAGGACCACAGATCCCCGACGCCTCAACTCCGCCGACGTCGCACCAGCCGCTCAACATCGCCAGCATCTCCACCACGACGCCGGCAGCGAACTAATGATGACTCTTATCAAGGAAGGGCACATGAACACCACCATGCCCCTGATCCTCCCCGACGTCAGGCTCAGAGGGATGAACTCTCCCCATCCCCTCGACGTCGAGGCGACGGATATTCCACCAAACCTCGAGGTGCTCATGACGTCGACGATGCCCCACGACGCCGATGTTGCCACCATGTTAGTCGCTCTCCAACTCCCCGCGACTACGCTCGATCGCCGTCGCCTCCTCCACGACGTCGATCGCCATCTCTTTCTCCACGACGTCGAGACTCTCCACCTCGACGCCAAGACTTTTTACCTAGACGTCAAGACTCTCCGCAACGACGCCGAGACTCTCCACCTCGACGTCGCGATCCCCCGACCCGACGCCGAGAATCCCCTCAAAGGCAAGAAGACTTGCCCCATCGACGCCGAGACTCTCCCCAACATGGAGACCCTCCTCGACGCCGAGAATCACCTAGGCGCCGAGAATCACCCGCTTCGCGCCGTAGCCCACCAGCGCCTAGGCGTGACCCGAATGTTCACCACACCGGACGCTCGAAGGACTGGGGTCATGAGCCGACGTCGACTGCCTCACGGCATGTTGACTTTTCCAATACTGATACTTTGCCCCCTCCTCGACGGGGATACAAATACATCCAAGTTCCCATCTCCCCTACGAGGGAAGGGGAGCCATCTCACGCCCCGGCATTCACCTGCACCTCATTCTCCACGTAAGAGGCAGCGCACTATACAAGACGCTGAACAAGCTCCCGCCGTCGACCACAGGGGGCGCCACTCTAACTCCCCCACCTCGATGGACGAAGCATTGCCAGACCCCTCTGATTACGAGGACGACGAATGTTCTTGCTGCTCGGACTCCTCCCAGGCTGACTTACCCACTCCAAAATCTGATGTGGCTGACACACAGCCACCCTCACCAGCAGAGGATATGAAACTCTACTCTCAGGCAATCCACAAGATTGCAAAAGTCATGGACCTCCAACTTCAGCAGGACGAGGAAGCTGAATCTTGTAGGTTCTTTGGACACCTGAACAAAAACCAGACGCCTCCTCTCCGACTGGCGTTTATACCTTCCCTCCTCAAACGCATCAAAGAGCCGTGGGCGACCCCCTCTTCGATCCCTCTTATGTCACGGAGAGTCGACAACATGTATAGAACACACGGCGAGGGCACTGCATTCCTTGACAAACATCCTCTTCCCAACTCTGTAATCGTTGATGCAGTCCAAAACAGAGCAAAGGGGAAGTCTGCCGCTGCCCCCAGTAACAAGGAAGGGCGTAAACTCGACCTTATAGGCCGACGCCATTATTCCCTCGCCTCCTTTTCCCTTCGTACCTCCAATTACCTCTGCGTGATGGAGGCTTACACTAGGCACCTGCTTTCAGAGATTCTGCCTGTGATAAACACTGTACCAGAAGACCAGAAGGCCAAACTACTCGCCTTTCACTCGGAAATTATGTCCCTTGTGGACTATGAGACTATCGCGGCTAGAAACATCGCAGACGCTGCTTCCAAACAGCTAGTTACTTCTATCCACCTTCGCAGACATGCTTGGCTGAGGACCACCAATATCACGGACGACGCCCGCAACAGAATAGAAGACTCCCCTTTCGATGGGGAAGGGCTATTTGCTTCCATCACTGACCAGGGGATAGACAACCTCATCAAGATGAGACGAAACGCCAAATCTATTTCTAACCCTCAATATCATTCTCATCAGCCTTACCGGAGACAGCAATCGTCCTGGCAACGCACTACCCAGGGCTCGGCACAGAGACAACATCCTAAACCACGCTCATCCTACAACTCCTCATCCTTCAAACCCCAACCTCAGAAGCAACGCCCTCAACAACCAAGTAGGCGTTTCGAACGCAAGGGCAAACAGAACCTTTGACAGCCCACTCCCGCCTTGCTCGCATCCCCCAGACGTCAGACTGCAACCCTTTCTTCACAGGTGGCGTCAGATCACTTCGGATTCCTGGGTCCTCACCATCGTCGAATCGGGGTACGCGATAGAGTTCCACTCTATGCCTCCTCTGGGACAAGTAATAACCACCGCACCAACACCACCCCTACAGGAGGAAGTCAACACTCTCCTCAACAAACAAGCCATCGAACTTGTTGCCGCCACGGACACCTTCGGCTTCTATTCCACATATTTTACTGTCCCAAAAAAGGACGGTGGATTGCGTCCCATTCTGGACCTAAGGGATCTCAACACGTTCATCACTCATACCAAATTCAGGATGACCACCTTAGAAAATATTCTTCCACTCCTCCACCTCGGAGACTGGTTTGCAGTCGTCGACCTCCAGGATGCGTATTTCCATCTCACTATCCGCAAGGCGTACAGAAAGTACCTCAGATTCAAAATCGGACATCACACCTATCAGTTCAAGGCCCTACCATTTGGCCTTTCGACAGCCCCAAGAGTGTTTACGAAATGCCTCGCTCCCGTCGCTGCTTTCCTACGTCTACAAGGGGTGAAAGTATTTCCTTACCTAGACGACTGGCTGGTGGTCTCCCCCTCCAGAGAGCAAGCCACTCGAGACATTGCGTTCACCGTACACACTCTCATCTCCTTGGGCTTCAACATCAACAACAGCAAATCTTCGCTCCACCCGCAACAAGTAGCCAGCTATATCGGAGCAGTGTTGGACTCCGTCCAAGGGAGAGCCTTCCTCCCGGAGGAACGCAAACTCAAGATCCAACGGACGATTCAGTCCTTTCAATCCAAACTTGCAATCCCAGCCAGGCGGATCCAACACCTACTCGGCCTCATGGCTTCCACAACATCCATACTGACTCATGCCCGTCTCCGACTCCGTCCACTCCAGTCGTGCTTCCTCCGCCAATTCGATCCTCTGCACGACCCTCCCACCAAAAACATCACTATCCCTCCCGAGATTCACCGCAGTCTTCGTTGGTGGCAGGCTACGACCCACCTAAACGAGGGCCGGCTCTTCACACCTCGTCCAGTCTCCAAGACGATAACAACGGATGCGAGCCTGACGGGATGGGGAGCCCACTGCGATCATCTCCACACTCATGGCACCTGGAACAACAAAGAAAGAACAATGCACATAAATTTCCTAGAACTCTTGGGGATCTTCAAAGCACTGCGATCTTTCGAACCCCTGCTACTCCACCAGACTGTCCAAATAACAACGGACAACACCACGGCGCTGTGGTACATCAACAAACAAGGAGGAACTCACTCCAGAAGCCTCCTCCTCCTAACCATTCGCCTCTGGAACTGGTGTGCCAAACGAAATATATTCCCGGTGGCAATCCACATTTCGCCGGAAAACAACCATCAAGCGGACCGGCTCAGCCGACTCACCACAAACACTCACGACTGGAATCTCCTCGACGAAATCTACGAGAGGCTGTGTGCCCTGTGGGGCAGACCCTGCATCGACCTGTTCGCCACACCGGACAATGCCAAATGCCCTCTCTATTGCACCAGAGCCAGACAGGGACAGAGTTCCCTAGGGGACGCCTTTGCGATCAAGTGGCATCCATCTCTCCTATACGCCTACCCGCCAATCCCACTAATTCAGAAGACCGTGGTCAAAGCTCACATGGATTCAGCCAACATGATCCTCATAACACCATTTTGGCCCCGACAACCATGGTTTGCCACACTCTCAGTGATGGCAACCGACTTTCGCCACCTACCGGAACGCCCAGACCTCATCTCTCAGGGCAACGGGTCTATTCTCCATCCAGACCTCCATTCTCTCCACCTCACTGCTTGGAGAATCCTCTTACACTAGAACATATCATGACCAATATACGGAGGCCGTCCACGACAGCCCTCTACTCCTACAAGTGGAAAGCTTTTCTCCACTTCTCAAGAACCAACGACTTACCCTCCTCACCCACCGACATTGACACCGTTCTCCGATTCTTGCTCCACCACTCCAATAGAGGACTCTCGATTTCTACTCTGAGAGTTTACGTTGCTGCAATCGTCGCACATCAGCCACCACTCTCTGATGCAGCTAAATTGTTCCGACATCAGGACCTTAAACGCTTCCTCAGAGGCCTTCGGAATGTCCGTCCCTCCTTCAGGCCGCTTGTCCCTCAATGGTCCCTCACACTTGTCCTACGGACCCTCACTAAACCACCCTTCGAGCCTTTAGCCTCGGTACCACTATATATCCTTTCACTGAAGACATCCTTCTTGGTGGCTATTACTTCAGCGAGGCGCGCATCAGAACTCGCCGCCCTCAGAATTGACCCACCATTCCTTCAATTCCACCCCATGAAGGTTACCCTCTTCCCAGACATCTCCTTCCTACCGAAGGTTGCTTCAGAATTCCACCTCAGCCAACCCCTGATTCTACCCACCTTCTTCCCCGCACCATCCTCGGACATTGAGACATCTCTCCACACCCTAGATGTCAGGAGAGCTCTCCTGTACTACCTGTCCAGAACTAAGGACATCAGAAAATCTAAACGACTTTTCATCCGACCATCTAATCCCCGAGCGGGTATCCCTGTGTGCTCCCAAACCATCTCTAAGTGGATCTCCTCCACCATTCGCCTGGCGTATGAATCGGCCTCGATGCCATTACCGTCTGTGCCGAGGGGACACTCTGCTAGGGCCGTTGCCTCCTCAACGGCCTTTTTGAGGGGAGTAGCCATAGGCGACATATGTAAGGCGGCTACCTGGTCCAACCCGTCCACGTTTATCTCCCACTATCGTTTGGACACCAGGGCCAGGTCTGATGCCGTCTTCGGACGGGCCATTCTTTCTGCTTCTCTATAGTGACGGCCCTCCACCGGTAAGTGAGCTGGCTACTCACCCTCAGTGTGAACACACAGACGTCTCGAAGAAGAAATGGAAGTTACCTACCTGTAACTTTAGTTCTTCGAGATCACGTCTGTGTATTCACACGTCCCACCCTCCTCCCCTCTATCCGTCACTCTCTCTTTTTGTTTTTCAGCGGCGGATAGCTGGGGAACTGAGCACGCTAGCGCGGGAAAGGAGGAGCATGCGCAGAGAGAAGGGGAGGTCCTAACGGCCACAAGCTTGATACATGCCGGTGACCACTGCGCAGGCGCAGTACAACCCTCAGTGTGAATACACAGACGTGATCTCGAAGAACTAAAGTTACAGGTAGGTAACTTCCATTTTTCACACCACAGTGCTGTATATTTGGCAATTAAAACAAAGGCCCAGGAGTCAGGAAATAAATAAGTGAACAGCTGAACTGATTGATCAAGGGAAGATCATTTAAATTGTGATGCTAAAGGTTAAGGCTTAATGTCTATTAAAATGACATACACTGAGCCCCGTGGCGCAGTGGTTAAATGCCTGTACTGCAGGTAAAACTGCGTTCAAGACATAAGAACATAAAAAGAGTCATGCTGGATCAGGCCAATGGCCCATATAGTCCAGCTTCCTGTATCTCACAGTGGTCCCACCAGATTTATTTATTTATTTATTTATTTGATTTATATACTGCAACCATCTAGCAAAAAAGCTACTCTGGGAGCGCATGAGACTAGATATCTGTCTCCTGATAGCATTCCCCTGCATCTGGCCCTTGAAGTACCTGGGTTTTAAGACTGGAGATTATACATCTCCATCATGGTTTGTAACCTTTGATGGACTTTTCCTCCAGGAATCTGTCCAATCACCTTTTGAAGGCATCCAGGCCATATGCCATCACCACATCCTGTGGCATGGAGTTTCACAGACTAACAACACGCTGGGTGAAAAAATATTTTCTTTTGTCTGTTCTTACTCTCCCTGCCCTCAATTTGAGTGGATGTCCCCTAGTTCTGGTATTTTGTGAGAGGGAGAAGAGCTTCCCTCCATCCACTTGACTTATGCCCTGCATTATTTTGTATGTCTCAATCATATTCCCCCTCAGGCACCTTTTTCCCAGACTAAAGAGCCCCAAATGTTTTAGCCTTTCCTCATAAGGGAGGTGCCTCAGCCCAGTAATCACTTTAGTCGCTCATTTCTGCACCTTTTCCAGTTCCACTATGTCCTTTTTGAGATGTGGTGACCAGAATTGTACACAATATCGAGGTGTGGCCTTAACTATCGTTTTGTACAATGGCATTACAATGTTGGCTGTTTTATTTTCAGTCCCCTTTTTGATAATCCCTAGCATGGAATTGGCCTTCTTCACCGCTGCCACACATTGGGGAGACACCTTCATGGAGTTGTGCACCAACACACCAAGACCTCTTTCCTGATCCATTAAGGATAACTCAGAGCCCATGAGTTGATAGATAAAGATTTGATTTTTTGCCCCAATATGCATTACTTTACATTTGGCTACATTAAAACACATTTGCCATTTCGCAGCCCATTCCCCAGTTTGGAGAGATCCTTCTGGAGCTCTTCACAATCTTCTCTGGTTTTTACCACACGGAAAAGTTTTGTGTCATCTGCAAACTTCGCCACCTCACTGTTTATCCCTGTCTCCAAGTCATTTATGAACAGATTGAAAAGCACTGAACCCAAGACAGAGCCCTGGGGCACACTGCTTTTCACCTCTCTCCATTGTGAAAATTGCCCATTGACACCTACTCTTTGCTTCCTTGATCTCAACCAGTCCTCAACCCATAAGAGGACCTGCCCTCTTATCCCCTGGCTGTGCAATTTTCTCAGCAGCCTTTGGTGAGGGACAGGTTCAATCCCAGGTAGCAGGCTCATGGTTGACTCAGCCTTCCATCCTTAACATAAGAACATAAGAAGAGCCATGCTGGATCAGGCCAAAGGCCCATCCAGTCCAGCTTCCTGCATCTCACAGCGGCCCCACCAGATGCGTTTGGGAGCGCATGAGAATAGATATCTGTCTCCTGATACCACTCCCCTGCATCCTTCTGAGGTCAGTAAAATGAGTACCCAGCTTGTGGGGGAGGGCAATGTGTAGCCTGCATTACTGTAATTAAAAACTTTAAACTACCCAGAGACTACTTGAAGTGGCATGAGGCGGTATATAAGCAGAACACTTCATTGGTTTTAGTTTCACGTGCAATTGAACAGAAAACAAAATACTAAAGATTGCCTTGTTTCTTCCTCCTGATGATGAGCGGGATGTCTGTGAATTAAAACACTGTTAGACTATTGGCTAACACTAGGAAAGCTGGTCTTGTTGGTCTGTGGAACTCCCTGCCACAGGATGTGGTGATGGCATCTGGCCTGGATGCCTTCAAAAGGGGATTGGACAGATGCCTGGAGGAGACGTCCATCATAGGTTACAAACCATGAGGGAGATGTATCATCGCCAAGCTTAAAACCGGGGTACCTCAAGGACCAGATGCAGGGGAGTGGTACCAGGAGACAGATATCTAGTCTTGTGTGCTCCCAGATGCATCTGGTGGGGCCACTATGAGATACAGGAAGCTGGACTAGATGGGCCTTTGGCCTGATCCAGCATGGCTCTTCTTATGTTCTTATGTATTGCAGGCTGTGTAGAACTTAGGGTGTCCAGTAAACCAGTACCATCTGGATTAAGTTGAAAATCCTTGAACACAAAGGCAAAACAAAGTATAACAGAACAAAAACCCTTTTCCACGAATCCCAGTGCTGCAGATTTAGCCTCAAACCCAATTCAGTCTGTGCTTATTAAGAAGACACTAATTTCCTAACAAGGGTCTATTTATAGCCTGTTTCAGCTTAAACCGTTGGGAATATAAATCTGCAAACATGAAGATCTTGGGAAAGCTGCACTTCATCAGCAGTTCCCAGAATACTTCAGGGGCCAGGCCAGCAGTCAATCCTGATAAAGGGTTTCAAGGGAATTGTAATCCAAAGGGGGAATTTTTCCAAACTCCATGCATGCACATACACACAGCTTTCTTACCATGCTGTATGATAATGTGGTTGCTAATGAAAGGAACAATTCTGGTAGAAGCTGATGCATTACCTAGAGAAATGTTGTATAAGTAGCATTGCATTTGACAGGACACATGCATACTAAACTTTCAGTGGATGCTACATTAATTTAAAAAGTGATCAAAATGCAGTCAGTTTACAGATACTTAATGTACACTTGTTCTCATTTCCATTACTCCATCTGACTTTGTGAAACAGCCTGTCCTCTAAAAGCTGTGTAAATTACATCAATTCTCTGGAGGACTCCTTATTGAAAACAGGGAGCAGTTTGTCCTTTTTAATCTTCAGAACTCCAGCTTTACAGGCCAAAGTTTGCTGGTCCAAGATTAGACAAGTGTCCTAAACAGACAGTGGCCTGACAGAATAAGGGTGCAATTAGTTGGCGAGTGAGGTGTACGCCCGATTACGCCAGAAAGGGCTCCTGTGGCAGGGCTGCTTACAGTGACCCTCTGGTCCATCTTGGAATTGCTTCAACCTATTCCCCCATCCCCATTCCACCTCCAGTGGTAGCCCCACTTCTGAACCTAAAAGGTCCAGCATGGGATGAAGCTAAAGCATTATTCTCCGCATGTCATGTGATCACTGGAAACTAGCTTGCACAGGACTGTACCATAAGCAGTCCAAAATATATGCCCATTCAACCCCACCGTAAGACAACCTTTGGGGCAATTCCTCAAATTAGACAAGAACATGATAGATTTCCCTTCCATTCTCTAAAAGGTGGAACTAAAGGAACATAGCCAACATACCTGACTAGAGAATTCAGCAGCAAATATACTCTACTCTTCTACAGGCCCAGCAATAACCCCCTTACCTTGACTCCAGATGGTATGGGTCAATCTACCAGCCTGCCTTTTCCTCATGGTTGAATATTTTATAGATTCAAATTATTTCTATCAGATTTGTCAAAAAAATGTGCAAACTATTGAAAAGTGGTCTGAATGGGAAAAAATACAATGAAATTCTCATCCATTCCTCCTCCTTGGGCATCGCAGGTGTTTTGTTAAAGACAGGCTCCTCCTAACATTCCACCTGACACTGTCTGCTACCCGCCATGAGTGCTGAAGTAACTCCAAAATGGGTACCAGGAAAATCTTTTGCTTAAGAAACATTAAAACCAAAGTCCAAATACAATAGAAAGAGAATGGCAGACCACCACAACTTTTTTCACAATCTCTTAACAAAACGCCAGAGTTTCTGTTATCTCAGAACAGAAGGCAACAAGAACATGTGTATAACACAGAATAATATCTGGCTGTATCCTAGAAAGTTGGGGTGTGGGGTGGGGAGAGAATAAAGATTGACACATCCAGAATCCAAGAACAGCTAATTATATGACACTGTTTGGGCAAGGCACACAACAGAAACTTATCAGAATTTCAAATTAGACAACAAGAACAGAATGCATCAAGAAGCATGCTCCTTTTGTTGAATAAAGAGATCAATCCCATGTATATTTCTTCACTGTCATATCTTCCATTCCAGCATAGCTTTGAATATGTGTTTATGACTGGCCATCTGAAGGTAAACATGAACTTAATCGGCAAGTCTGACAGCAGAGACTGGTAATCTATAAAGAAATCCAACCACCAGCAAGAGAAAGAGAGAGAGATCTGCCAACCACTAGGACTACGTAATCCCTTTCATGTTCACTTTGACGCTATGTTGCGATGCTGTGGTCTGTCCTTGGAAGCCTGAGAAGGAAGGTCTGTAAAGAGCCACTCCTTGGAAAACCAGCTCTCTCTCTTTTGAACTTCCACGTGTTGTCCTCTATAGTATACAGCAGGGTTAGCATCTTGTTAACTGTATAAACAGTGTCCCCTTTAATGACAGCAGTGAAAAGGGCTCCTTTGCTATTCATGTATTGCCCAGGAAGAGAGGTCCACTGCATCGTCGTGAGGTTGAAGCAGTCCATCACGCACCTCAAAAAATCGTCAAAAGGCCCATTCCGCATGATGTAGAGATTATCCCTATGAGCTACCATACAATGGCCATAGCTCTGAGACCTATTAAGGGTTGAGATGGGGAGCCACTCATCCTTCTCAG
Organism: Phrynocephalus forsythii; assembly: GCA_029282475.1. Lineage (NCBI taxonomy): Eukaryota > Metazoa > Chordata > Lepidosauria > Squamata > Agamidae > Phrynocephalus > Phrynocephalus forsythii. Next base: position 24,188,774 of record JAPFRF010000014.1, read on the forward strand.
TGTTGTATTCATAGATGATGGTGGTGTCTAGAGGCTTCCACAGACAAACAAAGATGCGCCCCATGGCCTGGGCACAGGGTACGGCCGCTACTGCCTGGGGTAGGTCTGAAACAAAACTCCATGTGTTAGTTGACATATCAAACTTCTCCACTGATTTCAGTGGGGTCTTCTCAAATTCCCCACCAATGGCATAAAGATGACCTTCCTGGGCTGTCAGTGTGACATCATAGCGCAGCTGCTGGGGGCTGGGGAACTCACTCCAGTTGTTGGTGGCTGGGTCATAACAAAAACTGTGGTCCACAACTTGCTTGTTGTATCCGTAGACACCACCTACAATGTAAATCTTGTTATCCAGAGTTGTCATTCCAGCCAGGAAAGTGCTAGCAGCCAACGGTAAGCAGGCCAATGTCCTCCAGGTGTTGTTCTCCTCATCCAGGTAGCAAATGGTCCGTGAGAGGTCTTCCAAGAACTCAAAAGTGGGGGTGTGTGCTCCTACTGCCACAAACGTGCTGGGTATGAGGGACTCGACATAGTCCAAAAGATCTGGAGAGAGGCAGTCCAGATATTGCTCCAGCTCAGAATAGCTGTCTCTTATGTACAATGCAGCTTTGTGGAAGAGGTCCAGAAGGCCAAACATGGCCGCAGCTTGATACAAGATGATGCAATTGTCGGAATTGATGGATGCAATCAGGTATTTGGCCATGGCTTGAACCTGCAGAAAGGAGGCACATTCGACCGCCTTGAGGTTCTCCTCACAGCTTAGGATGGGATGTTCCCCGTCCAGGATCTTCAACATGATGGAAAAGCCCATGGCACTCAGATCCCTAATCTGGATCTCGTCCTGCGTGCTCTCCCGCATTCCAGACTGGAACAGAGCATGGAAGTATTCACTGTGCTCCATCAGAAGGGCTTTGTCCACAGAGAAAGATTCCTCTTCCATGTGGATCCTCACCCTGTCCCCAGGTTGTGGCTGCATGGCACAGTTGAGCCTGGCCTTTCGCTTCTATCCACACTCGTTCCGTGCAGGAAATATGTACCAGGGTTTTTGCAAACGTTAGAGGAACATGCCAAGACGCACATCAGTGTGGCTTGTTTCTTTCTCTCCGCTCAAGAAGCGAAGAAGCTCCACATGCAGCAATATAAATACCTCCTCTAAAGATAGCAGTCGTGCGTGTGACTCGGGCAGCCGGCAATGTGACTGACAGGCAGCTCTTTCCAATGGCAATTTGCAAGCTGATATTGCCTGCATTTGTTCACGTTACTGTGGAACAGCAGCTTTAAAAAAATAGTGTCAAGGCTGGCCTTGATAGAGCACAGGAGGTCACCTTTAAATGAAATGAACCTGATCTGTGGAGAATGGCTCCAAAGGCCTCTAGAGGGCACTGTAGGAAATGGAGGAAAAGTCACCAGAGGTTATCTAATCTGTGGTCCCCAAATACGTTCCTTCACAGAGCCAGACTCTGGCAGCTGTGGTGCGCCAGCATTCTAACCTGTTATCTGCAGGGATGTTAGCAAGTACTGGAATCTCCACCCCAAGTCTGAGTGTTTGAAACTAACTCCCAAGCCCCAAGTCCCTATGAACAGCAAGGTTTTCTTCCAGAAAATAAGGGAGGGATGGGTGGGTTCTGAGTCCTGAGCCCAGTCCAAGTCATTAGGAAAAACAAAACAACAACAATCCAAAGTCAAGTCCAATTTGAGTCACCAGTGCAACTTAAGTCCAACTTGACAGCGAGTCCTGTGACTTGAGTCTCCATCCCTGTTTATCAGTTCCTGAGGTGATCCATAAGGAGGAATGTATCATAGTATCATAGAGTTGGAAGAGGCCTCAAGGGCCATCCAATCCAACCCCCTACCATGCAGCAACCCCCATCACAGTATTTCCGACATATGGCCATCCAGGCTCTGCTTAAAAACCTCCAAAGAAGGAGACTCCACCACCCTCTGTGGCAGCATATTCCACTGCCGAACAGTTCTAACCGTCATTAAGTTATTCCGAATATTCAAGTGGACTCTCTTTTCCTGTAGTTTGAAACCATTGCCCCGAGTCCTAGTCTCTGAAGCCATGGAAAACAAACCTGTTCCCTCTGCAATATGACATCTTTTCAAATATTTAAACATAGCTGTCATAAGTCCTCTCAGTCTTCTTTTTGAAAGGCTAAACATTCCCAGTTCCCTAAGCCGTTCCATGCAAGACATTTCTTCCAGACCCTCAGTCATCCTGGTCGCCCTCCTCTGTACCTGCTTGAGGTTGACAACATTCTTTTTAAATTGTAACAACATGGAAAGCTGCCTTAGATGGATCCAGACCATTTGTCCATTTACCTAACTGTCTGTGGTCAACTGCTGGATAGCTCAGCGGTTTTGGCTGTGGAGCCAGAAGCTGGGAGTTTGATTCCCCCACTGGGTCTCCTTGACAAGGGCTGGACTTTATGTCTCTTCTAGCTCTGCAGTTCTATGATGATGATGATGACGACACCGACGCCGACGATGACGCCGACGCCGACAACAACAACAACAACAACTCTGCCAGGCAGCATTGGCTTTCCAGGGTTTCATTAGGCAAGGCTCTTTTCTTTCCCTACCCAGAGATTCTGAGTATTCCATAGTTGTCTCCAGACCTAATGCTTACCAGAGCCAACTCGGCTTAGCTTCCAACAGCATGCAAGGCTACCTGGGTATGGTCAGAGGAACTCTGTAGTGTCTTTACTAAGAAACAAAGATATGGCAGTGATTCCCAACCTTGGGTCCCCAGATGATCCTAAAGAAAACTCCCAGAAAACTTCTCCACTAGTGCTGACCAGGATTTTAAAAAGATTTGAAAGAGACAATGATGCTGGGAAAACTGGAAAGCAGCAGTAAAAGAGGAAGGCTGCCTATGACGGGTTGCAGGAGCTGAACAGGGCTGTTGAGGACCGGATATTTTGGAGATTGCACATTCACAGGGTCACCTAAGTCAGAGGCAACCCACCAGCATGTAACAACAACACATTTGTGAGTCCCGTTTTTGTGCATTTATCTTCCCAGGCAAAATGCAAGTGGATGTCTGGCTGCATTGTTCATCATCTCGCTCATCCCGCTGATCTGGCTTCTTATACTTTAATCCACCTCTGACTGCTTTTTGTATGGATTTTGTTTTATCATTATGGTTTGCTGTTTGTTTTAATTATGGTTGATTGGTTAATTTGTATTTGGTTATATATTATAGTGTATATTGTTTAGTTGTATCATTCATTTATTGTATTGATTATGTTTAAATTCTTGTAAACTGCCCAGAGTGTTCCATGGCAGCAGATCTACACAACCCCCCTCACTGCAGGGGAGTAAATTAATTCTGCATACTGTTCCTGTTCATATCAATACTTTTTATGGCTGCAATTACATCAAATGCTCAAGTAAATCTCCTAGAACTGAGCTTCCCAGGTAGGAAGCTGAACGTTTGTCAGCACCAGGCAGTCAAGTGTCAGCAACAACAGACACTGCTTTTTATTTCCTCCTTGTGCTTTCATTTTGGACCATCTCCACACCAGTCATTTTCCACAGAACCAAGAGTCTTCATTTGCCAAAATACTGTTGCCTAAATCACACATGACATTAAGCCCATTGAATTTACTGGGATTTAGTGAATTGACTCTATACATTCTATTGATTCAAAAAAGACTTATTCTAACTGTGACTGAGGTCACGGAGTAGCCCCGTTTAAATCAATGGAACTTTCAGGGGAGTTTACTCACCAAATCCCCATAGATCCAACTGACACCCTCTAGTGCAACATACTCCTGTAAGCAAAAGGATGTTGTCCATTGGTTCTATTACAGTAGGACCACAATATCCATGGGCAATTGGGATACCCACCCCATTCCACCCTGCCGCCACCATGGATGCTGTAAGGGTTCCAGCCGTTCACGGGGCAAAGATCCTCTGCCACACTGCTTTGAATGTCACCCTTCAATCTGAGGGTGTCTGAGTTCCAGCGCGGGTCTTCTGACCCTAGCATCAACTTGCCTTAATTGCAGGGACACAAGTTTAATTTGGTCACATACTTTAAGACTGCATATGTATGTATGTATGTATGTATGTATGTATGTATGTATGTATGTATGTATGTATGTATGTATGTATGTATGTATGTATGTATGTATGTATGTATGTATGTATGTATGTATGAAGCATATGAAGCAGGGCAAAGGCTAATTGAGTTTTGTCAAGAGAACAAGCTGGTCATTGCAAACACTCTTTTCCAACAACTCAAAAGGCGATTCTACACATGGACATCACCAGATGGACAATACCGGAATCAGATTGATTATGTTCTCTGCAGCCAAAGATGGAGGAGCTCTATACAGTCAGCAAAAACAAGACCTGGTGCTGACTGTGGCTCAGATAATCAGCTTCTTATTTCAAAATTCAAACTTAAACTGAAGAAAGTAGGGAAGACCACTGGGCCAGTCAGGTATAATCTCAGTCAAATCCATTATGAATACACAGTGGAAGTGAAGAACAGATTTAAGGAACTAGATTTGGTGGACAGAACACCTGAAGAACTATGGATGGAGGCTTGTAACATTGTGCAGGAGGCTGCAATGAAAACTATTCCAAAGAAAAGAAAATGCAAGAAAGCAAAGTGGTTGTCCAACAAGGCCCTACAAATAGCGGAGGAGAGAAGGGACGCAAAATGCAAGGGAGAAGGGGAACGATACAGAAAACTGAATGCAGACTTCAAAAGAATAGCAAGGAGAGACAGGGCAGCCTTCTTGAATGAACAGTGCAAAGAAATAGAGGAAAACAACAGAAAAGGAAAAACCAGAGATTTATTCAAGAAAATTGGAGATATTAAAGGGGCATTTCGTGCAAAGATGGATATGATAAAGGACAAAAATGGTAGGGACTTAACAGAAGCAGAAGAGATCAAGAAGAGATGGCAAGAATATACAGATAAATTATATCAGAAAGATCTGGATGTCCCTGATAACCAAGATAGTGTAGTTGCTGACCTGGAGCCAGACATCCTGGAAAGTGAAGTCAAGTGGGCCTTAGAAAGCATTGCAAACAACAAGGCCAGTGGTGGTGACGGCATTCCAATTGAACTCTTTAAAATCTTAAAAGAGGATGCTGTAAAGGTGCTGCACACGATATGCCAGCAAATTTGGAAAACCCAGCAGTGGCCAGAGGACTGGAAAAGATCGGTCTACATCCCAATCCCAAAGAAAGGCAACGCCAAAGAATGTTCCAACTATCGCACAATTGCATTCATTTCACACGTTAGCAAGGTTATGCTCAAAATTCTACTAGGCAGGCTTCAGCAGTATGTGGACAGAGAACTTCCAGAAGTCCAAGCTGGATTTTGAAGGGGCAGAGGAACTAGAGATCAAATCGCCAACATGCGCTGAATTATGGAGAAAGCCAGAGAGTTCCGGAAAAACATCTACTTCTGCTTCATCGACTATGCCAAAGCCTTTGACTGTGTGGACCACAACAAACTATGGAAAGTCCTTAAAGGAATGGGAGTGCCTGACCACCGTATCTGTCTCCTAAGAAATCTATATGTGGGACAAGCAGCAACTGTCAGAACTGGATATGGAACAACTGACTGGTTTAAAATTGGGAAAGGAGTACGACAAGGCTATATACTGTCACCTTGCCTATTTAACTTATATGCAGAGTACATCATGCGAAAGGCAGATCTGGATGAATCACAAACTGGAATTAAGATTGCCGGAAGAAATATCAACAACCTCAGATACACAGATGATACTACTCTGATAGCAGAAAGCGAGGAGGAATTAAAGAACCTCTTAATAAGGGTGAAAGAGGAGGGTGAAAAAATGGGCTGAAGCTCAACATCAAAAAAATTAAGATCATGGCCACCGGTCCCATCACCTCCTGGCAAACAGAAGGGAAAGAAATGGAGAAAATGACAGTTTATTTTTGGGGCTCCTTGATCACTGCAGATGGCGACTGCAGCAACGAAATAAAAAGACGCCTGCTTCTTGGGAGGAAAGCAATGGCAAACCTAGATAGCATCCTAAAGAGCAGAGACATCACTTTGCCAACTAAGGTCAGGATAGTCAAAGCTATGGTTTTTCCACTAGTGATATATGGAAGTGAAAGCTGGACTATAAAGAAGGCTGATCGCCGCAGAATTGATGCTTTTGACCTGTGGTGCTGGAGGAGAGTCTTGAGACTGCAAGATCAAACCTATCCATCCTGAAAGAAATCAACCCCAAATCTTCACTGGAAAGACAGATTTTGAAGCTGAGGCTCCAGTACTTTGGCCACCTCATTAGAAGAGAGGACTCCTTTGAAAAGTCATTGATGTTCGGAAACATGGAAGGCAAAAGGAAAAGGGGACGGCAGAGAATGAGATGGTTGGACGGTGTCATCGATGCAACCAATATGGATTTGACAAAACTTTGGGAGGCACTGGAGGATAGGAAGGCCTGGCAAGCTCTGGTCCATGGGGTCACGAAGAGTCGGACACGACTGAATGACTGAACAACAACAACAATGTATGTATGTATGTATGTATGTATAAGAACATAAGAACATAAGAAGAGCCATGCTGGATCAGGCCAACGGCCCATGTAGTCCTGCTTCCTGTATCTCACAGTGGCCCCACGAGATGCGTCTGGGAGTGCACGAGACTAGATATCTGTCTCCTGATACCACTCCCCTATATCTGGCCCTTGAAGTACCCCGGTTTTAGGCCTGGAGATTACACATCTCCATTATGGTTTGTATCCTGTGATGGACTTTTCCTCCAGGAATCTGTCCAATTCCCTTTTGAAGGCATCCAGGCCAGATGCCATCAACACATCCTATGGCAGGGAGTTCCACAGACTAACAACGCGCTGGGTGAAAAAATATTTTCTTTTGTCTGTTCTTACTCTCCCAGACCTCAATTTGAGTGGATGTCCCCTAGTTCTGGTATTTTGTGAGAGGGAGAAGAGCTTCCCTCTATCCACTTGACTCATGCCCTGCATTATTTTGTACGTCTCAATCATATCCCCCCTCAGGAGCCTTTTTTCCAGACTAAAGAGGCCCAAGTGTTTTAGCCTTTCCTCATAAGGGAGGTGCCCCAGCCCAGGAATCATTTTAGTCACTCTCTTCTGCACCTTTTCCAGTTCCACTATGTCTTTCTCGAGATGCGGTGACCAGAATTGTACACAATACTCCAGGTGGGGCCTTACTATCATTTCGTATAATGGCATTATAATGTTGGCTGTTTTATTTTCAATCCCCTTTTTGGTAATCCCTACCACACGGAAAAGTTTTCTGTCATCCGCAAACTTGGCCACCTCACTGTTTATCCCTGTCTCCAGGTAATTTATGAACAGATTGAAAAGCACCAGTCCCAGGACAGATCCCTGGGGCACACCGCTTTTCACTTCTCTCCATTGTGAAAATTACCCATTGACACCTACTCTTTGTTTCCTGGATCTCAACCAGTTCTCAGTCCATAAGAGGACCTGCCCTCTTATCCCCTGACTGTGCAATTTTCTCAGCAGCCTTTTGTGAGGGACTGTGTTAAAAGCCTTTTGAAAATCCAGATAGACTATATCCACCGGTTCACCCAAATCCACATGCCTGTTGACCTTTTTTCAAAAAATTCTAAAAAATTTGTCAGACAAGTCTTACCCTTACAGAAACCATGCTGATTTTAAGATTTTCTCTTGGATGAGGCTTTCCACCATCTTCCCTGGGACAGATGTAAAGCTAACTGGCCTGTAGTTTCCCGGGTCCCCTCTCCTTCCTTTTTTATAAATTGTTGTGATATCTGCTATGCTCCAGTCCTCCAGCACTGTGGCCGTTTTAAGAGACAAGTTGCATATTACCGTTAAGAGATCTGCAATTTCATTTCTCAGTTCCCTAATAACCCTTGGGTGGATGCCATCTGGGACCGGTGACTTGTTAATCTTCAATTTATCAATTAGTCCTAAAACATCCTCTTTTTTAACCTGTATTTGATTTAATTCTTTAGTCAAGAGGGGCCGTTCAGGCAGTGGAATCTGTTCACAGTCCTCTGTCATGAAGACAGATGCAAATAACTCATTTAATTTCTCTGCAATTTCCAAGTCCTCCTTGACCTCCCCTTTTCCTCCCTCACCATCCAGAGGTCCAGCTGGTTCTCTGGCAGGTTTTCTACTTCTAACATATTTAAAGAAGCTTTTATTATTTCCCTTTATATTGCTAGCCATGCGTTCCTCAAAATCTTTCTTTGCTTCTCTTATCATCTGCTTACATTTCTTTTGCCAGAGTTTGTGTTCCTTTTTATTTTCCTCATTTGGGGAGAATTTCCATTTAAAGAAAGACCTCTCCTTGTGCTTTAGAGCCTCTCTAACTCCACTCGTTAACCATGCTGGCGCCCTGTTAGACTTAGAGGAGCTCTTCTTTCTTTGTGGTATGCACTTGTGCTGGGCCTTTATTGTCGTTGTTTTAAACAGGCTCCATGCACTCTGAAGAGATTGGATTCTTCTAACCTTCCCCTTCACAATTTCTTTCTAACTAGTTTCCTCATCTGCGGGAAGTTTGCCCTTCAGAAATCAAGGGTTTTTATGTCTGATTTGCTTGATACTCTTCCTCCAACATGCATGGCAAAGGAGATTGCAGCATGGTCACTGTTCCCCAGAGGCTCAGTGACATTCACATCTCTGACCAGGTCCTGAGTATCACACAGTATTAGATCCAGAGTTGCCTGTTCTTGGGTGGGCTCCATGACAAGTTGCTCTAAGGCACAGTCATTCAGCAAGTCGAGAAACCCAGTTTCTCTTTCTTGCCCAGAGCTCACATTGGCCCAGTCAATGTGGCGATAATTGAAGTCCCCCATGATTACTATCTTATCCCTCTTAGACACATCCATGATTTCTCTCCTCATTTCAAGGTCCCCCTCAAGGTTTTGATCTGGTGGACGATAGAATACCCCAACTATCACATCACTCCTTGGACCTGGTAGTTTAACCCACAGTGAGTCTACGGTGGAGTCAGACCCTCTGTCAATCTCCATTCTGCTGGATTTTACCCCTTCTTTGACATAGATGGCCACTCCCCCTCCAACCCGCCCCTCTCTATCCCTTCTATAGAGTTTATAGCCTGGGATTGCTGTATCCCACTGCGTCTCCACATTCCACCAGGTTTCTGTTATGGCTATTATATCTATGTTATCCCTAGCTGCGAAATGTTCAAGTTCTCCCATCTTTGCTCGGAGGCTTTGAGCATTGGCGTAGAAGCACCTGTACAGTGGGTCCCGCAACAACAGCTGCTGCTTTGTTCTCTCTCCCCCCCCACAGCTTTTATTTTCAGTAGACAAACTATCATATTACATTATTCTCCCAGTGCTAATACCTGCTATGTCATCTCTATGTGATTCTCTACCCTCTCCAACCCCAAGAATGAGGTGTTCTGAACCGGATGCCACTCCGCTCCTGTCGGCTTTCCCCCAGTTATCAGTTTAAAAGCTGCTCTGCAGCCTTTTGGAGGTTGAGTGCCAGCAATCTGGTCCCATCATGATTCAAGTGCAACCCATCCTTCCTGAACAGGTTTGGCTTGTCCCAAAATGTTCTCCAGTTCCTGACAAATCTAAAGCCCTCCTCTCGACACCATCACCTCTTCCACACATTGAGGCTTCTGAGCTCTGCCTGCCTGGCGGGTCCTGCACAAGGAACAGGTAGCACTTCTGAAAATGCTACCTTGGAAGTCCGGGACTTCAATCTTCTACCTAACAACCTGCATTTGGCTCCCAAGACTGACCGCTTGGCCTTCCTGACATCATTGGTACCAACGTGTACCATGACCACTGGCTCCTTCCCAGTTCTCTCTAACAAGCTATCTAGATTTCTCATGATGTCTCCAACCTTTGCACCTGGCAGGCAAGTGACCGTGTGGTTATCATGCTCATCATAAATCACAAATGTATGTATGTATGTATGTATGTATGTATGTATGTATGTATGTATGTATGTATGTATGTATGTATGTATGTATGTATGTAAAATGCATATACAATGGACCCACGTATAATAAACGGTTTGTATAACATAAAATCTGTACAACATAAAACGTTCTGGAAGCGCCTATGGGGGGAATTCGTACAACATATAAATGTTCACTATTAGGGGTTACTCTGTTTTCAATGCATTCTTATGGGAAATTTGTACAAAGGAAATTTGTACAAAGGAAAATTTGTTTAATATAATTTCTTTTGGAACGAATTAATTCCTTTATACAAGGTACCACTGTGTGGCCTTCGTGAAGCCACACAGATGGGTTTCCTGGTGCACACATGCGGAGGTCGCACTTCCCTAACAATAAGAAAGTACGTTAGTCTCCACCCCCCTTGCCTCTTACCGCATTTGGAGGATGTGTCTCCTTGTCTCCAGAAGCATTGGTATTTTTTCCTCTATTTTTTCTCCCTTTTCAGCCTTTTATGGCATTTCTCTAACCTTTTAAAAAGTGCACGTCGTGTGGGGGGGAAATTCCACATACCAATGACCACCTCCAGTGTCTTTACTGCCTCGGGGAATTTCATCATTCCGAGGACTATTCCATCTGTAAGGGCTTCAGCAACCAGACCCTGAAGAACTGGAGGAATAGGCTTAATACTTACCTGCTCGAAAGGTCTCTCACACTGCAGAAGATGGAGAAATCCCCTTCCTCGATTGCATCCAGTCTTTCGGATTCGAAGAAGACTTCTTCCTGTAAGTTGCCTGCCTTGGACAGCCCATCTAAGTCCAAACCTAGACTTCCTATCTTAGAAAAGGTGGCAAAATCGAAGTTGGTACCAAAGAAATCGTTGGCTTTGATTTGCTAAGTCAGCAAAATCTACTCCGTTGGGTTCGTCTCCAGTTCTTGCTCATCGACCGGAGCTCGATCCCCTTTTCCCTTCCGACTGCTCAGATTCGTCGTCAGATGATGAGGGAAACCAGACTGTGGGACCACCCGATATCAGTGTGATGAAGGACCTCTTCGTGCCGGTATCGAAGACTTCAGCTTCGCCCTCTGCACTCCGGTCCGGAGGCATGGCCTCGGATTGAACTCTCCGCTCTCCCTCGGGTTCGACAAGACTTAGTTCTGGCCCTTCGCCAACCACCTCTTCGATATCAAGGTCCGCTCCTTCGCCTACCTCATCAGTACATGGCCGAGACGCCACTCCGTCTCCGAAACCTGAATTGGTTGCCTCTGCCCGGAGGGCTAAAAAGCACCACAAGGACAAGAAGCACAAACATGTGCATGTGGTCAAAACTCCATCCCAACCTTCGTTGCTTCACTCAGATTCAACAGCTCCAGTTTCGGATCTGAAACTCACACTGCTGTCGAAGTCGACTTCACGCCCATCCAAGTCCTCGGGCTCAGCCCCAAGAGAGGTTGACTCCGAAGCTTCGCTTGCAAAGAAGCAAAAAAAGGCTTCCACCACGGCCCTGTCAGACCCGACCTCCTATTTGTCGATACCGATGCCACTGATTCCTGCGTTTTCTCTAAAATTCGATGGGAAACACTGGTCTATTCAATCAACTGACTCTTCAACGTCCAAACGTCCATCTCATCCTTCCATTTCAACCTTGGATTTGGGTTCGAACAGATCTTCGGAACCAGAAGAGTCAGACCAAGATCCTTAGGAGTTTGCTACGACTCCGGATTCGGAAATCGAAGAACACTCTCCTACATCATCTTTGGAGGCAATGCGGAATTACACAGATTTTGTGTCACACATGGCAAAATCTATTGATTTGCTGATCCATCATCCTCAACCGCGACATGTCGACCACATATTTGGAAAGATTTCATTGGAAGATACAGCTCCAATCCATCTTTCCATGTTCCCATAGTTCCTTTCGATGGCAGCTGAGTCCTTTAAGAGGATTAGTAATTTGTTAGTCTCTAGGAAGATTGAGTACAAGGTTCACAATGAAAACGCTCTCTGCCTTAGTAGATAGACATCCTCAGCCAAATTCTGTGGTTGTTGCATCCTCACAGGTTCAATCTAGAACCAAACAAGTCCCAATTCCTCCATCTAAGGAAGGTAGAAAATTGGACACCCTAGAACGTAGTATGTATAATTTCGCTTCCCTGGTTATCAAATCTCCAATTACCAAGGCGCTATGGGAGTGTATCAAAGAGAGTTACTCTCTCATCTTCAGCCATTCCTGAACCCCATTCCAGACTCCAAGCATGTGGAGGCTTCAATCATTTTAGAAGAGGCCATGGCCTTGGCAGCACAACAGATGCGCTCTTCTCGGCATACCTTCGATTGCACCATGAAACTTCTGGGTGCCACTGTCAGCCTGCATCGGCATGCCTGGCTTCACTCCACTGGCCTTTCAGACGACCATAAAATTCAGATAGAGAACCTTCCCTTTGAAGGAGATGGTTTATTCCATCCTACCACTGATGATTTAATGGAAGACCAATATAAAAAGCAAAACACGGCCAAGCGTCTCAGTGTCATCCAGACACGTCCCCAGCAGCCCTTTCGTTTCCAACCTAGACGGCTTGCCTATTCATCATGTTTTGGTCCCTCCTACCCCAAACAGTAACCGAGGAACCATTCCAAATCAGCCTCCTACTCCACCTTCTCCTCTGCCAAGGGAAGGAAGTCCAAGTCACTTCCTCCACAGTCCTCAAAATCCAGAGATTGCAGACACAGAGAGGATTTTTGACTCCCCCCCCCATCTGCCTGGCACCCTTTCTACGAGCTTTGCAGGCTATCACTTCGGATCAATGGGTCCTGTCTATTATTTCCCGAGATTACCTTCTGGAATTCCAGTCGTTTCCTCCTCTGGGGCAGGTCCTTCACACCGACCCTACCCCAGGCCTGCTGGAGGAAGTAACATTCCTACTACAGAAACAGGGTATTCAGCCTGTTCATCCATCACTTGCGGCTCAGGGCCATTATTCAAGGTACTTTGCATTTCCACAAAAGGACAGAGGACTTCAACCTATTTTGGACCTCCGCAACCACAACTTCCTCCTGACAGCAAAATTCAGGATGGTAACCCTCAAGAAAATCATCTGCCTCCTTCACATGGGGAGACTGGTTTGGAGTTGTGGACTTAAAAGATGCTTGCTTCCACATCTCTATTCACCCATCTCACAGACACTTCCTAAGATTTGCAATCGGTCAAGACATCTTAGAGTATTCTGCCCTGCCATTTGGTTTGGCGACTGCGCCAAGGGTCTTTACTAAGTGCATGGCACCAGTGGCGGCCTATCTGAGAACACAAAACATCATAGTGTTTTCTTACCTGGACTATTGGCTTGTGGTTTCGGAGTCTCTAGAGCAGGAAGAGGCCAACATTGCCTTCGTCCTACGCTCCCTCTCCAACAAGGGGTTGCGAATCAACTCAAAAAAGTCTATCCTCACTCCTGCCCTGATGGTTTCCTTCATCGGAGCCGTATTGGACACAAATTGAGCCAGGGCGTACCCACCTCAAGACCGTCTTCAAGAGATCTCCTCATTTCTGCCTCTCTTTCAACCCCACTACCAAGTGGAAGCCCTTCAGATACAGAAACTCCTTGGCTACATGGCATCAATGACTTCGGTGCTGCCATTGGCCCGTCTAAAGATGCACCACCTTCAATCGTGTTTCCTGCCCCACTTCAACCCCATGCTGGACCATCCCTCCAAACTCCTGGTCATGCCCCCTCACTTACCTCCTCTACTTACCTTCTGCTCTCCATTCTCTACAACGCATGTTACGACAGATGCAAGCACAACTGGTTGGGGTGCGTTATGTTTAAACTACAAATTACAGAATACCCGGTCTCCTCAGGAACGTCGTCTCCACATCAATCAGCTGGAGTTGCTTGCTGTCTTCAATGCCTGCTGCGTATTTGTCCGACTCCTATCCAACAATGTAGTACTAGTGCTCACAGACAACACAACCACCATGTACCACATAAACAAACAGGGCAACACTCATTCCAAAGGCCTTCTCTCCCTGACGATAGATCTCTGGGAATGGTGTCTCTCTCACAGCATTCATCCCATCACCTTGCACCTAGCAGGATCAGAAAACATCGACACCGACAATCTGAGCAGGTGACAGCACTCGTCCCACAAGTGGGAGCTGCACAAGCCCACATTCGACCACCTCTGTCGCATCTGGGGCATGCCCGAAATCGATCTGTTTGCCATGAAAGACAACGCCAAATGCCCTAGTTTCTGCTCCAGAGTGGGGCTAGGCCATGGATCCAAGGGGGATGCCCTAGTGATTCCTTGGGGGTCAGTCCCTCTGTATGCCTTTCTCCCCCTACCTCTCCTTCACAGAGTAATATCCAAGATATTACAGGAAAAACCAACCATCATCCTGATTGCTCCTTGGTGGCAGAGGCAACCATGGTTCACTCACCTCCTCAATATGGCTCAGAAATTCCAATGACTTCCGAAACTCCCAGGACAAATCCTTCACCTCGACATCCCTCAGCTCTAACTCACCACCTGGAGGATTAGAAATTAATAGATGACATCTTCTCTGCATTGCGGAAGCCTTCCACTTCTCGACTCTATTCCCTCAAATGGAAAATCTTAGACTTATTTGCATCTCATAATGGCTTCTCACCAGTCCAGCCTTCTCTTCCTCATGTCCTGCAATATCTCCTATACTTGAAAAGGTCAGGCCTAGCTATGGCCTCCCATTGTAGCCCACCAACCATTGGACTCTGAGGCTTCAAAGTTCTTCCATCACCCATGCCTTAAACTGTTCATGTGTGGACTTAACAACACTTTTCCTGACAGGAAACCGATTCCCTCTCAATGGTCCCTGTCTTTAGTACTACGGCAGCTCATGCAGCTGCCATTTGAACCCATGGCTACTACTGACTTTTGTCTTCCTACATTTAAGACTGTTTCCTCCTGGCTATCACCTCAGCTAGACGGTTGAGTGAGCTCTGAGCTCTATGCTGCGACCCTCCATACCTTCAATTCTATAGCATACTGTGAGGGGAACTTCTCTGATGGGAAGAGAGGGACCCCTGCATGCCCAGCTGAGATGATGGTGAAAGGAATGGTTTGAATTCAGGGGTCCGTTGCCGGCGAGCTAGGGCTTTGCAGAATGCAATAAGCAGTCTGAGTCTTTGTAGACAGAAAAAAGATTTATTGGTTGTCAACCAAGGGAAGTCTCACTTGATGCAAAAACAAGTGAAAAGTCCGCCCACCAAAGGAATGTGGTGTGTTTTATTGACTCACAACTACTCTCTTTCCCCCCTCCCTTCCGAATTTACGTCATATACATCTGTTACATGCATCAAACATTAATTGACATCTTTGGTCATTTATTTTGTATTCCTGACACCAATTAAATGTATTCCTGGGTTCCTAATTGCTGTGGTGTTTGATCTGACTTACACGGGCCAGGACTACCTGTGTCCTTGGCTGCTGACAGGTGATGCATGCCAGTTGCTACAGGCGGCTGAGCTCTCAAGATAAGGTTTTCTTGGCTGGTTTAGCTATATGTAATTAACTATCAAAGCTACCAAAATAATTAGGTCCTGGAATCTTATTGCTGGCTCAGCCAATTCTATAACGGAAGTTCCTGCTTCTTGCCGGAAAGGCTTGACCAGTATATGTTTGCAGGACAGGATATACATGTAGATACAATTGGAGTGATTTCTACTTCTAAATATATACTTGTGTGGCTTACATTATTTGGGATATGCTGGGGGTTACTAAAATAGCTATATATGCCAGAATCATACCCTTCACTACCCCCTGACGTGTTCTGGAAATTTACGCCAGTAAATTATCCAGAGGCTGTTCCTCTCGGCTCCTGTGATAGGTGTGCAAGGGACAAATAAACATATCAAAGGTGTATGTACAAAAGCGTGAATATTGCTTGATCTTCCCTCCTTACCATTCCCTTGGGGAGGGGTTTTTCATCATGGCTCAGGGAGTGATTTTTTCAGTGTTCCAGACGAGAGTTTAGGCAGTGCTGCCAGGAAAACTTTTCCAGCCCTCTTTCCCAAAAGGGCTTATAGGCACAGTTCAAAAAAATGAATTATCACAAAATGATTTGTGGCGTCTCATGGTGAGGGACGTATTTGAACAGGTGAATGACAAAGAAATACCCCTTAATTCACTAGGGCACTTGCTATAGTCAAATGTTAAGTTAACAGATGAAGTGTTGCAATGCTTGGGATGTAAGAAGACCCCCCCTGGTCAGACCCACAGACTGCAATGGATGGATGTGTTCCACGGACCACAGCATTTAAGTTTCCCCTGTTGGAGAAATGCAACGTGGTCACAGCAGTATAAGGGAACCTCCCAGGACACGTTGCACACTTCTCAAAGATTCCAAATTCTCAACTTTTGAAGGAGCTGGCATAAGAATGTTAGATAATATTGTGATAGACTTGGATATCAAGATCCCTGTCCCAAAGTGATAACCAAACATGCTTTAAACAGCAGATTTGTTCAGTACCTTATTTCAGGACAATCATGAAATCCAAATGATGAAGAAGTCCCTTTGGATTGTCTCTGGGGACATGAGTCTTTGCCACTTATGCCCACATACTAAAATAATAAAGGTTTTCAACCTCGGGCGCATAGCAATAAAAATTCGCTTGAAACAGCATTGCAAATGGGAGATATCCTGCTTGTGTTTTTGGCAGTCAGGTGGAAAACCCTGAATCCTCACAAAGTACCATGCTTTAGGTTCATTTTGCAAATCAAATACTTATAAGGAAAATATGCCCTTCTTGGCCCACCAATTCTCATGTGTTTGCCCAAGTAAAAATGTGGCCAAGGCTACCTTTCCAGCTTTCCCCCTTTTTGCTGTCAAATGGCTTTAGACCTTGAAATATGATTTTTCATACTGTCATCTTTCATAAAGATACACAAACATCAGTACCTGATTTCATAAAACAAAAATCATAACGTGATTTCCAACCTTATTCAGGTGTGTGGTGTGCATTAAAACTTAGATTATAGCAGGCTGTGCAGAATTACCCGGTTGTGTTTGCATTCTCAAATGATAGACATTTGCAATGATACTAAATAAAGGTAATATACATATCATGAAGGCTAAAAGAGTCATAAGACACATCTAGATGGTGCTTAGAAAAACCCACTTTGCGCCATAAGCAACAATCAACAATTACATTCTCATGGTAAAGTCATGAATGAGCCGTTGAAATCCGGTCAGAAATGTCTCTGTGGCTGACAGTTTACACACAAAAAAATCTGCCCCGTAAACATGGGGCCAAGATTAGTTCATCAGTGTCTTTGGTGAAGAAAATAATGTAGATATAGCTACTTCATAAAGCCATTTTTCTTTGGTATAAAGGCTCGTGAACACCCATGGGCACCAAAATGTCTCTCAGTCAATGCAAATTGCATAGAAAAGCAAGTCATAGTTTGTTGCATTCAGTGTTTGTGAGTAAAAAGCATTTTCAGTGGCAATGCATGAGCATTATATGAATTATGAAAGGCACATCCAGAGAGGCACTTCAGCAAGAATTTTTACAGTGACTATCAATAATAGACAATAAACAATATCATAAACAGTGATCAATAATTAACGTCCCTTTGCAAGGCTTCACAGGCAGGGCATTTTCCTGCTAGATCGAGCACAGGGTAATGTAAATATGTAAAGTTGCTCTGGAGCCTACCGTGCGCAGGGAAAAAATAAGTGCTCACTTGTCGGATGCTGGGAGGCTGGTGTGTGCGTGTGTGGCAACACAAGTTCATGGTGGTCCAGGGCACGCACACAGACGTCGATGAAGGTCTGAAAGCAGTAGTTAAACCCCAAGTCTCTGTCCCGGTGAAAAAGGGGTTAAATTGCGGACGTGAAGTCTGTTGGCCGCAATCCAAAACAAGAGTCAGTGGCCGGCAAGCTCCGTCTCCCCCCTCAGAGACAGACAGAGAGAAAAGAAAGGAGAAAAAAAAGGCAGACAGACGGGATGTCAACCCGTCAACCTGAGGTGAAGGGGGAAATCAGCAGACGGCAGTGGGGCTTTCCGAAGTGCTAAATGCAAGGCGCCCCCAGGAACAGGTGTGGTGACCACAGGCCAGGTTCACTTTGTCGTCCTCCGTCCAGGGTGAAGTCATCTAAGGCATGGGGCAATCTACAGCAGTGGGCAGAAGGCGTCGCCGGTCAGTCCTCTCTCCCTCATGGTTGTGGGGTTGTGGGGTGTGGTCCACGCAGGGTGAAGAGGCTGGCATCGCTGGGTACAGGGGTCCACATCGATCGGACTCGCGAAGCGAAGTCATCTCGAAGATGGCATCAAAGGCATCAAAGGCGGGGAGAGGTGGGTCCAGGAGGGATGGCAGAATGGAGGGCAGGAGGGCCCCCATCTCAGCATCTACGAACGGCGGCGTCAGCTTTCCAAACCCGACCGACTCCATGATCCAGAAATAAAGAACGGATAGGCGTCTTTCCCCAGAGCAAAAAGCCCTTCCTCCAGGATGTGTCTGGGTAAAAGAAAGAACAGACACACGACCACAAACAGACAAACACAGAGCACAAACACACACAAAATGGCCCCTCAGCTATCCTTGTGCTGCAAGGCAGGGTGGTACAGTCTATCTGACAGTCTTGAAAAGGCAAAAAATGTCATAAAAGGCAGAATGGGGCTTTCCTCTTCGTAAAACCAGGATGTGAAGTAGGGGGGCCAAAGTCTATGGTGGGGGCACATCTGCACATCAGTAGTTATGCACAAGTTCAGCTGGCCCCGATGGGTGCTTGCAAGGTGAGTCCGCATGACCTCAGAAGGTAGGTGATCAGGTGTCCCCAATCAACCACAGATCCCATCCCCAAGTCAAATTGCTCTCCCACACGGGGACAACAAAAAGGTGTAGCTGGCAGAATATCCATGAGATGCAAAGCAGGCTCTTAGCATGAACCAATTTGTTCCGGAAGGGAGTTTGGACTGATAAGCGGAATGATAAAGTCACGGAAAAGTTCAGGCAGATACATGATTAGGAAAAATAGAAGCAGCTACTATATTTAAACCACCATCAAGTCACCAAGCACACGGCGAATGCCCGTTTGGAGGTCGTGCAGGAGAATATCCAAACCCGCTTCCGTTAGGTGGACCCCATCACTTCTGAACAGGAAAGGTTGAGAGAGTGTCAAAACTGGGTGGGCAATCACGAAGCCAGAATCGTTGCGCACAGCTGCCTCCACTTGACGATTTAAGCGTGCCCTAGCCCCCTCTATTCTGAGTGGATCAAATGCCCCCCGCCAGTTCTGGCGAGGTATGATAGAAGACCAAACAATTCATGTATGCGGGTAAAGTTGATGAAAAGTACGCAAATCAGCGATAATACGTCGAGCTAGGGCTGAGCTGTTCGTGTGAGGGAGATCATTTCCACCCAGATGAATGAGCAAAACATCAATATTACATTCAGAAGCCAATAGGGTAGCAGTTTCAAAGAAAGCAGCCCAGAGCATTCCGCGCACCCCTTTCCAAATTAGTCTAAGGCGACGTCCGAGACAGAGATTAGCACCCCACGCAGAGAGACGCGCGTGGCGGGCTGCCCAGAAAATGAAACTGTGGCCTATAATTACAACACGGCGTGGCGTACAATGTACCGGCCGTAGAATAATTGAAGCATTGTACATTCTGGGGTCACGGATCAGAGGTAGAAATCGCGGAGAGGGTCGCGCCACAGACGCGCTGGGTAAAGCAGAGTGTCTCTCCTCTGGGGTCTGGGGTTGCTGGCTAGGAACTACACACTGAGGTACAATTGGGGAAGCCATATACACAACCACACAGTGACAGAAAAGAGCTTATAGTCCAGCTGATTTCCTGCTTGGAAAAGAAGGGGTTAAATTTCAGGCGGAAATACCCAGGGCAAGCAGGATTCTGGGAGAAAAAAAAAAAGCTGAAGAAACTCCACCCCTCTGAAAATCAATGGCAATGGCTGCTGGTGAAGGAAAAGAAAACACAGCAAGGCACCCTCTCTTGCATGGAAATATCTCACCCTGCGGTGAATTTTTCCCGCAGCACGTTGGCTGGAAGTTCTCAGGGCTCCTCCTCTTTCCGGACTATCGGCTTCTGAGGGGGTCTGAACTCTTGAAGCCGCCTCAGGTCCTAAAACTGGCAATGATGGGGTGAGTAAAAAATGTGGATAAATACACCTGTACTGTGTGTCTCCTTTCCCAAAAATCAACAAGAGTTCAGTGTTGTAATCAGGCTGTAATATTTGGCATTGTTCATAGTCCCGATAGATGGTGCCTGCCAGGGGCGTTTTGAAATATAGAAAAGAGTAAAGACTAGGCTATGTCTCAGCATGCCTCAAATTCCTCTGGGAGGGGGGAGGGAGTTGGTATCCTAGCTTGCCCTGCAAGGGGCGAGAGCAGAAAAAGAAAGGCAGGGCCGTGGACTTTTGAATTCCCCCGCAGGCTGCATTACACAGCCTGAGGCAAGCAGATAATCTCCTTTAATAACTCTTTAATGAATTAGGTGTAAAAAGCGCTGAGACAACGAAGGCTACCCACTATTCCTGTGGCTTTTGATTTTGTTGTCTGCTTAAGCCTAATTTGAGAAGTGTGGCTTTTGTAATGAATAAACAGAGCCACTTAAAGAGCAGAATGTTAAACCCCTTTAGTGATTGCACGCCTTTTTTAAAAAAAAAATGTTTGCAAGGCAGCAGAGGAGTGAGAAATGAGACGTCTCCCTCTCCTTCAGTCCTCTGTCTGTCTACGGCCCCAAAGGCAAAGCCAGCGTTGTCAGAGGCTGCCAATTAAAAGTTATTATATTGCCTGTTCACCCCAAATCGGGAAGGAAAGAAATCTTAGGTGGACGTAGAAAATTTCTCTCTCTCTTCCTCCACCCTCATACCTATGGGGAGGCAAATAATGCCTAGATGTTACTTAAGTCCTTATGAAGAACATGAAATCACAGTTAGAAAAAAATTCCTGCTTATTTTGAGACACCAGTTTGTTCCAGGGGAGAGAGTGAGAGAGAGTGAAATATTGGACCAGGATCTTCTCCCCACTTTTCCTCTGTATTTAAAAGGGTAAACTTGCGCAGTTTTGGGCGCCTTTTCAAACAATTCAAATGTGGGTACTTGTTGGCAGGGAAACGACATTTGTCGTTTGTTCCTGAGAATCTCCCTGTGTTTGAAATTAAATTGCCTTGTCTTTTCTCAAATGTTCTTAACTGCTTTTGGAGAAGGGAAAAAAAGGCATTCATTCTACCTTTTGTCGTGGATTTTGCCAGCTGCCAAAAATGGTGCAGCCCCTGATTCGATTTCCCTGCTTTTAATTATTAAGAGTTCAGAAATAACGTCTCTACCTATCTCCTCCTGTGGCGCATAGCCAACATTAGTTCTGTTTAAGGCTTCTATATCCAAGGAGTTGGGCATTGGCGTAACGGGATGGAAATACCTCCTGAATGCTTGAATTAAGCGATGCAGAGGTATACAGACAGCTTGCCCCCCCCCCCCTGTATTCTCCTTTCCTCTGGCTCCTCTCTATCCGTTCCCATCTTTATCTTGCTGCTCCCTTCTACTACACTTGCTCTATCCATCTGTCTCTTTCTATACTTCTTCAGTTCACTATCCTGCCTTCCTTCCATCATCTTTCGGGTTTATAAAACCAGTTTAAAAGAATGGGGTGGACGTTTTTACCCTATAAGTCCTACCCAGTTTTACTAAAAATGCATTACTCAGATACCCTATGATGTTTTCCTTGTAAAATATCCCTTCAGCTGGTAAATTTTGTTGCGTGACCAGCCAGTCACAAAATATGCGGGATGTTGTTTATCCCTGAGTATTCAAAAGTATATTTCTCACTGCCCATATTCCCCCTGGTATTATCAAAATTGCTGGTGGGGTCTTCTAGTTGGCAGAGTTTTTAGTCTCTATATTAATTAACTAAGCACGTCCTTGTAAATTCACACACCTCTTGCTAGCAGGTCATAATTGGTCTGCCCTCCTTGAGGGCTAGAATCTTAATTTGGGATGGTAAAGTCCTGCCTCTTCTTAGTCAGAGGGGTTCGTCTTAAACCTTACTTTCGTTTCATTTAATACTATAGTCATTAGTTCTGGTGGCAGAATTCCAATGTTACCACAGTGCACATCAAAAAGGGGTGCATAAGTTGCTTTAATTCATCCCCATTGGATTGTTTTAAAGGTCTAACTGTGTGCCTATAAATTCTCCCACAACGCCAAACGGAATCGCTCCTAATTAATCACACCACACACAACACGTGATACTGGTGGCTTAGAAATTGGGACACTCAGGTCGCTAAGGGGTATGTCCTAGTGATCACCCCAGCTCACGTACATTCACACAAATCACCCACAATATTTTTCCCAACCAACCTGACTACCCCCTGCCTAGGGAGAAATCTTAAACTTATCTAAATTCAAACGGAGATGGTGGTGCCCTTGTAATAATTTGGGGCAAAGATTGCCAGTCTTTGCCCCTGCTTAAACAGAGAATGGCCATTTCTCTGCTGTTACTTAGGGGCAAGCCTCTTTACCCTTAAAAACACACACATATGAAACTTCCGTTATTCAAAAGTGGAATCACCATCCCACATACCCACACATTAATATATCTCTATAAACCTTCTCAGGATGCTGGGGGCGAATCCTAGGGATGTTGGATTTTGCAAAAATCCTCTCTCCCTGGGGATTTCAGGATGTTAATTTCCCCTGATTCTTGGGATGTTAGGGTTGTGTCCAACCCTTCTCCTCCCTGTACCCCGGGGGCCGACTCATAAGAATCATCTTCTCCACTCCACTGAGCTGTTAGATTGCTCATGCCACCCCCAACCGTTTTTTTATCTTACCAGATTTCTCCTGCGCAGTCTTTCCCAGTTCCTTCCCCTCCTTCTGCCGGCACCTGTTTTCTCTCACCTATCCCATTCAATGCTGACAGAGCGATCCTCCTCATCTGTCAGTCTGTAATCAGCACCTTGAGTCAGACTCTGCAAGCCTCCTAGCAGCGGCAGGTTCCCTCTCCACCAAATGAAAGGAATGGTTTGAATTCAGGGGTCCGTTGCCGCGAGGGGCTTTGCAGAATGCAATAAGCAGTCTGAGTCTTTGTAGACAGAAAAAGATTTATTGGTTGTCAACCAAGGGAAGTCTCACTGATGCAAAAACAAGTGAAAAGTCCGCCCACCAAAGGAATGCGGTGTGTTTTAACTCAAACTCTCTCTTTTCCCCCTCCCTTCCGAAAGCTATACATCTGTTACATGCATCAAACATTAATTGACATCTTTGGTCATTTATTTTGTATTCTGACACCAATTAAATGTATTCCTGGGTTCAATTGCTGTTGTTTGATCTGACTTACACGGGCCAGGACTACCTGTGTCCTTGGCTGCTGACAGGTGATGCATGCCAGTTGCTACAGGCGGCTGAGCTCTCAAGATAAGGTTTTCTTGGCTGGTTTAGCTATATGTAATTAACTATCAAAGCTACCAAAATAATTAGGTCCTGGAATCTTTTGCTGGCTCAGCCAATTCTATAACGCTTCCTGCTTCTTGCCGGAAAGGCTTGACCAGTATATGTTTGCAGGACAGGATATACATGTAGATACAATTGGAGTGATTTCCACTTCTAAATATATACTTGTGTGGCTTACATTATTTGGGATATGCTGGGGGTTACTAAAATAGCTATATATGCCAGAATCATACCCTTCAATGGAAGATCCCAAGAAACCTGAGAATCTAATGAACCTTTCACCTGTGGAGAGGTTCATGACACTGAAGGGTTACTATGATTCCCTCAGGGATAAAGAGAAGAAAGAGAACTTAAGGGCGGCAGGAAGTAAAAAGAAGGACTTGGCGGGAAAAGGGGACCAATCCGCTCCTGTGGAGGTGGGGTTTGGAGCCTGTAAAAAGGGAGGGAAGAGGGAGCTACCAGAAGGATGGGAATGGGTGTGGATGGAGAACCCATGGACGGGAGACTGGGAACAGATGATGATGCCACACAAAGAAGCTGAGAGCTACAGGCGCAGAGCATACTGCCAGAAGTGCTCTTACTGGGGTAAGAGAGAATATAGAGAATACAACCGTAAGCTGAAGGAAATCCGTAAGGACTTAGAGCTAGAAAGATGGCTGGTAAAGATTCAGCAGGAGATCGAGGCCGGGACTCTGGACCCTCGGGAGGAGCTGAGCAAGAGGCCAGATTACCCCTTGCGTACACCCAAGCCGAGACCACGTGGTCCCAGATTCACTTCGGAAGTTGGGATACAAGTGGGGACCTCCCTAATCTCCATGAGGGAGATTGGGGCGCAGGTGGAAGGGCTGAGGCTTTCGGAGAGGGAGGAAGAGAACCGTGGTGGAAGCGAATATCCACAGGTGGTGGTGGGGAATTCGATCACTTTCTAAAGACCCCAACCTATGGAGGGAAGAACCTGTTTATATCTGACGTTAAAGACGTTGACACTGTTGTCAGAAGAAAAACTCTGTTTATTATTGATGAACCCAATAAAAGTTCTGTTCCTTGTTACGTGAGATGCCTTCTTTGAAGTTGGATGGGCGGGACGCCGGGGCAAAGACTGAACCTTTACACATACCTAGATGTTGCCTTCCTCCCGAAGGTGTTCTCTTCTTTCCACCTATCCAAACCTATCTGTCTACCTACCTGCTTTCCGGACCCTTCCACGCCTCTTGAACGGGACCTTCACTCCCTTGACATTTGCCGGGCCTTGGCCTTTTACACGTCCTGGACTGCACCTGTTAGAAAAACTCAAAAGCTGTTTGTTTGTCACGACCCAAGTTCTCAGGGGTCACCTGTTTCACTTCAGCGTTTTTCCTGATGGATAGTTTCTACGATTATGTTAGCTTATGAGCTTGCAAGGACTCCTTTGCCAGCAGCTGTCTCTGTCCATTCTACTAGGGTTGTTGCTTCCTCAGCTGCATTCCTCCACAGAATCCCATTGGAGGATATCTGCAACACCGCTACTTGGCCAAATCCATGTACTTTCGTGAGGCACTACCGTATGGATGCCCGGATGAGGTCTTCTACGTTCGGGAGAGCTGTTCTGTCCTTTCTGACAGCGTGACTCCCCGCCATCCTGTGAGTACTGCTTGTAATCTCCCATCCGTGTGGCTTCACGAAGGCCACGAAGAAGAAGAACCAGTTACTTACCTGTAAAGGTGGTTCTTCGAGTGGACCTTCATGAAACCACACAGGACACGCCCGCCTCCCCTCATGTCACCACACTGTGCATGTTTGCAGCTATGCTGGCGGCAAGAGGGAACTGAGGCATTTGGGAGGGAAGCCTCCCGCTCATGCGCAAGGCAAGGGGGATGGAGACTAACAAACTTTCCTATTGCTAGGGAAGTCCGACCTCCGTGCGTGCGCGCCGGGAAACCCATCTGTGTGGCTTCACATAGGTCCACTCGAAGAACCACTTTTACAGGTAAGTAACTGGTTAATATACTGGTTAATACACACACAC
Organism: Phrynocephalus forsythii; assembly: GCA_029282475.1. NCBI lineage: Eukaryota > Metazoa > Chordata > Lepidosauria > Squamata > Agamidae > Phrynocephalus > Phrynocephalus forsythii. The sequence continues at coordinate 24,214,132 of JAPFRF010000014.1, forward strand.
ACACACACACACACACACACACACACACACACACACACAGTATATGCAAAAGCAAGGCAAAACAATGCAAAAGTGAAGCAAAGTAATTCAGCTTAAGGTTTGAGCAGTTTCAGGAAAGCAATTCTAGGACATACCAAAAGTGAACTAAGCAATCATTTCTCTAAAGACTACAAGACACATCATAACTATATTCTAAAATAACAGCTAAAGCTCTGTGAAGTAGCTAAAAGCATTCTATTCTCCATTGCCACCTATCTTCTTGAATACCAACCAATCAGCTTCCAGCATATTTCCATATTCCAACACTTCTCTACCTCATCCCTCCCAACAGTGCTCATGAGAATTACCACCCCATGTCATCTGCATTGGAATGTGTGCTTGGTTTTCCTTCAGTCCATCAGAGCTGTTTTTTCTCCTTCAGACCACTGGTAATCAAAATGCCCATGTAAACAGTGACAGAGGTTAGGGAAAGTACCCAGTGACTAGTTATCCAAATGTTGAGTCATGCAGTGAAACGTTTGGATCTCACAAGAAAAGAAGTCCAGTTGCCATTACTCAACTTTTGGATAACCTCACCCAGATGACCGAGAATCTTCACAGACATTCACTCAGTTCCTTGACAGATGCTCCACCCCCAAGAAATATTGAACACTATATACCACATGTTCTCTGGTTTCCTCTGGTGGTCAATTTGTAAATGATCCCTGAAAATCCATATGAACTAGGTCCCCTTATCCACAGGATCACTATCCGCTGATCCACTTATCCACACTGTTGACATGTATTTTTGGGGAGTTTTACTTAGCATTTTCAAACAACATATCAGTGAATTAGCAGAAACTGATCAGATGGGAGAGTCCTGCTGCTTTAGAAAAGGGAATCTGTTCCACTAGACCTTTTGATTAATCATTTTTTTTGCTATTTGGCTTTTCCATGCAATGGCAGTTGCCAACAGAATAGGAAAAATCAGGGTTCAAATGGTTGTTTTTGTGCTCCCATGTGCATCAGGCTGTTATGCTCAACACTTGACTTTGCGCTCACCATCTTGTCATTTATTGACCCGATTTGCTGTTTTCTATGGAGACGGTTGCTCCTGGAACAACAAACTACATTTTCAAAGGAATGCTCTTACATTGCTGTAGAACAGCATTACTGGCAGCCCCCCTGTTCTCATCTAGAGGAAAGTCATGCCTACTGTTATGACATTTTGCTCCTTTTCAGATTGATCATTGCTTTTCTTTCTGGTAGCCTCTTTTTAATGGTGCTCATTCATCACATGGATTTAAATCTTTTATCATAAGCTGTCTTGAAAGCTAAATAATGAATGCTATTTGCACAGAAACAAAACATTCAAACAATGGCTTATTTTGCTGGATAGAATGCTTTGGGAATTATAATCCTAAAAGTCACTTTTCTAACCTCTAACAGGGTGATGCTGTGGGGGGGGGGAGAGTCTTCACCCCATTTTCATCACTGGTCTTAAAAAGCTTGTTCAGATGGTTAGGACTTTTGTCCTGTTCATTTAACTGAGGGAGAGACCCTGCATGACTCCCCTACAGGTTTGCCATGGTGTCAACCCCGGCTTCCTTATTCAGAGACAGTTTAAATTCCAGAAGAGACAAACACCAGTGAAGAGTGATGATCTCCTTGATTACTTAAAAACATTCCCAGGTGGGCTGGCCACCATTACAGTCAGATATACAGTGGTAAGTATGGACAAGAATAAGCCCAGTGAATCAACAACTGACATCCAGTAGTACCTCACAAATAGACCCATTAAACCAATGTAATCTACAGAGGAGTAGCCTCCACAAACCCCCACTGATTCAATGGGGCCTGCTGCAGTTGCACTTTTCTTGAATCGCAGCCTGTGAAATTTACATAAGCCTTGATTGAACAAGTTTTTCTTGTTCTGTGGCTTTGTTCAGTTTGGACTTATAGATTGATCACAGAATATTAACTGCAGTGACAATTGTGCCCTTCAGCAAGCCTGTTGCTTTGTTTACATAAGAGCCTTGTGGGATCAGGCCAAGGGCTCATCTAGCCCAGCTTCCTGTAATAATAACCTTTATACGAACATAAGAACATAAGAAGAGCCATGCTGGATCAGGCCAAAGGCCCACCTAGTCCAGCTTCCTGTATCTCACAGTGGCCCCACCAGATGCGTTTGGGTGCGCATGAGACCAGATATCTGTCTCCTGCTACCACTCTCCTGCATCTGGCCGTTGATGTACCCTGGTTTTAAGCCTGGAGATTACACATCTCCATTATGGTTTGTAACCTGTGATCGACTTTTCCTCCAGGAATCTGTCCAATCCCCTTTTGAAGGCATCCAGGCCAGATGCCATCACCACATCCTATGGCAGGGAGTTCCATAGACTAACAACGATCTGGGTGAAAAAATATTTTCTTTTGTCTGTTCTTACTCTCCCAGACCTCAATTTGAGTGTATGTCCCCTAGTTCTGGTATTTTGTGAGAGGGAGAAGAGCTTCCCTCTATCTACTTGACTCATGCCCTGCATTATTTTGTACGTTTCAATCATATCCCCCCTCAGGCGCCTTTTTTCCAGACTAAAGAGCCCCAAATGTTTTAGCATTTCCTCATAAGGGAGGTGCCCCAGCCCAGTAATCATTTTAGTCGCTCTCTTCTGCACCATTTCCAGTTCCACTATGTCTTTCTTGAGATGCGGTGACCAGAATTGTACACAATACTCCAGGTGCGGCCTTACTATTGTTTTGTATAATGGCATTATAATGTTGGCTGTTTTATTTTCAATCCCCTTTTTTATAATCTCTAGCATGGAATTGGCCTTCTTCACCGCTGCCACACACTGGGGAGACACCTTCATGGAGCTGTCCACCTTTATTGTAACCTTTATTGTCATTGTACAAACTTGTATAACCTTTATTGTCATTGTACAACCAGTGTACAATGAAATTGGCTGAGCCTCCCTCCGCCCCCCGAACACCATCCCACTAAAAAGCCATTCAATCTGATTTCACACAACTCGCCAGCCCCACGAGTCTATTGAACAGCCCACGGATAAAAACTGTTTTTTAGCCTGTTGGTACAGCTTGCTATACTTCTGTATTTCCTACCCGAGGGTAGGAGAGTAAAGAAGTGCTGACTGGGGTGTGAGTCATCCCTGATGATTTTCCTTGCTCTCCTAAGACAGCGGTCCCTGGCGATGTCATCCTGTGGACTCAGGGGACAACCCATTATGTTTTGTGCTGTGTTCAGTACTCTCTGTAAAGTCTTTCTGTCCGCGGCTGTCAAACCAGCATACCAGACTGTAATGCAGTACGTAAGGACACTTTCTATTGTAGACTGGTAGAAGGAGGTCATCAATTGTTGCTTCACATTGTTCTTCTGCAAAAGCCTGAGGAAATGGAGTCTCTGTTGAGCCTTCCTGGCCACATGGGTTGTATTAATTTTCCAGGTAAGATCTTCACTGAAATGAACTCCCAGGAATTTGAAGAGGAGACTCTCTCCACCCGGCCTCCCACGATGTACAGTGGAGTAGCTTCCTCTCTTTTCCTCCGGAAGTCCAACACCATCTCCTTAGTTTTGCTGATATTTAGGTGCAAATTATTTTCTAGGCATCATGAGGAAAATTTTTGGACCTCCCCCCTATATACTGATTCATCTCCACCTGTTATAAGACCCATTATGGTAGTGTCAACTGCAAACTTAATGATTGCAGTGGATGGGTCAGATGCTACACAGTCATAAGTATACAATGAATACAGGTAGGGAATAAACACAGAGCCCTGTGAGGAGCTAGTGCTAAGCTTCAACGAGGTAGATGTGACAGGCCTGATCCTCACTGTTTGAGACCGATCCCTCAGAAAGTCTTTAATCCAGTCACAGATGCTAGAAGAAAGGTCCAAGTCAGTCAGCTTTTTAATAAGGATGCTTGGAAGGATGGTATTAAAAGCCGAGCTATAGTCAATAAACAGCATCCTGACATAATTAGCAGGTTTCTCCAGATGACTGGCTGCAAGATGAAAAGCAGTGGCTGTAGCATCATCTGTTGACCGATTCCTTCTGTAGGCGAACTGATGTTTATCAAAGTCCGGTGGAAGGCATGTCCTAAGATGTTGGAGGACCAGTCTTTCGAAGCATTTCTTTACCACTGATGTTAATGCAATTGGTCTGTAGTCATTGAAACATTAAATTGCTGTTTTCTTGGGGACTGGGACAATGGTAGCTGCTTTCAAGCATGATGGAACACAAGCTGTTTGCAGGGAGATGTTAAAAATCCTTGTCAGCACCCCTGCTAGTTGATCGGCACAGTTTTTAACCACTATCCCCAGCCCCCCGTCTGGACCTGCAGCTTTGCTGGGATTCACAGCCCTCAATGCACCTCTCACCTGATGATCATGTAGAATGAGTGGCTGAGAATTAGAAGGCTGGCAAGCAGAAGCTACGATGCCTGATCTTCTTACATCATAGCGGGCGAAGTATCGCACAGTGGCCCTGTCAAATGCCTCTGGGAGCACATGAGACAACTAGATACCTGCCTCCTGGTATCTCTCCCCTGCATCTAGAATTTTGAGGACCTTCCTTTTAACCCTGGAGATAACACAGATCCCCATATGGCTTGTCACCTGCAATGGACTTTTCCGCCAGAAATCTCTACAGTCCCCCTTTAAAGGCATCTAGGCCAGATGCCATCCTCATATCACTGTGGCAAGGAGTTCCACAGACTAATGACAGGCTGGGTCAAGAAATGTTTGTAATCAGTCTTTAGCTATTGTTTTAAATTTATACTGTTGGGTTGGAACAGTTAGAAGAATGACTGCCAAATGCTAATCTCCACTGCTGTCCCCTCTCCATGCTCTGCAAGCTCTAGTTGCTCCAGAGCCCTGTAGGACAGCCAATGCTTGCTCAGAAGTGCCTCATGAGTCAATTATTTTGTGCACGGCATTCTTCTCAGCGAGACTTCACCCACAGACCCTGCTAAAGTGGACCCAACCAGCCTGGTAGTGTTAAATCTTCTGAAACAAAATCAAACTATTGACATTAAAGGGCTCATTCCATCCTCCCTCCACCTTCCTCCCCACACACTGGTGCTGCCACTCTCTGGGGATTCAAGAGGAAGGGAGCAAGGCTTGCTGTGACACTTCGTTCTTTGCACGGGGTCCATTTCTCCTTTTCCCATAACACGGCCCACTTCAGACAGTTGGGTGGAGAAAGCAGGCCATGTTATGAGACTTGGTCTTGCACCTCTTTGCAAATGGCATGCTCTGGCAAGTGTATCCCACACGGTAGTCCAGAACAAAGCAAGAAACTGACCCCCAACATCCCCTCAGATGGGTACGTGTTCCAAAAGATCTAGGATCAGCTTTCAATTGAGCGCTTCTCAATTTTAAAAGGATGTTGACAACCTTGTGCGGGTCCTGAGGAGGGCGACCAGGAGGGTTAAAGGTCTGAAACATATGCCTTATGAGGAGCGGCTTAGGGAAGTGGGAATGTTTAGTCTTACAAAGAGAAGGCTGAGAGGGGATATGATAGCCATGATTAAATATCTGAAAGAATGTGATATTGAAGAGGGGGATGGCTTGTTTTCTATGGCTTCAGAGACTAGGATGAGGGGGAATGGTTTCAAACTACAGGAAAAGAGATTTAATTTAAACATTAGGAAGAACTTCATGATAGTTAGAGCTGTTCGGCAGTCTCCTTCTTTGGAGGTTTTTAAGCAGAGGCTGGATGGCCATCTGTTGGGGGTACTTTGAGGGGGGTTCCTGCATGGCAGGGGGTTGGACTAGATGGCCCTTGAGGTCTCTTCCAACTCTATGATTCTATGACAGGAACAGACCTCTTGCAGGGGAGGCAAGATCAAATTGGAAGGTGGAAGAGGGAGACAACTAAACAAGGAAGAAACTGCTGAAGGTTCTGAGCATCCTTTTGTTCCTTGGAGGACTTTAAATAGACCGAGGGTTGGAGGCACTAGATGTAAAACCAATATGGTTAAATAGGGGTTGCTGGTAGATGACAACGCAGTGGGAATGGGGAGAGATACAGACTCCGGCCCATCTGTTGGTTTATCGGTTGTTACCACATATAATGATCTAGTTTTGGTTCATGACAGAGCCAAGAAGGGGGCCTCTTTTTGGCAGTTCAAAGTTTGATCTGGACATGAAAGAAGTAGTAAAGAAAATACTGATTCTCCTGCTTATATTTGCTATATTTTCTTTACAATGCTTTCTTGCTAAACTTAGCACCAGCAGCTTCCTATTTAAAGACCCCTTAGAAGGTAAAATACTGCTGGCATTGTTGTTCTTCCCACATGTAAGGGGTTGGCTAGCTGCAAGGCCAGATAAGCGGGCAGCCTTGCCAAAGATGGCATATCTCAACCCACAGATTCCAAGCCCATAAAGGAAATAACTCCTCCTCTAGGGAAGGATTCAAAACAAGCTACTTTTACAATTAGCCTTTGTATTTTCTCAAAGAATTTACTAGAAAAGTGCCAGAACCATCTCAAGGGCACATATGTTGACGTCACCAATGCCAACATGTAGCAACATGTAGCAAGGTTCATAATTTAATTGGTACCAAATGTTCCGGGGGGAATCAGAACCCATTCATTCTTGCTGAGGAAAGGAACTTGTAACCTTATACAGCACTGTAATATGCTTTCTTTATGCTTTTTGAGCAGCCCTATCCAATTTTCACTCCTCCAGTCTTGCAAGATGCTGCTATTTCTGTTTTTCCTCAATAAACCTGTGTTCCCCATTTGCAAAACTGCCTGTCTCTGTTGGTTTATCCACATCTTTCTTTTACAGGACCTTCCCAGGGGAGCAAAGCACCCCACACCATCCAGCAGGCATCCATTCGGAAGCAATGCCCAGAGGAGGCAGGGCAGAGAAGCCAGGATAGTGCCTGTGGATACCCACTGGAGTGGGGGCTGGGCACCAGATCACCAAACACTTGCTGCAGCAGTAAATGAACAGGATAAACTGCTGAACCTACAGCTCATGCCCATCGCCTGTTGAATCCTTTTTAAATATTTGTATACCTACTGTTTTTAGCTTTCAGTATTGCCTTCTAATGGTGTAAGGAACAGGTTTGTTTTCCATGGCTTCAGAGACTAGGACTCGGGGCAGTTGTTTCAAACTACAGGAAAAGAGATTCCATTTGAATATTAGGGAGAACTTCATGACGGTTAGAGCTGTTTGGCAGTGGCATATGCTGCCACGGAGGGCAGTGGAGTCTCCTTCTTTGGAGGTTTTTAAGCAGAGGCTGGATGGCCATCTGTTGGAAATATTGTGATGGGGGTTCCTGCATGGCAGGGGGTTGGACTAGATGGCCCTTGAGGTCTCTTACAACTCTATGATTCTATGATTCTAGGAGTCTTGGAGCCATTCTTAAAGGGAAAGGAAGGTTAGAAATTACATATACGTACATATACCATAAATAAAACCGGCATTGAATCTTCAGTACACCTGACCTTATCCAAATGCTAGGGAAGGGCAAGAGGTGTCTGGACTACCTTCCTTGACCTCACTTCCCAAAGGCAGTGTCTTAGTGTTTTGCCAATGGACAGTTGAGGCACAAGATCAGAAGGACACAGGATTGTCCAGAGATCAGAGAACTGCTGCCTCCATACATCTCCAGGCAAAGAAACAAATCTCAGGGCCAGCCTTGTGATAGGAAAAGACCAACTTTTCCTGTGTGATGTGGGTTCAAAACCTAGGTACCCAGCTTGACCTGTTTGCAGCTGGCACCAGAGCTCACAGGCTCAGCACAAAGATGTTGTGCTATGAGTTGCCCATGTATAACACGGGTGTGCCAAATGCTAGGAGTGGGCAAAGAGGACTGGTGCATAGCTACATTCAGTCCTATCATAGCACTGGAGCATGGCACAGAATGCCTTGTGCCCATTGCCACAGCCAGCTAGCCAAAAAGTGACTCCTGCTCACCTCCAAACCCTTGCCTGTCCTGCTTCTGTGGCATCACAATGGAGTTTGTCTTACACTTTGGGCCTGAAATCCCAAGGAATGGGTCACTGCTGAGACAAGCTAGCTGACTTCTTCCTGCCTGCCTTTTCTGTAGATCCCAATAAAAGCACAATAATTTCAAATGTTTTTCCTCAGCAAACCTGTAACATTTAAGGGAGAAGGAAAGTGAAAATATCAAAAGGCAACAAGTTACATGAAACCTGACTATACTATTAGTGCCAAGTGTGCAGTCACCCCTGTTAAGTGATTCAACTGAGTATAAATTTGGTTTGGATTCAGTTCACCCTCAGTTTCCAGGCCAACTACTTGGAGAAGACGTTTGAACTGTTCCATCCTTATTCTGAAATGGCCCCTTTTCAAGACAGTTGCCAGTGAAACAGAAGTCAGACTATTGTTCCTTCTATGCCTAGTCTAAGAGCGAAACAAGCCATTAAGAGAATATATGTATTCCCAAATTCTGATTCTGGTTATACTGCGGTGAGACAGCTTGATAAATGCTGCAGCTTATCAAGTTGAATTCCTCCAGATAAAAAGGGACCCTGATAAGTACAAGGTTCCTTGGAGAGGAAACGAAGAGAGGCAGTGCCTGCAGACCACAAAGGGAATGGTGGTGAACTTCTGTAGAAGCAGGAAAATGCCTTATTTCCCACTGGCGGAAAACCAACACCATTTGGCAAAGGCAGAAGCTGTCAGTACCAGAAAACTGTAGAAAGCTGTAAATATTTGGCATTAGAGATGGGCACGACCAGAAAAAATTACTTTTTGAGTTGTCGTTTTTCGGGACGGGTCTGTTTCGGGTCGTTTCCGTTTGTCGAGGAAATTTTCAAAAATTTGTTGTTTCTGTTTGTCGTTTGTCGTTTCCACCGTGATTTAGCGCGATTTGACGTCCCAGGGAGCATGGGGGCGTCCCGCAATCAGGGCCGGCGCTAGGTGGGCAGGCAGGCTGGTAGCCTGGAGGAAGGGGGAGAACCCTTGCAGTCCCTGGATCTGGGACTCTAGTGCTTGGTCCTTTTTAAAGGAGCTCCGAGGTGGCGGGAGAAGCGCGCCTTCCTTCCTGGAGAGACGAAGGGAGGTGGCACCTTTTATTCCCGGAGCGCTTCCTGATCCACCAGACACATACAGTCCTTCGGGGTGGGGGTGGGGAGAGTTGGGAGGAGAAACGGGCCTTTTTCTTCCTCTCTACCGCTTCCCACCACGGAACCCACTCTTTCCGATTCCCGCGCTCGCCTTCTGTAAATGATCCCCGGCCGGGAGATTAAAAGAGCGATGGGGGTTTTACTTCTTTATTTCAACCTGCCGCTGCTCATTGCCTCCAATCCATTTCAAAATGTGCTCACAGCAAGCCTCTTGAACTTGGCTGGCACTCATGCCGTGCCGCGCGCATGTGCCCGCTGCGTGCGCATTTGGCATCCCCTCCTCCGAGTTCCGCGTGTGTCTGTGCCTTCGGCGTTGTCCCTCTGCCAAGGGGCGTGTGTGTGTGTGTGTGTGTGTGTGTGTGTGTGTGTGTGTGTGTGTGTGTGTGTGTGTGTGTGTGTGTGTGTGTGTGTGTGTGTGTGAGAGAGAGAGAGAGAGAGAGAGAGAGAGAGAGATCAAGGCAACATAGTCCGGGCTCTGCGGGATGTAATCGCGGCACCTCTTCACTGCTGCCAGCGCTTACGAGGGGGAAATGTGACCCACAAGCATGTCATCCACCTGCTCCCCCGGCTGTGTAGTCCAGTCGGCGCGGAGCTGAACTGGGACTCTGTATGTGTCTGTGGATCAGGAAGTGTCCCGGGGACCCCTCTTTGCCGCACCGTCCCTCACACCTGCCCCCTCCCCCTCCCCTGCACGCAGCCCAGTTTGGGATCCTTCCTTTTCCAGGTTTCAGAATTCTGGGGGATGAAGTCCCACAAAAGGAACGCTCCCCAACTTCCTGTTGCATGCGCGGTTAGTTACTACATACCCAGGGCGGGTAGTTCGTCCCTCTGGGCTTGGTTTACGTTTGGAGAGCAAGGCTTCCAAACCGTGGGAGGGGTGGTGGAGACAGATCCTTAACACAGACCTGGGCCGAGCTGATTTCCACAGTTTCCAGCATATCTTTGGGACTGGAGAGTAAGAGAAGACTCTCCACGCTAAGAGACTAAAGGCGAAATCACATTGCACCCCCCATTTTGCGCCCTAGCCGGCGGGTGGGGCGGGGGGGATGGCGGCGGGCGGGGAGGTGCAGGCGGGCGGTGGTGGTGGGGGCCATGGGCAGGTGGCGACAGCGGCAGGGGGAGGCGCAGGTGGGCGAGTTGGTGGCCGGTGGCCGCAGGCGGGCGAGTGGGCGGGTGGCGGCGCGGACAGGTGGCGGTGCCAGGACCCTGCCTGTCATAGAACCTGAATGTGAAGGGTTAAATGCTGAAGAACAGCAGGACGAGCCTTGCAGTTCAACTCAGCAGGCAACTGAGTCTGAGGATGCAGCTGAGGGCACATGTCCTCCTCCTATGAGGGCTAGGAACAGGATCCTGCAAGAAGAACTAACAGGAGAGCCAGGGAAAGGATCTTTAATGATAGGCGTAGAATTAGATCTGAAAGCCCTGAGTTCTAGCAGGAGCCTTGCCAGAGATATGGGTGTGTTCCCTAGTTTAGGATAAAGATAGCAAGTTTACCCTGAAACCTCTGTGGGAGCAACGCATCATTTACCTTGTCACCATGTTCCTGTGTGTATCCAGATTCTGTTTCCTGACCTTGGACCGGCTTTCTGATTACGGCGTTCTCTGTTTCCTGACCTTGGACCGGCTTCCTGATTACAGCGTTCTCTGTTTCCTGACCTTGGACCAGCTTTCTGACTACGACGTTTCTCTGTACCTTTGAACTTGGCATTTGGCTCTGTAAGGTATTTTGGCTTTGATTCGGACTGTACTTTGTTCATTATCTGGATTATAACTAAAGTTCCTGGCAAAGAACTGAACTTGGCTTGCTGTGTATTCTGTGTGCGGGGCTTGAGAGTTTGCTCCCACCCACCAAACTTATTCAAGCAGAATGGAGAAGGAGGGGGCTGTTGGAATGACTCCACTGGAAGCTTTGCAAAACCAAGTACTGTTTTTGTCTCAAGCAATTGTTCAATTGCAGCAAGTTCCAGCATCATTACAGCCTCGTTGCCCTTTGCTGCCTCCTGACCGGTTTGAAGGCAAGTTTGAGGAATTCCCTGCATTCTTGGCTCAATGCAAGCTGTTCATTGAGGTGCGGGCTCAAGAATTTCCTACTGAGAGGTCTAAGGTCTGTTTCATTATCAGTTTATTGGAAGGACAGGCAGCTAAATGGGCGACTCCTTTACTCCTCACTGCTTCACCTTTGTTGGCTAATTACCAGGCTTTTCTGAACCATATTTCTTCAGCCTTTCAGAATCCTGTGCAGACTGCTACCGCCAACAGGAGACTCAGAGCCTTGAAACAGAGCAAAGACTCAGTGTTTAATTACACTATTGCATTTCGTTTGATAGCTCAGGAATTGCAGTGGAACGAGCCGGCACCGATTTCTCAATATATGGAAGGTTTGGCAGATGAAGTGCTGGATGAACTCTGTAAGGTAGAACAACCAAACACATTGCAGGAGCTCATTACTCTGTGTCTGAGAATTGATGGACACCTGGAAAGCCGTCGTCTCTCCCGAGGCCAGAACTGCAACCAGCAACCTCTGCCAGCTGTGTCTCATCTGCAATCCCGGGAGGCTCCTGAAGTAGATCCAGAACCTATGCAACTGGGAGCTGCTCGACCACGCCTTACCCCGGAGGAAAAGGCAAGATGACGCTTTCATCATCTCTGCCTGTACTGTGGGGGAGGAGGACATTTTGCTTCTAATTGCCCTTTGAAGCGTTCCTCAATTAGAGCTGCTATCTCTCCAGCAGTAAAAGGACAGCTCCATCCTTGAAGGAACCTCGAGGAATGGAGCATACCGAAAGGTTCCCAGGTAATACTATTACACCTCAAGGACCTTTTCTGCTACCTGTGACTTTAGGGATCCCTGATGGTCGGGAGATTCCGGTGTATGCTATGGTAGATTCTGGGGCAGCTCATTGTTTTGTGGATGCTGGGTTTGTGCGGTATCATCAGATTCCAGTACAAAATAAGGACACCCCTTTGCTGGTGGAATCCATTGAGGGTTGGTTACTTCGTTCTGGGCCGGTAGCTCAGGAAACCTGTCCCCTTACCCTTCAGGTAATGGATCATAATGAGCAGATTAGCTTTAATGTCATCCGTATGCCCCGGTTTCCTCTTGTTTTGGGACTTTCCTGGTTGCGAGCTCATAATCCACTGGTGGATTGGGTGCAAGGGGAATTATATTTCAAGGTCCCTTGTTCAAAGCAACATTCCTCCACTATCCTGGCATCTGCTCATGATACATCTGACCCTGTCTTGCCCCAGGCATATCAAGACTTTGCCGATGTATTTGAAGAAAAGGGGGCTGACAAGCTACCTCCACATCGACCCTATGACTGTGCCATTGATTTGATTCCTGGGGCACCTCTTCCTGTAGCACGAGTCTACCCCATGTCTGAACCTGAATTAGAAGCTTTAAGGGCTTTTCTAGATAAAAATCTTCGACGTGGATTCATACGCCCTTCCAAATCACCATTGTCAGCACCAGTGATATTTGTCAAGAAGAAGGGAGGGGAGCTTCATCCTTGTAATGATTATAGAGCACTCAACAAGATCACTATTAGGGACCGGTACCCTTTACCTTTAATCTCTGAACTTTTGGACCGGTTAAAAGGGGCTAAGTGTTATACTAAGCTGGACCTTCGGGGGGCGTATAATTTGGTATGTATCCGCAAAGGAGATGAATGGAAAACTGCATTCTGGACTCGGTATGGCCAATATGAACATTTAGTAATGCCTTTTGGTCTGACCAATGCACCCAGTGTGTTTCAGCAGATGATGAATGACATTTTCCAGGATCTCCTAGATCGTTGTGTGGTTGTATATTTAGATGACATTCTGATTTACTCCACTGACCCAGTTCAGCATGTTAAAGATGTTTGTCAGGTATTGCAGCGTCTCCGGGAAAACGGACTCTATGCTAAACTGGAAAAAATGTGAGTTCAACATTGAAGAGGGTGAATTCCTGGGGCATATCATTTCTCCCCAGGGAATCCTCATGGACCCCAAGAAAGTAGAGGCTGTGTTGTCATGGCAGTGACCACAAAATCGTAAGGACTTGCAGCGGTTCCTTGGCTTTGCTAACTACTATCGTCAGTTCATTCCTGCTTATGCTGACATTGCTGCACCTTTAAACCGTCTCCTCCATCCCAAAGAGCCTTTCCGGTGGACTCCGGAAGCAGAGAAGGCTTTCTCTACCTTGAAGACCCGCTTCACTTCGGAGCCTATACTTCGCTACCCTGATCCACAACTGCCATTCATAGTGGAGGTTGACGCATCTAGTGTTGCCTTGGGAGCAGTATTATCTCAACAAGAGGATCCCTCCCAAATCCCGCGTCCCTGTGCCTTCTACTCTCGGCAATTAAAACCTGCAGAAAAGAATTATACGATTTGGGAGCGTGAACTGTTGGCCATCAAAACAGCTTTTGATGTATGGAGGCATTACCTTGAGGGAGCTCGACACCCTGTGCAAGTGCTAACTGATCACAGAAACCTGGAACATTTACAAACAGCTTGGCGATTGTCTCAGCGACAAATCCGGTGGTCTTTATTCTTTTCCCTGTTTGATTTTCGTATCAAGTATATTCCTGAAGCTCAGAATAAGAAAGCTGATGCATTATCTAGAAAACCTGAATATGCGGCACCAGTGAAAGAGATCTTAGTGGCACCCATCTTGCTTCCCTCCGTGTTCGCAGCCACAAGTCTGTGTCCCAGCTTGGCAGAAGAAATCCGGGAGTCTCAAGCTCAGGATCCATGGACTCAGCAACGTCTTCAATAACTTCAAAATGGGGAGCATAGAGAGTTTTCTGCACAACAAGGGTTACTACTACATCGAGGAAGGTTATATGTTCCTGCTGGTCCCCTTCGTAATCAGGTATTGCATCTTTCTCATGACTCTTTACCTGCTGGACACTTTGGACTTTATAAAACCCTGCATCATCTCACAAGGGAGTTCTGGTGGCCACAGGTCCGAGCTGATGTTACCAGATATGTGGGGTCTTGTGAAGTGTGTCGGCGAGCAAAGGATGTGGTGGCTAAACCTTCGAGTCTGTTGCATCCTTTGCCAACACCCTCTGGTCCTTGGAATGCTGTGTCACTGGATTTCATCACGGATCTTCCTCGCTCCAAAGGATTTACCTGCATCCTGGTCTTCGTAGATTTGTTCACCAAAATGGCCCACTTCGTTCCTTGTCCTAAACCTCCTACCGCAGCAGAAACAGCTCATCATTATTTACAACACCTCTTCAGGCTTCATGGTTTACCTGAACACCTTATTTCGGATCGTGGACCCCAATTCACCTCTTGTTTTTGGCAAGCTATGCACAAGGCACTAGGAACCCAAGTCAACCTGTCATCCGCTTATCACCCCCAGTCAGATGGTCAGACTGAGCGCACCAATGCCACCTTGGAACAATATTTACGCTGCTACACATGTTATCAACAGGACAATTGGGCGGATTTGTTGCCTTTAGCCGAATTTGCATACAATAATGCGGTACATTCATCCATTCGTCAAACCCCATTTATGGTCAACTATGGATACCATCCTCGGTACTTTCCCACCACCCTTCCTTCCACCTCTGTACCACCTACCGATGTTTACCTTCAAGAACTTCATAGCATTCAAAAACTATTAAAAGAACAACTTAATCATGCTAAGGAAGCATATAAGAAGGCAGCGGATAAGAAAAGGCAAGAAGGTCCACAGTTGAATCCGGGCATGAAGGTTTGGCTCTCTACCCGATATTTGAGACATCCTGGACGATCCCGAAAACTAGATCCTCGATTCATCGGCCCTTACCCCATCCTAGAAAAAATAAACCCAGTGGCGTTCCATCTGCAATTACCTGCTTCTTTCCATATTCATCCTGTGTTCCATCGTTCTCTCTTGGTCCCAGCTAAAGACCCTGACCCCAACCGACCACCAAATCCTGAACCTCCTCCACCGATATTGGTAGAAGGAGAAGAGGAGTATGAGGTCCGCCAAATTTTGGATTCCCGGATACATCGGGGGGGTACAATACTTAGTGGACTGGGAAGGGTATGGACCAGAAGATCGTTCTTGGGAACCGGTATCTAACTTGCATGCGCCGGAGTTGATTCAGCAATTTCATGATAATTATCCAGATAAACCTGGCCCATCAGAAGAGGGGGGCCATGGGGAGGGGGATAGTGCCAGGACCCTGCCTGTCATAGAACCTGAATGTGAAGGGTTAAATGCTGAAGAACAGCAGGACGAGCCTTGCAGTTCAACTCAGCAGGCAACTGAGTCTGAGGACGCAGCTGAGGGCACATCTCCTCCTCCTATGAGGGCTAGGAACAGGATCCTGCAAGAAGAACTAACAGGAGAGCCAGGGAAAGGATCTTTAATGATAGGCATAGAATTAGATCTGAAAGCCCTGAGTTCTAGCAGGAGCCTTGCCAGAGATATGGGTGTGTTCCCTAGTTTAGGATAAAGATAGCAAGTTTACCCTGAAACCTCTGTGGGAGCAACGCGTCATTTACCTTGTCACCACGTTCCTGTGTGTATCCAGATTCTGTTTCCTGACCTTGGACCGGCTTTCTGATTACGGCGTTCTCTGTTTCCTGACCTTGGACCGGCTTCCTGATTACAGCGTTCTCTGTTTCCTGACCTTGGACCAGCTTTCTGACTACGACGTTTCTCTGTACCTTTGAACTTGGCATTTGGCTCTGTAAGGTATTTTGGCTTTGATTCGGACTGTACATTGTTCATTATCTGGATTACAACTAAAGTTCCTGGCAAAGAACTGAACTTGGCTTGCTGTGTATTCTGTGTGCGGGGCTTGACAGGCGGCGTGGGTGGGCGGGCGACATCCAGAAGTGTCAGTCAAAACCTGGCCATGCCATTGGTGGAATGGTTCAAAAAAATTGCATGGTCCCATCCCATGCCCAGCCCACATGGGCAGGTCTAAAAAAATAAAAAATAAAATAAAATAAAATAAAATAAAATCAGTGCGACCTTTTACTGCTATAAAAAACCCACTGCTGCTACTATAAAAATTAGGCATTTAAAATACCTAATTTTCACATGTTTCTGTTGTTCTTTGGTGGGTTTTTGGACCACGATTTAAAAATAAATATTGCGGTCGCCATTTTGGATCCCCCCCATGGCATGGACTCGTCTGGAGACGACGAGGATGACCCCCCCCAGCCTGGTGCAAGCAGCCCAGGACAAGAGAGGGGGGGAGGCCAGGGACCCCCCCCCCCAGAAACCACCCCTCAGGTAGGTGTCCTCAGGCAGGCATATGTTCGCCTGCTTTTTTGGCCGGGAGTCGGTTTTTTTTTTTTTTTTTTTTAAAAACGTTTTTTCTGTGCTGCTTGCTTGCCAATGGCATTGCGCGATCACCACGATGCCATGAACGACAACGAAAAACCCGCCAAATTTTTCTTTTGTTGGTTCGAGTTCGAGTTCTGACGGCTTAATTATCGTTACCGTTTCCGTTACGTAACGGAAACGACAATTTCGCCGAGTCGTGCCCATGTCTATTTGGTGTGTCTTGAATAAAACTGCTTTTATCCCTCCATCTCTCTATGCGAAGCTTCTCCTTGGTGATTCGGAATCTTTTCTTCAAACAAGCACCAACCCCCCCCCTTTTGTGGAAGTGGCTTTTGGCAAAGAGGCGTGAATGTTTTGAAAGACAAGCACATAGCTGAATAAGTTATCTTTCTCACATTTATTTTATGAATTTGCCTTTCTGCCTATTGCTTTTTTGTGGGCTGGTAGGAAAAAAGTTTCTCTTGAAGAAACTGCTTTTTGTTTTGTGCTTTCTGTATATGGCGGATTTACAGACGCAGTTTAAGGGCAGTGTTGGGAAAGCTGTTTTTTCAAAGGAATGTTTATTTGACCTTGGATTGACTCCATATTTCGAAAATAACCATTGAAAAATCTCTGTTCCCCACCTATTTGGTTTTCCCCTTTTTTCAATCCAGTCAACTCCCCTCCATACCCCTCCCTTTTGGAAACTGGAGTGGCAGAAATTACAATTACAAGCAATATTAACTCTTTGTTGTGAGCTACAAGAACACAATGAATTGGGAAAATTTATCAGGAGAAGAGTTTGCCAATATAATCCTATGTGGATTACAAAAACAAAGAGACATTTATACATTACAGATGGACCCATCCCCTGAAGATACAGATATTTTTAACCCTGATAAGGACACAGAGGCAGAACAGAGATCTAATTTTGTCTACAGATAACTACAACAAGAATTGTGCATGATGAATTTTTGAAAAAAATTAGTCTTGACCAGGAGACAGAGCCAAAATAGAGAGCTGATTTTAATCTGCAGACAAATACAATAAGATTGGTGCAGGATAAATTTTTGGCTATGCCAAATTCATGAACCAAGACAAACACATAGGAGTAGTAGGGGATGGGGTGCTCCTGTCAAAGGGGCAATAAAACCATCAAACACTGGAAGTCCCACCCCTTACTGGAAGTCTTGCCCCCTTACCGGAAGTCCCTACCTTCCCCCCGCCCCCTTACCCGGAACCGGAACCTTCCTGGGCCCTTTGACCTGGAAGTGACGTCCTCTTCCACCTGACCTGGATGGGGAGACTTGCCCCCTCCCCCTGACATGTCACGGGGTCCCCCTAACCCACCCCATGGCATGCCCGGGCATGCCTGCCCCTAGGGCACTGCCGCTGCCTATGTGTTGCCTGGGCCTGTCTTGCTGTGTGTGTGCATGCCTGAGAGGTCTTATAAGAAGAGGGGAGTGTTCTGCGGTGCCCACCGCTGCTTTTTCCGCTGTTCCTGAAACCGACTGGTCCATTGTCCCCGCCGTCCCGTCTATGGGGAGAAAGATGGAGCCCTCAAGCTAGATCAGGTTTTCCTCCAGCTTGCCGAAGGACACCCCGGACTCCCCGCCGAAAGCAGAGAGAGTGGACTCCCCTCCAAAAACCTGGGCCCCGAAGATAGAGAGGTGGCGGTTGAAACCAAAAAGGCGTCTGCACCCCCACATGCACCACGGGCCTATAGGGTTTTCCATGCCCCTCTGCCCCTTAAACACCCCATCGCGGAAGCCAAACTCTGCGCCCAAAAAGCCGCCCAAGCCTGCCCTTCACGCTGAGGAGACCCTGTTTCAGTCCGATCTTGAGTGCAACTGTCCTCATGGAGTAAGAGCAGGATGGCAGAAAGCAAAAGAGAAATTGGGGAGTGAATGCTCAGATGGTTCCGAACCTGTGAGTCTGGAGGAGCCACAAGAAGATATTTGGACTTCTGCAGATGAGGGTTATGAGAGCGGTTCAGCGGCTGAGGTAAGTTTTTTCATTAAATTGTTTATAACTCTCGGTCGGGGGTGCGGGGGTGTTGCAAAATTTATAACTAAGAGGCTGTTTAATGCTCTCTCAACAGTACACTGCTGGAGAAAAAGAATCTGCCGAGAAGTCATAGCCTGTAAAGTTTTTCTGGCACTTCAAGCAATTTCTACAAATACTCTGAGAATATAACAGCTTATTCAATATTGTCTGTCTTTATGTTTAAACTTAGAAAATAGCCTTTTCCGACCTATTATTTGCAAATATTAAACACATTATAAGCCTGATAAAGCCCTGAAATCTTAAAATGATCCAGCCCTATTCTCATGTCAATAAAGTCTATTTAACCCTTAATCTGTGCTCATATGTGTGTGAGCTGCTAAGATGCCTGACCACGGGGATGTTCTAAAAATATATATATTATACAGCAGGATCTGTAGGAAGTTTTGGCAGTGTGACCCCTCTATTTAGTGAGGCAAAAAAGCATATCAAAACATTAAGGATCAAGGATGTTTCTCTATGGCTTTCCGATCAGGATGCCTATACACTCCATAAGCCTGCCCGAATACATTTTAAAAGAAACAAGACTTTTGTCTCTGGAGTCAATGCACAATGGCAGGTGGATTTGGTAGATATGCAGCAATTTTCAGAGTACAACAGGGGCTACAAGTACATATTAACATGCATTGATATTTTATCTAAATATGCCTGGGCTGTGGCTCTCAAAGGCAAGATGGGGCGGGAGGTGTCCAAAGCTTTAGTGGCCATTTTCAAACAAAACCGTAGATGGCCCGAGAAGCTTCAAACAGACCGTGGCTCAGAGTTCCGTATTAAACCTGTAAGCCAGCTGTTAAAGAAACATGGGATACACCACTTTGTCACCAATAATGAGGTCAAGGCTGGTGTTGTGGAAAGGTTTAACAGAACTTTAAAAACAAAAATGTGGCGGTATTTCACAGCCAATAATACATACAAATATATTGATGTATTACCTCAGCTCCTAAGAAGCTATAATCACAGCATGCACAGAACTATCAAGGCTAGGCCTGTAGATGTGACCCCTCACAACTCTTTGGCCATCTGGAAAACAATCTACGGGGCCTCTGCTAAAACAAAAGAGGAGAGGCCGCAGTTCAGAAAAGGAGACCATGTCAGGGTTTCAAAAATAAAGGGTGTGTTCGATAAGGGTTATGAACAGAATTTCACTACAGAGATATTTATAGTAGATCCGTTTGGTATATTATTGGATGTCCAAGGGGCATTGTCGGGAGGCAGTGCCTGTGTGAAAGTCAAAGGGATCACACTGAATGTGGCAAACAGTGAGAAAATTAATTTTGACACTCTTCAAGACCTTGTGTTTGCCTATGTTTCAGACAAGAAAGATAACCCTCCTCATGAAATAGTTGTAGAACAGCCGGGCATAGTGAGAGATAAACGTCAGTGGCTCATCCACACTAAAACTTTAAGAAAAACACAAAAAGTAGTGTATGACAAAAGAGTGATTACGGACGGATTTAAAACAGTCCCTTATGGATACTAAGAGGAGCACTCTGTGGAACCATCCTTTTTCAGCCATTCTGGCGGGACCCAGTGGTTGTGGGAAAACCTTCTTTGTAAAAAACATGTTGGAGAATGCGCGTTATGTATTTTCTGAAATGCCTGAGAATGTTGTGTAGTGTTACAGTTGTTGGCAGCCTCTGTATAAAGATCTAATGTGTAAATATTCCTTTTTTAAGTTTGTAGAAGGATTGCCTGAAAACTTTGCTGATAATGTCTTGTTACCCGCCAATAAAATAAACTTCTTAATTATAGACGATTTGATGAATTGTGCTGCTGATAAGAAGGAGGTTGAAAAGCTCTTCACGCAGTATGTGCTCCACAGAAATGTGAGTGTATTTTTTCTTACACAGAATATTTTCTGCCGTGGTAAAAGCAACAGAACCATCAGCTTAAATGCTAAATATATGGTGCTGTTTAAAACCCCCAGAGATAAATTACAAATTGCTACTTTAGCACCGCAAATGTATCCCCAAAATGTTCTGTTTTTCATGGAGGCTTTTGCAGATGCTACAAAAAAAAGCCCATGGCTATCTGTTGGTGGATTTAAACCCAAATACCCCTGAGTCTTGCAGACTGAGAACGAGTCTATTCCCACTTGACTGGCCTGCTGTGTATACATTGAAAAAGAACAAAAAGGGTTCCCAATGATTCTTTTTTATTTATTGGTCATAGCACCTCTCTCCACCAACATGTCAGCCTGTATACGGCGAAATCTTCCCCTCTTAAAAATCCTTATTAAGGCACCCCTGCACCAGAAAAAAGCCATTTTATGTGGTGCCTCAGATGATTTGGTAACAGCCATTTCAGAAATTGCTCTGAATACTTTAAAGGGTAATCTTGCCCTAACACCCAAGCAGGTGGGCGTTTAAAGGAAAAAACGTTCTCTGATTAAAAGCCTGGGTAACAAGAGGCTCTCCCTGAAAAGGAGAAAATATATTGTCAAGCAAAACGGTGGTTTTCTGGGTCCCCTGCTAAGCATTGCGGTCCCCCTAATAACGGGTCTTTTAACTAACAAGTAATGGAATATGCTGAAAAGTTATATCTAGTGCCCAGTGCTCAGCTGGATGAGCTTTGGGGTGTCCCAGAAAATATTAGAACCACAACCATGAGACATCTTGACACTGAGATGAGGGAGATTCTCTTAAGGACTGACTTGTCAGAGTTTGAAAAAATAAAACTCTACACAGGGGTTCTACAGCGCTTCTTAGCACTAAACAAACAAGATGGTGATGTGGAAAAAATGTCTGCACCCCCCCCCAAACCCCAGCCTCACAACCGGTTCCTTCCACAGCACCACAGCTTGAGAGTGATACAATTGTTCCAGAAGTTTTAGAAGGGATCCCCAAAAGGTTTAAGAAAAATGCTGAAATTTTGCTGAACAAGATAAAGCAGCATCAGGATATTTCTAGCTGGGATCAGCGAGGCACCTTGGTGTATCACGGGAACACCTTACCAGGGTCTCACATTCTCGACCTGATTAAAGGTGCCACCCAATCTAATATTATTTCTGAGAAGAAGCGCCCAAAAGGCTGGGATGTCTTTCTTAAAGCATTGGCAGAACTAAATGTCCCCACATCTGTTGTGGGAAATTCATCTGTTAGAGAACAGTTAGAAAACCTGAAAGTCAGCCCACCACAACCAGAGGCCTCTAAACACCCGGCTAAGCCTGGGACTGATGCTGCATGCAAGAAACAATTCAAGAGACCAGCCTGGCTGCAAGTGGAATCCTCACCGACACCATCCAGAGAGCTTGTCAAGGAACCAGCATGGCTAACTTTTTAAAATCATTGCAATAAAAACTGAAAGAGAATAATATGTGTAACAGCATTTATTTAATAAACTCACGGACATTTCTAGCAGTGACCACAGAGTAAATATTTTGAAATAGCAAAGGGTCAGTCTGTCTTAACATTTTTTTGAGGAGTGAATATGGTTTTTCTGCCTTGGAAATTTTTGATACAAGCATCAATATCTCATTAATATTTTAAGATGTCAATATCAGACTATTGCAACAATATGCAATTAAGATGACAGTATGGATGACAGTCTTGTAACATATTTTGGCACAAAGAGAACGAAGCAGTCTTGATATGGACTCAAAGGTTGAGGTTATACATGAGTGCGATTCCTGGTTTTCCAGATTATTTTGGCACCATCGCAAGATTGTTTCTGATATGCTGATATATAATATTTAATAATCACAGCTACTGTTGTATGCACAATGTTCTTCATATATTGCTTCTTTCTTCTCTTAACTTTTGGCAGGGCTGTATGGAGCAATCTGCTTAATGTTTTATGGGGTAATTCCTGCAAATAGCAAATAAAAATTAATTATCAAAGCAAGTTAGAAAGTAATGAAATGCCTAACACACTCCCAGCCTCTAAAACACCGCCAGCCAGCTCCTTACCGTGTATGAAGATTCTTCTGTCTCGGGGGCAGCATTGTCCTTGTTAGAGCCGCTTGCGAGGTCGCTGTCAGAATCTGAGCTAACATAACGCCTTAAAGCCCTTATCTTGCATCGCGGGGATTTCAGGGTTACCTTTGGGGGCACATCTTTGGCCTGTAAAATATAAATATTGGCTGGTTTTAATTATAAAAGGAAACTTCAACGTAATTAGATACCTAGCACACCCCAAACTCTAAAACCGCACAACACCTGCAGCCTTGCCACAAGACACATTATCACTATATGAACTTAGATTTAAAACAGGGCCTTACCGTGTTTAGAAATTCCTCCGTATCAGGGGCAGCATTCTCCTTGTTAGAGCTGCTTGTGAGGTCGCAGTCAGAATCTGAGCTAACATAACGCCTTAAGGCCCTTCTCTTCGGTGGTGGACTTCCATGGTCATAACCCTCATCTGAATCGGACCAAAACAGGGGCTCCTCAGCGTGAAGGGTAGGCTTGAGTGGCTTTTTGGTCCAGCTTTTTGGTGGGGAATCTGGGCTCTCGGCCTTTGGAGGGGAGTCCACGCTCTCTGCTTTCAGCGGGGAGTCCGGGGTGGCCTTCGGCAAGCTGGAGGAAAACCTGATATTGCTTGAAGACTCCATGTTTCTCCACATAAACGGGACGGCGGGGACCATGGGCCAGTCGGTTTCAGGAACAGCGGAAAAAGCAGTGGTAGGCACCGCAGAACACTCCCCTCTTCTTATAAGACCTCTCAGACATGCGCACACACAGCAAGACAGGCCCAGGCAACACATAGGCAGCGGCAGCGCCCTAGGGGCAGGCATGCCCGGGCATGCCGTGGGGTGGGTTAGGGGGACCCCGTGACATGTCAGGGGGGAGGGGGCAAGTCTTCCCATCCGGGTCAGGCGGAAGAGGATGTCACTTCCAGGTCAAAGGGCCCAGGAAGGTTCCGGTTCCGGGTAAGGGGGTGGGGGGAAAGTAGGGATTTCCGGTAAGGGGGCAGGACTTCTGGTAAGGGGCGGGACTTCCGGTGTTTCATGGTTTTATTGCCCCTTTGACAGGAGCATCCCATCCCCTACTACTCATATGCGTTTTGATACAAAAGAGAGAAGAGTTTGGGACTCTCAGCAGCAGAACAACTATCAAGATCACTATAAAGATAAAAGAACAATTTATGAGGATAACAGACTTGGCAGGGAAAGAGAAAATTCAGAAAGAGAATTTCTGGCTTAGTGAATCAATATTACATTAAAAATTCTGTATTTTGATTGACTAAAGCTACTAGATGATTGGCATGATATGGGAAATGGAAAATGGAAATGTGAAAAAATAAATGTTAATTTGTTACATCCTTAAAAGAATTAGGTAAAGATATGAACTTCTATGCATAAAGTGAAACCTGTAGACCAGGAGGTAGCTCTTTTATAATAGCTCATAAAGTACCACCTTGAATTAGAAATTAGATACTCTTTGGAAAAATAGGTAAATATACAGTGAATGACATTTAGAATATATATAGATAAAATGTATCCTAAGTTGTTTAGTATTGAAGAATTAAATATTAAGGTTGAATATACTGTTGAGATTACACAGACTATATTTTTTTGTATTAGAAAATAGATGTAAGTAAAGATAGATAGAATATAGATGAGAAAGTAAGGAAACTAAGTATGAAAGTATATTTCTTTAAGTGGTGGAAGGAGATATGAATTATACTGGGAAAATTTTTGATGGAATTGTTAACACAACAGGAGACAAGCAACATACCATATTTGTTTTAGTGTAGAAAATAAATAAAAAATAAGAGAATATACATATGTATTCCTAATGATGAACCAACATAACGAGATTTTCCCAGAGAGATGTGTGTTAGCAGCCAGAGTGGCACATTAAATGCCTGTTTGCTTTCTCAAAGTCAATTACAGAATAAAGCACAGTGAATATAAGATACAGAGGTGAGGAAAACCATAGCTTATAGATGTGGCACTGGAGGAGCTCCTCTGCAGAGAACCTCTTCTTGACCATGAGTGGGGAACATGCACCACTCCAGATATTGCTGATCTGCAATCCCCACCCAACCAGCATAGCCAATTATGAGGAATGCTGAAAGTCAGAAGCCGCCAACAACTGGAGGAGCAAAACATCCCATGTCTATACGATAACTGCCCATGATTGCCCTTGCTCAGTTAGTTGTGCCTCTCATTTCCCCAGCCATCTGCAGACCAAATGTTCAGGATTACATTCCGGCACCCTTCCCAGTGGGGTTTGTCCTGTGGTCGAACACATCAGGAGGGCATCAGCTTGAGGTTGACAAAGGCAGAGACTGAACCAAATGAAAAACATGTGCTCTCTCATCAAAAGATGCCTTCTAAATGAATGCAAGCCCGGGATCCTGTTCCAGGAATAGCAAAGAAAGCAGGCACATGGATCCAGAAACACTGATCTGTGCCAAAAAAGGACAGTAATGATTCCCCTACCTAAACATTTACCCTGATTTGTAAAGCCGCCTCTCCTTTGGTGAGACAGCCAGTCTTAGGCTGTTTCTCAGGCTGTTCCTTTTGCTCTCCTTACTGTGATTTATCTATCTATTTAAATAGCTCATAAGAGCCCAGCTGCAAAACAAAAACCATGTCATAAAGCAAAACTGCTGGGTGCTGTCCTTGAATGAAAGTAAAAATACACAAGATAGCTTTCTGAAACAGAAGATAGATCTAATGCTTTCCTCTCTGCACATTTAAGCATGACATGGATTTAGCAAGTCTGAGAGCAAATTCATTCAAAAGGGTTGAAATAAAGAAAAGGAAAGCAGTGGTTGGAGAACTTAGTGTTGCTGTGGATTGCACCTTCCAGAAATCGCGCCAGCTGGAAAACTCTGGACATTGAAGTCCAACATTATAACTATTTGAAGATGGAGCATGCAGTGGTTCAGGCATCTGGATGCAGAGCCAGAGGTTGGGAATTCGATTCCCAACTCAGCCTCTTTGACAGGGTCTGGACTCAATGAGATTCCCTTCTAGCTCTGCAGTTCTAAAATGATGTTGAAGAAGAAGCTATCTTTGGAAAGAGGAGAGGACTGCAAAGGAATAACTCTAATGCACACCAGCACCACTCCATGACTAATGTGAATGGCCTCTTTGAAGGGCACAGCATAAGCTCCCAAGTGACTTTACTCTTAGCAGTCTGGGTTCATGGAATCATAGAATCACAGTGTTCCTTAGCATGGGCAGAGTTCTCTGCTTAACAACCTCCAAAGAAGGAGACTCCACCAGCCTTTGTGGCAGCATATTCCACTGCCGAACAGCTCTAACTGTCATGAAGTTCTTCCTAATGTTCAAATGGAATCTATTGTAGCGTGGGAGTGATTCAGCAGTGATTTCAGCTCAGAGACAAAGCAGGCTGGAGACAGCTTCTAGTGAACAGCTCTTTAATCAGGGAGAGACAAGACTGGGGACTGGGGAGAGGAGGTTACATTTATAGGGGCCAGGACTGGCTAGGAAAAGATACATTTTAGAGGGAACAATTACAACCAATCACAAGGCTGCCTTTTGGCGGGAACCAATAGGATTGAAGATCCAAATGCAGCAACTATAATCAACCAATAGGCCTGTTCCCTTTTGAACAGGGAGGCAGTTACTTCAACCAGCAATTATAGATCAATACACAACACCCCTCCCCCCCCGGTGGGCACAGCACACTTAATCCTTTAGATATTGTGGGGCCCTGCGACTTCTAGTTGATCTCCTGACTAGAGATGGGCACGACTTGAAAAATTTCTTTTTCGAGTTGTCGTTAGTCGGGCCGGTTCCGTTTCGGGTCGTTTCCGTTTTTTCGCGAAAATTCGCAAAAATTAGTCGGTTCGTTTTTTTCGTTTTTTCGTTTTCGTTAGTACTGGTTTTTTTGGGGGGAGCGGGCTCCTGGAGGCACCTCTGTGGGGTGGGTGCCTCCTCTGGCCTGCTATAAAGGGAAAGCGGGCTCCTGGAGGCACCCGTGGGTGCCTCCTATCCTCACCCACTAGGAAAGGGAAGCAGGCTCAAAGAGACCCCTCTACATGGGGGTCTCCCCTCCTCACCTGCTGCTGCTGCAAAATGGTATGCAATAGCCATATGGATATGCATACCAGTTGCAGACAGTGAGACTAGTGATGGCAGTGAACCCAGAGCCATAGGTGATGCCTAAGGCTCTCGCACCGCCATGTCTCACAAAGAAGGGAATTGTACTTGCGTGTAGTGCAATGCAAGTAGATCTGGCTTAGGGTTAAGGTGGGTTAGTGCAAGGGCTAGGCTTAGGCTAGTGACGGGTAAGGTTACGGTGGGCTAGTGGGTTGCACCTCTGGGTGCCTCTCTGACCCACTAAGAAGACAGTTTGTGACGTATGGGTAAGGACTGGAGTCAAGGATTAGGGTTAGGGTTAGGGGGCTAGGGCAGGTTTTAGGGGGCTTTTTGGCACATCCCAGAAGTCTCCATGGCCAAGTGGCCACTCAGCCAGCCCATCATTGCGCAGGTGTAAATAAAATAAAATAAAATAAAATCAATGGAGGACAGAGGAGGAGAGGAGAGACATTTTGTAGCAAGAAAAAACCCACTGCTACTGTGAAAAATCTGGCAGTTTATAAATTTTCGCGTGTTTCTGTTGTGCTTGTGTGTTTTTGGACCATGATTTCAAAAACAATATTGCATTCGCCGCCCCATTTTGGATCCCCCGCCCACACCGCATGGCATGGCGAGTCTGGCTGCCCAGTACGGGGGGGAGGCGGGACCCCCCCTCCAGAAACCACCCCTCCGGTAGGTGCCCTGCGCCCTTAGTCAAGCAGGCATTTTTCTGCCTGCTTTTTTGGCCCGGGAATGGGTGGGGGGAGAGTTTAAAAGTTTTTTCCTGTGCCGTCCGTGCCGCTTGCTTGCGCTTTAATTGCGGCAGCCGGCGGCGAGACTGGGCTTTTTGCTGGCTGCGAGCCTGCAGCGAGTCCCACCAGAGCAGCCCAGGACGGGGGATGGGGGGGAGGCCGGGGACCTCCAGAAACAACCCCTCTGGTAGGTGCCCTGAGGCACGGCAGGCATTTTTCCGCCTGCTTTTCGGCCGGGAACTGGGTTTTTTTTACTTTAAAAAACTTTTTTTCTGTGCCACGTGGCATCGCGTGATCGCGCGATGCAAGGAACGAGCACGACAAATCAGACCAAAATTGTTCGTTCGTCGGTTCGAGCTCGAAGTCTGGCGGAGTAATTCCCGTTACCGTTTCTGTAGAGTAACTGAACCGAGTAACGGAAACGGAAACGGGAATACCGCTAAGTCGTGCCCATCTCTACTCCTGACTACGGGTGTTGCAGGGGCTTCAGCAGGCAGTGTCTGTGGTGGAGAGTCTACTGTAATCGTTTCGTCTGACACAGAGGGGTTTCAGACAGCTCAGTGTCCCTGATCTGTTCCTCAGCACCATGAGGACCTGCAGGAGTAGATTCATTTGCTGACGCCACTGGTACCTGCATTCCTGGGGCATCTCCGCTCTGGTCTTGCAGCTGGGACTCATTAATGGGGGTAGTGTCACTCTCAGGCTGCAATTCACCCATACCAATACCAACTCTACTGGGCGCTCTGCGCCTCAGTTGGTCCACATGCCTACGCCAGACCCTGCCATCCTCAATGGTCACGTAATAAGAGACTGGCCCAAACGCTCTGGTAATCACCCCTGGCACCCACAGGGGACCTCTGGCACAATTCCTCACCCAGACCAAATCTTCAGGAGCAAAATACCTTGTAGAGTCGCTCTCTGCCTGTGGAGGTGCTCTAGCCTTGCAGTTTGGCATTTTGTCTGGGTGGACATAGTCCAGCACCGTCAGCAGTCTTCTACCTTGAAGCAGCTCTGCTGGCGACTTGCCCGTAGTAGTACACGGCATCGCATGCTGCAAGAACAACATTCGGGCAATGCGCGTTGACCAGTCACCCTCCATCAAGCGTGCAAGGGATCCTTTGGCTGTCTGCACCATGCACTCAGCCTGCCCATTGGATGAGGGCTGAAAAGGAGCTGAGGTGACCCCTCTTATGAAATTATCAGCCAGAAATGCCCTGAATTCTTGGGATACAAAGGCTGCTCCATTGTCTGAGACAATGGTCTCGGGCAACCCATGGGTTGCAAACAGCTGCCTCAGCACCTTGATGACTGCAGCTGACAACATGCTGGGAACCATAGCCACCTCTAACCATTTAGAATACGCATCAACGATAACCAAAAAAATCTTTCCTTGGAATGGCCCAGCAAAATCTAAGTACAGCCGGCTCCAGGGAGTCCGGGTCTGCTCCCACCAGTGGACTGTGCTCTGGCCACTTCTGGGCGTACTTCCTGACATGCCTTGCACGTCCGTACCCATCGTTCAACCTCTTGGTCCATCCCAGGCCACCATACATAGCACCGGGTCAGCGACTTCATCCTGACCATTCCCGGATGCAGTGTATCCAGAACCCTGTTTCTCAGTGGTGCTGGGATGATTACCCTGTCTCCCCATAGGAGACAGCCCTTATGCAGGGATAGCTCATGTTGCCTTATTGCGTACGGTCTAAATTTTTCCTCATGCGGGCCACCTGGCCATCCCCTCCCCACCCAAGTGAGCACACGGGAGAGAGCGGAATCTTTCCTTGTTCTCTCAGCTATTTCAGTGGCAGTTACAGGGCCCCCCGAAAGTGTTTCCAGCATCATCACTCGTTCAGCTGGGGCAGGATCTGCATCGCACACACCAGGAAGGGGCAAACGACTTAGTGCATCAGCGTGGCACAACCTTTTCCCTGGAACATGGGTCAGGGTGTACTGGAACCCATTCAGGAATATAGACCATCGCAGCATTCTGGGGGAGAGAATCTGCGGCGTCTGTTTGTTCGGGTGGAACAATCCTAACAGAGGCTTGTGGTCAGTTTCAAGGAACAAGTGGCGGCCGTATAAATAGTCATGAAACTTTTTAATCCCTGCCACTATTGCCAGGGCTTCCTTGTCAATTTGTGCGTAGTTGCACTCCGTTGGCGACAATGTACGAGAATAGAACGTGATGGGCTTTTCTGACCCATCCGCTTCCCTATGGCTCAGCACAGCTCCCAGCCCATACTGAGAAGCATCACATGCCAGAGGTTTCGACTCGTCATAATGAGCAAGGACACTCCTGCTAGTCAGCATGCCCCGCAAGGTGTCAAAAGCCTTCTGCTGTGCCTGAGCCCAACGCCACACACTCTTTTTCTTCAATAGTTTATGCAACGGTTCCGCCATTGAAGCTTTTTGAGGTAGGAATGAATGGTAAAAGTTAATAAGTCCCAGAATTGACTGTAACTCCGTCTTGTTCCGTGGGCGTGGTGCCTCAGTAATGGCTTTAATTTTAGAGTCAGTGGGGTGGATGCCCGTTGCATCAATTTTAAACCCCAAAAAATCCACAGATGGCACCCCAAAACTGCATTTTTCCTTTTTAAGCTGCAGCCCCACCTCCTTAAATTTGAGTAACACAGCACGGATACGCCCCACTAGTTCCTGGGGGTCTTTCCCAGCAATCAGAACATCATCAAAAATGGCAAGGCCCCTGGCAGACCCCTTAACAGGCGCTCCATTAGCCCTTGAAAAATTCCTGGAGCCACACAAATTCCAAACTGTAACCTGTTCACTCTGAAAGCCCCTTTGTGTGTTACGATCATTTGTGCTTCCGCAGATTGCGGAGTCACTGGCAGCTGTTGGTAAGCTTGAGCCAGATCAAGTTTGGCAAAAATTTTTCCCCCAGCCAATTTTGCCAACAGCTGTGAGACGACTGGTATGAATTTCCCCTGAGTGCCTTGTTGATGGTACATTTGTAGTCTGCACAAATCCTCACTTCCCCATTCGCCTTAAGGGGTGTGACGATAGGAGTCTCCCACCTAGAAGAGTCCACAGGTGAAAGAACTCCCTGTTTGACCAATTTGTCCAGTTCCGCCTCAATTTTGGGTTGCAGTGCAAAAGGCACTCGCCTTGGCTTGAGTCGGATTGGAGTCACCCTGGGGTCCAGCTCAAAGTCAATTGGAGGCCCTTTATAACAACCCAGCTTTCCACTGAAGAGTTCAGCAAATTATTGGCCTAATACCTCGCCCAACTCAGGGGCAGTTTGGACTGAGTTGAGCCCTGATATACTCAGCCCCAAGGCAGGAAACCAGTCAGTACCCAAAAGACTGGGGCGACTCCCCTGTGCAGTCACCAATTTAAGCACGGCCTGTTTCTCCTGGAATTGTACCCTCACAGCACACATTCCTAGAATGTGGATGCAGCCCGCCGTGTATGATTGCCTGGTTGCTGGGAATGGCTCCAGAGAGGGGAACTTACCCCCAGGAAAGAGCCCCCTTGCAGTCTGGTCTGAGACCATGGTGAATCCAGATCCGGAATCCACCTTCATGTCGCACGGTCGACCTTCGATCTTCACTCTGATGGATGGTTTGCCCTGCGCCGGAAACTGCACGATCTCTCAGTTGATCTCTGTGAGATAATTGCAGTCGTCTAGGACAGTGTTTTTCAATCTTTTTTGGGCAAAGGCACACTTGTTTCATGAAAAAAATCACGAGGCACACCACCATTAGAAAATGTTAAAAAAATTAACTCTGTGCCTATATTGACTATATATAAAGTAATTCTCTTGAATAGGAATCAAATAAACACAAAGAAAGTATTTTATAATTACTTTATTATGAAATAGTAAGTAAACAGAAATATGAAAAATTATAAAATACTTTTCAGTGCGCAACCTGGGCCTGTTTGGCTGAACACAAAGCTGATATTCTGGCATGGGCGCTAAAGGTGGCACTCAGAGCCCTTTCTGTAGGCACCCGACATCATCCCTTCACAGCCACCTGTATTCAGGTTAAATTGCTGTATTGCCACTTTACGAAAAAATTAGTGAGTTCTGAATTGCAGTTTGGGCACTCGGTCTCTAAAAGGTTCGCCATTGCTGGTGTAGGGAGAAGCAGGACAGCGGGGCCACAGATTGAGGCAGCCCGCTCTCTAGCACCCAGTTCCCATTTACCTGTGTTGTTTTTTTAAAGACATTTTGCCCTGCATGGACTTCTGTGTTCAGTGGAGACCTGAGAAGGGGCACTGACTCTCCAGGAACACAAATAAGACCCAAAAGCCCATCTTGCTCTCCACACTGTGGCCAAGGCAGATGCCTTCAGCAAGTCCAGCGACAGGAGGGGAGGAGGATGAAGGAAGGCAGGAAGGAAAGAAGGCAGAAAGTGTTCTGCTTGTATACCGCCCCATACCACTCCAAGAGTCTCTGGGCGGTTTACAGTTTTAATTACAGTAGGCAGGCTGCTAGACATACACATATGCAGGCTAGAAATGAGCACGTTTCTATGAAGAGGGGAAAGGGTACGAATGGAAAGAGAGAGGTGGGGAAAGAAAGAAAGAAAAGACAGAGAGAGAGAAGAGGGCGACCCAAGACAGAAAGAAAGGGGCAAGACTTCAAGGAACCCATCGCGGGGCCCCTCAGAGATGGCTCTTCCCCTCCCAGACCCTAAAGGCCGGCCGGCCGGCCATCCAGCCGTGCCAGTAGCCCCCTCCGCCTGCCCGCCTCCTCAGCCCAGGCCCGGTGGAGGCCTCCTCCATCCCCTCCTCCTCGCAGCCCTGCCGCGGTGCTCGTGGGGCAGCCGGGCGCCCCTCCTCCCCTTCCCCTCACCTGGTTGTTTGTTCTGAGCTGGGGCTCCTGGGCCGGCTCGTGTTGGTGGGCGGGCTGTCAGGCGGCTCAGTCCATTGGTAGCTCCCAGGAAAGGGGTGGTGGTGGTCCAGGGTAAAAAAAGGAGGGGGGGAGAGGGAAGTGAGCGAGTCGCGGCGGTGGCGGCAGGCACAGTGCAAACACTAAGAGAATGAGCGGGGCCAAGTCCGGCCAGGGAGGAAGTGATGGCAGCGCCGCGGGCCTCGGGGGGGAGGAGCCAAGCTGGCCCTTGGACGCTATTTATAGCGCCTCCCAGCTGTGGGCCGCCTGCCGGCCCTGGGTTGAATTTCTTTAGAATTTTTCAATTTTTCCCACGGCACACCAGGCAACATCTCGCGGCACGCTAGTGTGCCACGGAACAGTGGTTGAAAAACGCTGGTCTAGGAGATGAGTTGTGGTGGATGATCTGTGACGCGTTGATCTAGGTGATTCTGTTGTTGCAGCTGCCACTGACCGACAGACCCGGCCGATGTGTCCTGTCTTACCGCAATCCCTGCATGTAGCATCACAAAAACGGCAGCTTTTCCGCTCATGGTGTCCGCCACAGCCTGTGCAAGTGCCTCGGCGATCTTTGGGCCGTGCATCTGCCTGACGCACCAACTCGACA
This sequence comes from Phrynocephalus forsythii, assembly GCA_029282475.1. Taxonomy (NCBI): domain Eukaryota; kingdom Metazoa; phylum Chordata; class Lepidosauria; order Squamata; family Agamidae; genus Phrynocephalus; species Phrynocephalus forsythii. The sequence goes on from JAPFRF010000014.1 coordinate 24,246,765, forward strand.
CCACGGACTGGGCTCTGGCTTGGACTAGCTTCTGGCTCATCCATGGCATGGGCAGCCTCTACCCGCAGCTTCGTGGTCTTGCCACTGGCATTGAGCTCTTCCTGCTCATAATTCTCTGTGGCAGAGGCCTCTTTCAAGGCGGAGGCAAGGGTGACATCTTCCTTTGCCACAATGCGCCGTCGGGCTTTTTTGCTGCAGAGCCCCCCAACAAATTGATTCAAGAGAGTGTCTTCAAGATTTGGGAAGCCACAGTGCTGAGCAAGCTCCCAGAGTCTTGCCAGGAATGCAGCCACAGATTCTCCGGCTTGCTGCTGCCTTTTCTGGAACTCCATCCACCAGGCCATCTGGGTTTTGGTAGGTGCCAAGTGGCTTGTCAGCCGGGCGAAAATATCTTTGAGTGCTGTCTCCCTCAGCTTTGCTGGGGCGAGCAGCACCTTGGCCAACATGAAGGTCTCCCGCCCACAGCAACTCAGGAATGTGGCCCTTCTTTTGCTGGCATCTGTGATTCCTTGAGCCACCGTGAAGAACTCGAAACACTCAACATAGTCCTCCCAAGTGTGAGGCTCGGACAGCTGGAAGGGCTCCAAGACCCGTGGACTTTCCATTCTCCAGGCGGGCAGGGTCGTCTTCTTGTAGCCTATTTTGGGGTTCTGCGCCGCAGTTCAGGGTGTGTTGAGAGCTCAATGAATGCCAAGGTTCAGATGAACAGAGAAAGGCTTTATTGTTTACACTGATCAGCAGTCGTCAGTGGAATCATTTCCCAAAAAAGACTGACGCCCAGAGAATAGAAAGCATAGACCTTTTGTACCCTTTGTCCGCTCCTCGCCCCTCCCCTACCCAAGCTGATAGCACCCAGCTGCATGTTGTAAATGAGGGCGGGGGGAGACGCTTACAGAGTGTCTTTTGTGTTAACTTCGGCTTATCAGCTGTGCTGGGCTGAGACTGGAACCAACAGACAGATTTATGGTTTCCCAGTGCCTCTCCACAAGGAGACAGTTCTCTTTCTTATTGCATTCTTTCACAGACATGAAGGAAACGAAACCTAAGTTCTGCAGGGAGCATCGAAAGCTAACTATATCAGGGAGCATAAGCTTTATAGCATAAGCGTAGCCATCTTTGATTATATAAAGATTAATATAAATTAATAAAAACCGTTATAGACAGTTATATCTATTCCCTTCATTCTAGCCAGCAGGTGAGTCTTGTCTCCGCTGCGATCCGGACTCTGAGTCAGCGTGATGGGCCTCTGCTACTCAGCATTCTGGATCCCATCCTCGTCGCCAGTATTGTAGTGTGGGGTTAGTGATTCAGCAGTGATTTCAGCTCAGAGACAAAGCAGGCTGGAGACAGCTTCTAGTGAACAGCTCTTTAATCAGGAAGAGACAAGACTGGGGACTGGGGAGAGGAGGTTACATTTATAGGGGCCAGGACTGGCTAGGAAAAGATACATTTTAGAGGGAACAATTACAACCAATCACAAGGCTGCCTTTTGTTGGAAACCAATAGGATTGAAGATCCAAATGCAGCAACTATAATCAACCAATAGGCCTGTTCCCTTTTGAACAGGGAGGCAGTTACTTCAACCAGCAATTACAGATCAATACACAACACTCTTTTCCTGTAGTTTGAAACCATTGCCCCGAGTCCTAGTCTCTGAAGCCATGGAAAACAAACCTGTTCCCTCTTCAATGTGACATCCTTTCAAATATTTAAACATAGCTATCATATCCCCCCTCAGCCTTCTTTTAGAGAGGCTAAACATTCCCAGTTCCCTAAGCCATTCCTCATAAGACGTTTCCTCCAGACCCTCAACCATTCTAGTTGCCCTCCTCTGCACCCGCTCGAGGTTGTGTACATCCTTTTTAAACTGAGGCGCACAGAACTGGACACAGTACTCTAGGTGGGGTCTGAATAGAGCACGATAGAGTGGTACTATTGCTTCCCTTGATCTAGCCACTATGGTTCTGTTGATGCAACCAAGGATCACATTGGCTTTTCTGTATTGCAGTTGGGAGAGAAGTGGGAGTTGCATCCATTCCCTATGTTTTGCAAGTCACCCCATATCTTTTCAAGAGAATAGAGTGGTACTATCAACAACAACAACAACAACCTTTATTGGCATACAACGGAGCGCAGATATGTGGTGTGTCATAATGAATATCCCTTCTAAAATCAAAGTTTACATTCTTTTGAATATTCCAGACTACCACAAGAATTAAAATGCGAGTTTAATACAAGGATAAAATAGTAATACCTTCATTAAAATGAATACTAATGAGCATCCTAGGCACGTGCTGTAACTATCGCTGCTAAAAACATGGCTACTTTTTCAATTATAAAATCAGATTTGGACCCCAACAGATGACGGATTTTATCCTGGTCAGACCCGACTTTTAAATTCCTTAGGACTTGTTCCAGAAATTTTTCACTTGGCTCTTTATGTAAGGGGCAGTAAAAGAACATGTGGTCAAGCGTTTCCACACTTCCCATACCACAAGAACAGCATCTCTTATGCAAAGGTAAGCCTTGAAACCTGCCGTACAGAACGGCAGATGGCATGACGTTGCATCTGGCTAAGGTGAAGGCTCTACGTATTTGTGGATATTTAAGCAGCGCTAGATATGGGGCCTGCTGGCTAGGCGTAACCGTAATATGCCAGTGTAGTGGTGAGCATACGCTATGGGCTAGGCTCCGCAGTGTCTGTTGTTCTATGTCTAGCACCCGTCTTTTTATGACCCGGAATGCTTGCTTCTCACCAAGTGAACCAATATGTTCAACATGTAACCCCCATGTCTGCAATTTTTTTTATCCAAATTGATGATCCAAATGGTGGAGCCCTATCTTTTAGAAGGTGGTATAAGAGAGGATGGTTGTCAGTATTGTAATAGATTTTTAGCCAGAATTTAGTTATTTGCAGCCACGCTGTAGTTTCCAACAATGAAAAACCAGTCTCTAGGCATAAAGCAGCATAGGGAACACATCTGGGGAGTCCCAGGATTTTCCGAAAAAACTGGGATTGAATTTGTTCCACTGACGCGTCTATAGCTGCCTGCCAGAGTGGAATGCCGTACAATAACTGTGGGATGATCTTTGTTTTCCATACCTGTAAGGCTGCAGATACGAATTGGTTACCTTTGGAGAAATGAAAACATAGGGTGGACTGTGCTGTAACTCTTGCTAGGTTTACAGCTGCTCTCCGTTGTGGCACCCAGGACTGTTGGAAGTGAAAAAGGACACCTAAGTAGAGTGGTACTATTGCTTCCCTTGATCTAGCCACTATGGTTCTGTTGATGCAACCAAGGATCGCATTGGCTTTTCTGTATTGCAGTTGGGAGAGAAGTGGGAGTTGCATCCATTCCCTATGTTTTGCAAGTCACCCCATATCTTTTCAAGAGAATAGAGTGGTACTATCACTTCCCTTGATCTAGACCAGTGGTTCTCAACCTGTGGGTCCCCAGTTTTTCTTGGACTGCAACTCCCAGAAGCCTTCACCACTCACTGTGCTGGAAGTGGTTTCTGGGATTTGCAGTCCAGGAACATCTGGGGACCCACAGGTTGAGAACCACTGATCTAGACACTATGGTTCTGTTGATGCAACCAAGAATTGCATTGGCTTTCCTGGGCACTGCATCACACTGCTGACTCATGTTCAGGTTGTGGTCCACCAAGACTCCCAGATCCCTTTCACAGGTACTATCCTCCAGCCAAGTATCCCCCATCCTATATCTGTGCAATTCATTCTTTTTACCTAGATGTAGCACCCTACATTTCCCTCTGTTGAAATCCATTCCGTTAGCTTTGGCCCAGCATTCTAATTTGTCAAGGTCCTTTTGGATTTTCATTCTATCCTCTAGGGCAGTGGTGGCGAACCTTCGGCATCCAGATGTTTTGGACTACAACTCCCAGAATTTCGAGCCTAGATTGCCAATGACAAAAGAGTTGTGGTCCAAAACATCTGGAGTGCCAAAGGTTCACAGCCACTGCACTAGGGAATTAGCAACCGCTCCCATTTGGTATCATCTGCAAATTTAATTAGCATACTCTCTATTCCTTCCTCCAAGTCATTTATAAAGATATTGAACAGCACTGGACCCAGAACAGAACCCTGGGGCACCCCACTGGTTACGTCTCTCCAAGCTGAAGAGAGGCCATTTATGATCACCTTTTGGTTGCGATCAGTCAACCAATTACAAATCCACCTAACTGTAACACTATCTATCCCACTTTCTAACTTCTTAGCAAGAATACCCTGGGGAACTTTATCGAAGGCCTTACTAAATCCAGATAAGCAATATCCACCAGGCCTGTAATTCTATCAAAGAAAGAGATCAAATTAGTCTGGCATGATTTGTTTTTAAGAAACCTGTGTTGACTTCTTGTAATGACAGCATTGTTTGTTAAATAATTGCATATTGACTGTTTAATAATCCGCTCTAGGATCTTTCCAGGAATTGAAGTCAAGCTGACTGGGCGGTAATTATTTGGGTCCACTTCCCCCCCCCTTTTTGAAGATGGGGACAACATTAGCCCTCCTCCAATCGATGGGGACATCTCCTGTTCTCCAGGACTTCTCAAAGATGATCGCAAATGGTTCTGAAATTACTTCTGCCAGTTCTTTTAATATCCTTGGGTGTAATTCATCTGGCCCAGGGGACTTAAATTCATTTAATGTCTCCAGGTGTTCCTGTACTCACTCTCTACCTATTTTATGTTGCAATTCCCATCCTACCTCATCTACTCTTTGTCTCATCGGATATCTTTCTTCCTTTTTGGAGAAAACGGGGGCAAAGAATGTGTTGAGTAGTTCTGCCTTTTCCTTGTCTCCTGTTAGTAACTGGTTATCATCGCCACACAGAAAGCCTATCATTTCCTTATTTTTCCTTTTGCTGCAGACATAACTAAAGAAACCCTTTTTACTATCTTGAATCTCTCTGGCAAGTCTAAGTTCATTTTGCGCTTTAGCTTTTTTTACCATCCCCCTGCATATATTAGCTTTTTGCTTATATTCCTCTTTGGTGCATTTCCTATTTTTTCATTCCTTATACTTGTTTTTCTTTATAGTTAGCTGAGTTGAAAGTTCTTAATAAACCACTGCGGTTTCTTTAGACCTCTCCCATTTTTCTTCTGGTTGGAAGTTTTAAATTGTGCCTTTAATATCTCACTTTTAAGGAACTTCCATCCATCTTGGACTCCCTTCTCTTTCAGTGTTTCGGCCCATGGAATCACAGCCAATAATTCCCTAAGTTTACAAAAATTGGCTTTCTTAAAGTCCAGGATTCTTGTCTGACTATGCTTAGCTTCACCTTCCAACTGTATAACAAATTCCAAGAGGGCATGGTCACTTTTACCTAATGATCCCACCACTTCGACCCCATTTACAAGGTCCTCCTTATTGGTTAAGACCAATAAGGAAGCACTATCCATTCCTCCTCAAGCTAGGAAAAAAGAGTAGCTAGGGATTGAAGTTTGGAGAGATTGTGGTTAAATGAATCATAGCATAGTGAACTTGGAAGGGGCCGACAAGGCTATCAAGTCCAACCCACTGCTCCATGCAAGACTACAAATAAAAGGATATCTGCCAGGTGGTTGTCCAGTATTATTATGGTTCCTGGGCCACATAGGAGTCTTTTGGCCACATAGCCCACTGCCTCCAGGAAGAATCCTCTGCACTCCATTGAAACTTGGGGCTGGTGGACCAAAAGGGGGACCAGGTAGTGTTTCACTTGCTCTGCGAAGAAGGTCCGGTGTCCCCCTTTTGCCCAGGTGGCTAAGATGCCAGAATTTGATCTCCTGGTGGCTGCTGCTCTCCTCTTGAGAATGATGGCCTCCAGAGCTAATTCTGCCATGTGGACGCTTGTGCTGGCACAATCTGGCAACATCTCAAGTCTGGTCAGAAGAAGCTTTGATGTCCTGCATCATTGACATGGATGCTCTCTAGCACTGCTCCTGAAATTTGCAGCACTTTGGCGCAGACCTCTTCCTGACCATTGTGGATATAGGGCATGATGTTGTTCAGGAGGTCCATCCTTAGTTTGGGGCATACTTCCAGATGCAAGTTTATGTTGCTTCCCTGTTTGCTTGAGGTACAGCTGCTGCACTAACAGACCCAGGATTTTTTATTTTTTATTTTTTGGCCACATAACCCATGGCCTCCAGAAAGGCTCTTCTGCACTCCACTGAAACTTTGGGGCTGGTGAACCAGAAGTGGGACCAGGTGGTGTTTCACTTGCTCCATGAAGAAGGTCTGGTGCGCCCTCTTTGCCCAGGTGGCCATGACAACGTATAAGTGGAAGGCAGCACCACGAATGTCCTCCTCCTCATCAGAAAGGAATTTGGTGGCCCTCCAGCAGATGTCCTTGAAGAGGAAGGCAACTTTCTTCCTGATTAGAGCTGGAAGAACCAAGGCCAAGGCTTCCAGGACTTTGAAGACCACAGCAGTGTTATAAGACCATAGAAGATTGTGAGAATGACCTTCTTTTGTCCTTTCACCCGATTGGGTGCCAGAAGTTGAAGGCAGCCCAAGCTTCTCATGGCCATGCGACAGAGACCAGGATGCTTGTCTTCCACCCTTTCCACGAGGACAGGAACAAAGGCTCTCAGGTGGGCCCTTTTCAGAAAGCTCGGCTCCTGAATCATCTCAGAAAAGAAAATGGTTCCCGTGAGGTGAAGATTTTTGGATGGCGACTCAATCCAGAGAAGGACCTTCTGGATGATCTCGCCATCAAGGATATTGTGCTGGAGTAAGCATTGGTCACTTTGGAAAAGCCCTCCTGGTGGGTCATATATATCCCCATATAAGCACCAGTTGTTTGTCCTCCTAATCTCCTCCTCCAGGAAAGCATCTGGTACTTCCTTCATCACCAGAGCCTTCAGGCTGGCCACAGAAAGGCTGCAAGGGTTCCCTGGGGTCAGATGCTGCTCCATCAGTAACAGCCTCTGACGGCCCTCACACAGAGGCATATAATAACATAAGAACATAAGAAGAGCCATGCTGGATCAGGCCAAAGGCCCATCTAGTCCAGCTTCCTGTATCTCACAGTGGCCCCACCAGATGCGTTTGGGAGCGCATGAGACTGGATATCTGTCTCCTGATACCACTCCCCTGCATCTGGCCCTTGAAGTACCCTGGTTTTAAGCCTGGAGATTACACATCTCCATCATGGTTTGTAACCTGTCATGGACTTTCCCTCCAGGAATCTGTCCAATCCCCTTTTGAAGGCATCCAAGCCAGATGCCATGACCACATCCTGTGGCAGGGAGTTCCACAGACTAACAACGCGCTGGGTGAAAAAATATTTTCTTTTGTCTGTTCTTACTCTCCCAGCCCTCAATTTGAGTGTATGTCCCCTAGTTCTGGTATTTTGTGAGAGGGAGAAGAGCTTCCCTCTATCCACTTGACTCATGCCCTGCATTATTTTGTACGTCTCAATCATATCCCCCCTCAGGCGCCTTTTTTCCAGACTAAAGAGCCCCAAATGTTTTAGCCTTTCCTCATAAGGGAGGTGCCCCAGCCCAGTAATCATTTTAGTCGCTCTCTTCTGCACCTTTTCCAGTTCCACTATGTCTTTCTTGAGATGTGGTGATCAGAATTGTACACAACACTCCAGGTGCGGCCTTACTATTGTTTTGTATAATGGCATTATAATGTTGGCATCTTCTGGACCAGGGTGCAGCTGACGCCACCAAAGGGCATAAAAGAGCTGCAGGAACACTTCTTGAAGGATCGCCTCAGAGCGCAGCCCTGACAGGACCTTACAGATGTCACAGGTGGCTTTGAGGAGTTTTTCCTCCATGTACTTCTCACTCTTTTCACTGCTGGAGCAGGAAGCAGTTCCCTGGGTGAAGAGTTGTCTCATGCAGAAAATCAGCTTCTGCAGGACAGTCAAGGCCCAGGATGGATCCTGCCCCAGAGCCCTCAGATCCTGCCAGTCTCTCTGTCCACTGGAAACCATCGGTGTAGGAGGTGGCTGAAGACAGTGTCCACTATGCAGAGCACCTCCACCAGGACCTCCTCCGAGTCACCCTGTGTGATGGTCGGCAGGTGGCAGTAGAGGATGTACAGGTGTTTTGGCTGTTCAGAGCAGCTCCACAGTTCTGGAGCCAGTGACCAGCAGCCCTGGCAAAGGTGGGGGTCGTAGACACAAGGTCCTCCAGGATGGCTTCTATGAAGTCCAACACTTGAATGGCAGGAAGATGAGCACTGGCTATCTTTGCCAGTCTGGCTGAGGCCCAAAAAAGATCCGTGGGGACTTCCACTTGCAAATCACAGAGGGCAAACACGGTTTCTCTTTCTTCCTCCTCTGTGATTCTTAATCAGCCTTGAACTGAAGGGTATTGTGTATTCTCTATAATCAATTGGCATTTAGAAACTATGTGTAATGAGCACAATTAGCCTTAAGAAGCAATATATATTCATTAAGCCCGCTTTGCTATGCATAATCAATGGGCACACTTTGGTTCTGTTAAATCCTTGGTTCATTCTTTCCGCTAACAAGCCCCCAGGCATTTCCGGCTCTGAGCTGGCAGGTAGCTCACGCATGCACATACTCAAGGACGAGATAAGCCTTGAAGCTTTATTTAGAGTAAAGAGACAATTACTCTTTCATGACACTTAATTGAACAATGTCTTTGAAGTTGCTTGAAGCTAGCCATCTGCCAGGGAAGCCCGAATCTATTCCCTGCTTAAAGTATCCATGATGTGTCCTTCACACGGGGATGATTTAAACACCTGTCAAACGGCAGTCTCTAATAGCTATCTGTTTGGGATGGCGAATCCTCCCTAAAAGTTCTCAGCCGTCTTGCAGGCGAACTTCAGAGTAGAGTTACCAATTAGGCTCTATAACTGGCGCCAGAAGAAGGGATCAATCACGGAGGAACTGTCATAGATGTATATGTTGGATACAATGTATGGGCCAGATGCAGTGACGACATCCAGAGGGGAGGGCAACGAAAGGAGTGATCAAAAGTCTATAAAAATTGTTTGCAAAGCCATTGTTCTTTGGAATTCTATTTTGGAGAGTTATCTCTGTAGAGTTCCCGCTGTTCACAGCTAAATAAAATCTCTTTCCTCGTTGACAAGACCCAAGCTGCCTGTTTGCATTTGCGCCGTCCCAAACAACTAGCCAGGGCCGAGTCAATTCCTTACAGAACATGCATCAGGCAGCTGAGGCACTTGGCTGCCCATTGCCAACACATGACGGACCTGTCCCAGGTGTATGTAGCTAGGAGCACCACCCAGGAACCAAAGGCTGTAAAGTTTTCTCCATCCACAAGATGAATGGAGGCCTGAAAGGCTGCCAGCAGCTGGCAGATGACTTGGAGTGCCTGCTCTCGGCTCCATTCAGCTCCCGTGAGCCAGGGCTCAATCCTCTCTGAGGCTGGATTTTCGTCCATGACGACCTCGATGAGTTTGCCCATAGCCTCCATGGAGCTGGTGTAGTAGGACTCTATGTTGGAACCCTCTTGCTCATTTCTTGCTCTCTTTTTCAGATGCTCCAGGGGAGGGACAGAGAACAGGCACTTGATGACCTGATCCAACAGGCATGGCTTGAGTTGGCTGAGAGAAAACTAAGGCAATGATGGCTGTCAGTCATTACTAGAAAAGAGATGTCAATTTAATATTAGGAAGAGCTTTCTAACTGTGAGAGCTATTCAACAATGGAAATAAGGATCTTGGTGGTTACTGAATGCTCCTTCTGCTGTAGATTTTCGAGCAGAGGTTGGCTAAGCACCTGTCAGGGATGCGCTAGCAGTGTATTTCCTGGCAGAGGGCTGGACTTGATTACCCTTAGGGTCCCTTCCAGCTGTACAGTTCTATAAGTCTGTGATTCGGGGGGGGGGGGATTAAAAGGAATGGGCTCCATCAGCTACCCAAAGATATCAGCCCTATTTCCTGCAGAACTAGGAAACCTTTTTTGGGATTGCATCTCTCAGAATCTTCCACCCATGGAGGTTTTTGGATTTGCAACCCCAAACTCTCAATCATTTCTTCAAGTCTTGATTGAGCAGGAGGCAGACGGGCCCCGGGCCCCCAAATGATGGATAAAAACCCACCCATGCCTTGGAGCCTGGTCCCATGATTTAAAGGTGGTCCCTTACCATCCAGTTCCAATTACAGGGAGAAGATCCAAGAGGGTTCTGACATGTTTATTCCACTTTGCGAACAAAGCCAAGAAGAATTCCCCCACCCCCAGTCATCTTCTATGTTTTTCCTCCCTCCACCCCTCCCTCTGCCTCTACCCCACCCTTCGCTGATGGGAAACCATGTCCTTCAGAGGCCAAGAGAGGCAGCAGCAGCTTTCCTTACAAGGAGTTTGGCTGGACGTCAGCTGGCGGATAAACTGGAGTTTTCCCTTCTCTGCCTCATTCATTTAAGTCACATCCAAGCGACCTGCTGCAGCTGTGGGGAAGGAGCTGACCACTGCTTCCCAGTCTGCAGCAGTTGGGAGGGGAGGGCTCCTCTGTGCCTCCTCCTGACTGCTTCAACCTGGAGGCCTGGAACCTGGAAAGAACCGTCCAAGCAAGGCAAAGGACCAGACACCTTGGATGCTGGGCTGGCTTATGGACGTTTAGCTTTCATTTGAAGGTGAGTTGGTCCCCCTGCCCCTCTTTCCCTTCCTCACTCCTCTTACCAGTAATGGAAACAGGTCTTCTGAACTCCATGGGGTCCACCTTATCTCCAGCAAAGCCTTAAATAAGCATGAATACTGCTTTTAGTGCAACACAGTAAGCCAAACCTAGCACATTGATTGAGCATGAGGTATTCCAAAGCCAGACCCTTATGGTGCCCCCTGCCTGCAGAGCACAGGGAGGGGGATCTGAATTGGAAAGGGGTGAAACAGGGTGACAGAAGAGGCCAACCATTAGCATGGTTTTTGGTGGATCTGAGACAGGAAGGAAGGGTAGAATTTAGAAGCTTAGAGAAGACACACAGCCAAGCTTTCTTTAGGTCTCCACTGGCTGCTTTTGCTCGGCTGTCATCTCTGCTCCTCAGTCAGGGCTTACAGGCAGCTGAAGTCTGCCCAGGACCCAGATTTTAATCAGCAGAAACAATAAAGATTTTGCACAACTACAGTGAACCAGTTTGCCCCAAGTAGCACATGGATTTCAGGTTGTGGTGATTCTTTCATCACAATCCCAGCGATCCAGCAGAAAAACTGTCCTTTTCTGGGGTTTTGTAGAACTCCAAGGCTAGATACTGAGGAGTAATCCACGGGCGACATCTTTCTAATCCTCAGCTCCCAATGTTCAGGGTTAGCCATAGTTCAGGTGGGTAAGGACAGACAGCGAGAAGGATTTGGATCTCACCTTGGAGCACTCGAATGGTGCTGGATACCAAATGCCTGATGGCCTATTCTGTTAAAATAAGAAATCAATTAGTGTTCTAGAGATGTCAGCCATCAAATCTGTGCTTGTCTCATTGTGTCGACTCATAACAAAACAAAGCCATGTAATTTGCCAGCTCCAGAGGGGAGAAACTGTGACAAAGCACATTTTGGCTGTTAAGGAACTCCTTCTTGGGTTATCTGCAGAGATGGGGACTCAAGTTGTTGGGCTTCCTGTCAAGGCTGACTTAAGTTGAGTCAATGACTTGGACTCCACTTGGTTGCTTTGTTTGTTTGCTTTTTCAATGACTCAGACCCACCCACCCTTTCTCTCCTCCTCCCCGGGGAAAATGCTTGTTTTTAATAGGGACTCAGACTTGGGGGTTCAAACTCAGGACTTGGTATCAAAGACTCAGATTCGGATTTGGGACTTGGATCCCAAGACTATCCAACATCCCAAGCAATCTGTGATCTACCTTCTGGCTCCCTTGCCGGGATGCCAGATTCTTTAGAGCTCTGTGTGGGACATGAATCTTCCTTAGAGAAAATTTCTTTGTTTTGTGTCAATTTCCCTCTTGTCTGCCTTACCCTCAACATATAACTTACTTTTATAGAGTAAGGTCCTCAGAGTCAGAGAGAGAGAGAGAGAGAGAGAGAGAGAGAGAGAGAGAGAGAGAGAGCCCTTCTCCAGTGATGCCATTACGTTACTCTCTGAAGCATTAAATGCATTAATGATTATATGCAGAGTAAATTAATTGTTTGTACTTCTTACATTGCTGAACAAAAGAATCGGAGATAGTTAACAAATAACTTAAGTCTTGGGATGCGTTTAGCTTTCCAGGTCCATGTGGGAAATGATGACGGGCTAACAGTGTCCCTTGGCATAGGCAGAATTCTTGTGCCTCGTCACCAAAGAGGAAGAATTAACCATTCCTCCCCAGGCTGGGAAAAATAGTAGAGGCTGAAGTTTGGCTAGATGGTGATGATAGAAATTGCACAAATTTGAAGAATGTTTTTATTGCTTTTATTGTCTGCTAATCTCAGTTTATTCTCCTCTTCAGCTCTCCTAATGCCATCCCTGCATTCCTTTGTCTATAGTCTACCTTGGTGGCCTGGCCTTCTTTCCGCTTCCTATGCATGTATATCTTCTTCTTCTTCTTCTTCTTCTTCTTCTTCTTCTTCTTCTTCTTCTTCTTCTTCTTCTTCTTCTTCTTCTTCTTCTTCTTGTTTGGTCCTCCCTGAGCTTTTTGTGAATCCGCTCTGGCCTTTTTTGCTGCTTCCCACCTTTTTTTCTTATTGGAATTAATTGCAGTTGTGGTTTTAGAATTTCTTTTTTTTAGATATTCCCACTCTTCTTGGACTCCTTTTCAGGTTAGGATCTCCTGCCATGGGACCTTCCTCATCCTTGATCTGAAGATATTAAAATTGGCTTTTTAAAAATCCAGCATCTGTGTGGTTACACTCTACTTCGGTTTCCTTTGAAATCAATTATCCTAGTAGAACGTGATCAGTTCTACCCCGAGTTCCCTTACTGCTTCCACCAAGTTATCTCTATTGGTTAGAATCAAGTTGTGAATAACTAGTTCTCTAGTTTATTTTTCTGCTTTTTGTAGGAGAAAATTATTAGCCACACAAGCCAGAAATTTATTGGAAGGGTTGTGCTTGGCTGAATTTGACTTCCAACATACAGCCAGATAATTGAATTCTCCCATTACTACTGCATCATGAATCATGGAAATAATTGCAATTTGACTTTCAAAACTTGCATCTCCTTCCTCTCCTTAATTGTACAGTTGGTAGTTGACTCTGACTGCCATGTTACTTTTGTTTTTTGCACCAACTAGATTGATCAGATGCTCTCAGTGGGAAACTCAATTTCCTAATCCTGTATTTCTGTGCAGGCAGGAATGCAGTTTTTAGACATATACTGCAACTTAATTTCCCTTTCTATTCCTTCTGTTCTTTTGGAACAGCTATAAGCTATATCCTTCAACTGCTGTATTCCAGTCATGGGAGTTATCCCACCAAGTTTCAGTTATTCTTATCAAGTCACAATTTGCCCTCCTGAACTAAAATGTCCAGTTCTTCTGGAAGCTTTCAAGACCAGTAGCAATCTGACTCTGAATAGCAGTTGCTGTGAGACAAGAGGAAGGAAAGGTGGTTGCCTTCATGGTGGCTTTCCTGGAGACCGTGTATGAAGCTCAAAGACAGCATATTCTGGTGTGTGACCAACTCTTCCAAGCGCCCAATCAATTTGGCCCATAGAATGCAGGGCTTGATAAGCCAGTCTCATCCTGGTGCTTTTCAGTTGAGTTACTACAGTTGGAATGGTTATGCTGAAGAAGGGATGGGAGATGTAGTGCAATACATCTGAAAGATGTTGGGTTGGCATGGAGGAGTCCATGCTGATCCAGGAGGCCTCTCTTGTGTTCTTCCAGTTCTAATGTGGTTGGAGCTCCAGTGAGTCTCATGTTGAAGGGGAAGAAGTCATGAGCTTTGGGGCTGGAACTCTCATTATCCTTTGAGGATAAGGAGCTATGCAAACCCCTCTTCCCTGACCCAGGTTTCTATGGAAAGGGGGAGAAAATTAGCCATCATCTCAAGCGATCTGGAAGAAGTCCTTGAATGAGTCACCAATTTCTGCTAGCAAACCTCAATCCTACTCTGCCTTGTTCTACTTCTGTTCCCTGGTATCTGATTCTCTGCTTACATGCTTAAAGGAAATTCTTAGACCGCAAGTGGTCAATCCCTTTTAAAAGAATTGAATGTGCCTTCCTTTAAGCCCCATATTCTTGGATAAGCACAAATCTTCCTTTTATCCTGCTCTTGTTTCAGGTAAACCGAGCCAAAGCACTGAATGTAAATGTACCGTACACCCAAGAGCCAATGACTATTTGGTATGAAACTGATATTTCATTAAGCATTTCATTCTGTTACCATATGCCTGAAGAAGTGGATGTGATCCACAAAAGCTTACATTGAAATATAATAGTTATTCTTCAAGTAACATCTTTCTGTCTTTTGTTTCATCTTGTTTCTTTGGATTTTGCCAGGAATTCTTGCACAAACTAACACAGCTCTTGCAAAACTGCTCACAAGAGCACTCTTGATTCGCATTGAAGTAGAAAGCACAAAGGCCACAGGATGGGCAAATCCTCTTTCTCATTGCTGAAACATGGGAAGTGATGTGGCAGAAAAGGTGGTTCTCCATTAAACCCAGCCAATGCCCCGTGTGTGGCTTGCTTAGCTTTTAATAGCCGAAATTTAAAGTTTGGTGGTGGTCCTGGTGGTAGTTGTATATTGAAAGCAGAGTTCTCTTTGGATTTGGACAGAATGAGGAGCATCCTATGGCGAGTCCAGGAATAGACATTGTCCTCAGACCCTGCAATACATATTTCCCACCTCTGTTTTCTGTCCAGAAGGCCACAAATTCAATCCCTGCCGTCAAAAGGTACAATGAGGTTGGGTAAGACCCTGCACCCTGAGAAGCTGCTGCCTGCCAATGTGCCTCTTTCTTCCCTATCCTATGGCCCTTTACGAAGTGTTAGGACCATGGCTGTCACCATCCTCAGGTTGGGGGAACCTGTATTACACAACAGTAGGCGAGGTGCTCCATTGGGATGACTCCTTATCAAGCTGCCTCCTGTGTCTGTCGCCCGTTCTTTGATGCTTCTTTGTTTTTGCTTTCTGAAACAGGATTGTTCATACCTGTTCTCCAGCTTGCTTCTTTTGACCCAATCTCAGGATGACAGCCATGTTTGGCAAGCCTCGGACTCCCTCTTGTACTAATGAGCGCCATGTCCACAGCCTTCCAGAATGCAATGTGGCCATCTTGGGATGTCAAGGATCGGGAAAATCAGGTCAGGAGATGGACGGGTGATGTGGGGGGTACAAGGGCATCTCTGAGCAGGAGCCAGGAATTCAGACCAATTTCTGAGCCAGAGACCGTTCTGCTATGCAATATATTGTAACAGCATGCTCAATTCAGAGTCAGCCCCAAACATTAAAGAGTATTAGTGCACATTCCATGCAGTTAACCAGTTTTCTTTCCCAGAACAGATTTATATGCCTCAACAACCAGGCCTGAGAATTAAACCTTTGTGCACCTTCCAAACACCAATCACAAAACAACATGTGCTAAATGCAAGATATGTAGCTGAGGAAAATTAAGGGCTATGATCAACAGATGTTTTTCTTTGGCTGAGTGAGCACTGCTTTAAAAAACATAATAGATGTTTTGTCTAGCTTTTCCTTAAAACTGGTGAGATCTAGCTTAAAATCCCCACTCGGTCATGAAGCTCACTAGGTGATGCTGGAGTACTTTCTTCTTTCTCTTATCCAGTCCTACTTCACAAGGTTATTTTGAGGATAAAAATGGGAAGGAGAATTGTCTATACTGGCTTTTGCTCCTTGGAAGAAAGATAGAAAGAGAGATATGAATATAATAAATCAGTGACCCGTTACTTCCTATGCTTACAAGTAGAACCGTTCTAGGGAGGCACTACAATTTTTCAGGCTTTGGAGGACTTATTATAAAGGAGGCTAGGAGGACTTACAAGCACCTGGGACTGGATGCTCAACCATAACTGTGCAAAGGAATACTCCTTATTCCTCTGTTATCCCATATTTTATTACCTGTTCATAAGACACTTCCCTGCTTTTTCTTATGCTGCTTTCTAATGTGGAGGTGACAGAGACCATCGTCAATGCACATCAGACACTAATTCATCTTCTTCCATCTGTACAAGGAAGGCTTTGGGAGAACCTTAGAATTATTTCCTACAGAAATCAGATTCACTGCATGAACAACAGAAAAAAAGGTCTACGTACCTCCCACCTCCCCGCCCACCAACCACAAATCACAGGATTCCACAGGATGAAGCCATGATGGTTCAAGTGGCATCGGACTGATACAATGATGTAGTGCAGATACACTCAAGACCTGAGCCACCCTGCATGTAAATCAGGAGGGGGACACCAATCCTTCAGGCTGTGTTTAGCTGTCAATCCCATAATTACTAGTTGGCACAGCTCATGAGAAGGAATGCTGGGGGCTGTAGATCAGCAACATCTGGAACGACTGACAGAAAATATGACCACAATCCCTCATCTGTGGCTTTCCCAACAGGAACCCATTTTTTTGCCATGAAACCAAAGCAAGTATCAACATGATAAATATCTGAATGGCATTTACCCATCACAACATACTGTGAGTTTATCAAAGAAAGAGGAATACAACTATAATCAATAAATTCCCCTGAAACCATACCAACCTACTGACTTAAATGAACAGTTACTGGTCTGGAATAGATGTGTTGTTCCTTAATTCTAGAGAACCAGCCCTGCTGGAAATTATTATAACCAGATGCAGCTTTGGGTGTATGATTTTTCAATGCATTCCTGGGGTCCAAGTTTGCACTTACTCTGTCTCCATTTGGGGTCTTTCCTTATAAAACAATTGATCCCACTAGCTTCAGTTGGAGATTTGTGTTAAGGCCATGTAATTTTTTTATTTTTTTATTTTTTGAACAACCACTAATACGTCGTGCTTCATCCTTTTGTTAGCTTTTTGGAGAAGGGTTTCTACACTGATGGCCCTTCCTAAGGTTTGGGCATTGAGGGCTGCAGACTTAACCTTGCGGTGGTGCCAGACTTCCTTGGGTGGCCATCAACACTCCTTCTAGAATCAGAGAATCATAGACTCATAGAGTTGGAAGAGACCTCAAGGGCCATCCAGTCCAACCCCCTGCCATGCAGGAACCCCCATCACAGTATTTCCAACAGATGGCCATCCAGCCTCTACTTAAAAACCTCCAAAGAAGGAGATTCCACCACCCTCCATGGCAGCATATTCCACTGCCAGACAGCTCTAACCACCAGGAAGTCCTTCCGAATGTTCAAGTGGAATCTCTTTTCATGTAGTTTGAAACCATTGCCCGGAGTCCTATTTATTTTGTATTTATTTATTAAGCTTGTATACTGCCCGTCTTCTGGGAGGAACTCCGGGCGGTTCACAACAAAGAACTGTAAACAAAATCAAAGCAATTAAATAGAACAATTTAAAAACACTAACAGTCAATAAACTAAGACAACTAGCAGATAGCAGATGGCGGGGGGGGGGAGAAAAAAAACTTGAAATTTAGTCACCAAATGCCTCTCGGAAAAGCAAGGTTTTTAATGCTTTCCAAAAGGCTGGCCGGGACTGTGCAAGGCACACTTCACTGGGGAGATGGTTCCACAGGCTAGGGCCAGCCACTGAGAAGGCTTGAGTACGGGTAGATGTTTTTCGGGCCTCCCTGGGCGTGGCCACGCGCAGCATGTGCGCCCGCAACAACCTAATCGGTCAGGCCGATGTTGACCACTGGTCAATTCGCTCTGCCAGGTAGTCAGGTCCCAGGCCATGGAGGGTTTTATAAATTAAAACCAAGATCTTGAATCTGATTCGGGACGCAATGGGCAGCCAATGCAGACGAGCCAGAACTGGGGTGATGTGGTCGAACCGGGACACACCCGCCACCAGTCTGGCCGCCGCATTCTGTACCCGCTGCAGTCGCCGAAGGAGAGTCAAGGGCAACCCCATGTAGAGCGTGTTGCAACAGTCTAGCCTCGAGATCACCCGCGCTTGCACGACAGTCCTGAGGGAGTCCCCATCTAGGTAGGGATGAATCTGGGCTATTTGACGGAGATGAAAAAAGGCAGTCCTGGACACAGCAGCCACCTGGGCCTCCAGAGTGAGCGCTGGGTCCAGGACTACGCTCAGATTCCGGACACTGTCTGATGGCCGGAGGGAAACGCCCTCCAAGATGGGAAAAGGGCCTCCATAGCCAGAAGGGGAAGTCCCAAAGAACATAACCTCAGTCTTCTCGGGGTTGAGTTTGAGCCTGTTGGCCCTGGTCCATTCCATGACTGCGTCCAGGCACTGGTTGAGGGTCTGGACAGCCTCATCTGCAGAGGGGGGAAAGGGTAGATAGAGCTGTGTGTCATCAGCGTACTGATGGCAGCAGACTCCAAATCTCCTTATGACCTCTGCCATCGGCCTCATATAGATGTTGAACAGCATGGGAGAGAGGGACGACCCCTGTGGAACCCTGCAAGGGAGTATCCAAGGGGCAGACAACCCCCCCCCTGCTGCACAGTCTTCTAGTCTCTGAAGCCAGGGAAAACAAACCTGCTCCCTCTTCAATATGACATCCTTTCAAATATTTAAACATAACTATCATATCCCCTCTCAGCCTTACATAAGAACATAAGAACATAAGAAGACCCATGCTGGATCAGGCCAAAGGCCCATCTAGTCCAGCTTCCTGTATCTCACAGTGGCCCCACCAAATGCCTCTGGGAATGCATGAGACTAGATATCTCTCTCCTGCAACCACTCCCCTGAATCTGGCCCTTGAAGTACCCTGGTTGTAAGCCTGGAGATTACATACTGTATCTCCATCATTGTTTGTAATGCGTGATGGACTTCTCCTCCAGGAATCTGTCCAATCCTATTTTGAAGGCATCCAGGCTAGATGCCATCACCACCTCTTGTGGCAGAGAGTTCCACAGACCCTCTATCCACTTGACTCATGGCCCTCTATCCACTTGACTCATGGCCTGCATTATTTTGTATGTCTCAATCACATCCCCCCTCAGGCACGTTTTTTCCAGACTAAAGAGTCCCAAATGTTTTAGCCTTTCCTCATAAGGGAGGTGCCCCAGCTCAGTAATCATTATAGTCGCTCTCCTTTGCCTTCTTTTTGAAAGGCAAAACATTCCCAGTTCCCTAAGCCGTTTCTTGTAAGACATTTCTTCCAGACCTTCAACCATCCTGGTCGCTCTCCTCTGTACCCACTCGAGGTTGTCAACATGCTTTTTAAATTGAGGCACACAAAACTGGACACAGTACTCCAGGTGGGATCTGATCAGAGCAGAATAGAGTGGTACTATCACTTCCCTTGATCTAGACACTATGGTTCTGTTGATGCAACCAAGAATCGCATTGGCTTTTGGCCACATCACACTTCTAGGAATACATCAAAGCTTGGTGTTAATGGGAATTAACACCAAGGGAATTACGAAGAGCCTACATGGATTTTTGTTTGTTTGTTTACAATGTGAAGGAGGGTTTGCTCAATGCAGGTGCAAGTACTGAGTGCTGCTGCAGCCATGGATTTGGGGCATCTGCTGAAGGAGGCCAGGTCTTGGACCAAGTCCTGATTCTGATGAATACGTCCCAAAAAAGCCAAGTGTTCCATTTATGCTATAAAAATAAAGAGGCCAAGTTTCCAAAAGAAACATCATTGGAATGTCTCGATGGCCAACACAGTTGAGAAACAAGTTGGACAAAATCGTTGGGAGCAAGAATGTCAAAGAACTGAAGACCACAACCCGGTGGCCAAAGTTACCTAGTTTGAACTAATGTGTAATGCTTCTAGGCAATATTTTTATCAAGCAGGCATCTTGCTTTTCCATTGAAGAAGGGAAGGTTCCAGACATTATCTCTTTACATCAGTTCCCGGCTATATTATATGCCTTTTAAATTCCCACCTAAAAGAGATAGGAGTCAAAAAACAGTGAGTGAAAGATAAGGTGAGGATGGAGTTGCAGAAACCAGATCTATAGAGTCTTTCCAAGAGAGGAGCCCTTCATAACCCAAACTGTTATTTCTGTGGGCACAAAACTGAGATCTTTTGGGTTAAACTGATTATTTTTGCTCTTGCATAAGAACCATAAGACCTAAGTAGCCCTCTCTTTTTTGTTTTAGCCCTGACAGTGAAGTTTCTAACCAAGAGGTTCATTAGCGAATATGATCCTAATCTAGGTAAGACTTCATTGCATTACTCTTATTTTCTATCCCCTCTGTTCCTTCCTCTTCCCATATGGTATGTCCTTTTGTCCCACATTTACCTCCCTTTAAAATAAACAATCCCTTTAGTTCACTCGTTTAGTCTCTGCCTAGGGAGCCAGAGGTTGGGGGTTTATTTCCCCACTATGCCTTCTGGGAGGAGAGTCAACCTGGGGGGGGGGCTTGGCTTGGGCACACTGCACCATCCTAGATGACCCCCAGAATAAGGGAAAAGCAAATTACTTAATCTGTAAATCAGATTAGCCTTGTCTGCACATAACGATGATTCAGGGACATGGACTGGGGACAGAACTTGAAAAAAGCTACTTTTTGGACTATGGATCCCAGAACCATAGCAATTTTTTCCACACAAGGCATTTTCCACCATTTATTTATTTATTTATTTATTTATTTATTTATTTATTTATTTATTTATTTATTTATTTATTTTTACATTTATATGCCGCCCACTACCCAAAGGTCTCTGGGCGGCTTACAATCAAGGAATTAAAACAGTTAAAAACATCAAACAACAATAAATAATTAAAACAACAATAAAAACCTTATACTAAAACATCACACTAAAATTGCCATCAGAAGACCTACAATCTAAATTGTATCAATTAAAAAACTTCTGGAACAGGAAGGTTTTTACCTGGCGCCGAAATGTCATCAGTGTTGGCGCCAGGTGGATCTCACTTGGGAGGGCATTCCATAGCTTGGGGGCAGCTGCCGAAAAGGCCCTGTTCCTACAAGCCATCCCTTTCACCTCCTTGAGGGATGGCTCTTTCAGGAGGGCCCCTGGCTTGATGTTAATTGCCGGGTAGGTTCATATGGAAGGAGGCGGTCCTTCAGGTATCCAGGTCCTAAGCCATTTAGGGCTTTATATGTCAAAACAAGCACTTTGAATTGGGCTCGGGCAGCAACTGGTAACCAATGTAGGCTACGTAGAATCGGCGTGATGTGATCCCTAGCGGCCCCACCACTTACTAGCCGCGCCACACGATTCTGAACCAGTTGCAATCGCCGAACCGTCTTCAAAGGCAGCCCCATGTAGAGCGCATTGCAGTAATCAATACGGGATGTTACCAGTGCATGCGTAACTGTTATGAGGCTCCGTTCATCCAGGTAGGGGCGTAGCTGATATATTTTCCGCAGCTGGAGAAAGGCACCCCTGGCCACCGAGTCCACCTGGGCTTCCAGAGTTAGACCGGGGTCCAGGAGCACCCCCAAGCTGCGGACCCTGTCCTTTAGGGGGAGTGCAACCCCGTCCAGAACAGGGAAGTGTCCGTCTAACCTGTCTGGCGAAGCACCCACTAACAGCACTTCCGTCTTGTCTGGATTGAGTTTCAATTTGTTAACCCTCATCCAGTCCATTATCTGGCCCAGACACGAGTTCAGCACAGAAACCGTCTCACCTGGATTGGTGGAAAACGAGAGGTAGAGCTGAGTATCATCAGCATATTGCTGAGTCCTCAGCCCAAACCTCCTGATGACCTCTCCCAGTGGTTCCATGTAAATGTTGAACAGCATGGGAGACAGTATAGAGCCCTGAGGAACCCCATGACATAAATGCCACGGGGCAGAGCAACTGTCCCCCAGCACCACCTTCTGGACATGGTCAGCCAGGAAGGAATGGAACCATCGCAAAGCGGTGCCTCCAACTCCCAACCTGGCCAGCCTATCCAGAAGGACACCATGGTCGATGGTGTCGAAAGCTGCTGAGAGGTCCAGGAGTATCAACAGGGTTGCACTCCCCCTGTCTCTTTCCCGGCAGAGGTCATCATACAGGGCGACCAAGGCAGTCTCTGTACCAAAACCCGGCCTGAAACCAGACTGAAATGGATCCAGAAGATCCGTTTCATCCAGCAGTGCCTGGAGTTGCCCGGCCACCACCCGCTCCAACACCTTGCCCAAATAAGGGAGGTTCGCTACTGGACGGTAGTTAACCACCAGCCCTGGGTCCAGGTTAGGTTTTTTAAGGAGTGGTCTAATCACTGCCTCTTTCAAGATGGTGGGGACCACTCCCTCTCTTAATGAGGCGTTTACAGCTTCCTGGACCCAGGTGCGAACTCCCCTGGCAGATCTTTCAATTAGCCAAGAAGGGCAAGGGTCAAGTGGTGTAGTGGTAGCACGGACAGATCCAAGCACCCTGTCCACATCCTCGGGTCTCAATAATTGAAACTCATCCAATAATACTGGACCTAAGCACGGCACACTGGACACATCCCTTGATTCTGCACCAATAGTGGAGTCCAATTCCCTGTGAATCTGAGCGATTTTTTCCTCAAAGTGGACAGCAAACTCGTCACAGCGGGCTGCTGAGTGGTCCAGAACCTCTATCGTATTTCTTGGTTGAAGAAGGTCCCGGACCACCCGAAACAGCTCTGCTGGACGGCACTCTGAAGAAGCAATACGGTTTGTGAAATATTGCCTTTTCGCAAACTGTATCGCCACGGAATAGGCCCGATAATGGGCTCTAAGCCGTGTTCGATCGGACTCACAGTGATATTTTCTCCACTTGCGCTCCAGCCGTCTCCCCTCCTGCTTCATTGCCCGCAGCTCAGATGTATACCAAGGAGCTGTCTGGGCTCTGCGTAAGGGGAGAGGGCGCTTAGGTGCAATCGTGTCAACCGCCCGGGACATTTCCCTATTCCACAGGGTGACCTGAGCTTCGACAGGAGCGCCGACCATATCAGATAGATAATCCCCCAGAGCTTTCAGGAAACCATCTGGATCCATTAGTCTCCGAGGGCGGATCATCTGAATAGATCCCCCACCCTTGCAGAGGGTAGAAGAAGCTAATAGCCTAAACTTGACCAGAAAGTGGTCTGACCATGACAATGGAATTAGAACCAACCCCTCCACATCCAGACCACCATCCTCCAATCCCGTTGAGATGACCAGGTCTAAAGTATGGCCCTTCTCATGCATTGGGCCGTTGACATATTGAGACAGCCCCATGATTGTCATGGCGGCCATGAAGTCCTGAGCTGCCCCATTCAAGGCTGCCTCAGCATGGATGTTGAGGTCCCCCAGTACCAACAGCCTGGGGGTCCGCAACACCAGGTCCGAGACAACCTCCGTCAGCTCAGGCAGGGAGACTGTTGGTACGCAGCAGGGTGGGCGGTACACCAGCAGAATCCCCAATCTGTCTCGTGAACCCAACACACAGTACAGGCCCTCCAGGCCTCCTCCCAAGGGGACAGGAAGTCTTGTCAAGGAGATAGAACTCCGATAGACTATAGCAACTCCCCCTCCCCGACCCTTCAAGCGACACTGGTGCTGGACCGAGTACCCAGGTGGGCATAGCTGGGAGAGGGGAACACCACACTCCTCTCCCACCCAGGTCTCAGTAATACATGCCAAGTCGGCACCCTCATCCAGAATGACATCATGGATGAGGGCGGTCTTATTTTGTACCGACCTTGCATTCAACAACAGCACCGTGTGGCTTGTGGGCTCACTGATATGGTCACCTGATTCCTTCTGGCTAGGGGTGGAACCAGAAGAGGGGATAGATGTGAGGTATCTAAACTCTCTTCTCCTAGGCGGGCATGTTCCACTCCTACCACCATACCTTCCCCTACCCAGCACAATTCCAATGGCTGCCCCATCCATTGCCCTCCCCCCTTCCTGTTCCCTTAGTTCTATTGTGGGTCCTATCTCTTATACTTGATGGCAACAGGGACTCCAAGGCCAAACAGCACCCGCAAGGAAAAGCTGCAAGCAGCCCCTTCTGGCTCTCACCCAAAAGGCGTGGGGGTGGCAGATGTTGTTGGAGTCTCCCGGCACAGGAACGCTGGTCTGACAGTCCCTGGCAGCCCGGCCTTTTCAAGCCCTTTCCTCCCTGGGCCAGGTGGCTGGTGTTAAGCAGGGAGGTGTGGGGAGTCCAGGCAGCCAAGTCCCAGGGTCCTGGTCCTGAGGAGACGGCAGGGACTCCAAAGCCAAACAGCACCCACAGGGAAAAGCTGCAAGCAGCCCCTTCTGGCTCTCACCCAAAAGGCGTGGGGGTGGCAGATGTTGTTGGAGTCTCCCGGCACAGGAACGCTGGTCCGACAGTCCCTGGCAGCCCGGCCTTTTCAAGCCCTTTCCTCCCTGGGCCAGGTGGCTGGTGTTAAGCAGGGAGGTGTGGGGAGTCCAGGCAGCCAAGTCCCAGGGTCCTGGTCCTGAGGAGACGGCAGGGACTCCAAAGCCAAACAGCACCCACAGGGAAAAGCTGCAAGCAGCCCCTTCTGGCTCTCACCCAAAAGGCATGGGGGTGGCAGATGTTGTTGGAGTCTCCCGGCACAGGAACGCTGGTCCGACAGTCCCTGGCAGCCCGGCCTTTTCAAGCCCTTTCCTCCCTGGGCCAGGTGGCTGGTGTTAAACAGGGAGGTGTGGGGAGTCCAGGCAGCCAAGTCCCAGGGTCCTGGTCCTGAGGAGATGGCAGGGACTCCAAAGCCAAACAGCACCCACAGGGAAAAGCTGCAAGCAGCCCCTTCTGGCTCTCACCCAAAAGGCGTGGGTGTGGCAGATGTTGTTGGAGTCTCCCGGCACAGGAACGCTAGCAATGGTAACTAGATAATCTATGCTGTAACAGGGTTCTACAATACTACCGTGGTTAGCTTTTTCAGCCATTATACTAAAGCAGTGATGGCGAACCTTTTAGAGACCGAGTGCATAAACTGTGATTGAAAACCCACTAATTTTTCACCAAGTGCCCATACAGCAATTCAACCTGAATATAGGTGGCTGTGAAGAGGCGATGTTGGGTGCCCACAGAAAGGGCTCCGAGTGCCACCTTTGGCACCCGTGCCATAGGTTCGGCAACACTGTACTAAAGGGTAGTCAACAGAATCTCCCTGCACGGTTCTCATTTTGAAGGTGTCCAAGCTAAAAGAGCAACACGGGAAATAGTGCAGGAACACAGGGCTTGAAACGGCATATTGGCATTTAGCAGGAATACAGCAGTCATTGGGGACACACTGTATTTCCATTTACATTTATTTCCTAATTTACTTGTTCACAACTACAAGGAAGTTGATCAGGGGCATAAAAATTACACTGACTGTAACAAATGCAGGCTTCTCCACATAGGCAGATAGACCACAGAAAATGAGCACAGGTATAGAATCATAGAGTTGGAAGAGACCTCAAGGGCCATCCACTCCAGGGCCATCCATTCCAACCCCCTACCATGCAGGAACCCCCCCCCTCAAAATACTCCTGACAGATGGCCATCCAGCCTCTGCTTAAAAAACTCCAAAGGAGACTCCACCACCCTCTGTGGCAGCATATTACACTGCTGAACAGCTGTAACCATCAGGAAGTTCTTCCTAATGTTCGAATGGAATCTCTTTTCCTGCAATTTGAAACCACTGCTCCGAGCAACCAGCCCCCTCTTCAATATGACAGATATTTAAACATGGCTATCATATTCCCTCTCAGCCTTCTCTGTGTCAGACTAAGCATTCTCTGATCCCTAAGCTGCTCCCAATAAGACATGTGTTCCAAACCTTTAACCATCCTGGTTGCCGTCCTCTGGACCCGCTGAAAACTATCAACATCCTTTTTAAATTGAGGAGCTCAGAACTGTACACAGTACTCCAAGTGGGGTTTGATCAGAGCAGAATAGAGTGGTAGTATCACCTCCCTTGCTCTAGTCTAGACACTATGGCAGTTACTTCACATCCTTCCTTGTTCCGTGACTAGTTTTGTACCATGATAACATTGGTCGCGATTATGTGGTTGCTTTCTTAACCCTTTTTAAATATCATAAATAAAACTTTTTCAATATTTCAATTTACTGGTCTTCCGGGATTTACACGTCAATGCTACAGAATTTCCAGTACTTTCTTTAATAAACAATTGCGCTGCATGGTGTTTCCCAATGTCGAATGCCGCTTCAGCCACTAGATGGACACTGGTTGTTGCGTGACAGTTGTTACCACACAGTCCCTTGTCTTGGAACAGGAACCAGGAACAAACCATGACAAGAGAATACCCCAACCAAGTGCCAGGTACAGTATTGTCACACTCTGATCCTGCTCTGGGGGTGTGGTTGAGACAAATTTCAGCTGTGGTGTGATGGACATGAAGGAAGATTTTTTTGTACCGGTCCAAATCGCAACACCTACAGAGACAAAATGGATGTAAAGTAACTGCCTATGTTTCTGTTCATGCAACCAAGAATCTCATTGGCTTTCTTGGCTGCTGTGTCACACTGCTGAATCATGTTCAATTTGTAGTCCACCAAGACTCTCAGATCCATTTCACAGGTACTATTCAACAGCTAGGAGTCTCCCATCCTGTAGCTATGCAATTCATTTTTCTGCCTAGATGCAGGACCCTACTTTTCTCTCTGTTGAAATTCATTCTATTTGCTTTGGCCCAGCATTCTAATCTGTCAAGGTCATTTTGGATTTTCATCCTATCCTCTAGGAAATGAGCCACCCTTCCCAATTTGGTATCATCTGCAAATTTAATCAGTCTACTCTCTATTCCTTCATCCAAGTCATTAATAAAGATGTTGAATAGCACCAAACCCAGAACAGAACCCTGGGGCACCCCACTAGTCACTGCTCCCCATCCTGAGAAACCATTTACGATCACCCTTTGTGTACGATCAGTCAACCAATTACAAATCCACTTAACAGTAGCATTATCTATCCCACATTCTACTAACTTCTTTGAAAGTATGTCATGGGGAACCTTATCGAAGGCCTTACTGAAATCAAGATAAATAACATTCCCCTCATCCACTAGTCCTGTAACTCTATCAAAAAAGAGATCAAATGAGTCTGTCATGACTTGTTTTTGAGAAACCCATGTTGACTTCTAGTGATGACAGCATTGCTTGTTAAACAATTACAGACTGCTTAATAATCTATTCTAGAATCTTTTCAGGAATAGATGTCAAGCTGACTGGACAGTAATTATCTGAGTCCTCTTTTTTCCCCTTTTTTGAAGAAGGGGACCACATTCGGCCTCCTCCAATCTATGGGACTTGTCCTGTTCTCCATGACTTTTCAAAGATTATTGCCAATGGTTCAGAAATTATTTCATGAGTAATAATTTCCCGCTCACAAAATACCAGAACTAGGGGACATCCGCTCAAATTGAGAGCTGGGAGAGTGAGAACAGACAAAAGAAAATATTTTTTTACCCAGCATGTTGTTAGTCTCTGGATCTCCCTGCCACAGGATGTAGTGATGGCATCTGGCCTGGATGCCTTCAAAAGAGGATTGGACAGATTACTGGAGGAAACGTCCATCATAGGTTACAAACCACAATGGAGATATGTAATATCCAGGCTTAAAACCAGGGTACTTCAAGGACCAGATGCAGGGGAGTGGTATCAGGAGACAGATATCTAGTCTTGTGCGCTCCCAGACGCATCTGGTTGGACCAATGTGAGATACAGGAAGCTGGATCTGATGGGTCTTTGGCCTGATCCAGCATGTCTCTTCTTATTTTCTTATTCTTGGGTGTAATCCATCTGGCCCTAGGGAATTAAATTCATTTAGGGTTTCCAGGTATTCCTGTACTACTTTCCTATCTGTTCTATGCTGCAATTTTCATCCTACCTCATCTAGTCTTCGTCCCAATGGAATTCTTTAATCCTTTTTGGAGTAAATGGAGGCAAAGAAGGTGTTGAGTACACTGGTGTAACTAGGGAGGGGAGGAAGAGTGCATTTGCCCCAGGGCGCGCAGCACTCTTGGGGCGTCTGGAGGGGGAGCAGCAGTAGGAAGCCATGTGCCATCCTGCCAGCAGTCCTCCTTTCACCCCGCTAAGGCTTGGTGATCCTTAGACAGGGGAAGGACAAGAGGGAAGCAGGAGATTTTTTTTCCTAAACAGCACCTCCATTAATTGCTCTCCCATCCTTCCCCTACCCCGCTAAGGCTTCGTGATTGTTAGCCCGGGGAAAAAAAGAGAGTGAAGTGTGTGATGGAGGTGCTGCTTGGGGGAAAAAATCCCATCACCTCCTTCCCTCTCCTTTCCCCGGAGTTAATGATCACCAAGTCTTAGCTGGGGGAAAGGAGGAGTGGAAAGGGTGCTATGGAGATGATGCTTGGAAAAAACATTGCCTGCTTGGCGCTCTCTGCATGTGGTGTGGTTTGCACAGGAGAGCCTTAACTAGAAAGGAAACCCACCAAGAGGGCATGAGAAGGAGAGACCCTTCTTCCACTCTCCCACTGTTCCCCCAGGATCTGCCCCCTGGGTGAGACATGGTTGGAGAGGAGGAGAGGGCACAAAAACTAACTTTGAACCTGGATGCTCCAAACTCTAGCTCAGTGGTTCCCAACCTGGGGGTCGGGACCCCTCTGGGGGTCGAACGAATACATCACAGGAGTCATAAAATCATAGAATCACAGAATCATAGAGTTGGAAGAGGCCTCAAGGGCCATCCAATCCAACCCCCTGCCATGCAGGAACCCCCATAACAGGATTTCCGACAGATGGCCATCCAGCCTCTGCTTAAAAACCTACAAAGAAGGAGACTCCACCACTGTCTGGGGCAACATATTCCACTGCCGAACAGCTCTAACTGTCATGAAGTGCTTCTGAATGTTCAAATGGAATCTCTTTTCCAGTAGTTTGAAACCATTGCCTTGAGTCTTAGTCTCTGAAGTCATAGAAAACAAACCTGTTCCCTCTTCAATATGACATCCTTTCAAATATTTAAACATAGCTATCATATCCCCTCTCAGCCTTCTTTTTGAAAGGCAAAACATTCCCTAAACTGTTCCTCATAAGACATTTCTTCCAGACCCTCAGTCATACTGGTCATAAGAACATAAGAACATAAGAACATAAGAAGAGCCATGCTGGATCAGGCCAAAGGCCCATCTAGTCCAGCTTCCTGTATCTCACAGAGGCTCCACCAGATGCTTTTGGAAGCGCATGAGATGAGATATCTGTCTCCTGATACCACTCCCCTGCATCTGGGCCTTGAAGTACCCTGGTTTTAAGCCTGGAGATTATACATCTCCATCATGGTTTGTAACCTGTGATGGACTTTTCCTCCAGGAATCTGTCCAATCCCCTTTTGAAGGCATCCAAGCCAGATGCCATCACCACATCCTGTGGCAGGGAGTTCCATAGACTAACAACACGCTGGGTGAAAAAATATTTTCTTTTGTCTGTTCTTACTCTCCCAGACCTCAATTTGAGTGTATGTCCCCTAGTTCTGGTATTTTGTGAGAGGGAAAAGAGCTTCCCTCTATCCACTTTACTCATGCCCTGCATTATTTTGTACGTCTCAATCATATCCCCCCTCAGGCGCCTTTTTTCCAGACTAAAGAGCCCCAAATGTTTTAGCCTTTCCTCATAAGGGAGGTGCCCCAGCCCAGTAATCATTTTAGTCGCTCTCTTCTGCACCTTTTCCAGTTCCACTATGTCTTTCTTGAGATGCGGTGACCAGAATTGTACACAATACTCCAGATGCGGCCTTACTATTGTTTTGTATAATGGCATTATAATGTTGGCTGTTTTATTTTCAATCCCCTTTTTGATAATCCGTAGCATGGAATTGGCCTTCTTCACCGCTGCCACACATTGGGTAGACACCTTCATGGAGCTGTCCACCAACACACCAAGATCTCTTTCCTGATCTGTCACGGATGACTCAGAGCCCATGAGTTGATAGATAAAGTTTTGATTTTTCGCCCCAATATGCATTACTTTACATTTGGCTACATTAAAACGCATTTGCCATTTCGTAGCCCATTCCCCCAGTTTGGAGAGATCCTTCTGGATCTCTTTACAATCTTCTCTGGTTTTTACCACACGGAAAAGTTTTGTGTCATCTGCAAACTTGGCCACCACACTGCTCATCCCTGTCTCCAGGTCATTTATGAACAAATTGAAAAGCACAGGTCCCAGGACAGAACCCTGGGGCACACCGCTTTTCACCTCTCTCCATTGTGAAAATTTCCCATTGACACCTACTCTTTGTTTCCTGGATCTCAACCAGTTCTCAATCCATAAGAGGACCTGCCCTCTTATCCCCTGACTGTGCAATTTTCTCAGCAGCCTCTGGTGAGGGACTGTGTCAAAGGCCTTTTGAAAATCCAGATAGACTATATCCACCGGTTCACCCAAATCTACATGCCTGCTGACCTTTGTAAGGCTAACTGGCCTGTAGTTTCCCGGGTCCCCCCTCCTTCCTTTTTTAAAAATTGGTGTGACATCTGCTATCCTCCAGTCCCCCGGCACTGTGGCCGTTTTAAGAGACAAGTTGCATATTACCGTTAAGAGATCTGCAATTTCATTTCTCAGTTCCTTAATAACCCTTGGGTGGATGCCATCTGGGCCCGGGGACTTGTTAATCTTCAATTTATCAATTAGTCCTAAAACATCTTCTCTTTTAACCTGTATTTGATTTAATTCTTTAGTCAAGAGGGGCCATTCAGGCAGCGGAATCTGCTCAAGGTCTTCTGTCGTGAAGACAGATGCAAAGAACTCATTTAATTTATCTGCAATTTCCAAGTCCTCCTTTTCCTCCCTCACCATCCAGAGGGCCAACTGGTTCTCTGGCAGGTTTTCTACTTCTAACATATTTAAAGAAGCTTTTATTATTACCCTTTATATTGCTAGCTATGCGTTCCTCAAAATCTTTCTTTGCCTCTCTTATCATCTTCTTACATTTCTTTTGCCAGAGTTTGTGTTCCTTTTTATTTTCCTCATTTGGGGAGGATTTCCATTTACAGAAAGACCTCTCCTTGAGCTTTAGAGCCTCTCTAACTCCACTCGTTAACCATGCTGGTGCCCTCTTGGACTTAAATGAGCTCTTCTTTCTTTGTGGTATGCACTTGTGCTGGGCCTCTGTTACCGTTGTTTTAAACAGGTTCCATGCACTCTGAAGAGATTGGATTCTTCCAACCTTCCCCTTCAATTTCTTTCTAACTAGTTTCCTCATCTGAGGGAAGTTTGCCCTTCGAAAATCAAGGATTTTTATGTCTGATTTGCTTGACACCCTCCTCTGTACCCGCTTGAGGTTGTCAACATCCTTTTAAAATTAAGGCACACAGAACTGGACACAGTACTCCAGATGGAGTCTGACCAGAGCAGAATAGAGTGGTACTATCACTTCCCTTGATTTAGACACTACGGTTCTGTTGATGCAACCAAGAATCGCATTAGCTTTCCTGGCTGCCACATCACACTTCTAGGAATAAATCAAAGCTTGGTGTTAATGGGAATTAAAAGAAAAAAGGATCATGGCTACGAAGAGCCTACATGGATTTTTGTTTGTTTGTTTACAATGTGAAGATCCCTTTCACAGGTGCTATTTTCCAGTCAGGTATCTCCCATCCTATATCTGTGCAATTCATTCTTTTTATCTAGATGCAGCACCCTACATTTCCCTCTGTTAGCTTTCGTTCCGTTACCTTTAGCCCAGGACTCTAATCTGTCGAGGTCATTTTGGATTTTCACCCTATCCTCTAGGGAATTAGCAACCCCACCCAATTTGGTATGATCTGCAAATTTGATT
Source organism: Phrynocephalus forsythii (assembly GCA_029282475.1). Classification (NCBI taxonomy): domain Eukaryota; kingdom Metazoa; phylum Chordata; class Lepidosauria; order Squamata; family Agamidae; genus Phrynocephalus; species Phrynocephalus forsythii. The sequence continues at coordinate 24,278,399 of JAPFRF010000014.1, forward strand.
AGCATACTCTCTATTCCTTCCTCCAAGTCATTTATAAAGATATTGAACAGCACTGGACCCAGAACAGAACCCTGGGGCACCCCACTGGTCACGTCTCTCCAAGCTGAAGAGAGGCCATTTATGATCACCCTTTGGTTGCGATCAGTCAACCAATTACAAATCCACCTAACAGTAGACACTATCTATCCCACTTTCTACTAACTTCTTAGCAAGAATACCATGGGGAACTTTATCGAAGGCCTTTCTAAATCCAGATAAGCAATATCCACAGCATTCCCCTCATCCACTAGGCCTGTAATTCTATCAAAGAAAGAGATCAAGTTAGTCTGGCATGATTTGTTTTTAAGAAACCCGTGTTGGCTTCTTGTAATGACAGCATTGTTTGTTAAATAATTAAAGACTGCCTTTTTAATAATCCGCTCTAGGATCTTTCCAGGAATTGAAGTCAAGCTGACTGGGCAGTAATTATTTGGGTCCTCTTTTCCCCCCCTTTTGAAGATGGGGACAACATTAGCCCTCCTACAATCGTGAAAAGTTTCAGTAAGAACAGAGCAGAAAAAGTTGGCTTGATCCTTGGGTCTCAGTGGTGGGGTATGTGTATGGATATTAGCAGCCAACCACCTTGACTGCCTCTTGGGAGATAGGGGAGGTTTCTGTGTGTGCTGTTGTTTGCCTTGTGTAAAACAAGCTGCCAGATTTAGAGCACATACCAAGAAAAGCAGGGATGGAAAATGCTGATTGTATAGAAAGACAAGGGGGAAGCTACAAGGGGGAAGTAGTCTTGGGTGCCTTCGGGGAGAAAGGCAGCATAGAAATAAAGTTTATTATTATACATTACTAGTTTGTTGTGGGGGTTTTTTAGCAGATCTTCCAACCATTTCATCTATAACACCCCAGTTTACCCTTCATGAGTCAATGTGGACCACAGGCCCATCTTCAAATTAAGCCTAGCAAATGGGACAACATCCTAGTTCAGAGACAATGGCCAAACCATCATTTGGTTGCCAGATCTTAGCCTTCTGGCAACCTCCACCTTCTTTTTCACTGCCTTGTTTACTCTGTGCTGTCTCAGTTCTTGGAAAACTAAAAATTGTCATGACAGATGAACAACACCCCCCTTGCTTTCCGTGGTGACCTTCCAGCATGGCACATACAACCCAAGATCACAAACTGCTTTTAACAACACTTCTCAGTTCTTGCATATTAATTTAGACCATCTTCCCAAACATGTAGAGGTGTTACTCTGGCAGGGTAACAAGGGCATGGACCTAGGGTGCCAATATTTAGTGGAAGCAAAAAATTGCTTTGTCTCTCTGCTGGCTTCCCCCTGTGCCTGGGTTTTGAAGTTGAGCACTCTTGTTACTGGCTCACATTTATTCACACACACACACACACACACTCCCTCCTACATGCATACAGAGGGTCATGAGGCTGGGAGTTACGTAGGAAAGGAATGCAGGCATGTAAATAGGCAGTCGGGGATAGCCTAGCTGTACTAGAATTCTGTACTGGGATTTTTATAAAACCTGGCTTCCTTTCATTCAGTTTTGTAATAATCCTACTGATTCCCTTAGCACCCTCTCAGCCACTCATGCTGATTTATGAAAAGATATGTTAACTAGTGATATCATTTGATATGCTTACTACGTAGGGTTTGGTGGTTTATAACTATTTTATGGTTTTGCATGTTATATCTTATGAAACAATTTAAATAATTTAAACAATTTAAATAATTTAAACAATTTAATTAAAAACAAAGGAATGTCCTAGCTGGGGACAGCCCGAGCTTATGGTGAGGCAGAACCCTATGCGTACTAATAAACCTACAGTACTGCATGCTAGTGTTTCAGCATTTAAAATATCTGCATAGTTTATCTGGCTGGATAGCTCAGTAAGGTGGAGCATCATCATTAGGGGTTCAACTCCTTGCTGTGGCCCCTGGGAGAAAAGCCAGCCTGTGTGGCCTTGGGCAAGCTGAATGGTCTCAGCTTGTCCCCAGAAAAAGGGACTGGTAGACCACTTTTGAGTACTTTCTACCTAGGAACCCTGGAAAGAGTCACCATAAGATGAAATGGGTTTGATAGTACATTGTTATTATTTATTATCCTTCAACCAAAGAGTGGAGGTTGGCAACTGCAACTGTTTTGACTGTTGCAGGTACACCATCTCCTGGATAACTCTTAAAAGTCTGCCCATCTCTCTTCCATAAACTTCCATGTTTTGCTCTAAAAAACAACATAAACATTGATATGTATATCCTTGCACTTTCTGAGGAAATTCCAAAGGATGTTTATGTCCATCACTTCTCTTGCCCCGAGTCTGCCTGTCTCTTCCCCCAGTCCGTCATAGCCCAGAATGTAGCTTCATGCTATGTGGACATTGTCCAGTTTCATCTGAATTCATGAATGTGTAATAGGCGAATGTGTTGTCTCTGGCAGAGGTCTTTCTCCAAAAATAAACAGCCAGGCTGGGCCTGAGCCAAATTCTCAAGCTCAAGTTTTCTTTTGTGCTGCCAGTGCTCAATCTTAGATTCCCCCCCCCCACTGCTTCCCTCTAGTCCTTTGCAACTCTTTCTATAGGTGAGCCTAACAAGAGACCGCAAAAGATTTGATCCCACTGGCCTAGTTTCCATCTGTTGGAAATATTGTGATGGGGTTCCTGCATGGCAGGGGGTTGGACGAGATGGCCCTTGAGGTCTCTTCCAACTCTATGATTCTATGATTCTATAGTTGGAACAAGGGACCTGGTGTAAGGCAGTTCACTTTGTTTTCTGTTGATCGGGGTGCCTGTGAAGGAAGAACTGTGAACAAGAGAACTCATCTCTTGTTCAAAGCCAATGTCTCATCTTGTTACAGAAATTCTTGGCAGGTGGCTATTTTTGAAGACAATCCAGTGGCTGAGAGGGGAAGAGCAGGATTTAGTAGAAGGCAGGAGAGAATGATCTTTGGAACTCACCCAGAAGAAGAAGTGCTGTGGAAGAGTCTGGCTTTTCCCCAGGTCCTTCTGTAGATTTGGAGGTTTCATTTAAAGGGATTACTGTGGATAATCTGAATCTGATTGTGAAATAGCCTGCGTGTAAGTGGTTTTTGCCTTTTGCCTGCTGTCTGTCACGTATCCAAGAATGGGACTGACTGCACGGCCAGTTGTGCAACCCATGCATGTCTGAGCATGGAGTGGACACCTAGCAAGCCCACACATGATTCCTGATTTCATTGTTGCATGATGCCAAAAGGATTCTGGACCAAACAATCAGGATAAGGAAACATGCCGGTCACATTTGTACGCACTTTCTCCATAAGAGGCAAACCTGTACCCAAAGTCCAGCTTTTTCAGCTTCTCAGATCAATGTAAGACTATTTCACGTAAGCTGGGGGATAGTGTTGTGCATTGATCTGTATTCCTTTTGTTTTCTGTTCCTGTTCCAAAGGGAACAGGCCTATTGGTTTATTCAAGTTGCTGCATTTGGACCCTCAATCCTATTGGTCTCTGCCAAGAGGCAGCTTTGTGATTGGTTGTAATTGTTCCCTCCAAAATGTATCTTTTCCTAGCCAGTCCTGGCTCCTATAAATGTAGCTCCCTCTCCCCAGTCCCCAGTCTTGTTCTCTCCCTGAATAAAGAGCTGTTACACTAGAAGCTGTCTCCAGCCTGCTATGTCTAAGAGCTGAAATCACTGCTGAAATCACTAAAACCCACGCTACTACAGATAGGATGAGGTCAAGACAGCCATGTAGTTGTCTGTTGCTGGTTGATGTGATGATGTCAACCAAGAGTGCCCACCAGCCGTCATCTTGGAGAATGAGATCCGATTCTCTCTTTCTCTAACAAAGGAGAACATCAGTTTCTCTGACACTCCAGAAGAAGGAATAAATAAAAGCTGGGTGTAGCAATATGGATACATAGAATAAACAACAGGAGACAAGATGCCTAAGCCTACGTGTCTATCTCTCTGTGACCCCCACTGGTTTAGTTTACCTGTCACATCCTGTTATGTGTTAACTTGCAGCAGTGGGAAAGCAGCTGGTAGTTTTAGATGGCACTGTAATTGGAGACCCTTTAAGCTTGAAGGATGTGAAATCTGGATAATTTAATATTATGTGTTTTACTTATTACTGTTGTAAACCACCTGGAATAGTGTATCGCACAAATGAGGCTGTATATATATCAAATAAATAAATAAATAAATAAATAAATAAATAAATAAATAAATAAATAAATAATAAATAAATAAATGCACTAGAAATAAAGGAAGCAACATGGAAGAATTCAGTTCATTTGAATTTTTTTTGCTAGAAGGCAGCTCCCAGGACTGCCAGAAAAATAAACAAGTGGGTCCAAGATCAAATCAAACCCAAACTGTCTCTGGAGGCAAAAGCGACCAAGCTTATTGTACTTTGGGTACATCATGAGATGGCAGGATTCTCCTGAAAAACAACAATGCCAGGAAAGGTGGAAGGCATCAGAGGAAAAGAAGGAGATGAAATATGAGATGGGTTGACTCCCTAAAGGAAGCCACAGGCTTGGGTGTACATGAAACTAGCAGGGCTGATGAGGGGAGGCATTGTGGCGATTGCCAATTCGTGCACTCTCCACGAGTTGGGAACAACTCGACAGTACACAACTACAACAAATAGATGCAGTAGAATGAGGTCAGCAAAATTTCTGTCCCCAGACCACAAAGAGATGGGCATAAACTTGAGGGCACTCTGAGTTTCAGGTACCTTCCATGAAGACAAGGGATATGAATGCATCACAAGGGCCTCACATCTCAACAGAATAGTCCCTTTAACTTTGATTACTGGCACCAGACAGGAAGGAGGAAAGCCATACACAGGACTGTGTTCTGACATAGGAGAATGTTAGTCATTATTTGCATGTTCCCCAAAGGGTCCCGGGGCAGGAGAAACTGGCCCTTTTCCTCATCAGTGATTGCCTACTTGAACAGTCTTTGTCTTGCAGAGGACACGTACGCTTCGGAAGAGCTGGTCGACCAACAACCAGTTCTACTGAAGGTGATGGATACGGCTGACCAGGTACTGTAATGGAGAATAACATTTTGGGCATGAGTTAGATTGACACGTTGAATGCCTTATCAGAGATGCGATTTTTAAAAGGACAATAAAAATATTTCACCATCTAGGCCTTATTGTCATGGGCATTAGGGATGGGCACAAAACAGAAAAATTGTGTTTCATTTCATTTCTTTTTTCCCCCGTGATTCATTTCATTTAGTTAGAAATTGTTTTTTTAAAAAAATCATATGAAATGAGCAAATAACAAACTGATTTGTTATTCTATAAAACAGATCCCCTGGGACCTAGGGGCACCAAATTTGGTGGGTACCTTCCTTGGACTCTCCCTTTCAATCCCTCCAAATTTGGAGAAATTTGGGGTTCAGGGGGCCAAGTTATTCAACTTCAAAGGGGGTTATGTGCTTGAAAATAGTGATCCCAGGCAACTAGCCACATGGAAATTGCAGTGGAGCTTCCTCAAGCTTTCCCCTTGAAGCACCTACAATTTGGAGAAGTTTGTAGTACGGGGGAGCAAGTTATTCAACTCCAAGTTGGTGCCCATAGGGGGGGAAAGATAGTTTAAAGCAGTGTTTTTCAACCTTTTTTGGGCAAAGGCACACTTGTTTCATGAAAAAAATCACGAGGCACACCACCATTAGAAAATGTTAAAAAAATTAACTCTGTGCCTATATTGACTATATATAAAGTAATTCTCTTGAATAGGAATCAAATAAACACAAAGAAAGTATTTTATAATTACTTTATTATGAAATAGTAAGTAAACAGAAATATGAAAAATTATAAAATACTTTTCAGTGCGCAACCTGGGCCTGTTTGGCTGAACACAAAGCTGATATTCTGGCATGGGCGCTAAAGGTGGCACTCAGAGCCCTTTCTGTAGGCACCCGACATCATCCCTTCACAGCCACCTGTATTCAGGTTAAATTGCTGTATTGCCACTTTACGAAAAAATTAGTGAGTTCTGAATTGCAGTTTGGGCACTCGGTCTCTAAAAGGTTCGCCATTGCTGGTGTAGGGAGAAGCAGGACAGCGGGGCCACAGATTGAGGCAGCCCGCTCTCTAGCACCCAGTTCCCACTTACCTGTGTTGTTTTTTTAAAGACATTTTGCCCTGCATGGACTTCTGTGTTCAGTGGAGACCTGAGAAGGGGCACTGACTCTCCAGGAACACAAATAAGACCCAAAAGCCCATCTTGCTCTCCACACTGTGGCCAAGGCAGATGCCTTCAGCAAGTCCAGCGACAGGAGGGGAGGAGGATGAAGGAAGGCAGGAAGGAAAGAAGGCAGAAAGTGTTCTGCTTGTATACCGCCCCATACCACTCCAAGAGTCTCTGGGCGGTTTACAGTTTTAATTACAGTAGGCAGGCTGCTAGACATACACATATGCAGGCTAGAAATGAGCACGTTTCTATGAAGAGGGGAAAGGGTAAGAGAGAGAGAAGAGGGCGAGACAGAAAGAAAGGGGCAAGACTTCAAGGAACCCATCGCGGGGCCCCTCAGAGACGGCTCTTCCCCTCCCGGACCCTAAAGGCCGGCCGGCCGGCCGTCCAGCCGTGCCAATAGCCCCCCCCCGCCTGCCCGCCTCCTCAGCCCAGGCCCGGTGGAGGCCTCCTCCATCCCCTCCTCCTCGCAGCCCTGCCGCGGTGCTCGTGGGGCAGCCGGGCGCCCCTCCTCCCCTTCCCCTCACCTGGTGGTTTGTTCTGGGCTGGGGCTCCCGGGCCGGCTCGTGTTGGCGGGCGGGCTGTCGGGCGGCTCAGTCCATTGGTAGCTCCCAGGAAAGGGGTGGTGGTGGTCCAGGGTAAAAAAAGGAGGGGGGGAGAGGGAAGTGAGCGAGTCGCGGCGGTGGCGGCAGGCACAGTGCAAACACTAAGAGAATGAGCGGGGCCAAGTCCGGCCAGGGAGGAAGTGATGGCAGCGCCGCGGGCCTCGGGGGGGGGGAGGAGCCAAGCTGGCCCTTGGACGCTATTTATAGCGCCTCCCAGCTGTGGGCCGCCCGCCGGCCCTGGGTTGAATTTCTTTAGAATTTTTCAATTTTTCCCACGGCACACCAGGCAACATCTCGCGGCACGCTAGTGTGCCACGGAACAGTGGTTGAAAAACGCTGGTTTAAAGTACTTGACTGATCCGAGGCATCTAGCAACTTGGAAATTACAGTGGAGCTTCCTCAAGCTCTCCCATTAAGTCCACCAAGGCACATTGGGCTGTATCAGAAATGCACTCCACCAGGCAGGCAGGAAGGGAGACAAGAATTAAATATCAGGCTTGGGCCATATGACCCTCAAGTATGAAGAGAGAGTTTGAGGGGAACTCCCTTGAATGTCCAAGATATAAAAGGCACCTCTATGTCCAGGGCAGCTCTTACAAACATTATGGGCCATTTCAGACCCTCAAGTATGAAGGGAGAGTCTGGATTTCCCTGGCACTATCAAGAAGACCACGGCAGAGAGTGGACCCCCCCCCCCGGTATGGCCAAGGCAGGCCTTTGAAAAATTGGGCCTTTACAGAACCTGAAACACAGTGATGCAGGCAAGCAGACCTGGGAGGCAGACAGGCCTGGAACAATGGCAAGCAGGCAGGCAGGGAGGCTTGCAATGATGGCAGGCAGGAAGACTGGCAGGTAGGAAGACTACGGTTTGGAGAAGGGGAACCCTAATGCAGTAAAGTTGAATCTTATAAAGGCCAATCTTCCCATGGCCCAGGCGTGAGCAGTGAGGCCTCAAAATGTCCACAAGTTGTGAGAACACTAGCTCACTCTGGACGCTGGTGGGAAGGATGGAGATCAGGTCCATGGCCAGCTGGGGCAACTGGGGCAAGATCACTGACTTACTGGCCCAGTAACAGAGGGGATCTGCCATGGGGGACTGGAGGGGCTCAACCATGTATTCCCAGACCATGACCGCTGGCTGGTGTCTCCACCCAAGACCGGGACACTGCCATGGCAGAGGCCAAGTATGATGGCTTTATACTTGGCCTCAGGCTGGCACACCAAGATATGGAGGACTTTTGGGATGAGCCCTCCCCTGCCTCAACCTGGCATCCTTGCATTTCTGGCTGCGCATGCCTACCTTGTGCTTGCACAAACTTGCATACCTCGAGGGACAGCTGAATCTTCCATCCCTCAAGAGCCTCAAGGCTGGCAGCAAGAGAGCCCTTGATGCAAGAATCACATAGGCATACCAGCTGCACGCCAGCCTGCCACCTTGTGACCAAGGCCCTGTTATTCGGGAAGAGTGACGAATCGTTCTCATTAACAGCATTCAGGCCTCGGTGAAAGGCATGGATGGGGGGGAGGGGATGACGTGTGCCAGGCTGGCATCGAGACCACAGAGGACCTTGGTGGTCTCCTTGAAGGGCTTGAGGATATCCACCATTTGGCCGAGTGCAAGCCAGTCAGTGACAATGATGTCCAACTCCCTCCCCACTAGCAAAATGGAAGTTGTGGATATCATGGCCTCGAGCACATCCTTCTGCTCCACCAAGCGTGCCAGCATCTCTAAGGTTGAGTTCCATCTGGTGGGCATGTCTTGCACAAGGACATGCTCTGCCACCCATATCTCCTCCTGCTTCTCACACAGCTGCCAGGCAGCTTTCACACTGCATGAGAAGTGGCCTACCAGCTGCCTGCACTTCTCAAGGAGTGCCCTTGTCTCCTTGGGCTGCTCGCACTAGGTCTCCCGCACCTGGCTCCCCAGCCCCAGGGCATTGCGCATAACCAGCTGTAGCTTGTGGGCCATGCACACAATGCCCTTCAAACCTGCCAAGTTCAGCGGAGCCAACATGTTACGGCCTGCGCTGAATCAATGAGCTATGATTCTCATTCCGCTCAGGTGCCAAACTCCACTCCCTCAACCCAGACAGAAGCTCCTCCGCAATGTTTCTGCCTGTCACTGAATCAACCAGTTTGTTTCATTGCTAACAAAACACCACTTCCTCATTTTACTTTGTTTTGTTTCGTTAGCTAACAAAACAACAAAACAACATTTCATTTTTCATTTGGGCTTTCTTAACAGTGGGGATAGGGAATCCTTAGACCACCAGATTTTTGGGATGCTAACCCCTGTTCATCCCAAAACATCTGGAGAACACAGATCTTCCCCAACAAGTGGGTAGCACAGAAAATGTTCTCTTGAAATGAAAGCCCAACTCTTGGCAAGCATGAATGCTCAGGATGCATACAAAAGAGCAAGTGTGTTTTGGAGTATCACCCATCACTGAGGTATAGGCTAGCTTGTCGTTGGTGTTCTATTCTGCATTGAAGTTGCATTTAGAGGTGTCAGCTGGACTTGTGTGAATCAACATTGCCTTGCATTTGTCCTGGAGTCTTCATGCTGGCTAAAAAGTTATGCCTATGTTTGAAAGAGATCTTCTTGTTGCCATGTACAATACAATCCACATAAAACTGTTGCAGAGCTTTGAATTTCTAGTACTATTGTCTTTAGTTACACAGTGAAGTACATAGATTCACAGAGGAGAAAGCCCCAGCACAAAGTCTCTTGGAGACATCCAAGATCAAAGCACTGGCATCAGCTCGACCTGATTCTCATCAGGTGCTCCAGCATCTCTAGCGTTACAATCACACACAGCTATCAGAGTGCCAACTGCGACACAGACCACTCCCTGGTGTACAGCAAAGTAAAACTGAGAACAAAAAGATTGCACCACCTGAAGAAGGAAAGAAGATCAAAAATTGATACCAGTAAGACTTATAATCAAGGAAAAGTGGAGGAATTCCTCCAAGTGCCCAAGAAAGCTCTTCCATGCCCTGCTGAGGAAACTGCATCTAAACATTGGGAACATTTTAAGAATACTGTTTATAACACTGCTTTATCAGTGTTCGGCAAGGAGATTCAAAAGACAGCAGATTGGTTTGAAGGCCACTCAGAAGAGCTGATGCCAGCTATTGGGGAAAAGAGGAGAGCCTTGACTGAATATAAAGCTTGTCCCAAAAGCGCAACCTACAGGCCCTGCGAGCTGTTCCTAATAAAGTACAGCAGACTGCCAGGAAATGTGCTAATGACTACTGCAGCTGTGTTCTCAGATTCAGATGGCAGCCGATACAGGTAACATCAAGGGGATGTATGATAGAATTAAACAGGCCTTAGGGCCCATGCATAATAAAGCTGCACCCTTAAATACTGTTTCAGGTGAGATAATCCAGGATCGTGAGCAGCAGATGGCACGCTGGGTGCAGCACTACTCTGAACTATATTCCAGAGAAAACACAATATCCGAATAAGTCTTAAAATAATATTGTGTGGTTGTCTGTCTTGGAGGAGCTTGACAATGAACCAACTCGAGAAGAACTAAATGTGGCTCTGGATTCACTTGCCTCTGGCAAGGCACCTGGGAAAGATAACATCCCTGCTGAAGTTCTGAAGTGCTGCAAAGAGATCATTGCCACCAAACTGTACGAAATCCTCTGCCTTTGCTGGAGGGAAGGGGGAGTACCACAGGATATGAAGGACGCTAATATTGTTACGCTTTAAAAGAACAAAGGTGACAGGAGCGACTGTAACAACTATTGTGGTATATCTTTTCTTAGTGTTGTTGGGAAGCTGTTTGAAGCTGAAGAGGCTCCAGATACTTGCAGAGAGAGTCTATCCAGAATCACAGTGTGACTTTCGAGTCAACAGGTCCACTACTGATATGGTATTTTCCCTCAGGCAGTAGCAGGAGAAATGCAGGGAACAAGGACAACCACTTTTTGTAGCCTTCATAGATCTTATGAAGGCAGTTGATATGGTTAGTAGGGATGGCCTCTTTAAAATACTCCTCCAGGTTGGATGCCCACCCAAGCTTCTTAACATCATCAGGTCTTTTCATGAGGATAAGAAGGGCAATGTAGTTTTTGATGGTCTGATGTCAGATCCCTTTGACATCAGAAGTGGAGTGAAGCAGGGCTGTGTCCTTGCGCCAACTTTGTTTGGGATCTTCTTTGCTACCATGCTGAAGTATGCTTTCAGAACTGCAACAGAGGGTATCTATCTCCGGACCAGATCAGATAGAAAACTCTTCAATATCTCTAGATTGAGAGCAAACTCTAAGGTATAGCTGAAATGTTTGCGGGATATCCTCTTCGCTCACTCTGACAACTTATGGAGCATTTTAGTAAGGCTTGCAAGGAATTTGGGCTAGCAATCAGCCTGAAAAAAAAACAACGCAAATCATGGGCCAGAGTGTGGACTCTCCTCCCCGCATTACAACTTCTGCAAAAGAACTAGAGGTTGTCCATAACTTTGTGTATCTTGGCTCAACTATCTCAGATACACTCTCACTAGAGACTGAGCTGAATAAATGCATTGATAAGGCAGCTACTATGTTTTCCAGACTAACTCTTGAGGTCTCTTCCAACTCTATGATTCTATGATTCTATGAACTCAATAAGAAGCTCACAGAACATACAAAGATTCAGGTCTATAAAGCTTGTGTGCTGAGCACACTTTTGTATTTCAGAAAGTCTTGGACCCTCCATGCCTGATGGGAAAGAAAGCTGAATATCTTCCATATGTACTGTCTTAGGCGAATATTCAACATTACCTGGCATGACAAAGTTCCAAATAGCATAGTCCTGAAGCGAGCTGGAATCTCTAACGTAACATGTATAATTTATTGAAACAGTGATGCCTACATTGGCTTGGACATGTTGTGAGAATGGATGATGGCCGGAGCCCAAAAGATCTTCTTTATGGAGAACTAGAGCAGAGAAAGCGCCCCAGAGGGAGACCACAGCTGCGGATATCTGTAACAGGGACCTGAAGGCCTTGGGAATGGACCTCAACAGATGGGAAACCCTGACCTCCAATCGCACCGTCTGGAGGCAAAAGATACAGCATGGTCTACATAAATTCGAACAGGCATTTGTCCAACAGGCAGAGGAAAAGAGGCAGGCACCGAAAGAACGAAACCCGGGGACTGGGCAAGAAACAGTGCCCCCAGTACGGTAGAGACTGCCATTCTGGAATTGGTCTATTTAGTCATACTAGGTGTTGTTTTTAGGATCTGTACTGCAGGCATGATACCATAGTCTTTTGAGACTGAAGGATGCCAAGGATGATGATGATTCTCTTTAGTTACACAGTAGAAATACATAGATTCACAGAGGAGAATAGCTTCAAGTTCCCCAGAGTCTACCACTTTCTCATTAATGGGCACTTAAAGTCTCAATAACTTACTCAGAGACTTTTGTAGGAGAATGAATAAGAATGTTTGTTTACTTACAACTGATTGAAATCACAAACTTGTATATATTGATTTCTTTACTGCACATATTAGCAACTCAACAGAAGCATAGAAACACTGGCATCAACAGAAGCATAGTTTCTAGAGCAAGGGAGGTGATAGTACCACTCTATTCTGCTCTGGTCAGATCTCACCTGGAGTACTGTGTCCAGTTCTGCACTCCTCAATTTAGAAAAGATATTAACAACCTTGAGCAGGTCCAGAGGAGGGTGGTGGAGTCTCCTTCTTCTTTGGAGGTTTTTAAGCAGAGGCTGGATGGCCATCTGTTGGGGGTACTTGGATGAGGATTCTTGCATAGCAGGGGGTTGGATTGGATGGCCCTTGAGGTCTCTTCCAACTCTGTGATTCTATGATACTATGAATTAACTGAACAGATCAAGAGCAACAAAGAACTACCATTAGTCAGTAAAAAAGAGGGATAGAACACTCATCAGAGGGATGGGACTGTCTTTGAATGTCAAAAGCTGGAGGGAATAACTGGTTAGCGCTGGATAGATAAACAATCACCCCTGTGCAGAAAAGTCCCCTCCAGTTCCGCAAACTACAGAGAGGATAAAAGATTGGAAATAAAACATCAAGAGAAACTAGTGTCACTGATGGTCAGATGTGTTTAAGGCCCAAAATGAAGAGTATCCTTGCATTTCTCAGTTATATCCTTGATACCACTTCAACTGCTAACTCTCTGTCCTAAGGAATGCTGGAATCTGTTGTTTAGTTAGTTAAACTACAGACTCACCAAATTGCAAATCCCATGGTTCAGTATGATGGAGTCATGACAATTATAGTGGTATAAAATTGTTATAATTCTGGAGTGCAGATATACAAAAAGGCATGGGGGGATGTCAAGGACTTTTACCAAGTGGAAAGAGCTAAACAAATTTACCCTTGAGTGGCCCCATTAGCTTCCATGTAGGTCTAGATGCATGAATGTAATCCAGTGGATTTTTGAATTTCATTAGGCATCCTGTTGAAACCTTGCATAAAAATATGGCTTCACGTGCACAGTTTTACATCTCAAATACATTTTACATTGATCTACATTGGTCTACCAGCATCACTTTAATTGGCTGGATAGCTCAGTGATTTAGGTACAGCTCCACAGATGTACTGTATCAGGCTATAGAACCAGAGGTTTGGAGTTTGATTCCCCACTGTACCTCCTATGAGTAGATCCTAAGAACATAATTACAGGGGAGTGGTATCAGGAGACAGATATCTAGTCTCGTGCGTTCCCGGACACATTTGGTGGGTCCACTGTGTGATACAGGAAGCTGGACTAGATGGGCCTTTGGCCTGATCTAGCATGGCTCTTCTTATGTTCTTATGTTCTTATAAGAAGAGCCATGCTGGATCAGGCCAAAGGCCCATCTAGTTCAGCTTCCTGTATCTCACAGTGGCCCCGCCAAATGCATCTGGGAGCGCATGAGACTAGATATCTCACTCCCCTGCATCTGGCCCTTGATATACCCAGTTTTTTTTAAGGCTGGAGATTACACATCTCCATCATGGTTTGTAACCTGTGATGGACTTTTCCTCCAGGAATCTGTCCAATCCACTTTTGAAGGCATCCAGGCCAGATGCCATCACCACATCCTGTGGCAAGGAGTTTTTTTTTTTAACACGCTGGGTTAAAAAAATTTTTGTCTGTTCTCACTCTCCCAGCCCTCAATTTGAGTGGATGTTCTGGTATTTTGTGAGAGGGAGAAGAGCATCCCTCTATCCACTTGACTTATGCCCTGCATTAGTTTGTAGATCTCAATCATATCCCACCTCAGGTGCCTTGTTTCCAGACCCTAATGCTCAAGGCAGGAGGCCAAATCAAAGGATATCTGCCTGGTGGTTGTCTACATTTCTGTTGAATGCCTCCTGTGTTGGAACACTCACCACCTCTTGAGGCAGTGGGTCCCATTGTTGTACTCCTCTAACAGTTTGGAGGTTTCCTGTTAATTTGAGCCTGGTGTTTCATGTCCTGCACTCTGAGTTGTTCAAGTATTTGAAAAGGGAAGATTCAGTTGTAAGATGATCTAGCATTAGTCTCACATATGTAATTTTAAAAAATAATAATTAGAAATTCTGAGGTCCATAAGGCGATAGGAGAAAATTAAGTATTGTGTTCCCCCCCAATCCTTAGCTTCACACCACAACTGCTTTCTTCACTGAAACACCAAATAGCAACATCCCCCCTTGCCTTTCCAAGAACATATTACAGCTAACCACATGGTTTTGGCTTGGTTTGGCTTGGTTTGGCTTGAAAAGTGGAAGCTCCCCACCCCACCCCACCAGAAGTGGCAGGGAGCCTCTAAATTGGCCTTTGCACTATGCGGCCAGTGAAAAATCTCTTGAATTCTCCCATTTTATAAGTGGAGCAAATTGTGCCATCTTGGATTAGGTAGTTGCAGCCAGAGTTTCTTTCCAAGTGAAAACAGACCCTTCTTTTAATTAAAAACGAAATGGAAGGAAAGCCGAATGAGAGATAAAAGAGATAGTTTCAGAGTTGGCCTTGGGAGCCTGTCTTCGTAAAGGAACAAAATGCACTGATTGGGCATGGGTTTTAGAGTTCCTTGGCCCGAAGCAGGAGTCTTCATCTCCTCAGCCAAACCATACAATAGTCTTTTTGAAGCCAAGGCCAGTGGCTGCCTCCACTTGTGTTCAGGTTTTCCAGAATTTTAGAAGTGCAGAGCTGGAAGGGAACCCTCTGGATCATCGAGTCCAGCCCCTGTCATGGAGGCCCAGCGGGGAATCGAATGCCCAACTTCTGGGTTCAAAGCCGGAGATATAAACCACTCCAGATTAATTGGACAAAAGCTAAGTGCTGGGACTGAAGAACCACACTCAAGAAGAAAGAGTGATAAGCATTGGATTGGGGTTCAGTTCAAGGAGGAAAATTATGGCATATGAAGGGGAAGGACAGAAGTAGACTAGTGCCTGCTCAATGCCAATGGCTGGTTTAGAAGATGCATCTTGTGCTGTAGTACATTTTTATTATAATGTTGGATAGGAATTAAGGACACCCTCCCCTTTCCTACAGAAACTAGCTGCTAGAGAAAGCACAGGGTATGAAACCGTTTATCTGATGCTCTGATATGGAATCAGTTGCAATATTCTTTTTATGTAGCTCTAATTACTGAAGACTTGAGTCTGTTGCTTCAGTGGTTTTGACCCCAAAAGGTTGAATTTGCCTTTGTGTGTGTTGCTGCATTGCGGACTGGTCAGGGGCCATTACAGAACTAAGTAAAAGTAAACATGGCATTTAAACAAATTAGAGAGACAGACTTATTTTGCCTTGTCATAGTTTTCCATAGTTTGTCTGAGTCTAACCCACCATAGTTTAGTTTTCCAGAATGAAGCAGTGTAGTGCAAAACGTCTAACTGTTAAAGAACCTTAAAGCGTTTCAAGAGGACGAATTAGAGTGGAGAGGGAGAAGGAAAAACTATTATTTCAGGAAATTGATTTAGCGATACTGCAGGGGGATAGGACATAAAAACATAAGAACATACCTAAGAACATAAGAAGAGCCATGCTGGATCAGGCCAAAGCTCCATCTAGTCCAGCTTCCTGTATCTCACAGTGGCCCCACCAGAGGCATCCGGGAGCACATGATACTAGATCTCTGTCTCCTGATACCACTCCCCTGCATCTGGTCCTTGAAGTACCCCGGTTTAAGACTGGAGATTACACATCTCCATCATGGTTTGTAACCTGTGATGGACTTCTCCAGGAATCTGTCCAATCCCCTTTTGAAGGTATCCAGGCTAGATGCCATCACCACATCTTGTAGCAGGGAGTTCCAGAGACCAACAACACACTGGGTAAAAAAATATTTTCTTTTGTCTGTTCTCACTCTCCCAGCCCTCAATTTGAGTGCATATCCCCTAGTTCTGGTATTTTGTGAGAGGGAGAAGAGCGTCCCTCTAGCCACTTGACTCATGCCCTGCATTATTTTGTACATCTCAATCATATTCCCCCCTCAAATGCCTTTTTTCCAGACTAAAGAGCCCCAAATGTTTAAGCCTTTCCTCATAAGGGAGGTCCCCCAGCCCAGTAATCATTTTAGTCGCTCTCTTTTGCACCTTTTCCAGTTCTACTATATCTTTCTTGAGATGCGGTGACCAGAATTGTACACAATACTCCAGGTGCGGCCTTACTATCGTTTTGTATGCCCAACTTTTGTATGGCATTATAATGTTGGCTGTTTTATTTTTAATACCCTTTTTGATTATCCCTAGCATGGAATTGGCCTTCTTCACTGCTGCCACACATTGGGTAGACACCTTCATTGAGCTGTCCACCAACACACCAAGATCTCTTTCCCGATACGTCACGGATAGCTCAGACCCCATGAGTTGATAGATAAAGTTTTGATTTTTTGCCCCAATATGTATTACTTTTCATTTTCCTACATTGAAACGCATTTGCCATTTCGTAGCCCATTCCCCCAGTTTGGAGACATCCTTCTGGAGCTCTTCACAATCTTTTCTGGTTTTTACCACATGGAAAAGTTTCATGTCATCTGTAAACTTGGCCACCTCACTGCTTATGCCTGTCTTCAGGTCATTTATGAACAGACTGAAAAGCACCAGTCCTAGGGCAGATCTCTGGGGCACACTGCTTTTCACCTCTCTCCATTCTGAAAATTTCCCATTGACACCTACTCTTTGTTTCCTGGATCTCAACCAGTTCTCAATCCATAAGAGGACCTGCCCTCTTATCCCCTGACTGTGCAATTTTCTCAGCAGCCTTTGGTGAGGGACTGTTTCAAAAGCCTTCTGAAAACTTAAACAGAGAAACTCTTGCAGCTGGCTTCATTGCTTATACATGTTCTGTTTTGCTAGAGGAGGAACAATAAACAGGAAAAGAGCCAGAAAAGAAGGAAGAAAGCCCATGAGTACCAATCTGCATGCCACTCATACCCACAGTATCAGATCCCTTCCTATTCCAGCACTTAGTTGAACACAATACCTGGTGAGTGTTGGTGAGCCTATGGCCTGGGTGCCAAAGGTGGCACTCATAGCCCTTTCTGTGGGCACCTGACATTGCCCCTTCACAGCCACCTGTATTCAGGTTAAATTGCTGTATTGGCACTTTGAGAAAAATTAGTGGGTTTTGAATCGCAGTTTGGGCACTCGGTCTCTAAAAGGCTCACCATCACTGCCTTAGCCTATGTGGTCAAAAAATGAACCTTTTCTAAGCCCTAAAATGCGAAGAGCTATCAACAGAAGGTCTTTACCCCATGCAGGTATGCATTGCCACTCCAGATTTGGCAAGGGATTTTGCTACTGAGATGCTGTTAACTGTTGGGGTTTTCTGCTAGGACACACCTGTCAGCTGCGAGCGGTATCTGACTTGGGCCCATGCATTCATTGTGGTCTACAGCATTGATAACCGGAAGAGCTTTGAGGGATGCCAGTCGTACTTGGATATCCTTGCTCTCCATTTGAAGACGGTGCAGCAGGAGTCACCTGTTCTCTTGGTGGGGAACAAGCTGGACATGGAACAATACAGGTAAATGAAGGTCGGAATCTCCTAATGTACAGGAGTGGGGCATAATATCCCACTGACCCAGTTTGGCTTAATTTCCTGTCAGAGATTACTGTTTGACCCAGCTGGACCTCCGCTTTCACAAGGAGGCTCTGGTTACTCTCCTTATGCAAGCTCCTTAAATGTATATATCATTGGCGCAACGGGGCTGTTGCACAGTCAGATGGTCTGCACAGGATCCCAGCCTCGGCCACTGACTCCAGCCAAGGAACTGGTTGACCGATTAAATCCAAGTGTGTGAAGTGGAGCACCTATTCTCCCTGCTTTGTCATCTTCACTGCCTCCTAAGGGACGGATGGCAGAAGCCACAGTTAGGAAAACAATCTCCTGTGTAGGCCTTGTTGACACAAAGCAGGCCTCTCTGGGCTCAAATGAGCCTGGAAACCGCCTTGCAAATGTGGGGCCTGCTCTGTGATGGATTGGTGCATGGATGTGTGTGTGGTGGTGATGGTGTGTATATGACTTTTATCAGAACTGCCAAAGTGGCTTAGCTCTCAAAGATTTTGCTTAGTCCCATCTAATCCAGAACAATAGCTTAATACTTCCAGCCTTCAACAGGGCAGCACAGTGGACTGCCATTTTGTGCTCATACCCTAGCTGGACCCGACTAGGCTCTCCTTTGACTCAGCTGTCAGCTGTCTGCAATCTGCAAGGGTTTTCCTCAGACCTGTCTTTTCCATCTACCCTTCCATCTCTGCCTCAATTCACCCAAGAGCTCTCTCTTCTGCTTCCTTCGCCAGATCTGAGGGGGACATATTTGAAGTTCCTTCTCTCTATTAGAATTTACTGCCAGTTCCTGCTTCCTGGAATGTCTCTGACTGTAAGAGCTTCTGTGTTGTGTTGTGGGTGTGGGGAGGTGATATTATTCAGGGCTTAGCTTCAGGCAGCAAATTTTTTTACAACGATCCAACCCCCCCTTTGATTTATCTAGTCCATAGAGTTGCTTGATCTTGGGATTTAGCCCTAAAACTCAGGTTTTGTGGTTCATTCTGGAGTTGGAAATGGACTAGAGATGGGCACAAAACAGGAAAATCCCATTTTGTTTTGTTTTTTGTTTCATCCCCCTCCCCCTTGTTTCTTTTTGTTTTGAAATCATTTTTTTAAAAAAGTTTCATTTTTTAGCACCCGATGGGGGGAAGTGCAGGCTTCTAAAAATTTTTTTCACCCCGTGGGGGCCATCGCTTGCCCTTTCTGACTGGTTTCTTTAGTGGCCGCGCCGGGCTCCGGGAGGCCTCCCCACCGGCTCGGAAGCCTTCTCGGTGGGGGCTTGTTGCTCAGGTAGGACCCCTTAAGGATGCACCCGATTTGGGGGGGGGGGAGAGAAATGATTAACCACTTTTTTTTGTTTTGTTTTATTTTTGTTTTTGTTTAAAAAACCAGTTCACTTTTTGTTTCATTCTGAAACAAAACGCAAAATGAAAAACAAAATGAAAAAATCATTTCATCCCATCTCTAATGTGGACTCTTACGGTAGGGTATGCTACAAGCTTGGCCATTTAGATTGGGGGATTCCTACTCATGGCTTTAAAACATGCCCTTTAAACATGCTCAGAGGCACCTTTATTTCATTTTCTGTCATGCTCTAGGGATGTTGGAAGTCACACTCTGTCCTTTAAATTCATTACACAGACTCTATATTGTTTGTCAGTCACACAATTTTCTCTACAGTATTGCAATGCTACAACCCTTCTGTTAAGACAAGGCTGTACCCCACTTCTAAGGTGCTGGCCCTATAATCTCAGGAAATGAGATGCTGTTAACCTGGTAACCCTAATCTAGTACTGTATGTGCATCTGATACCCACTGAGTCTGCTGAAGCCTTCAGGGGAAAACCATTTAGACACTGGTGATTTATAGGTTAAATTGGCTCTAGGAAAGCATAGAAATTTCTGGCCATGGGTTTTGCTCCTTATGTTTTTACCTCCAAAATATGGTTGAGTTTCTGTTTGGCATTCAGTTTTGGGTTGGGTGATCATGCTAGCAAGTGAATTTGAGGCCTTCCTTTCCCCATGCCATTTTGTTTTGTACTTTGGGTGACCACCAATATTTCTGCAGCTTGTCTAGCTTCATAAGAAGCATTCTGTGGAGGATTTTATGAATGAAGTATGTGCTGACATTGGGTATTTGGAATGTTTCATATAAAATCACACAGAATACTGAAACTAATCCTATTTAGTTTAAGAAATATTCTACTTATTACACACAGCAACCATAATCTAATATGCAAACGAGCTTACATAGACTGGTGTATCTTGAGTGGCAAATAGCAGCTGATTACCAAGTCCTCCAGACTGTATGCCAGTTGAATGGATAATCCCACAAATAGAAATTCAATCAATGATTCTTTAATTAGTGACTATTTTCTGATCCCAGCTATGCCATTGCAATTACCTCCAGGTCAACATTTGGTTGCGTTCTGGCTGACCTGGAATTATTTTATATGTTCTACATAAATAAAACTTTCCTGTTTAATTTAAAAAATGTTTAAAACTGATTTGCCAAAATTCCCCTTAATAATTTTCAGATTATCTTTTACTACCTGGAATAAAAAGGTAAAGGTTATCCCTGCACATGTGTGCTAGTTGTGTCCGACTCTCGGGGCGGTACTCATCTCTGTTTCAAGCCAAAGAGCCAGTGTGCAAGTCCATGGCCATGTGGCTGGCATGGCTGCAAGGAAACACAGTTTTTACCTTCCTGCTTTTTACGGTGGTACCTATTTATCTACTTGCATTTACATGCTTTTGAACTGCTAGGCTGGCCGAAGCTGCAGTTATCAGCGGGAGTTCACTCCGCTGTGTGGCACCCAGGATTCGAACCACCAAGCTGCCGACTTTGCATTCAACAGTTCTGCAGCCTTAGTCCACTGAGCCACCACACCCCAGACACTACCTGGAATAGTCATTTGTTAAATAAGACTGTGATTGGAATTTAAAACCCAGACTGTTTCTGACTTGATTTTACAGACAAGTCACCAAAGCTGAGGGAACGTCTCTTGCCACCAACTACGGTTGTATGTTCTACGAAGTTTCAGCTTGCCTGGATTTTGAATCGGTGCAGCACATTTTCCACGAGGCAGTGCGGGAAGTGAGGCGAGAAATGGAGAATCACATGGCAATCCGTCCCTTGTTCATCATGGAGGAGAAACCCTCCCTCCAGCTTGTCCCTCCAGCCACCATAGCTTCCAAGCACAGCTGCACTTATAGCACAGTGGCCACCGTGAACTATAAGGAAATCCCTTCCATAGCCCAAGCCAAGGTGGTCACTGTGAAATCTTCCCGGGCTCAGAGTAAGAGAAAAGCACCAACGTTGACTTTGCTGAAGGGTTTTAAGATCTTTTGAGTGGAAAGAGATGGCCGTTGGCATGCATGCTGGGAGAAACATCATGGACTGCTATGAAACCCCATAAGTTCCTGCAAAACCTTGCTGTGAGAAATTCAGAATGAAGTGGCTTGTGAACACACTGGGCAGGAAAGGGCAGGTTCCAGGGATCCTCTGAGTCTAACCCACCAAACTGCCCATTTGCTTTCACCTTTCCTTGTTGTGGTAGTTCCACCATTTTGTTCCTGCAGTTGAACTATATGTTGTGCCAATGGAGCAAGCCCTCATACAGCTGTCATTCTTCATGGAACATTCACCACTGTCCCCTCCCATCTCCAAGCCTGGGCATTGCCTCATATAATCAGTTGTGCCATGTGCCCTCTGACAGTGTCCTGTTGTGTACACTAACAGTTGGATGTTGATACAGGACAGCCATTACCAGATAAAGTTCAAGGTTCCTGGAAGATGTCAAACAAAAAGTTATGCACTAATTCCACTTAGTTTTGGAAAATGCAGAAGTTTTGGAGGACAACTGCATTTCCCACAATGTTGTATCCTTGTTAACCTGCTCATCATGTGGCAGGAACAAGACCAGAATGTACTGCTGACCAGTCACTGCCTTCCTTTTCAGCTGCTAACTGTGTTTACTCAGAAGGAAGTCCCTAAATTGCCAATGTAATGGGACAGACCCTCTGTGGAAGTGTGTAATCTGTTTTTGCTACTGTTTTGCAACTGCAGCAGACAAGCATTTATTCCTCCCCTCCCCGTATAGTCCCCTAGACAGTGATTCCTGTGAATAGATGCAAAGTAGGAAAGTTATAAATACTTATGAAATTTCTTGTTCTCTGATTTTCCAAGCCTTTCTATGCTGAAGCTCCTCCTGTAGATGTCTCAGCACGGGCAACAATTCCCACTTTCTAGCAAAGATTTGACCCTGCCAAATTCTACACAGTTTAATACCTTTTTCTTGTTGAATCCTGCACAGGAAGGATGCCATTTTACCCAGAAATTGTAGTAATCCTATACAGCTTGGCATTGACTTTTCCCCTTTCTAATGTATCCTGTACACTTGTACAGGAAAAGTGTCATAGAACAGAATCATAGAATCTTAGAAGAGACCTCAAGGGCCATCTGGTCCAACCCCCTGCCATGCGGGAACATTATGCTTGATAATTGTAATAGTCCTCTGCAGTTTGGTGTTCCATCTGTCTTTCCCAGCTAAATCCTCCACAGGAAAAATAACATTCTGTGCAGGATTTGTAACAATACTTCACATTTGACTCCCCTCTCCCCCCAAAAAAATAAAACTGAGTAGAAGCTTATGAGAAATGCCATAAAATTTACTGTAAGATTTCTTAGGGTGTCAGGGAGGGAATCTCATGCAGAGAATTCTCACTGGGAGAGGAAAAGATGATCACCTCTCCCCAGCTTATTTCCAAGAGTAAAAGGCAAGAAGATTCAAGGTAAAGAATTTCCAGTGTTTGGCCTTGGTCTATTTTTCTTTTCTCATACAATGGTTGTGGTTGGGCATAACATGTCAGGTAGGCTTAACCATGTGCTATCATGCAGGCTAAGCTGTTTACAAGGCGTTATGGGAAAGCAAGCTGCTAGGTTTTTTTGCGCCCTAGGCGGGGGGGGCGGCAGGGGGCGGCGGATGGCGGGTGACGGCAATGGGCGCAGGGGGCGGTGGGCGAAGGGGGGGCGGGCGGTGGTGGCCAGCGACGGGGGCAGCAGGCTGGCCAGCGCCCCCTCTCCATTTTGGCGCCCTAGGCAACTGCCTGGTTTGCCTTAATGGATGCGCCGGCCCTTCCTCGATGCCCTAAGCACATCCGATCTCACCTGATTTCGGAAGCTAAGCAGGGTCGGCCCTGGTTAGTCCTTGGATGGGAGACCACCAGGGAATACCAGGGCTGTAGGCGCCTGGAGTAGGAACTGGCAAGCCACTCCAGTATCCCTGCCAAGAAAACTCCATGGTCATGGGGTCACGAAGAGTCGGTCACATGGGAAAGCACATGCTGCTTGCCTGGATAGTGGTTTAGGTATCTGGTTGCAGAGTCAGAGGTCAAGAGTTTGATTCCCTATGCTTCCAAGGAAAAGAACCAGTCTGTGTGGCTTTGGGCAAGCAACACACTGCCAAGCTGCCCACACAAAAAAGAAATGATCAAACACTTAGTACTGTACTCCCTAACTAGAAAACACAGGAAAGGGTCACTAAATCAGAACTGACTTGATGGCATACAATTATTGATTATTTCCAGGATCCTGAGACTTTGCCATGGAGAATTCCTGTGGATACTTTTTGAACAGGGGGTAGCAATATTTGCCTATCAACCCATCATAGAATCATAGAATCAGAAGAGACCTCGAGGGCCATCCAATCCAACCCCCCACCATGCAGGAACCCCCATCACAGTACTCCTGACAGATGGCCATCTCGTCTCTGCTTAAAACCTCCAAAGAAGGAGACACCACCACCTTCTGTGGCAATATATTCCACTGCTGAACAGCTCTAACTGTCAGGAAGTTCTTCCTAATGTTCAAATGGAATCACTTTTCCTGTAGTTTGAAACCACTGCCCCCAGTCCTAGTCTCTGAAGCCATGGAAAACAAACCCGTCCCCTCTTCAGTATGACATCCTTTCAGATATTTAAACATGGCTATCATATTCCCTCTCTGCCTTCATTTTTTAAGGCTAAACATCCCCAGCTCCCTAAGCCGCTCATATGAGATTTCTTCCAGACCTTTAACCATCCTGGTTGCTTTCCTCTGGACCCACTCAAAACTGTCAACATCCTTTTTAAATTGAGGTGCACAGAACTGGACACAGTACTCCAGGTGGGGTCTGACCAGAGCAGAATAGAGTGGTACTATCACCTCCCTTTCTCTAGCTAGACACTATGTTTCTGTTGATGCAATCAAGAATTGCATTGGCTTTCTTGGCCACCGCATCACACTGCTGACTCATGTTCAGTTTGTGGTCCCCCAAGATTCCCAGATCCCTTTCACAGGTACTATTCTCCAGCCAGGTTAGTCCCATCCTATATCTGTGCAATTCATTTTTTTTAACCTAGATGCAGCACCCTACATTTCTCTCTGTTAAAATCCATTCCGTTAGCTTTGGCCCAGCACTCTAATCTGTCAAGGTCCTTTTGGATTTTCATCCTATCCTTTAGGGAATTAGACACCCCTCCTAATTTGATATCATCTGCAGATTTAATCAGCATATTCTTGATTCCTTCATCCATGTCATTAATAAAGATATTGAATAGCACCGGACCCAGAACATATCACTGGGGCACCCCACTGGTCACGTCTCTCTACGCTGAAGGGAGGCCATTTATGATTGATCACCCTTTGGGTGCGATCAGTCAACCAATTACAAATCCACCTTACAGTAGCACTATCTATCCCAGATTCTACTAACTTCTTTATAAGTAAACCATGGGGGAAACCTTATCGAAGGCCTTACTGAAATCTAGATAAGCAATATCCACAGTGTTCCTCTCATCCACAAGTCCAGCAACTCTATCCAAGAAAGAGATCTAATTAGTCCGGCATGACTTGTTTTTAAGAAACCCATGTTGACTTCTTGTAATGACAGCATTGCTTGTTAAATAATTACAGACTGTCTGCTTAATAATCTGCTCTAGGATCTTTCCAGGAATTGAAGTCAAGCTGACAGGGCGGTAATTATTTGGGTCATCTCTCCCCCACCTTTTTTTTTAAGATGGGGACAACATTTGCCTTCCTCCAATCTATGGGGACTTTCCCTGTTCTCCAGGACTTCTCAAATATTATTGCCATTGTTCTGAAATTACTTTTGCCAGTTCTTTTAATATCCTTGGGTGTAATTCACCTCACCCAGGAGACTTAAATTCACTTAATGTTTCCAGGTGTTCCTGTACTACCTCCCTATTATATGTTGCAATTCCCGTCCTACCTCATCTACTCTTTGTGCCAATGAAATTCTTTTTTCCTTTTTGGAGAAAACAGAGGCAAAGAAGGTGTTGAGTAGTTCTGCCTTGTCCCAATATCCTGTAAGTAACTGGTTATCATCACCACACAGAAAGCCTATCATTTCCTTATTTTTTTCTTTTTATGTGGACATAACTTAAAAAAAAAACCTTTTTACTATCTTTAATTTCTCTGGCAACTCTAAGTTTATTCTGTGCTTTAGCTTTATTTATTTTTTTACCCTCCCCGTATGGTTGGTATTTGTTTATATTCCTCTTTGGTGCATTCCCTATTTTTTCATTTCCTATACATGGTTTTCTTTATACTTAGCAAAGATGAAAGTTCTTTAGTAAACCATTGTGGTTTCTTTAGACATTTTTCTTCTTGTTGGAACACTTTTAGATTGTGCCTTTAATATCCATCTTAGACTCCCTTCTCTTCCAGTGTTTCGGTCCATGGAATCACAGCCAATAAGTTTACAAAAATTGGATTTCTTAAAGTCCAGGATACTTGTCTGATTATGCTTAGCTTCTCTTTCCCCCTGTATAACAAATTCCAAAACAGCATGGTCACTTCTACCTAAAGATCCCACCTCTTCGACCCCTTTTTACAAGATCTTCCCTATTGGTTATAATCTTGTTGCCTCCTCCACCTTCTGGACCATGAAATTGTCTGCAAGGGCAGTAAGGAATTTGTTAGACCTTGCATTCTTAGCTGAGTTGGATTACCGACATATATCAGGATGTTAAAATCTCCCATTAGTACTACATCTCTCCCTTTTGACTATGTGGCTATCTGTTCACAGAAGGCATCATCCCACTCCTCCAGCTGGCTTGGGGGTCATATTGGGGGTCATATCCCCACAGTGACACCCCTACCCTTTTTCTTACCCTTAATTCTCACCCAAATACTCTCAAACTTCTTTCCCTGTTGTATATCTTGTATTTCTTCAGCAGTATACATATCCTTAACATATAAAGTTACACCTCCTCCTTTCTTACTAGCTCTGTTCCTTTGAAACAGGTTATACCCTCCAATAACTATATTCCAATCATAAGTCTCATCGCACCAGGTTTCAGTGATGCC
The DNA here is from genome assembly GCA_029282475.1 of Phrynocephalus forsythii. NCBI lineage: Eukaryota > Metazoa > Chordata > Lepidosauria > Squamata > Agamidae > Phrynocephalus > Phrynocephalus forsythii. The sequence goes on from JAPFRF010000014.1 coordinate 24,304,564, forward strand.
AATTATGTCATATTTATTTCGCTGTATTAGGGGTTCCAGCTCCTCTTATTTGTTCCCCGTGCTCTGCACATTGGGGTAGAGACATTTGAGGCTGTGTGTGCGTCTTACAAGCCATTTAACCCATTTTCCTCATACCAATGGTCTGTAATACGCCTTGTCCTGCTCATACTGCAACATTTGGACTATTCCCCACAACCTCTTCTGGATCTCTGCGTTTAAGAAAGTTTTCTCCCTCCCACTGTGAGCTCAGTTTAAAGCTCTCCTTATCAAATTTTCAATCCTCTTGGCAAAAATATTCTTTCCAGCTGTGGTGTGGTGCATCCCATCCTCCCCCAATAGCCCATCTGAATGGAAAAACAAACCATGGTCCAAGAATCCAAATCTTTCCTTTCAGCACCATCTCTGGAGCCAGTTGTTCACCTCCAGTATTGTTCGTGAGCCACATCCATCTACAGGGAGGAGAGATGAAATTACCACCTGCCCACCCAGGTCCTTCAGCTTCCTATCCATCTCTTCATACACCTTTGTGATATCCTGAAAGCTGTGTTTTGGAAGTATTGTCAGTTCATGCATGGACCAATAGAAGGGGGTTAGAATCAGTGGGCTTGATGAGTCTTGTCAGACTCTCTGTTACATCCCGAATCTTGGCTCCAGGGAGACAGCAGACCTCGCAGTTAACTTTTTCAGGCCTGGAGATGAGTTCTGTGATAATTAAACAGCATTGCAGATTCTGTAGTGTTTGGAACGTACTAAATCTGTGGGTTACATTTGCCAATGTGCCAATTTGCCAATGATCTCATATGTGTATAGAAAACATGTGAACATTCCTTTTTAAAAGCCAACAGATCCCAGAATCCCCCAGCTAGCAAAATCGAGAAATGAAACAATTTATGGATTTAGCCATATCTACTTCTGTTTTGGTCTTCAAGCTAGTTGCCCCAATATATAGCCACATAGAGTTATACTGAGCTTCATTTTTACTCTTCTTCCATCATTTAATGAACAATAATAATAATAATAATAATAATAATAATAATAATAATAATAATAATAATAATAATAATAATAATAATAATAATAATAATCTGTCATTTAAAAAAACCCAGTGCTGTAACCCAAACAGGGATATATTTTACAATCAAGATAAATTGTAGATCATGTTGTATAGTTTTCAAAAAACTTGTCCCAGTTTTTCGCAGGATTTTTTAAAAACGATAATTCTGGAGAGGGGGGAGCTGTTTTCCCAAGAAATGAGAGGTAACAGATGGGAGCTACTGTACAAGGCAGGCAACCTACTGTGCCAGGGTGTGTGAGCACAAACACATGATGCCTGCAGATGAAACACAAAAGTGCTTGTTGCTTTGGGTTTTACGATGCTTCCTTCCCTTCACAGATGGTGCTTTCCAATATGGATGACTACTGTATAGGATGGATTGAAGAAACACAGAGCCCCCTAGTGGAAGAGTGCCATCTTGGGCCCGAAACCCATTCACCATTTTGCATTCTCATATCTCTGCAAGGGCCAGCCCTACCATGTGTGACAACCTCCTCAGGCAGCCACTTTTGGGTCTCATGGAAGGAGAATAAAACAAACTGCAGAATCCACTGGTGGGCAATTCCTTTCATAGGATCAGCTAAATTCTTCATGCTTCCAAATTGTGTAATAAACTTTTTATTAGGCTAGAATCAATGGCTCTCTGCTTTAGGTCCTCAGATGTTCTTGGACCTAAACTCCCACACACTTTCACTACTGGCTGCACTATCCAGTAAAAACTAAGGGGTTGGGGTGGGAGGGAGGATTTTTTTAATGAAAATTCTTAGGTATTTATTAGATTCAGAGGATGTTGCTCTGGTTGCCAAAAGAACTGGTGACTGTCTTGAATGGGGCGATGGTGGTGGTGGGGGCAGTTGTTTTCTCCTTATGTAGGGAAGGGTCTTAAAATGGCGTCTCTTATGCTAACCAGGAATGCTTTACAAAATGTCTGTGTCAATAGATTCAAATTGCAGTCTAAGCAGAAGTTAGCTCTCATGGGAAGAAGTGGCCTAGAAGCTTCAAAATGTATCTGCAAATGTTCTTGTGCCTCGCTTTAAGTTTCTATTTCCCAGCACAAAATGCCATTGTCTGTTCAGCCTCAGTATGTTGCAAAGTATACCAGATAAGAATACAATAGTCTGCCTATACTGTGCATGTCAGTCCCTACTCCTGAGTGGCTAAAGCTTAGACTCGTGGTCAATTATGATGTATTGGGGGGTGGAGGAACGAATGGTATTTAACATGTATGATTTGAATGTATTCTTGCTTCAGCTTTTGGAACTAATTTCCACTGAATGCCAGCAACTGTTGCTAAATATACTCTTTCTCCTTTTTACTTAAAAATCTGGTTTCGTATTGAATTCCTGACTCACCCCAAGTGGCCAATGTTCCCGTAAAGTATTTTGCAGAGGATGTAAGCCCCTAAAAGGCTACATTTCTTGGTGGAGATGCCGGGGAATAGCGCCCTCTGGTGGTGAGCAGGACCAGACCAGGCATGGCTACGCGGCTTGCCGTGGGCTGAACCCGGTCAGTGCGCACCCTTCCACTTTTGGAAGGACCTACTTCGCCCTGCGGACAGCTCTGGTGGTCGCGCCTGGGGAGAAAGACGGTCGACCTCGTGGGACAAGTCTCTGCAGAGCATTTGGTGAGTGCACTGGGGACACATACACACACACACACAGGAGTAGGGCTCCTTTTGATAAGTTCACGATACGTTCAGGGGGTCGCACCCCCATTTGGGAAAGTGAGGGTTTGAGATTCCGTCGCCGGAATCAAGATAACACCAAGACCTTTCCCACACCTAAAGAAGTGAGGGGTTTGAGACTGCCTAAGTCAAGACAACTCCGAGATCTTCTCTATGTAAAAGGGAGTGAAGGGTTTGAGGCTCTGAGACCATCTCCATGGAGGTGTGAAGAGAAATAGAATTTGCATTGAATTTGAATTGCATTGATATTGAAGTTGAATTTGCATTTGGTATTGCTTTGAATTGTATTCTCTATTCTGTCACAGCACAGAGGTGCAAGCCTCTATTCTCAAGCTATTTCTTTGAAAAGTTAACTTGTATTTTCTCTTCTGTAAAAAGCAACGAGGCGTTCGCCTCTACTATCAAGTGAACACATATACACATGGGGAATAGATTTAGGGCTTAGAATCCCCCTCAGGCAGGGGCAAAGACTAGGTTGGGAGGACGGGAAATATGAAATGTTGGGAATTTGAGCGGTCTCTGAATTCAACGAATGGTTTGCGCGAAACAAGGGCCGGGAGTTAGTTTCCCATGGTCGACTGAATCTGAGTTGCGCGTTTCCTAAGCCGGGCGACTGTCTTAGGCCGCAGCTAGTATCGTGTGGTGTGTGTGTGAATATACTGTTCTAGAAGCAGGTGCGAATTCAGAGACACTATGTGGGTTAGCAATAGCAAAAACCCCTCTCCGTTAGGCTGTTTCCTCACAAACTGGAGTACAGCTATCAGAGACTTTGAATCAGACTATTAACTACAGAAAAACCAGTTGAAAACCTTGTGCCGCAACAGTTGGACAATAATCCAATCAGATTGGCTGGCAGAAGGCACCTTTGATGAACAGTAATTGCTCAGTTATGGTATAAAATTTGCAAACATCATCCAGAACAGTTAGTGTAGTAATCTGTTTAATTCAGAACAGTCCAGCAGGGACTCATTTTCGGTAGGCGTAGTTCGCCTGGCCACCGTCTGCCAAAGCACGACGCACCATTTTTGAAAAGCACACCCCAAACCAGAAGTGTTACCAGGTCATCTTTAAACGCCCCATCCAGAAGTTTAAAGGATGTGCCCCAACAACCTGAATCCCTGCTACCAAAAGCAGCAGAGAATTCAGCAGCAGAAAAGTTCAGCAGCGGAGCCACACGCTCCAGAAAAATCAGAAGGAGTTAATGAAAATTCCAGAGGAAATAATGTAGTAAAAGAGGAGGATAGTGAAAACATACACTATCAGAAAATAAAGAACTGACTAAGAAAATAACTAGGCAAATTATGACAATGATCCATACCTATGGATCACTATAGGAACCAAATGACTGTGTGTTAATAGCAGCGGAAGCCAGGAATTTCCGCAAAAAGCAGTGTTGCCAGAACGGCACCCATAGGGCAACGAATAGCCAAGGCAGAAATAGCAACTCAGGACAGAAGCCCACCTAAAGCGACCTGAACACCTGTAGAGCACTTCCACTCAGAGCCCTACTCCACATCTTATAAACAAGACGAAGTGTGCGGTCTTGGGTAACTTTCTGGATGACTGCAAAATCCAATTGTACCGCCGCCACCATTATTACCCAGATAGAGGACTATCAGTTCATCCCTTGTCAACCAGTAGACGCATGCCACCAGATCACCTATTCCAGATGATAAAGATTTCAGAAAACATTTACATGAAAACCGAGAATGGACTTTGAAAATGATACAAATAGTTTTGGAAGTGATCAATATTCATTGTTCACTTCATGATGTCAGTGAACATTTGTTAAATGCAGCAAAGGAATCTGTCCAATCCTCTTTTGAAGGCATCCAGGCCAGATGCCATCACCACATCCTGTGGCAGGGAGTTCCATAGGCTTACAACGCGCTGGGTGTAAAAATATTTTTCTTTTGTCAGTTCTTACTCTCCCAGCCCTCTATTTGAGTGTATGTCCCCTAGTTCTGGTATTTTGGGAGAGAGAGGAGCTTCCATCTCTCCATTTTTCTCATACCCTGCGTTATTTTGCATGTCTCCGTCATATCTTAAATGCTATCCAGAGGCAACATGAATCCAGGCACTTTTTGTCAGGCCCACAGACAACATTCACTTATAGATCCAGTGGACTCTGCAGTCAAGGCCACTCTGATTGCCGAGTGGTGGCGTTGACTGCACTATTGTAAAAGGCAGACAAATTTACATTTGTCTCAAGCAGCAATGATGAAAATGCCAAACGTGTGACAAACCAAATCCCCAGTGGCAGAGTTGGTTTGTAAATGGAAGCAGTCTTAAAATTGCCTTTGTATCTTACGTCACCCCAGACATAAGAAGGATTATTCAAAATCCAGAAAAGTACATAGGACAAGACCACCTTAATAACAGAAAGGAAACTCAGGTTTCCTGAACGACAAGCCCCAGCCAAAGAAACTCATGGCCCTTCAGCACCTTCTAATGCCCCAAAGACAGTTCATCCAACAGGTGGACAGGAATACTTGTAAATATTGCACAGACTTTTCTAGATTCCTATAAGCCCAATGTCAGGACAATAGGGTACTTTCCAGCCCTGAAACTTCCAGGGCCTATGTCAACAATTCAATAATAACCCCTTTCGTGGGTCAGTCCAGATGACCTCAGGTACTCCCCAGCAAGCACGAAAATCCCAGATGTCCAAGAATGCACAGTTTCTACAGCAGCAAAGTGGATGGGATCCTCCCTTCCAAAATGTAATGGCATTAACAGGAGAACACAAGCCTGCCTATCTTAGTTTCCTAAAACTCCTTCTAACCCATGACCACTCTTCAAAAAAGGACAACATGCTTTAAATTTATGCATTCCGTCTTCTCAAAATTTATGAAGCTCCTAGAAAAATCTACTTCAGTCAACGTGTTAGGAACAACAGTAATTTGCATGTTGGGGAGACAAATTATCCAACACAAGTTCCTGTATATGCCAAAAGGCCCAGATTCTACTCCTAGGCAGAGACTTACTATTTAAAATGGGGCTTGTTCACTCTTCAGATGGGACAATATGCACTCAATTTCTTAGGGAACACTGAATAAGCCTTTCAGAATGTACTGGCTTTAGCAGAAAAAGAACAGTTTGATTATCTTAGTTTCCATAAATGATTTCTAACCCATGATCCCCTTCAAACAAGACAACATACATTTAATTTCCTAGGAGCCTGAAAAGCCCACGGAGGACACATTGTTCAGCACAAGTTTCCTTACAGGCCAGACTGCTTTGTTTAAAAGGTGAGCCCAAAATCACCTTTACCCCCAAAGCAGTAAGTAGGTAAATAAGTAGTTCAAGTTCAAGTTCAAGTTCAAGTTTATTGCGGCCGTATGACCCGTATAAGCAAATATACAGTGAATCATAAAAACAGTGAAAAAGAGTAAAACTGCGAATGGGTAAAAACATCAGGAAGATGGATGGATGGTCGAGGTAATCTCTGCTCTCTTGCGTATAGTGGCCATAAAAAACTTTGCTACCTGGGCTGTAACATAAGAGTTCTTGTCTATTAAACAGTATTGGACTAACCATCTAGAAGGGTGGCCTTGGAACTTCTTCAGCAATGGGGCAATTAAGTTGTTTCTAATATGAACATAAAAAGGGCAAAATAAAAGCACGTGTTGGATAAATTCTGGGGACTGGTTTCCACATGGGCAAAATCTTTCTTGGCGCGGAATCCCCGTAAACCTACCCTGAAGGAGTGCTGATGGCAATACATTCATCCTGGCCAACATGAAAGCTCTACAAGCCTGTGGTGAACTAAGTGAGGTTAAATATCCTGCGGGGGTCTTATACGTTGGAAACACACCTTGTGACAAAGGGGAGCAGGTTCTATGTGCCAGGGAGAAAAGTTACTGCCTCTCTATGTCATTTAGCCTCTGAGTAAGAATTCTTAGAGCCTGTTTCTGCCCTAACGTCAAGATATGGTCAAGCGGGATACCTACAGACCTAATTTTTTGATTAATGAAGGATTGCCACTGGCTTTGGTAAGAATCAGACAGCATGTTAGACATGTACCCCAGTTGGTCTGCACAAAAAAGGATTCTAAGCCAGTACTTTAGCGTCTGGGTCCAGGCGTTAATTTCCAATCTACCCACTCCTGCCTCGAGGCACAACACTGAATAGGGTACACAGTTTGGGACCCCCAGAATCTGACGCAAAAAAGCAGATTTAATTTTTTCAACCTCAGAGTTGAATGCTTTGATCCACACTGGGATGCCGTATAATAATTGAGCCCTTGTTTTTACTTGAAAAACTTGAATGGCTGATGGGACATGGCGACCTCCGCTTCTGTAGAAAAACCGAGCCACTGCTTGTGAACTACATTTAGCAAGATTAAGGGCGTGGCTTCGATGAGTTGCCCAGCTCATGTTGTATCTAAAAGTAATCCCAAGATATTTATATTCCTTAACCTGCTCTAGAGTGTCGTTGTGTAGAGACCAACGCAGTCTTTTCCATCTCTTTGAAAAAACTAAAATCTTTGATTTCTGGGTGTTGATGGACAGGCTGTTACTATCGCAATAAGTTGCAAAAGCTGTTATGAGCCTCTTAAGACCCAGCTGGGTTTGGGATAGAACTGCTGCATCATCTGCATAAAGGAGTAGTGAAATTTGCTGGGAACCTAACTTGGGGGGATGGCCCTGAACTTGTTTCAAGGAATCGCTCAAGTCATTGATAAAAAGGTTAAATAAATAGGGTGCCAGAGTGCAACCCTGTTTAACCCCCTTGTTATTTGGGATCCCCTCCGACAGTTCCCCAGCAGGGCCATAGCGCACCTGGCAGCTCGTACTGAGATATAGCTTTTGAATGAGAAACAGCAGTCTCCTATCGATTGAGGATTTTTCCAGTTTGGCCCACAGTAGGGTCCTTGAGATTGAATCGAAAGCCCCATTTAGGTCGAAAAAAGCTACAAACAGTCTCCTCCCACCCATGACATTGTTCTTCTCTGCAAGATGGGCCAATACTGAACAGTGGTCTAGTGTATGTCTACTTTTACAAAAGCCAATTTGTTCCGCGCCCAAAATCCTATGGTTGTCCATCCAGGTTGTCAGTTTTTTCACTAGGTGGAGAGCATAAAGTTTCCCTATAATGGACAGCAAGCTGACTGGGTGGTAGTTTCCTGGGTCTAGGTGGTCTCCTTTTTTAAAAATAGGTACTATAATGGCTTTAGTCCATGCTGCAGGTACCCTTCTGGACTGGTCAATTAATGTAAAAAGGGTGGCCAAAGGAGTGGCCCACCACTCCAAGTGCTTTTTTAGGAGTTCAGGAGGAATCCCATCTGGACCAGCCGCTTTTCGCAGTTTTAAATTAGAGATCAAATTTTTGATCTCTAAAGTATTTACTGGGTCCCATTTAGGTAAGTTGGGAGGTGCTGGATGAGGGGAATCTAGGTCCGGGGATTGAGGATCATAAAAAATGTTGGTAAAGTGATCCTTCCATATGTGCACAGGAATCTGGGCGTCCAAGGAACTTGACCTGCTTTTTAAGGCACCCCTAACCAACGTCCAAAACTGTTTACTATTGTTGGAACGAACATAATGAATCATTAAGTTCCATCTTTCCTTGATGAAAGTTTGCTTCTTCTGAGCTATTACAAACTTATAATTTTTTTAATTTAATATATTCGCTTGGGGGAGAAGGATCTGACTGGATTAATCGATAAGAGTGGTACAGGCAACGTAACTGATTTTTCAAAAGAAGACAGTCTCTATCAAACCAGGAATTTGGACTAAGTCTTGCATTTTTATAGGATCTCTGGCAAGTTTGTTGACTTAAAATACTATTGATTTCAGCCGTCAGGTTTTCATAATGGAAGATGGCCTCTGACGGGTCTAATGTCTCAGACAAGTTCTGTTTCAAGTTTATAAAATGGTTGGAGTTTAATGCTAAATTTATCTTATCCTCTATTTTGAGGGACCATTTCTTTCTCATGCAATAAGGTGCCTTACTATGTTTATTATTATTATGATAGGATATGCTAGATGTGGGTTGGTTACATTTTATTTTAGTGATTAGGGGAAAATGGTCGCTGTCGATTTGCGATCCAACCTGGAAATCGACTACCTTGTCGCTCAAGTTGGGAGAAACAATTACATAGTCGATGACACTGCTTCCCCTGTGGGAGCAGAAAGTAAATTCTCCAGGGTGGTCCAATACAGATGAACCATTTAAGATAATCTTTCCGGTCCCCATAGCGAGTCTGGCCAGATGGTGCCCCGCAGGATTAATCTGGAAATCTTTGGAACACCTTGGAAGCTTAAGCTGCTCCGGAAAATGGTCCTCCAGGCTGTTGCCCATTGAGTCCAATAGAGCAGGGTTGTCATTTCCAATCCTAGCATTAACGTCTCCGGCAATGAAAACTTCAGCCGAAGGGTGTTCTGTCTCTAAAGAAAATAAATAACTGTTCAAGGTCTCCCATTGTGCCTGCAATTTTTCTTTGTTAGTTTGTGGGGGTAGATAAACATTAATTAACATAAGAGAGGGCTTCAGGTTTTGGATTAAAAAGGCCATAGCTAATGGGGGACAGCTGTCTAGGTGCTCTATCTTGATCTGATAGCGGTTAGTGATCAAACAACACAGACCGGCGCTGCTCCGGACTCTGTGTGATGGGGCAATAGCTGGCATTACAATTGAGGTATATCCAGGCATTGTAACATCCCCTTCATGCCAGGTTTCTTGAAGAAGGGCAATGTCAAAACCCTGGAGGAAATGTAGAATTCTGGATCGTTTGATTTCCCTTTCCAGCCAGCAATATTCCAGGACAAGATCTTCAGCGAGAAACTCCTATCGGTGGGTATTAGTCAGTCTGGTTGAACTAAATCCGTAGGGAGACCATTTCAGTTTGAGCAGTCTTTTGTAAAGTCGAACAAAAGTGGGGGAACTGATTGTTCTGAAGCATCAATCAGAGTAAAGGAGCCTCCCGAAGTTTTCTTAATTATAGAGCACTGAGGTGAGAGGACTATTTTAGGATTTCCCTTAAACAAAGGAGAGTTGCTTTCTTTGGCCACACTGTAATCACCGGAGTCTGCTGCGTTGTGGTTTGAATTCTCAGGGCTGTGTACTGTCTCACATGAAGGTCCGAGGAGCGAAGATTCGATATCCAAACAGGAAGGCTGTGTTATAGATATAAAGATTGGTGAAGCACCTAAGCCTTTCAAAATCCCCCCAGACTCACCACCTGGTATAGGTTCTTTTGGGAGGGCTGAAGGTTTACAAACGCCCCCCCATTGGGTGAGTTATTGTTCACAGAAATCCCCTGAAGGGGTTCTGCATCTGGGGCCAACGTAGCCCCAGCACATCCTCTCCAATACCTTTGGGTGTCGAGGGGGCGAAGCATACTCTAGAACTTTCAAAGACTTGAGCTGCCTTGTTGTGTTGGATGGCCATGTTTTCTTGCTCGCAGAAAGCTCTCGGTGTGTTGGTCTGGTCCTGTAAGTGACAAGTTGGCCTTGTTTCTTCTACACAATTTTTATTGTTTTGGTTTGTGGGAATAGTGATGCTTCTATCTGATTATGGGAGTCGCTTACGTGTAAGATGGAACTCTGCAGCCATTTTCCCCCTGCTGTCCAGTCTCTGTTTTGGGGTTGTCCTTTCAACTGGAGGCTTGACTTGATTTGAAATAGTGCTTTGAGTTTGGGGTTGATGGACTGAGTAGTTGTCTTTTAAAGAAGGTCTTCCTTGGTTTTCCTGTAATAGTGGTACTATTGATGAATTTGCAAAAATTCTATAGGGTATTATCTGATACCTCCCCAAGAAAGGCTTCATCTTCAGAAGCATAAGAGGAATAACAGTTTGGTCGAAGGACAGCTGGATTCTCTTATGGCCTCTGAGTGAGTGAAGCCAAGTTATTGACCTTAGGTCAACTTTGTAAGGGTGTATATTCAATAGTTGACCTATTGAAGATTGAATTTCCTTTTTCGAGTCCCATCGCTTCCTGTTGATAGGGACTGGGGCAATTTGGAGCAGGACCTGGGTCGGCTGGAAAGTCCTTGTTGTTTTGCCAGTACCCTCTCTGCTGGGTTGATCTAACTGGAGTTGTGGACTTGTGCTTTGATTTGCAGAGTTAGGCTCTTGGAACCTTGCACCATGGTCTCTGGGAGGAGAGAAATTTGTGGCTCTGTTTGTGGGTTTAGTCAACTCCCCCAGTGCATGCTCTACGACAAGCATTTGATCATAAACCTTCTGCAGTCTTTGAAAAATTGCAGTCACTGTTTTTGCAATGAGCTTGCACTGCTCCATCAATTGAGTTGAAAAGTTCTCTATTGACTCCTCCGCATTACCCACGGGGTCAGAAAGCCGCTCCTCACAGTCATCCTGGGCTATGTTCATTAACGTAGAAAAGCGATTATTTAAAGTTAAAGGGGTCAGGGTAGATTGTTCTCCCATCTGTTTGTTAGTTGTAAAAAGACTGTCAATCTTCATTTGCTTCACCGCTTTTGTGTGAAGGAGCCCTGAATACCCCAAGTTGGATCTGTGCCGCTTGTTTCCCATTTTCTTTCAACCCAGCATTTGGGAGGAGGTGGGGGAGGTAACTGGAGGTACCTTCAGATGTTCAAGGGACAAAATACCAGAAGCTAAACTTGCGGCTACCAGACTCTCCCTTTACTAATCCCTTTGCTACTTCACAAAACAGTCCTTACTTCACCTTCACCAAACGCAGTGAGTCCTCCTCCTCCTCCTCCTCTTTCTCCTTCACTTCTTCCGAGCATGGAGCATGGATCAGAAGTAGTCAAAGCAGCAGCAGCAACAGCAGCAGCAGCAGTTGTTTTCAAGCTCGTGTTCTAAAAAGACTCTGAAAAGACTCTCCAAAGGACTCCAAAATGGTTTAAAATACTTTAGAAATGGGTATCTTGGTACCATCAAGAGCCTACTCAGACTATATAAAAGAGTAAAAGGGTCGGTAAATAAGTATAAAATAGGCTAGAATAGAGCAGAATAAGATACGATATGTGTATATACATATATGTACAGTGGACCCTTGTATAACAGACAGCTTGTATAACATAACATTTGTACAACATAAAAATTCCGGAGATAGGGGCAATTTGCTTAACATAATCGCCTATGGGCAGAATCCATACAACATAAAAATGGGACTCCGTTTCACTGCATTCCTATGGGAATTTGTATAAAGGAAAATTTGCTTAACATAATTTCATTTGGAGCGAATTCATTCCTTTGTACAAGGTACCACTATACATATACACACACATATATGTATAAATACATTAGGGCACCATTACAGTGATTCATGTATAAAACGAATTTTATTTTTAAAAGCCATTAAGACCGCAGGTGTGACAATAGCTTGAATGTTAAAATTCAAGCTACCTATTGCTGTAGCATGCCGCCCAGAATTTTGCCACCAGTTCAGTAGTCACCCATTATATCCCAGCAGCCCTAGAACTCTTTCAGGCAAAGGTGGTCAGCCAGATGCTCTATAGGCCTGCATTTTGTAGTTTTGACCCTATAGAGCGGTTCCAATCTACATTCTTTAGCACAATTCTTGAAGTCTCAAGATGTGTTACACACACATGCACTTGTTTAGAGACAGGTCTGCTATCAATGTTAGCTAAAGTCACCTTAACTTCTCTACCGTATTGGCTTAAGATAAACTTCCAACCACAGGGATTGCCCCATTTACTCTTAGTGGATCACTTCCAATCTCAGTGGTTAAAATCAGTCCTAAATAAATTGCAAAATATGGGTCTTTCTTCCCAAGCAATCTTGAGCATGAAATGGGATAAAGAAAAATCAGGCCATGCTCTCTGAATCTGTCACAGCTAGAGGTGTACAAGTTTAGGCAAACCTTTACTCTGGCCAGGTATGAAGTTTTCCCTTCCACAGTTGCCCTTTTGGTTCATATGAGATAATCAATTGCTAATTGATCCTGGTGCTTTCTTGTCTCCCATCATCAGCAGAGACCCTACAGAAGAAATATGCCTTGAATGCCCACTCAGTGAAATGGTGTTTTTTAATGATACTCCAATAATGTAAGGCCAAGTCAGCTTTTCCCTACCTTCCTGATAAATTTTGGGCAGAACATGGCAAATATCTTCCAGGGCACAGCAGCTAGGGATAGCAGCTGGGAGAACACAGAGAGCCCCCTCCTCCTTCTTTCCCCCTTCAAGCAGCTTCCCTGCAAGAAAAAAAAAACTGAGCATAGCACCAGGCTGTGTGAAGGAACGCCACATCCCCCTCGCCGATAAGGAATTTGCCTTCACTTCACAACTTCAGCAGAGAACAATAGGCTACTTTCAATGTTTCCCCACTACCTCCCCTGCAGATATGAATGCAATGTGGTTGCTAAGCAACTTCTCTTCTATCTTGCTCTCCAACATAGCTCCTTCTCACAAACGGGAAAGCAAGGGAAAAGTCTTTTAAGAACAGGAATATGTGGACCTTTTTAACAGAAAAACATGCTGTAGAGGAAAGTGACCAAAACTCTCAACTTGCAGCCTGTCTGCATTCCAAGCATTCTTGTTAGCAAGCAGCTCTAGTAAAGTATTTTGCAAAGGATGTAAGCCCCTAAAAGGCTACACTTAAATATCTTTTGGATTGCCCATGTCTCTGTGTCATTGAAAGAGAAGATAGTTTTAGGGAAGTCTCTAAACACCTATACAGTTAATGTTAAAGTGAATTTCATACCAAAAGGACACCATATGTCAACTTGTGGAGGTGGGAGTCCTTTATTGTCCTGTTAAGAGCCTTGTAGCAGAGTGGTTAAATGGCTGTACTACAGCTATAACTGTGTTCACAACCTGGGGTTCATTCCCAGGTAGCTGTATCAAGGTTCACTGGCCTTCCATCCTTGCTGACAGTGGGGCACAATGTGTAACCTGCATGATTACTTGTAAACTTCCTAGAGAGTGCTTGAAGTGCTATGGAGTGGTATACAAGCAGCATATTTTTGCTTTTTGCTTTGATCTCCTTGTGGATCTGAAGTATACTGCCTTCTTTATTCCTGGGAGCTGCCTTCCCATTTAAAATTCTGCTATCAGGATTAGAATGAGGTGGCATTGGTCTGTCTGTCTGCTGTGTGTAAAAACACAACATTTTCACAATGCCTAGATTGCTTTCCACTTGTCCCAGTTACAGTATTTTATAGCAGTTTAATATTATAACATAACATCTTTATAGTGCAAGCAAGAAATTAAAATGTGTGTGTTTTAAGGAAGACTATTTTTGAACTTAACAACAAAAAAAGGATTTATTTCCCTTTTGGGGCAGGGTAGAATTGTGCCAAGGCAGCCGGGAGGGAAGAAACAACTTTAAATTTTGTTCCCAGTGATGCTTGTCTTAAGACATGACCTTTAGATGTCACATTGGAACTTTGCTCTATTGTTATGGAAAATATTTTAATAAAGGAAACTTTGGGAAAGCTAAATTGTGGGAGCTTCTCTTTTCTTCTCCTTCTTGGCACCAAAACAGTTTTCCATCTCTTGTGAAGGTTTGTTTTGCTCAACCTTAGCATCTTGAAATAACTCACACCATATGTGTAAACTAACAATTGCATCAAGTGACTGGGATAACCTACCATGCCTAGTTTTTGTACTCACAACCGCTTGCACAAATTAGGATTCCCAAGTTTATCTGATACACAGATTAAAGGATCCATTTTCCAGTCAACTCATTTTGTGTATGGGAAGACAGAGCCTTGCTAAATGAGACACTGATGCTGTATCTGGAAGCAGTGCACCCCTAACAGGAAAATATGGTTAGTTTTTTTCAACATAGGTTTGTGTAGGCCCTATCGACTATTTGGTGCAGCCTGATAGTTAGGGCTATCCTAGGAATCGGCTGTGATTCGGGATGTGAGTTAGAAAGAATTGGAGAGGCAGCAGCTGTAAGATGATAAGGCCCTTGGTACTACTACTACTAATAATAATAATAATTTATTGTCATTGTGTATATATTGATTTAGTTAACAGAATTTCAATATGTTCCAGCTGGAGTGACATTGGAAGGGTGAATTTTCATGATGGGTTCTGTACATTTTATCTTAGGGGTTTAAAGACTGCATTTGGAGCCAAATCCTTTATGTTGTGGATGCCCAATTTGGTGGTCGATACATACACACGAGTCATTCTCATTTGGCTTTAAAATGACATTTGAATTCTTCTTTATTTCTTCAAGCAACTCCTGCAGATGGAGAGACTTAGGGTGTCCAGATTGTAGCACCCAATTTTGTTATAGTGCTATTGCTGTTCCTTTGTTATATAAACATGTATAATCTTGTTGGTGAAGTTTGTGTTTACATTGCTCATTACACACACACACACACACACACACACACACACACACAGAGAGAGAGAGAGAGAGAGAGAGAGAGAGAGAGAGAGAGAGAGAGAGAGAGAGAGAGAGAGAGAGAGAGAGAGATGAAGAGCATCATCGAACCAAAGAGTGTTACACTTGCCTCAACGAGCATTTGACAAATTAACTTGAGCTCACTTTGGCGGTTACTTCACATACCCCTCGCCTTGCTTCTTTGGCTCCGCTGCGGCTCTGTTCTTCGAAATGGCGCCTCACGTCCCTCCAGAGTCGGTGCGTTGTGGCCCCGACCACGCCCCCTAAAGTGTGCTCTAAGCGGGCTGAGAGATTCCCTTCCTGGTCCTCGGGAATCTGCTCAATCCGCTTCTCGATTCGAATCAATAGTACGTGAGTTTCAGTTTGCTTCGAATCCAAAAGAACATTCTATCATTTTGCCCCCTTTTCCCTTAATTTTCGGGAGATGGAATATCGAAATATCGACGTTTCGATATTTCAATATTTCTGATGTGGTTCCCTGCCGTCCTCGGATGTTTTCCCGTTAGAATGCAATGTTAGTTCAGCAACCCCGATTAACACCTGTTCATGTCCGGCAGATGGCGGTCCACCTGGTATTGAATATTACCTCGATACATGTACTCCATTCGTGCTACCATGTAGTGGCGATGTTTTGTATTTTTTGTTTCTGTTCTTACTAGAGCCACAGTAGCCCTCCCCCTATGACAAATCTTCCTTTTTTGCCCATTCCTATCAGTGCAACATGTTTTCCATGTTGACTCCATGTTTTCAGTACTGCTGTTTTTCCCATATACTGCCGCCGGACCCTTATACTTATTGAAGCGTTGTTCCTGCTGACCCAAGAGTCCAGTGCCACCTGCCGCTCCCTCTGCCCCTGGGTGAGAGACAGGGGACCTTTCTGTGGCTTCTCTGGGGGAGTTTGGCCTCTTGGACTCCTGAGGCAAGTCAGGACTGGGCCCCTTGCTCTGTTGCTCAAGCTGCCTTCCACCTCAACACTCACCACCTGCCCGAGGGAGGGAAGGCTTGAAAAGCGGAGCGGCCTTGGAGCTGCCAGGACCTAGAAGACCACCGTTCCTGCTGACCCAAGAGTCCAGTGCCATCTGCCGCTCCCTCCGCCCCTGGCTGAGAGACAGGGGACCTTTCTGTGGCTTCTCTGGGGGAGTTTGGCCTCTTGGACTCCTAAGGAAAGTCAGGACTGGGCCCCTTGCTCTGTTGCTCAAGCTGCCTTCCACCTCAACACTCACCACCTGCCCGAGGGAGGGAAGGCTTGAAAAGCGGAGCAGCCTTGGAGCTGCCTGGGACCTAGAAGACCACCGTTCCTGCTGACCCAAGAGTCCAGTGCCACCTGCCGCTCCCTCCGCCCCTGGCTGAGAGACAGGGGACCTTTCTGTGGCTTCTCTGGGGGAGTTTGGCCTCTTGGACTCCTGAGGCAAGTCAGGACTGGGCCCCTTGCTCTGTTGCTCAAGCTGCCTTCCACCTCAACACTCACCACCTGCCCGAGGGAGGGAAGGCTTGAAAAGCGGAGCTGGCCTTGGAGCTGCCTGGGACCTAGAAGACCACCGTTCCTGCTGACCCAAGAGTCCAGTGCCATCTGCCGCTCCCTCCGCCCCTGGGTGAGAGACAGGGGACCTTTCTGTGGCTTCTCTGGGGGAGTTTGGCCTCTTGGACTCCTGGGGCAAGTCAGGACTGGGCCCCTTGCCCTGTTGCTCAAGCTGCCTTCCACCTCAACACTCACCACCTGCCCGAGGGAGGGAAGGCTTGAAAAGCGGAGCGGCCTTGGAGCTGCCTGGGACCTAGAAGACCACCGTTCCTGCTGACCCAAGAGTCCAGTGCCACCTGCCGCTCCCTCCGCCCCTGGGTGAGAGACAGGGGACCTTTCTGTGACTTCTCTGGGGGAGTTTGGCCTCTTGGACTCCTGAGGCAAGTCAGGACTGGGCCCCTTGCCCTGTTGCTCAAGCTGCCTTCCACCTCAACACTCACCACCTGCCCGAGGGAGGGAAGGCTTGAAAAGCGGAGCTGCCTGGGAGCTGCCTGGGACCTAGAAGACCACCGTTCCTGCTGACCCAAGAGTCCAGTGCCATCTGCTGCTCCCTCTGCCCCTGGGTGAGAGACAGGGGACCTTTCTGTGGCTTCTCTGGGGGAGTTTGGCCTCTTGGACTCCTGAGGCAAGTCAGGACTGGAGGAAGAGGTGGGCTGATGAGGTTGAATTGTTAGGTGCATCTGTTTTTGTATTTGTTTGTTATTGTTTGCTTTCTGTTTGTTGCCATTAGGTGTAGGTGGCAGGAACTGAAGAGAACAGGAAGGGGGGAGGGCAATGGAGGGGGCAGCTATTGAAATTGTGCTGGGTAGGGGAAGGTATGGTGGTAGGAGTGGAACATTCCTGCGTGGGAGAAGAGGGGTTAGATATCTTACATCTATCCCCCCTTCTGGTCCCACTTCTAGCCAGAAGGAATCAGGTGACCATGTCAGCAAGCCCACGAGCCACACGGTGCTGTTGTTAAATGCCAGGTCAATACAAAATAAGACTGCCCTCATCCACGATGTTATTTTGGATGAGGGTGCTGACCTGGCATGTATTACTGAGACCTGGGTGGGAGAGGAGGGTGGAGTCCCCCTTTCCCAGTTATGCCCACCTGGGTACTCAGTCCAGCACCAGTGTCGCCTGGTGGGCCGGGGAGGTGGAGTTGCTATAGTCTACAGGAATTCTATCTCCTTGGCCATGCTTCCTATCTCCTTGGGGAAAGGTCTGGAGGGCCTGTATTGTGTGCTGGGCTCACGAGACAGACTAGGGATTCTGTTGGTGTACCGCCCACCCTGCTGCGTACCAACAGTCTCCCTGCCTGAGCTGACAGAGGTGGTCTCGGACCTGGTGTAGAGGACCCCCAGACTATTGGTACTGGGGGACCTCAACATCCATGCCGAGGCTACCTTAACTGGAGCAGCTCAGGACTTCATGGCCACCATGACAACCATGGGGCTGTCTCAACATGTCATCGGCCCAACACATGAGAAGGGTCATACCCTGGACCTAGTATTCTCAACGGGACTGGGGGATGGTGGTTTGGATGTGGAGGGGTTGGCTTTGACTCCATTGTCATGGTCAGACCACTTCCTGGTCAAGTTTAGGCTATTAGCTACTCCAACCCTCTGCAAGGGTGGGGGATCCATTAAGTTGATCCGCCCTCAGAGACTAATGGATCCGGATGGTTTCCTGAAAGCTCTGGGGGACTATCCAGCTGACATGATCAGCGCTCCTGTCGAAGCTCAGGTCGCCTTATGGAATGAGGAGATGACCCGGGCAGTTGACATGATCGCGCCTAAGCGCCCTCTCCCCCTACGCAGAGCCCGGACAGCTCCTTGGTATACATCTGAGTTGCGGGCAATGAAGCGGGAGGGGAGACGGCTGGAGCGCAAGTGGAGAAAATATTGCAGTGAATCTGATCAAACACGACTTAGAGCCCACTATCGAGCCTATTCAGTGGCTATACGGTTGGCAAAAAAGCAGTATTTCGCCAACTGTATCGCTTCCTCAGAGTGCCGTCCAGCGGAGCTGTTTTGGGTGGTCTGGGAACTTCTTCAGCCAGGACATAGGGTGGAGGCCCAGGACCATTTGGTGGCACGCTGTGAGGAGTTTGCTGTTCACTTTGAGGGAAAAATTGCTCAGATTCGCAGTGAACTGGACTCCACTATTGATACAGTATCAAGGGATGTGTCCAGTGCACCGTGCTTAGGTCCAGTGTTATTGGATGAGTTTCAATTGTTGAGACCCGAGGATGTGGACAGGGTGCTTGGATCTGTCCGTTCCACCACCACATTGCTCGACCCTTGCCCTTCTTGGCTAATTGAAAGATCTGCCAAGGGGGTTCGCACCTGGGTCCAGGAAGTTGTAAATGCCTCTTTAAGAGAGGGAGTGGTCCCTGCTGCCTTGAAAGAGGCAGTAATTAGACCACTCCTAAAAAAACCTAACCTGGACCCAGGACTGGTGGTCAACTACCGGCCAGTAGCGAACCTCCCTTATTTGGGCAAGGTGTTGGAGCGGGTGGTGGCCGGACAGCTCCAGGCACTGCTGGATGAAATGGATTTTCTGGATCCATTTCAATCTGGTTTCAGGCCGGGTTTCGGAACAGAGACTGCCTTGGTCGCCCTGTACGATGACCTTTGCCGGGAGAGAGACAGGGGGAGTGCAACCCTGTTGTTACTCCTGGACCTCTCGGCGGCTTTTGACACCATCGACCATGGTGTCCTTCTGGATAGGCTGGCCGGGTTGGGAATTGGAGGCACTGTTTTGCGGTGGTTCCAATCCTTCCTGGCTGACCGTGTCCAGAAGGTGGTGCTGGGGGATAGTAGCTCTGCTCCATGGCGTTTACATCATGGGGTTCCACAGGGCTCAATACTATCCCCCATGCTGTTTAACATCTACATGAAACCGCTGGGAGAGGTCATCAGGAGGTTTGGGCTGAGGAGTCAGCAATATGCTGATGATACTCAGCTCTACCTCTCGTTCTCCACCAATCCAGGTGAGGCGGTTTCTGTTCTGAACTTGTGTCTGGACCAGATAATGGACTGGATGAGGGTTAATAAATTGAAACTCAATCCAGACAAGACGGAAGTGCTGTTAGTGGGTGCTACGTCTGACAGGCTAGAGGGCCATTTCCCTGACCTGGATGGGGTTGCACTCCCCCTAAGGGACAGGGTCCGTAGCTTGGGGGTGCTCCTGGATCCCGGTCTAACTCTGGAAGCCCAGGTGGACTCGGTGGCCAGGGGTGCCTTTCTCCAGCTGCAGAATATATACCAGCTGCGCCCCTACCTAGATGAACGGAGCCTTATGACAGTTATGCATGCACTCGTAACATCCCGTATTGATTACTGTAATGCACTTTACGTGGGGCTGCCTTTGAAGACGGTTCGGCGATTGCAGCTGGTTCAGAATCGTGCTGCACGGCTGGTGAGTGGTAGGGCCACCAAGGGACACATCACGCCGATTCTGTATAACCTTCACTGGTTACCAGTTGCTGCCCGAGCCCAATTCAAAGTGCTTGTTTTGACATATAAAGCCCTAAACGGCTTAGGACCTAGATACCTGAAGGACCGCCTCCTTCCATATGAACCTACCCGGCAACTAAGATCTAGTCAGAGAGCCCTCCTGAAAGAGCCATCCCTTAAGGAGGCGAAGGGGATGGCTTGCAGGAATAGGGCTTTTTCAGCAACTGCCCCCAGACTTTGGAATGCTCTCCCAAATGAGACTCGCCTGGCACCGACGTTGATATCATTTCGGTGCCAGGTAAAAACCTTCCTATTCCAAAAGTTTTTTAACTAATGATTGTGGGACCTGATGGCAATTTTTAGTGGTGTGCTTTTAATATACTGTATTTATTGTATTTACTGGTTTTTATTGTTCTAATTTTATTGTATTTTGATGTTTTAATTGTTTTGATTGTGAGCCGCCCGGAGACCTTTGGGTAGTGGGCGGCATACAAGCTATATAAATAAATAAATAAATAAATAAATAAATAAATAAATAAATATTTGTCAAGCCAATGTAGCCATGGATTATGAAGATGCCACCTCGGGAGCCCGTACACTATCAACCCAGACACAAACACCAGTGCACCACAACCAAATCTGATTCACATTTAAACTAAGTCCATTGCACTGAGTTTGCCTTTCCACTCATCTGTGGAAGTCCTCTGAGCGCGTTCAGCGTTCCGCGGCATGCCGAGGGTTCAACGCTGCCTTCCTTTTCTGCATCATGCACCAGGGCAATAAAACCTTATTTCCTTCTGTTCATATTGTTCCAGTGGATTGTGACCTCTTTTTTGGACACTGAGCGACACAACAAGGAGGGTGTTTCATACCCTGTGATTATGCCATTCATACTCCTCTAATTCCCCCCCCCACTCCTTTTTTTCCTTCCACAAAGTATGGTTAAATTTTGATGTTTGTTATAAGCAACACCACCATTTACAAGATGATCAGTAGTGTTCCTGATACCGGACGAAATAGGTGTGCTGAATAAAGTAGTATTTTGAAATCATACCAAGGAGTCCTCAGGGCATGTGCAGAGTGCATAATCTGAATGCTTACATGTAACTGCGCTCATCCGGTATTGGCTTCATGGGCACTGCTCAGGGTGTTTTTGCAACTTGTTCATCACCTACCTTACTACTTATGTGTGGTTCTACCCTCCAAGGCAACCTATAATGATTCTGAGAATTTATTTTCTTTGGGGATCAATGATACCTAATTTGGGAATAAGGGCAGTTAAAATGGTACAACTCTTGTTTTGAAATTTGAGAACAAATTTACTTCAGCCCCCCCCCCCCTTGGCCTCAATGTGCAATCCTTATCTCACACTGCAAGCAGTGTATCTGTCAGCAAGGAATGCAGACCTCGACGCGTGTGAGGCTGCTGACATTTATCTTCCGATAATTCGAATTATTTCAACTGATTATCAATAGACTTTACACTGCCTACATTTATGCACACTTCTTGTGGGTGAAATTAGAACTGCATTTCTTATTTGACATAGTGTTCCGCTTCTTTAAAAATAACTCCTGGTGTTACTGCAAATGAACTTTTGACCTCTGATACCTACAGAGAAAACAAACATCCTGCATTCAGGAGTTATCTGATCCTCCCCCTCAATGGAGGCATAGGGTAAAGCAATTCACACCTTCCAGCAAGGATCTCCTTCACCGGGTTTACTGAATGTTCGCTGGTGATCTTGACGACTGAAAGAACCCTGGTTTTGTTTCCCTGGATAATGGGAAAAGTACATGCATGTTCCTAAATTTTAGTGGTTCTTGTGCAGCCTCTTATCTTCCAGCTAGAGCTACGTGCCTCCCCACTCCTTGCTGCTCAATGGGTCTTTGTATACCAGAAGACCTTCGCATACTTTTGTGAGCTTCTGAGTTGTTACATTTACATACAGATCTAGGGAGTTGCAGCTAAAGTGTTCCTTGCAGAAGACAACTATAGCCATCTTGTCTCCACACCACCTAGGTCATTAATTGGCTCCTGCCTGTGATTGGACAGCCAATTGACCTTTTATTCCTGGGGATCTCAGCAGAAAAAATTGTTCAGTCTGTAGCTGTTTGGGCACAGGACCACCTCTGGTTCTCATTTTAACCCCCCCCCCCAAATCCAGAAAAATCAGATTAAGGTGGATCAATGGCGCAGCAACAGGGTAGATTTTGGTCTGCGCATGAACTGGTCTCTTTTTTGGACTCTCTTGCGGACCACCAGTTCGGCCCTGTTTTATTTGTAGCTGGTGCTCGTCGGAACGAGCATGCGTTTGCCCAAGCGTCCGAGGATCTCCGCCTACTTGGTTATTTTCGATCTACAAGACAATGTCAATCGAAATTTAAAATTCTTAGGCAGCAGTTCAATTTAGCTATCCTGAACTTCGGGAAAAATCCTCCTTTGGAGCACCAAAGCCCCTACTGGTGCCAAATGAAGAGGTTATGGCGTCAAGCGGATCGGCCCAATCCAGTCAACGCATTTCCGCCAGGTACCGCCTTGTTTACAAAATACGTCACTGTTTTCTTAGTAACCATAGTAACTTATACACACCCTGCCTCCTGGCAAACCCTTACCTGGATTGCCTTTGAAATTGATAAGAAACCAGTATGCTTCTTGCTTTAGGAAAGGTGCTTCCTATTAATATGAACTGAGGCAGTCGTATCTGTTCATGTTTATTTGTTAAGGCTAACCACCAGGAAGGGAATATAATTCTAAAACTGTACTGCTGATGCCTCAACTACAAAAAATGTGCTAAAAGAGGCACACATCTTTCCCAAA
Source organism: Phrynocephalus forsythii (assembly GCA_029282475.1). Classification (NCBI taxonomy): domain Eukaryota; kingdom Metazoa; phylum Chordata; class Lepidosauria; order Squamata; family Agamidae; genus Phrynocephalus; species Phrynocephalus forsythii. Next base: position 24,327,396 of record JAPFRF010000014.1, read on the forward strand.
TGTTTATTGTACTTAACAACGGGAAAGCATGGATTATCTTTTGATACACGATCAGAGAATAAAATTTCCTTTTAACGAAATAATTCAAATAACATTAGCCATGCAAATTCGTTTGCAACAACATTATATGGTCATCCCCGTTTCCGGAGCAGACATCTGTTATGTGTTACTGAGGAGGGGACTGTTAGACATTAATGAGTTTCAGAAAGATTATTCTGCATATGTGGCCCCATGTATAGCCACACCTTACCATAGTTCTCCCTTTAGACTCCATTAACAGTTGCGGGCGGGATTTCTAATACAGGTAAATATTCAACCACTGAACTTCTGCAAAGCATTTGTATTTACAATGTTAGTATTACCTTGCTGTACATTTGAATTTAGTATCAATTTTTAGAGTGTTTGCAATGGTAAACAGGCTTCCTTTGCCGGTACTGTGGTATCATTGGCAAACCGTAAACAAACAATTTTATGAGGGCTGTGTCTTATGCTCATCAGCACCAGGGCGTTGTTTTTCCAAGATTAATCCAAGATACTATTTCCTGCAGATTAACTAATGATATTACCATCTCAAGATATTTTAAGTCATAAATGGGAAGGGCTTGGTTAAGTCATCTGCAAAAAAGTAACTATTGAACTTTTGCCAAGGATCACTGGAACCTGTCCCCCCCCCATACTGCAGGGCTGCCGCCTTTCACATGCAAATGATCCTAGCCTGCCCACATTACTGTGTAAACGAATTAACACGGAAGGAGAAACCACTCCCTTCATCATTACTACTCTGATTCCGTCAGGGAAGCATTCCTGAACTGTATTTTCATGACCATCAAGTTCTGTTCCTCCTGTTGGATTCCTCTCACCGTCTACATTGTCCCGAAAAATAAAATTTAACAGGTAGAACTGTAAAATGACTACACCCTCGGACTTCCACCCCCTCGGACTTCAATCGAAAATACGTTTCACAAGCATATTTTCCCTGCGGGTCTGCAGTAACTATTTAATGCCTGCTGGCAGAACACCCCTCCTTCACAAATACTGAGTCTTTTCGAAGCTGATTTGCCTCCATTAGACAGAAAAAAAGAAACAAAAATACATGTTGCTTCCTTGGCCGGAACAGCAGGAGCAGAACTCCCTAAAATTTCTTTTACCACTGAGAAATCTTTGTGTCCTGCTTCAAGTTTTACTTTCTCCAACATGTAACCTTCATTACCTATATAAATCCTGGTAACCCATCTCCAGAATATATACATGTACTGTTTCAAAGTGCTGTACTGATTCAAGGACTTATTCATAAAATATGGAGACTTTGATTTTTTTTCAAAAAGACTTTCAGTACACTGCTGAAGTAAGTGACATTCAGAATTGAGCATACCTAGCAAGTATTACTGTCTGAGCAGTAAATTAGAGGAAAATTATCATTCAACGTCTAATTCTTAATATTTGCAAAATTTCAGAATGGCACTTACTCCATCCCATGCAAAGGTGCTTGGAAGATACAAACAACTTGTACTTTAAACACCAGGCTTTGCTGAATAAAAACACCTCACTTCAGTATTCAAAGTCTGATGTATCACACCTTGTTGTGATACTCCAATTGTTCAGTCATAGGGGAAAAGACAGGCTCCTATTATTTAATTTTTCACAATGTAATTCAGCTAGGGGAAAGATCTTTTTTAAAAACCTTAAATAAAAACAAAGGCTGGTCTTAAATTTTGCTCTCAAAAAATTAGGTGCTTCTTCACGCTGCACCTTTAATTGGATTTCTACTAGTATCTTTGCAATACAAACTACATAATTGTATAAAGATCTACTATTATTTTAATGTGCCTGGAGCCACAGGGACCTTATTAGTAGTTTAGTTTACAAATACACGTAAATTTAATTCATTCTAAAAACTCAAGATTGAACAAGTCTCTAACAGAAAAGGACATACTGTAAAGCTTCCTTGGTTGGGCGAAATAACATTCTACAGCAGCACAACCAAAGGTATAAAAAAATCAAGGTAGGTACACGTAATTCTGACATTTATATCAAAGTTTGTGATGTATAACACCTCATGTAAACTGTTAGAGGGATACATGTCCCAGGTCGTTTTCTTTTGCCCCTTAAAATCATTGACTATGAACAATGTGTTTGGTTGGATTCCTACCCTCCCGTAATAGTGCCCCCTCCTTCGCAAATAAACCCATCTACTGTGAAGTCACGGTGAAAGATAAAATTTCAGAACCTTTGGATCGGTTCCGCGAACCAACAGGCACCGCCCAATTGAAGCTCAGTCACAAGCATGCCGGTTTTTACCCCGTTCAAAAATACCCAGCCGTCCCCGAGTTATCGGGCAAAAAGCAGTCTACCCCCTTACGCGGCCAGAAAAAGCCTCGGGAAGCGCTGCAGGCTGAGAAAATTGGCTCGCGGAGGCTTCAAATTCACACCCTCTCCAAATGTAACCATTTCAAGTACCTCTGTGGCAAGATAATTGCTGCTGAGGGCCGGTAACACAGCAGGGAGGCGAGATAAGCCTAACTGCGCGCCTCAACCAATCAGCGCCCCAGCGCCCCGGCCTCATCCATCAATGCCAAATTAATTCTCGGCCATATGGGGGCGCTGCGGGAGACCTTTAAACCACTAAACTAGCAGACAGCCGCTCCTCCGCCAATCCCCCCTCCTTTTCTGATTTCAATACCCTTCAAAGGAAGCTGGCTCGCTCCTTGACTCCCCCCCCCCCATCCAGTCCCAATGTAATCCTATGGAGCTTTCAACTCCATGCTTCTCTATGGAAGGCAGGCGATCCTTCGAAACATCGATAGACTGATGGCTTATGGTGGAGGTTTTTGAGCCTATCTTCCAGCATCCTTTAACCCTTTCTTGCCCTTCACTATCCAGCTGTCCTTACCTCTCTGTTAACTCCTTCCTGACCATTTTCTCCTGGACTTTCCAAGATATTTTAACCCTTTTCCTTTTCCCCCTTCCTGTCCATTACCTCCTGGATTTTCTATAACACCGTTACCCTTTTCCCTTCCTGCCCATTCACTCCGGGAGTTTTCACAATATATTAACCCTCACCTGTCCAGTCTCTCCCTGTCTGCCTGTTCCAGACCCTGAGCCTTCTCCCTGCTCCTGCTGTCTTCCTTGTCACTCAAAACTCTGCCAAAGACCCAGCCAGGGCAAAGTAAGTCCTGGAATGATTTATATAAGTCCTAGAATAGTTCATATCCCCTTCATTCAGACTGAAAGAGGGGGAGACCACCAATCACACTGGTCTCCTTGCCAAACATTGGTTTCTTTACCCACCTCCCTTTACCCACCCTTAGTTCTAGCCAAAGGCACAAAGAGCCTTTTCCTCTTTCCCTCTCCCTGCTCTCTTCTTCTGACCTTCCCTCATTCCATGGCCCTGAGCGCGATTCATTCCCCTTTCCTAACCCCAAATCCTGTCAACTGGGGCTAAGAAGAAGCAGAGCACAGACAACTCGAAGATGGTGGGTCCTGCATGGCTGGAAAAGGTGGTTGAAGCCTCCATCATCGCCTGGATTTCTGTCACGTATCCCCAACAGCTGCCCTCCAGGGATCAACGCCTCGGATTGCATGCCATCAGATTGTCATCAATGCCCAGGGACATTTTCATTGTTTCATTTACACCTGGAGAGAACTCGTATTCTCATATCTGCACTCCCTGCAACCATAAGACCACTCCTATGTAATCCTATAAGAGTTTACATCCTTGTGCTTTTACGCCTTTGTATCTTTCCAGCATGCCTGAATATAATCCTATTATGACTTGTATCCCCATGTATCCAAACCATTGTGTCTCCCAAATGCTTGTGTGTGGACCCATCGACCCTTCCTGCCCCCCCACTGGTGTTGATAATTGCTTTCTGCCACCTCCTATTGACTCACTGATATTTTCAGTTTGCCAACACCCAAGAACAATGCCACACTTCCCTGTCCCCATTGTGACATTCTGTCTAACATTTGCATAAGCCCTGGCGGCTGCCAGGGACCAACCAGGACTGCCCCCAACCAACTCCTCGCCCCTCTTGATTGGACCATTTGAACTTCCCTCGACCAATCCCTCGTTTTGGCGCCACTTGGGAAAGGCGGGGAAGGACAGTCAATAAAAGTTGGAACTCTTTGTGTGTTCGGGGTCGAGCATCTTAGCCCAGTTGGAAGGCGGATGTTCACCTGCTGCCTTTATTGATATCAATAAATTCAGTACTCTTCGGATTTCTCGCGTTGGATCTTTATTGGTCTCTTGTGGGATTCAGCGGACTTCAGTGGGGCTAGCCCATCTGAAAATAATTTTTAAAACCCTATTTTGGGACATAACATTTGGCGAGCCAGCCAGGAGAATTGGAAAGGAGTTAAGACTCCCCAAAGCCTCTCCATGGCCACCTCCAAATTCTTGGCCCCGGTTTTGGGAGCTACCTTTCCAAGCGGCTTTAAAGGTAAAACTGGGACTGGTCACTTCCCCTTTTTGGCGCCACCCGGCCATTTGCTGGGAAAAAGGGTGACTGAACTCGCCCAGCAGACCCTTGCAAGCCCCGGACGAAAGGGGAGAAATCCGAGCTAGGGTTCTTTTTCCTTCACAGCTAAGAAGGACGGTGCCAGGAGTCTGAACCAAGGACAGCGCACGGAAGCCTGGTGAGAACTATACTTTGGGAAGTGTGGGACGCCCTGGACTCCTTTAGGTGTGCCCACAAGAGCTGATTGGCCCCTTTCTGGGTGGGGGGAAGAGGTTTTTTTCCTGCGTTCAGGACCATCACACCAACATAAGGCCACCGCTTGTGCCACGAGCATTAAAACTAAGAAATTTAATTGGGCACCCGCTCGGGGAGAAAGAGGTACTGCTAGGCAAACCTTCGCAACCGGCTGGCAGGGCGAGATCGCGAGCGAGACGGAGGTTGACGAACCTCTGACGAAGCGTACTGAATCATTAGGATTCGGACCTCGGCAAGCAACGTCTCCCGGATCTTTGGGGTCAATTGGTCTAGGAACCGAATTGACCCTGGGTATACTGTTTGAATTTCCCATTTGGAAGGACTAGTAAGATGGGAAACGAGCTGTCCGCTACTGGGAGTGCCAAGACTCCGCTTAAAAGTGCCTTGGACCATTTCCCCGCCCTTTTGGATCCGGGGACAAAGTGTAAGAAAGGAAAATTAGTCAAATTATGTAGGGATGTGTGGCCCCTCTATCACCTGGGTCAGGACCTTCCTCGGTGGCCCCGCGAAGGGACCACTGGGGAGACCCTTCAAAGTTTGGAGCGCTATCTGTGGCAAAACCACAGGATAGCAGAGTTGCCATATTTATACATCTTTTACAATCTGGGGGAAGAGACTACCCTGTGCAGGGAAGATGGTCTCGAACCTCAGTTCATAAAGCGGCTGGGGAAGCTCACAGCGTTAGCAGCCCCAGAAGTGAGACCAGCTGCTACAAAAATTCTTTTCGGGGGAGGTCCTCCCCGAACAAAAAATTCCGAAGAGGAAGATTTCCCGCCCCCTTATGTCCCTGCACCCTCTAACCCCCCTTATTCCCATGGGGGAAGTTACAATGGAGGGGGTCCCTCAGCTCCCACTACTTCTCAGCCTTCTCCCGCTGCCTCTTCCTCCCCTCCATCCCTGAGTCTCCCCTCCCCACCTACTGCAGGAGAGGGGTCCTCCCTGCCTCCCCTCTCTCCCGCTCCGTCTCCCGAGACAATCAGGCGCTCAGAGCGTGCTCGGAAGGCACCAGAGAGATTTAACCCCGGAGCCCCTGGAACCTCTACTGAGCCAGTGGGACAGTTTCCCCTCAGACAAGTCCCAGGACCAAGGGGTCTGGTTTTTGTCCATACCCCATTCAATACCTCTGACCTCTACAATTGGAAACAGGGATTGCCTCCCTACCGGGAGAGCCCTCAACAATATGTAGACCTGGTTAACAGGATTATTTCAACCCACCGCCCCGACATTCCTGATCTCTTCTCTCTCCTATCCACCCTTCTAAACGAGGAAGAACGCCGCCAGGTAATGGGAAAAGCCTATGAGGCTTATTCTGAATGGCGGCGAAATTACATCCAGGAACTACCCAGGAGGGATGAGGGAGACAATGGCCCCGACCCCCCACATCCTCCCACTGCAGAGGAGACACTCTGTTTGAACCCCCCTACAGCCGCCAACGACCCCAATACGGAATTTGGCCGGGTTGTGATAGAGGCAGCGCGCCAAGCTGTCCGGGATGGACTTAAGAAGGGAGTCCCTCGGGTGGTAAATTACCAGAGGGTTTACAACACAATCCAAGATCCAAATGAGACCCCGGCAGAGTTTTTAACTCGACTAAAGGATGCCTTCCGTAGGCATACCGATGTAGACCCAGAAGAACCGGGCAATTTGGCAGCAATTCGAACCACCTTCATAGCGCAAGCTGCCCCTGACATCCGGAAAAAGCTGCAAAAACTCCCTGCCCCGGCGACCCAGCCGCTAGAGACTCTAATTCAAACGGCTTTTCAAGCCTACTATCAGCGGCCAGAGGTGGAGGAGGCAAAATCGAACAAAAGATGAGGAAGAAAGCCTCCTTATTAGCTGCAGCAATGCAGCCCTACTGGCAAACGAGTCCCACTCCTGGACCCCCACCAAGGGCCCCCTACAGGGACCGCGGCCATTGCCTGTCCTGTGGGTCCCCAGACCATTGGGTCAAGGACTGCCCTCAAAGGGGGAGCTATCGGAGGGATTTGCGGGTGTACAATTCGCCCCCCGCGTCCCCAAGCTAGGGACTGGCACAACCCCTCTGGAGCACCTGGCCAATATCCAAACCCCTACCCCCATCCTCCCTCCAATCTGGACCCCCAAACCAATTTCAGCCACGCGGCCAAAGCCAGGGTCGTGGCGAGGGAACCATCCCCCATGTACAAGGAGACCGGTATCCCTGTGAGGTGAGGGCAGCTCCCCCTCCCCCGCCCCGAGGACTAATGGCTGCCACGGAAAGGGGACAGGACTGACACCCCTCCAGAGGCGACCCCCTGTTCCGGACCCCCGAGCCTCTGGTGGAGTTGAAAGTAGGGGGTCAAAACAAGCAGTTTCTGGTGGATACAGGGGCCACCTTTTCAGTCCTGAACACTTCGGGGGATTTTCCTCTAATTCAATCCCTCACAACCCCAGTCGTAGGAGTAGGAGGATCAGTAACCCAAGCCCCGGTCACCCAACCCCTCCCTGTCTCCCACACCTCTCATTCCTTCCTTGTCCTCCCCCGGTGTCCATTAAACCTCCTGGGGAGGGATCTTCTTTGTAAACTCCGGGCCACCATCCATTGTGACCCGGAAGGCATCCGTATTACCTTCCCATCCTCCCTGTCCCATTTATGTTATGCCGGCCCCCCTACCCCTCGGGACCCGCCATCTTCGTGGTCCGCGGTGAACCCAGAGGTTTGGTATACCGGAAAGCCTGGGTGTGCCATCTATGCCATCCCCCACCAAGTCCCTTTGAAACCAGATGCCCTCCCCGTTTCCATCAAACAGTACCCAGTGAAGGTCGAAGCTCGATTTGGCCTCTTAGATACAATTAATAACTTCCTCAGCGAAGGACTCCTAGTCCCCATAGATTCCCCATGGTGTACCCCTATTTTCCCAGTCCCCAAAGCGGACCGGACTTGGAGATTTGTTCAGGATCTCAGGGAAGTGAATACCCGGACCCAATTGCTCCATCCGATCGTAGCCAACCCCCATACTCTCCTGACCACCCTCACTCGCTCCCAGGTCTGGTACACGGTGATAGACCTGAAGGATGCGTTTTTCTGCATTCCCCTAGCTCCCGAGTCTCAACCCATTTTTGCCTTTGAATGGGAGGACCCGGTAACCCGGACAAAATCCCAGCTAACCTGGACGAGGCTGGCCCAGGGGTACTGTAATAGTCCCCGGGTGTTCGCCCAAGCCTTGGCCCACGACCTCCGGTCATTCTCAGCTCCCGGGGCCACAGTCCTCCAATATGTTGATGACATCTTGGCCGTCCACTCAGACCGGGACACACTTGAAACTCAATCCGTAGCTCTTCTAAACCACCTAGCTTCCTGTGGGTACAAAGTGTCCCAAAAGAAAATCCAGTGGGTGACACAGGAGGTCACCTATTTGGGATACGTCCTTAAGGAAGGTACCCGTCTCATTCACCCATCTCGAATAAAGGCTCTAAATGACTTGAACCCACCCAAAAATGTAAAGGAGCTTCGGTCCTTTCTGGGTGTCTCTGGATTCGGGAGGCTCTGGGTCCCCAATTTTTCCATCCTGGCAAAACCTCTTTACCAACTCACAGCTCAGGATATGGCTTGGGAATGGACACGGGAACACCAGAATGCTTGGGAAGCCATTCGGAAGGCACTGGCGCAGGCTACTGCCTTAGCGCTGCCGGATCAAACACTTCCGTTTGATCTCTTTGTACACGAGAGAGCATCCATCGCTCTCGGGGTCCTCACGCAACCGGTGGGCCCTGAGCGCCTTCCAGTGGCTTACCTTTCTAAGTCCCTTGAGCCCACCACCTCGGGGTGGCCAGCCTGCCTCCGGGCAGTGGCTGCAACTGCCCTGTTGGTGGCTGAAGCCGCGAAAATCACAGCAGGGGCCCCCGTTCGCGTTCATTCCCCCCATTCCGTTTCCACCCTCCTGGAACAAAAGTTGCCCGCCTGGGCCACCTCTGCTAGACTCGCCCGCTATGTATCTCTCCTCATGGACAATGATTCAATTACCCTCCATAGATCTACCTGCCTCAACCCAGCCACCCTCCTTCCCACTCCCTCTGACCACCCCCAGCATGATTGCTTAGAAACCCTCTCAGTAATAGTAGGAATTCGCCCGGATCTCTCCTCCGTTCCCCTAGACTCTCCCGAGTTGACCCTTTGGACCAACGGATCATCTTTTATTCAGGATGGCGCCCGATATACGGGGTTTGCAGTGGTGGGGGAGGAAGGCCCAGTAATTATGCAATCACTTCCTCCCCAATGCTCAGCCCAGGCGGCGGAACTGGAAGCCCTGATAGCTGCCGCCAAATTGGCCACCGGGCGGCGAGTAAACATATTTACCGATAGCCGGTATTGTTTTCTGGCAGCACACACCCACGCTGCTCTATGGAAAGCCCGTGGGTTCGTGGGGGCAGATGGGAAGCCTCTCAAAATGGCCCCTCTGCTGGACCGACTCATGTCCGCCCTCCTTCTACCCAAGGAGGTGGCTGTGATCCACTGCCCTGGGCACCAAACGGACGAGGGCTTCATTGCAAGGGAAACCGCCTGGCTGATGCATGCGCCAGACAAGCGGCCAAAACCAAGAAGGGGGATTGTTGTTGTGTCTACCCGAATCAGCCCCTCCTCCCATCCTCCCCGAAGGTCCTCCTCCCCTCATCCCCAGCTCCCCCGAATCAGAAACTACCCCACTCTATTCCGCCCAAGACACCCTACGGTCCAGTGGGAAATGGGAGAATGGCTGGTGGGTCGTGGACAGCCTTGTACAAATACCTACAGCAATTCTACCCCATCTAGTTCAGCGGTTTCATAGCAGCTCTCACTCCTCTGGGCGACACCTGTTTCGATGGCTAAAACAGCGCTATTTCCACCCCAATCTCCTGCCTGTTTGTAAAGCAACAGCCTCCTCTTGCCTCATCTGCCTCCGGAACAACCCAAGGGGAACTAAACCCATACCCAAGGGGGTTCTACGGAAGGCCACCTATCCGGGGAAGCGTGGCAGGTAGATTTTACAGAAATGCCCAGAGCGGGGGCCAAACGAAATCTGTTGGTATTCGTAGATCTCTTCAGTGGGTGGCCTGAGGTGATCCCTTGCAGGACCCAGACCGCCAGGGAAGTAGTACAGGCTCTCGTGGAGCATCTGATCCCCACGCATAGCCTACCCCTTGGTCTGGAAAGTGACAACGGGCCACACTTCGTGTCCCAGGTGGTGCAAGGAGTGGCCACCTACCTTCAAATTAACTGGTCCCTCCATTCGGCTTACAGACCCCAAGCCTCCGGAAAAGTTGAGAGGCTAAACCAGACCCTAAAACGGCAATTGGCTAAGATCTGCCAGGAAACGGGACTGAAATGGCCAAAGGCTCTCCCCATTGCTCTCACCCGCATTTGAGCCACCCCCACCTCCCACCTAGGGCTGTCCCCCTTTGAACTCCTCTACGGTCGCCCTTTTGTTGCTTTGCCCCCAAAACCAGGTTCTGAAAATCAAGCCTTGCCTGCCTATTTTAGGGAGTTGGAGGGGGTTTTCTCTTCCCTCTCTAAGCAGGTTGCCGCAGCCATCCCGCCCCGGAGGGATCTCCCAATCGAAGTCCACCCAGGGGACTGGGTCCTGGTCAAGGAACTGCACCCTACCTGCTTAGAGGCAAAGTGGTCACCTCCACGCCAAGTGCTGCTCAGCACGCCCACAGCTGTAAAGGTGGAAGGGATCAAGTCTTGGATCCACCTCTCCCGGACCAAGACCGTTCCCCCACCCGAGGAGGAATGGGCATGTCAACAGCTGGAACCTCTCCGCCTTAAGCTCACCCGGCGGAGAGAGAAGGAGCCCCCCATCTGCCCCTGACCCTGTCGCCTCCCTACATCCTCTGTTGGATGAGGAACTGACCGCTGTCTTCCGTACTTGACAGCGGGAACCAGCCTCACCTCCTGGGACTCTGCTTGGACTTACACCACCTGGATTTATCCTCTTCATTGCTGGGACTCTTTGGACTTGAATACTGGGACACTTGAACTTCCTCTGACATCCCTATTTATCGACTCCACCCGCTGCCAGCCTGCCTAGCCTGCCCTCCTGGAGCCCCAGGACCGGCCCGTGACGCCCACTACACCTTGAGCCCCGTGATAAGTATTGAGCCCTTTCCCACCCTCTCTCTCTCTCCTTTCATCCCTCCACCCTTTTGCTGAACCTACCCTAAGAACTTCCCACCCCATTATGGCCCCCCGTGTGATTCTTATCTTCACTACCTTCTGGGTCTTCTCCCTCCTTCTCACAAAGGCATTGGCAGGGTGGGACAAAAACACGTTCCACATGATGGTACATAACATGACAGAAACTCTGAATGTTACCGATTGTTGGGTGTGCGCTTTTGATTGTTTCAGGCAGGATGGCCTATCATGCCAACTGCCTTTTCCAGGGCCACTTTTATCCACCTCCAGGCAGATCCGCCAGATGATGAGTCCTCCCTGATGACAGTTGTGCAGGCCCTAGTGATATCGAGGATCGACTCAAAGCCCTCCACGGCCTGGGACCAGAGTATCTGGCGGAGTGTATCTCTCAGAGATCAACTGGGGCCAGACCCACGAGATTGGCGCAGGTGCGCTCACTGAGGGTAGCCACACCCAGAGAGGCGCGGAAATCGCGTACACGTGACCGCACCTTCTCTGTGGTGGGCCCCATGCTTTGGAACCATCTCCCCAGTGAGCTGCGCCTAGCAGAGTCCCTGCCCCGCCTTTAAAAAGGCCCTAAAGACCCACCTGTTTAGGGAGGCGACGGCGACCTTTCTTTTTAATTTTTCTTTTCTTTTCCTTTGCCCACTGCCATCTCTGCTTTTTCTACGCCACCTTCTGTGTTTGGCTATTGTTCTGCCTGTTGTATTGTTTTTTTTTTTTTTTTATTGTAAGCCGCCCAGAGTTCCCTCCCGGGAAGATGGGCAGGATATAAGCCCAACAAATAAATAAATTCCTTTCTCGTCTAAGGTGTGGCACAATTTTTGATAAGTCTAGATCTGGTGTAATTCACCCCATCTTTGGAGCAGGATTGGAGATCAGGCATGATTTGGGTCCTAAACCAGTCTACACTAGAGATGGGCATGAACTCCCACTTCAGTGGTTCGTCCCAGTTTGTTTACTGCCCCAACAGTTGTTTTGCAGTTTGGGTGCCCACTCAGAGGCAGTGTCATGGCTTCCCTGCCCCGTCTTCTCCAGACACTGCCTTTTAGTGGGACGCCTGTTTAGGTGATAAATGAACGTGCCCAGTTCAGTGATTCATGCTCACCTCTAGTCAACATACTGCCACAAGTCCATCCATTTTTACTCTTCCTAGTTTCAGAACTCTGATACTAGAGAAAGAAGAGCCAGTGTAGCAGAGGGAAGATCTGAGGTTTGTTCTTCCTCTCAAAGAGAAGACTTTTCTTTCAATCCTCAGAGGAAAACATCCAATCTGTGCTGCAAAGGGCAGAGTAAAGGGGCATCAAAGGTATCTAATCTATCTTTAATGATTTGGGTAAATGCTGTGGGGGGGGGGGAAAGGTGAGCAGGCCACCCAAGAAGGTTTGAAGGCAAGCCAGTCAACATATCTGAAAGCTGGAAAAACTGGGTCGAAAACTCACTTCATCTTATCAGGAATGCAGGCAGGGATTCTAATACCTGGGCTTTTAAACAGACACTCCTAGGAGCTGTAGTTCCATATAGGGAGACAGATTTCTTTAACAGAGTATACTTTTGTGATTCCTCCAGACAAACATGCCCACGATTCTTTAGGGCAGAGTTGTTCTTCAACGTTGCAACACCTGGAGGATGACAGGTCCAACATCCTTGCTCTTAAAACAGGGGTGGGCCAGGAGCGGCCCAGTTGCCACATGTCAACCTCAAATGGCTCCGTTGCACCCACAGCCATTTCAAATGCAAACTACTTCTGTCTGTTACATAAGAACACAAGAAGAGCCATGCTGGATCAGGCCAACGGCCCATCTAGTCCAGCTTCCTGTATCTCACAGTGGCCCCACCAGATGTGTCTGGGAGCGCACGAGACTAGATATCTGTCTCCTGATACCACTCCCCTGCATCTGGCCCTTGAAGTACCCCAGTTTTAAGCCTGGAGAGTACACATCTCCATCATGGTTTGTAACCTGTCATGGACTTTCCCTCCAGGAATCTGTCCAATCCCCTTTTGAAGGCATCCAGGCCAGATGCCATCACCACATCCTGTGGCAGGGAGTTCCACAGACTAACAACGCGCTGGGTGAAAAAATATTTTCTTTTGTCTGTTCTTACTCTCCCAGCCCTCAATTTGAGTGGCTATCCCCTAGTTCTGGTATTTTGTGAGAGGGAGAAGAGCTTCCCTCTATCCACTTTACTTATGTCCTGCATAATTTTGTACGTCTCAATCATATCCCCCCTCAGGCGCCTTTTTTCAGACTAAAGAGGCCCAAATGTTTTAGCCTTTCCTCATAAGGGAGGTGCTCCAGCCCAGTAATCATTTTAGTCGCTCTCTTCTGCACCTTTTCCAGTTCCACTATGTCTTTCTCGAGATGCGGTGACCAGAATTGTACACAATATTCCTGGTGGGGCCTTACTATTGTTTTGTATAATGGTATGGCATTATAATGTTGGCTGTTTAATTTTCAGTCCCCTTTTTGATAATCCCTAGCATGGAATTGGCCTTCTTCACCGCTGCAATACATTGGGTAGACACCTTCATGGAGCTGTCCACCAACACACCAAGATCTCTTTCCTGATCCGTCACGGATAACTCAGAGCCCATGAGTTGATAGATAAAGTTTTGATTTTTTGCCCCAATATGCATTACTTTACATTTGGCTACATTAAATCGCATTTGCCAGTTGCTCAGCCCATTCCCGCAGTTTGGAGAGATCCTTCTGGAGTTCTTCACAATCTTCTCTGGTTTTTACCACATGGAAAAGTTTCGTGTCATCTGCAAACTTCGCCACCTCACTGTTGATCCCTGTCTCCAGGTCATTTATGAACAGATTGAAAAGCACCGATCCCAGGACAGATCTCTGGGGCACACCGCTTTTCACTTCTCTCCATTGTGAAAATTACCCATTGACACCTACTCTTTGTTTCCTGGGTCTCAACCAGTTCTCAATCCATAAGAGGACCTGCCCTCTTATCCCCTGACTGTGCAATTTTGTCAGCAGCCTTTGGTGAGGGTCTGTGTCAAAAGCCTTTTGTAAGGCCGCTGGCGGGGGTCATCAGGAGATTTGGGCTGCGTTGTCATCAGTACGCTGATGACACGCAGCTCTATCTCTGTTTTTCCACCTCTGCAGTGGAAGCTGTCCGGTCCCTCGACCAGTGTCTGGAGGCGGTCATGGCTTGGACCAGGGCCAACAGGCTCAAACTCAACCCTGGGAAGACCGAGGTGATGTTCTTCGGGAGCTCCCCGTCTGGGTATGAGGGCCCCCTCCCCAGCTTGGAGGGAGTTTCCCTTCAGCTGGCGGAGAGGGTCCGGAATCTGGGCGTGATCCTGGATCCTGCCTTGTCCCTGGATGCCCAGGTGGCGGCTGTGACCAGGTCCGCATTCTATCATCTTCGTCAGATCGCCCAGATTCGCCCCTACCTAGACGGGGACTCCCTGAGGACAGTGGTCCAGGCGCTGGTGATCTCGAGGCTGGACTACTGTAATGTCCTCTACATGGGGTTGCCCTTGACTCTCCTCCGGCGATTGCAGCGGGTGCAAAATGCAGCAGCCAGACTGGTGGCGGGTGCGTGTCGTTACGACCGCATCACCCCGGTTCTGGCCCGACTGCATTGGCTACCCGTTGCCTCCCGGATCAGATTCAAGGTCCTGGTTTTAGTTTATAAAACCCTCCATGGCCTGGGCCCGGATTACCTGGCGGAGCGGATCGCCCAGCGGTCAACATCGGCCCGACCGGTTCGGCAGTCGCGGGCGCACTCGCTTCAGGTTCCATCTATCCGAGAGGCCAGGCGGTCCCGTACCCGGAACCGGGCTTTCTCGGTGGCTGCTCCAGTTTTATGGAACAGCCTACCTAGCGAAGTGCGCACTGCAGAGTCCCTGCTGGCCTTCCGTAAAGCGGTGAAAACCATCCTATTCCACGAGGCCTTTGGTGACCTAGCTTAACCTAGCTTAACCTAACTTTTTTTTTTTTTACCGCCATCGATACTCAGGACTTTCTGCAATTGCAGCGGTGAGGCTAGATTTAAAGGGTGCGCCCCTGCTGCGGTTTTTCTATTGCTTTTATTGTTTCATGTTTGTCTGTTGACTATGCCTTTGTATTGTTGTATTAACTATGTTGTATTAACTATGTGTATTATGACTTGCCTCTAGTGTTCGCCGCCCAGAGTTCCCGCTGGGAAGATGGGCGGGATATAAATTCAATAATAAATAAATAAATAAATATTTTGAAAATCCAGATAGACTATATCCACTGGTTCACCCAAATCCACATGCCTGTTGACCTTTTCAAAAAATTCTAAAAGATTTGTCAGACAAGACTTACCCTTACAAAAGCCATGCTGATTTTCTCTCAGCAAGGTTTGTTCTTCTATGTGTTTTAAGATTTTCTCTTGGATGAGGCTTTCCACCATCTTCCCTGGGACAGATGTAAGGCTAACTGGCCTGTAGTTTCCCGGGTCCCCCCTCCTTCCTTTTTTAAAAATTGGTGTGACATCTACTATCCTCCAGTCCTCCGGCACTGTGGCTGTTTTAAGAGACAAGTTGCATATTACCATTAAGAGATCTGCAATTTCATTTCTCAGTTCCCTAATAACCCTTGGGTGGATGCCATCTGGGCCCGGTGACTTGTTAATCTTCAATTTATCAATTAGTCCTAAAACATCCTCCTTTTTAACCTGTATTTGATTTAATTCTTTAGTCAAGAGGGGCCGTTCAGGCAGCGGAATCTGCTCACAGTCCTCCGTCGTGAAGACAGATGCAAAGAACTCATTTAATTTCTCTGCAATTTCCAAGTCCTCCTTAACCTCCCCTTTTCTTCCCTCACCATCCAGAGGGCCAACTGGTTCTCTGGCAGGTTTTCTACTTCTAACATATTTAAAGAAGCTTTTATTATTTCCTTTTATATTGCTAGCCATGCGTTCCTCAAAATCTTTCTTTGCCTCTCTTATCAACTTCTTACATTTCTTTTGCCAGAGTTTGTGTTCCTTTTTATTTTCCTCATTTGGGGAGGATTTCCATTTATAGAAGGACCTCTCCTTGCGCTTTAGAGCCTCTCCAACTCCACTCGTTAACCATGCTGGCGCCCTCTTGGACATAGAGGAGCTCTTCTTTCTTTGTGGTATGCACTTGTGCTGGGCCTCTATTATTGTTGTTTTAAACAGGCTCCATGCACTCTGAAGAGATTGGATTCTTCTAACCTTCCCCTTCTTTCTTTCTAACTAATTTCCCCATCTGAGGAAAGTTTGCCCTTCGGAAATCAAGGGTTTTTATGTCTGATTTGCTTGATACTCTTCCTCCAACATGCATGGCAAAGGAGATTTCCCCAGAGGCTCAGTGACATTCACATCCCTGACCAGGTCCTGAGTATCACACAGAATTAGATCCAGAGTTGCCTGTTCTTGGGTGGGCTCCATGACAAGTTGCTCTGAAGGGACTCCCTCCCGGGGTTATCATTGCCGCTGTTATTTGAGCCGAGAGATGAAAAGAATCATGCCAGAGTTCAAGTAATGGAGAAATGCTTTACTTCTTTGCAAAGAGGCTCTCAGCCGAATTTTTTCGGAAAGCTGAGGGCCCCGAACAAAAAAACTTTTACAGTCTTTATAGCATTCATTCGCCAACACCCCTTCTTATCAGCACAAAAACAAGGATACATCTGGACCAAGAAAACAGATCAAAGGAATACATTGTTAGGACATCGTTTACAAATCATCCTGACAGTTCATTGACAAGGGAAGGCATCAATCTTACACAACAGCACCATCCAGCCTTATAATTCCTGGAAGCCCTCTTGCTGCGCTGTCAGATAAGTGTGACAGTTGGTAATTTTGTGACTTGGCAAAACAGGATGCAGGTTCAGGGAGATATGTCATGCTTTGAGCCACAATTTGATGTAGGAAGAAGAGGTGAATTAAAGCGGTGTTCCCCAACCCCCGGGCCGCGGACCGGTGCCGGTCCGTGGATGAATCAGTGCCGGGCCGCCGGGCCTCCGCCGCGCCCCCCCTAATCACCCCCGCCGCTGTCGCGACCCCCCGCTGCCGCCGCCGCCGCAATCCCCCCCAATTGCCCCCGTCCCGGGAGCTGCCGCCGCCGCCGCCTTGCTTCCCCGCCCCGCCTCGGCCCCGTCCACCCCTTTGCGGGGCCGTCCAGGGAGCCGCCGCCGCCGCCGCCTTGCTTCCCCGCCGGCCTCGGGCCCCGTCCACCGGCCTTGCGGGGCCGTCCAGGAGCCGCCGCCGCCGCCGCCTTGCTTCCCCCCCCGGCCTCGGCCCCGTCCATTGCGGGGCCGTCCAGGGAGCGCCGCGCCCGCCGCCTTGCTTCCCCGCCCGGCCTCGGCCCCGTCACACCCGGCCTTGCGGGGCCGTCCAGGAGCCGCCGCCCGCCGCCGCCTTGCTTCCCCGCCCGGCCTCGGGCCCCGTCACCCGGCCTTGCGGGGGGCCGTCCAGGGAGCCGCCGCCGCCGCCGCCGCCTTGCTTCCCCGCCCGGCCTCGGGCCCCGTCCACCGGCCTTGCGGGGCCGTCCAGGAGCCGCCGCCGCCGCCGCCTTGCTTCCCCGCCCGGCCTCGGCCCCGTCCACCGGCCTTGCGGGGCCGTCCAGGGAGCCGCCGCCGCCGCGCCTTGCTTCCCCCCGGCCTCGGGCCCCGTCCACCCGGCCTTGCGGGGCCGTCCAGGGAGCCGCCGCCGCCGCCGCCTTGCTTCCCCGCCCGGCCTCGGCCCCGTCCACCGGCCTTGCGGGGCCGTCCAGGAGCCGCCGCCGCCGCCGCCTTGCTTCCCCGCCCGGCCTCGGGCCCCGTCCACCCGGCCTTGCGGGGCCGTCCAGGAGCCGCCGCCGCCGCCGCCTTGCTTCCCCGCCCGGCCTCGGGCCCCGTCACCCGGCCTTGCGGGGCCGTCCAGGGAGCCGCCGCCGCCGCCTTGCTTCCCCGCCCGGCCTCGGCCCCGTCCACCGGCCTTGCGGGGCCGTCCAGGGAGCCGCCGCCGCCGCCGCCGCCTTGCTTCCCCGCCCGGCCTCGGGCCCCGTCACCCGGCCTTGCGGGGCCGTCCAGGGAGCCGCCGCCGCCGCCGCCTTGCTTCCCCGCCCGGCCTCGGCCCCGTCCACCGGCCTTGCGGGGCCGTCCAGGGAGCCGCCGCCGCCGCCGCCTTGCTTCCCCGCCCGGCCTCGGGCCCCGTCACCCGGCCTTGCGGGGCCGTCCCAGGGAGCCGCCGCCGCCGCCGCCTTGCTTCCCCGCCGGCCTCGGGCCCCGTCCACCCGGCCTTGCGGGGCCGTCCAGGAGCCGCGCCGCCGCCGCCTTGCTTCCCCGCCCGGCCTCGGCCCCGTCCACCCGCCTTGCGGGGCCGTCCAGGGAGCCGCCGCCGCCGCCGCCTTGCTTCCCCCGCCCGGCCTCGGGCCCCGTCCACCGGCCTTGCGGGGCCGTCCAGGGAGCCGCCGCCGCCGCCGCCGCCTTGCTTCCCCGCCCGGCCTCGGCCCCGTCCACCCGGCCTTGCGGGGCCGTCCAGGAGCCGCCGCCGCCGCCGCCTTGCTTCCCCGCCCGGCCTCGGGCCCCGTCCACCCGGCCTTGCGGGGCCGTCCAGGGAGCCGCCGCCGCCGCCGCCTTGCTTCCCCGCCGGCCTCGGGCCCCGTCACCCGGCCTTGCGGGGCCGTCCAGGGCCGCCGCCGCCGCCGCCTTGCTTCCCCGCCCGGCCTCGGCCCCGTCCACCCGGCCTTGCGGGGGCCGTCAGGGAGCTTGCTTCCCCGCCGGCCTCGGGCCCCGTCCACCGGCCTTGCGGGGCCGTCCAGGAGCCGCCGCCGCCGCCGCCTTGCTTCCCCGCCGGCCTCGGCCCCGTCCACCCGGCCTTGCGGGGCCGTCAGGGAGCCGCCGCCGCCGCCGCCTTGCTTCCCCCGCCGGCCTCGGGCCCCGTCACCGGCCTTGCGGGGCCGTCCAGGGAGCCGCCGCCGCCGCCGCCTTGCTTCCCCCGCCGGCCTCGGCCCCGTCACCGGCCTTGCGGGGCCGTCCAGGGAGCCGCCGCCGCCGCCGCCTTGCTTCCCCCCCCCGGCCTCGGGCCCCGTCCACCGGCCTTGCGGGGCTGTCCAGGGAGCCCCGCCGCCGCCGCCTTGCTTCCCCCGCCCCGGCCTCGGGCCCCCGTCCACCGGCCTTGCGGGGCCGTCCAGGGAGCCGCCGCCGCCGCCGCCTTGCTTCCCCCGCCGGCCTCGGCCCCCGTCACCGGCCTTGCGGGGCCGTCCAGGGAGCCGCCGCCGCCGCCGCCTTGCTTCCCCCGCCGGCCTCGGGGGCCCCGTCACCGAAGGGAGGGAGGGAGGGAGGAGAAAGAAAGAAAGAAAGAAAGAAAGAAAGAAAGAAGGGAGAGGGGAAGAAAAGGGAAAGAAAGTAAGAAGGGAGGGAGGGAGGGAGAAAGAAAGAAAGAAAGAAAGAAAGAAAGAAAGAAAGAAAGAAAGAAAGAAAGAAAGAAAGAAAGAAAGAAAGAAAGGGGAAGGAGGAAGGGTGGAAGAAAGAAAGAAAGGGGGAGAAGGAGGAAGGGAGAGAGAGAGAGAAAAAGAAAAGAAAGGAAGGAAGGAAGGAAGGAAGAAAGGAGGGAGGGAGGGAGGGATTAAGAAAGAAAGAAAGAAAGAAAGAAAGAAAGAAAGAAAGAAAGAAAGAAAGAAAGGGGAAGGAGGAAGGGTGGAAGAAAGAAAGAAAGGGGGAGAAGGAGGAAGGGAGAGAGAGAGAGAAAGAAAAGAAAGAAAGGAAGGAAGGAAGGAAGGAAGAAAGGAGGGAGGGAGGGAGGGATTAAGAAAGAAAGAAAGAAAGAAAGAAAGAAAGAAAGAAAGAAAGAAAGAAAGGGGAAGGAGGAAGGGTGGAAGAAAGAAAGAAAGGGGGAGAAGGAGGAAGGGAGAGAGAGAGAGAAAGAAAAAGAAAGGAAGGAAGGAAGGAAGGAAGAAAGGAGGGAGGGAGGGAGGGATTAAGAAAGAAAGAAAGAAAGAAAGAAAGAAAGAAAGAAAGAAAGGGGAAGGAGGAAGGGAGGAAGAAAGAAAGGGGGAGAAGGAGGAAGGGAGAGAGAGAGAGAAAGAAAAAGAAAGGAAGGAAGGAAGGAAGGAAGGAGGGAGCGAGGGAGAAAGAAAGAAAGAAAGAAAGAAAGAAAGGGGGAAGGAGGAAGGGAGGAAGAAAGAAAGGGGGAGAAGGAGGAAGGGAGAGAGAGAGAGAAAGAAAAAGAAAGGAAGGAAGGAAGGAAGGAAGGAAGGAGGGAGCGAGGGAGAAAGAAAGAAAGAAAGAAAGAAAGAGGGGAAGGAGGAAGGGAGGAAGAAAGAAAGGGGGAGAAGGAGGAAGGGAGAGAGAGAGAGAAAGAAAAAGAAAGGAAGGAAGGAAGGAAGGAAGGAAGGAGGGAGCGAGGGAGAAAGAAAGAAAGAAAGAAAGAAAGAAAGAAAGAAAGAAAGAAAGAAAGAAAGCCGCCCACCAGGGGCACGGGGCAGCCCCACACGAGGAGGAGGAGGGGGAAAGGCGCGCGGCAGCCCCCCTCGGCCCCCCACCTGCCGCCTCCCCCGGGCTCTTCGCCTCCGCCGCCGCCGCCGCCGCTGCCCCGCCTTCCCCGGTGTCTCCGCCGGCGCCCGAAGGCAGCGCCTGCTCCTCCTCCTCCTCCTCGGGAAGGATCCGGCCCCATCAGCGGCGGCGGTCCCCCGAGCAAAGCCGGGCCTCCCCGGAAAGGAAGAGCCCCAACTCGCCCGTTTGCAAAGGTGAGAGGGAGGGGGTGGGGTGGTGCGGTCGCGGTGCGTCTCTCTCTCTCTCTCTGTGTGTGTGTGTGTGTGTGTGTGTGTGTGTGTGTGTGTGTGTGTGTGTGTGTGTGTGTGTGTGCAGCTGCTGACAGGAGGAGGAGGCGGGGGCCCGCCTTCCCAGGAGCCCCGGGTTCCCCCCCACCCCGCCCGTGTGTGGGGGGGGGAGTGGCTTCCTTCACAAGGCACACGCGCCAAGCCTTCGTCCTTGCACCCTTGCCTCCCCCTCCTCCTTCCCTCCCATCCTTTGCTTTCACCCCCCCTCTTTTGCCTCCCCGCCCGACCCCCCTTTCGCATTCCTTTATCTCCCCCCCTTCCCCACCCCCACCCCCGGGCCACGGAAAAATTATCAAAAATTTACTGGTCCGCGGGGATAAAAAGGTTGGGGAGCACTGAATTAAAGGACATGGCTCGGATCGGAAGATTGACCCAGAGCACAGCCATTTTGCCTACCATGGTTGTGTATATGTGCTTATGCCAGATATTGAAATATCCCTATCATATTCCCACCTCTTCAAATTAGACAATTAATTTGTATGCAAATTAATTCGTCTATAGACAATATACTTCTTAATATTCAACATACAATAAACTTAAGGTCAGTGACTAACAAAGAATAGTAGCAGAATATACAGAATTACATAAACATAAACATAAAAAGCAAGGTAACACATCTTTTGTGAAAAGTGTGTGGATCCCACTTTAAGCAGATGAGTCCAGTATGTTTACATTAATATATAGGAGTGTAAGTGAAACACCATTTTCCCAGGTTTACATTTCGAATCAAATACCTATAAGGATAAATGCCATTCATGGCCAACTAATTCATATGTGTTTGTCCAAGTAAAAATGTGGGAGAGACTGCCTTTTTGCCATTTTTACGTTCTGCCATGTACCCTTTTGGCCATGTACATTTCAGACTGACAAAATAGCTGTCCTCCCCCTTATTTTGTGAGACACTTCAAAGAGGGGGTATGTGTGTGAAATATGCTAGTGTCTTATGCTGACATAAGTGTTTGCAACCATTATAAAACCATAAATGTGATTCTAGTTCACATACCCTTTTGGCGCATATGTACAAACACATCTCCATCCTTTGCACAACTTGTTTAAACCACAGGGGTCCCAAACTTCTGGATTGCCTGTTCAGGCCCTTTTCATGTGGGTAGCACAAATACTTGTCATTTAACTTGTATGCATTCACTCATGTAGCTAATCCACAGCGAATTCCTAGGCCTTTTCCAAGTGCATCATAAGCGTCAAACCAAATTACTGCCCGCCTGCCACTGTTCTTTAGGACAGTAGTGGAGGTTATATAGTAAAGAGACCCTCCACCTTCTGGATTGTCCCTTCTAGGTACTTTAGTCCTAGGCATTCCAGCCCAAATCATGTACCTAAATCTGTGTGGGACCTCAGGTCAGGCTTATAATATAGAGACACATTGTACCCTCTTGTGGACATTCTATTGGGCACTGGATGAAATAACCCAAAGTGTTTACCACTTTGTCTCCCTGAGTAGCTGCATCAACACAAAGCTTACATTCTTCTATGCCTTCAGGTTCAGCAGCTCCTCGCTGTAAAACCCCCTCCCTCCTCTTCTTGTGGGGGATGGGTTTAAAAGGCAGGAAGTATAAAAGCTGAAAGGAAAAAGTCAAATCCTCTGGAAAGAACTTCTTGACAAGCACACACAGAGGAAGGACCAATATTTTACTTTGGCCTCCCAATGTCTGAAGTAGCTTTCTTGGAAATCAGTTTCAAGCTGTCATCTGGGCTTAGATGCAAAGTCCACAAGTCCAGTTCGCGCTGGTTCCCTCTGGTCTGGTCTGGTCATCTTTGGTCCTCTGCCTCTGGCGCGCATTAGGATCTGCCAATGGCTTACTAGATTTAAAAACAGCCTGTCTCTGTTCTGGCGAAGAGGGTGTCAGAAGTTGCAAGTCTGCTGGCCGCATTTCAAAATAAAAGTCAGTGGCTGTTTTAAACCCACTCTCTCCCCCATAAAGAAACACTCACACAAAAAGGAAAAGGAGGCAGGAAGACAGGACTTCAATCTGTCAACCTGAGGTGCAGAGTGAATCATCAGGCTGCTTGGGGACCGTCGGTATTGCCAAACGCAGCCGTCAGCTGGGCAAGAGTGCGATGATCACAGACCTGATTCGCATGGATTCCCTCAGTTCCGGTTGATGCTGGCTTAAGTCGTCTGCTGCCGATGGGACATCACGGGTCTGGTCTCTCTCTGCCACAGGGTCGCCTCTGGGGTGGACCTCCTCGTCTGCTGGTTCTGATGCCTCCAACTTGAGACACATGTGGTAAATTCAGGGGGAGAAGTCATCATGATGATGTTGGTTGGGCGCAGGACGGTAGAGCCTCATCCCATGCTGGCTTTAACTTCCTCGTCCGGTGGTACTCAATGCTGCATGGTGATAGGGGCGATGGTGACGAATGGCCTTACAGAGGGGTCCTCAGTTTGGCATCCACGAACAGCGCTGTCAGCCTTCCAACCCAAATCGACTCAGGACGGAAAATGTCTCCTCCAGGGTTTATCTGTGTAAAAAGAGACAGACAGACAGACACACACACACACACATACAAACGGCCAAGCAATCTGCAGCTTACACTGTGGCACAGGGTAGCGCAGTCCATCTGAGAGTCTCAGAAGAAAAGGAAAAAATGTCCTGAAAGGTAAATGTCCTGCAGAATGTGGCATTCCACTTCGTGAAACAAACATATGAACTTTTCTTAAAAAAGGGAATCTTGCCCTTTGCATGGAGTTTCGTGTGCACAAAGAGAAGAAATTTAAAGGCCATTTTAAAAGGCTTCATTTTCCTTCAGATGAGCTTTAAGACCAGGTGTGGGTTAAAGCTGCTGGCTGGGCAAATTTGCATTTTAATGGTTTCAATGGCTGGGCGCCTAGGGCAAAATAGTCCTTATATTCTCCTGTGGTGAATTAGTTGTAAAGAGTCATTAAAATAACAAGTCAATTCATTATCCCTATATCTTTTGAACTTCCAAAGGCCTATAAAGAAAAATGTAGATTGTGCTAAATGAGCAAGGCCCCTCTCTCCTTTTAAGGGGGCACGGAAAATTGTGTTAGTCCTTTTAGCTGGAAATGGAGAAAAACCTTCTTCTGGGTCTCCGATTATTTAGCAAGTATACAAATAGTCTCTAATTTTGTTGTCCTTAAATTTCTTCAATGTTTGCTTGGGAAAAATTCTTATGGCACATATGGTTATCACAGGTCAAAGTCATAGAATGGCTTCCTGGCTGTCTTTAGATCATTTTATTCCTATATTTTGCACTCATTCCCCTGACTGGTGTGTTCAAAATATAAGCTTTACCTCCAAGCTTTGTCTAACAGCCTGGGAAATCGTTCTAAAAAATTAACACATTGCTTTTTCATCCCGAAACGGGAGGCTGGATACGCTGATTTTGGTGGGTAAAATCCCACTCTCTGTTCCCCTGTCCTTAAAACAACAGCTTGGCACTTTTTCTTTCCTTCATGCTTTAAATTAAATTACCTTGTTCTTCCTCAAAGGTTCTCAGCTGCTTTTGAAAAGGAAAAGGGCATTCCTTCAACTCTCCGTATGATATCTCATGGATATTGCCAGCCGCCAGAGTTGGCGTGGTTTCTGATTCAAATTCTCTGCTCTTGATTGTGAATAATTTAAAAATAATATTTGTGCCAATCCGTCCGTGCTATATACAATAAACAGTGGCTCCCCTTTAGCACTGCCTGGCTTTAAAAAGGAGTGTTTCTTGGGTGTTTTTTTTTTTTCACCTCTTAAGTTCTATTACGGGACTTGATCTTTTAAGAAATGTTATTCTCAAATACCTTATGATATTTTTATTTTAAAATGTCCCTTCGGCTGGTAAATTTTGTTGTGTAACAAGCCAGCCTAATTTACACAAAACATATAGGATGTTGCTTTCTTCTAAGTACCTAAAAATATTCTTCCTAATGTTAATACTTCCCCTGGCCTTTTAAAATAGCTGGCGGGGTCTTCGATTTGGTGGAATTTTTTTTCTCTATATTAATTAACTAATCGTATTCTTGCAACTTCATACACCTCTTGCTGGCAGGTCAAAATTGTTTTGTCCTTCTTGAGGGCTGGAATCTTAACTCAGGGTGGTAATGTCCTGCATTCTCTTATAAGTAGGGTCCTTCTTAAAAGTTACATTCGTTCCTGTTTCATTTAATACCAAAGTCATTTTTCCTGGTAGCTAAATTCCAGTTTGCCATAAAGCACATCAAAAGGGGTGTGCGATCTGTCCCCATTCTATATTTCCTTTTATTCTATGACAGAATTCCTCTTCACTTTCCTCTTCTTCCTCATCTCTCTTGGGGGCCCCTTTCCCTATTTCTTGCTCATCTTTTGGAGGTTTGCCTGACGGTCCTGGCTGTGAAAGATCTTTTGGTGTGGGGAGATCATTATCTTTTGGAAGGGAAACGGGTGCTGGACCTTGCAAAGAAAAAGCTGCAGGAAGGGGGCCGCTGGATTCCCAGGAGGGATAGCCGCAAGATAAGGAAATGGTGGGGTGAAGACATCATAATCTTCAAGGCGGCTTTCTAAAGCTGCCTCCTTTTTCTTCAAAGCCAATAGCTTAGCTTGGGGTTGCAACTCTCTACAAAATTGAATCCATGAAGGATTTTTCTTCACATTTCCTTTCCAAACTTCAATGTAGGGAATGTGTTCGGGACAGTTTTTAAGGATTTTTAACCACAGTTGCCTGATAATACTTTCATTAAAAGTCCCTTCTGCAACACTGGCTACTCAATCTGACATAAAGTCTGCATTCTTTCTCTCTCAATTTTTGATCCCAAAGTCATAGTTCCTGATTGCAGAGTGCCAATTTAAAAGGAAGCTCTCAAGAGGAGTTGAAGGCTTACTTGTGTTGTGGCCCATGATTTTTGGGTGTTTTATTTAAACTATGTTCCTATATTTCTCCCACACACTGCCACTGGACCCGCACCTGAATTTTACACAATTTTCACGCATACACCACTCGATACTGACAGCGGCTCGGTGGGTCGCCCCAAACGAGAACTGCGCTTGTCCACACTCGCTCGGTTAGGGAGACGCTAAGCTCCAACCTTCCACACACTCACAGATTCACTGGGTCAGTGGCCACTCAAATCACCCACATTTCAAACCACCACCCCACCTAGTCTGGAGCCCACTGCCTACCCAGAACCTTATTTCTACTATTCTAAAACTTTGACAGCTGAGAATTTCTTCTTGTCACCGCACACCAAGTGGGTCTCCTGCCCCACTCGAACCCTTGAGGTGTTAGAGCACTGCTCTTCTCCCCTCTTCAAAACTACAGAACCACCGTTCTGCCAACCCTTTACGTGCCAGGAGGTCACCCCCCAGCCTAGGGATCCCAGAGAATTACTCTCCTTCCCGCTGCCCATACCAAACAACATTTACTTATTTCACAAGGGATGTTAGGACATATACACACTGCCCTTCTCCTCCCCAATAACTCAGAACCGTCGTTCTGTTACCCTTTTACACACTTCAGAGGCTCACCCCCGAAGTTCCCACTTTGGACCGGTCTGATATCTACCAAATTCCTTCACGAACTTTTCCCCAGCCGGCAATCAGCAGTTTCTCCCCGAGCGGTCCGTCTCCACCACCACGTTAAGTGAAGAATTCCCCTTTTTCAAAATGAAAAGGTGCGCGCTGGAAATCTTCCCAAATCGCTGGCTGTTCGGCCCCGCTCGGTCTGGCCTCTGGCTCTAAAGGGAGGGCAATCCCGGCACGAGCCCCCAAATGAAGGGACTCCCTCCCGGGGTTATCATTGCCGCTGTTATTTGAGCCGAGAGATGAAAAGAATCATGCCAGAGTTCAAGTAACAGAGAAATGCTTTACTTCTTTGCAAAGAGGCTCTCAGCCGAATTTTTTCGGAAAGCTGAGGGCCCCGAACAAAAAAACTTTTACAGTCTTTATAGCATTCATTCGCCAACACCCCTTCTTATCAGCACAAAAACAAGGATACATCTGGACCAAGAAAACAGATCAAAGGAATACATTGTTAGGACATTGTTTACAAATCATCCTGACAGTTCATTGACAAGGGAAGGCATCAATCTTACACAACAGCACCATCCAGCCTTATAATTCCTGGAAGCCCTCTTGCTGCGCTGTCAGATAAGTGTGACAGTTGGTAATTTTGTGACTTGGCAAAACAGGATGCAGGTTCAGGGAGAGATGTCATGCTTTGAGCCACAATTTGATGTAGGAAGGAGAGGTGAATTAAAGGACATGGCTCGGATCGGAAGATTGACCCAGAGCACAGCCATTTTGCCTACCATGGTTGTGTATATGTGCTTATGCCAGATATTGAAATATCCCTATCAGCTCTAAGGCACAGTCATTCAGGAAGTCGAGAAACCTGGTTTCTCTTTCTTGCCCGGAGCTCGCATTGGCCCAGTCAATGTGGGGATAATTGAAGTCCCCCATGATTACTATCCTATCCCTCTTAGACACCTCCATGATTTCTCTCCTCATTTCAAGGTCCCCCTCAAGGTTTTGATCTGGTGGATGATATAATACCCCAACTATCACATCACTCCTTTGGACCTGGTAGTTTAACCCACAGTGAGTCTACGGTGGAGTCAGACCCTCTGTCAATCTCCATTCTGCTGGATTTTACCCCTTCTTTGACATAGATGGCCACTCCCCCTCCAACCCGCCCCTCTCTATCCCTTCTATAGAGTTTATAGCCTGGGATTGCTGTATCCCACTGCGTCTCCACATTCCACCAGGTTTCTGTTATGGCTATTATATCTATGTTATTCCTAGCTGCCAAATGTTCAAGTTCTCCCATCTTTGCTCAGAGGCTTCGAGCATTGGCATAGAAGCACCTGTACAGTGGGTCCTGCAACAACAGCTGCTGCTTTGTTCTTTTCCTCCCCCCACAGCTTCTATTTTCAGTAGACAAACTATCATATTCCATTATTCTCCCAGTGCTAATACCTGCTATGTCATCTCTATGTGATTCTCTACCCTCTCCAACCTCATTCCCCAAGGATGAGGTGTTCCGAACCGGATGCCACTCAGCTCCTGTCGGCTTTCCCCAGTTATCAGTTTAAAAGCTGCTCTGCAGCGTTTTTGAGGTTGAGTGCCAGCAATCTGGTCCCATCATGATTCAAGTGCAACCCATCCCTCCTGAACAGGTTTGGCTTGTCCCAAAATGTTCTCCAGTTCCTGACAAATCTAAAGCCCTCCTCTAGATACCATTGCCTCATCCACGCATTGAAGCTTCTGAGTTCTGCGTGCCTGGTGGGTCCTGCACGAGGAACAGGTAGCACTTCTGAAAATGCTACCTTGGAAGTCCGGGACTTCAATCTTCTACCTAACAACCTGAATTTGGCTTCTAAGACTGACCGCTTGGCCTTCCCGACATCATTGGTACCAACGTGTACCATGACCACTGGCTCTTTCCCAGTTCTCTCTAACAAGCTATCTAGATTTCTCGTGATGTCTGTAACCTTTGCACCTGGCAGGCAAGTGACCATACGGTTATCATGCTCATCACAAATCCATCCCTCTGTATTTCTAATTATAGAATCCCCTAGTACAAGGAGCTTCTCTCCTGCAGCCTGTTCATCTACATGTACCTGATTCTGTATCTCATCAATTGTGATGAGGGAGAGAGCCTCAGGTCGAACCCGTTGTTCTACTGTGCCTGCCTCATGAGGTGTGATGAGGGAAAGAGCCTCAAATTGATTGTGCAATATGAGACTCTCTGAGCGATCCCTTGGCCTTCTACTCCTTTGAGTCACATTCCTCCACACATCTACCTCCTGAGTTGGGGAAGTGACTTCATCCGGAGAAGTGTGCCCTGTCTCTTCTTGGACCTGGATAGTCTGTTCCGCTCTGTCCAAGAACAGCTCAAGCTCCTTAATATGTTGCTGGTCCGATATGCGGGCCTCTAGCTGCTGGACCTTCTCTTCCAATAGTGCAACCAGCTTGCACGTGCAGCAAGTGTAGTTCTCCGTGCGTTTTGTCAAGATGACAAACATGGCACAAGTGTTACAGGTAACTACAGCTGCTCCCTCAGACTCCATTCTAATGAGTGTAGTATTCTGGGCCTTGAAAATTTTACAGTTTTACTAGCTACTAATCTAGAAATAATAATCTAGTACAATGTTCTTCCTTTTATGTTAAAATGTTTCCACACACCAGGCTCAAATGCTGAGGCTACGCTTCTTCTGGAAAAGACTTAGTGTAACTCCACCCCCAAGCTCAGAGCTTAGTCTGGCACCACTCTCTGCTGCCTAGCCACTTCCTTTGTTTGGCTGATTAATGGCTCTTTGTATTTAAATGAGCAGTTAAAGTTAGCAGAGGCAGAGGTCAAACAGCCCTAGTTGAACTGCTCCAACCCAGAAACTTACCAGTGCCCAGTTCTTTCTCTTTTGCTCTCTCAGGAGTAGGTCTGCCTGTTTCCACGCACCATGTGGAAGATTTTTACATGTTGAGATTTGAGCACCACGGAAGTGGGGTGGTCGTCCTCCAAGTGCCAGCAGAGGCAACCTCCAGCAGTTGCCTACCTGTACTTGAAGGGAAGCCACTGAAGGTCCATGTTCTAATTGGACCTCAGTTAATTCTCTCCCAAATGGTTGCCATGCTTCCTCGCTTATTACAGAAGTCAGTGCCAATCCAATGCAAGATTTTAAAACTATAACAGCATACAGTGTGTGAACAGAAAGGTAGGATCCAGCATTGTGAATATATTGCATTGTACTCACATTACAAATGTACAGTGAAGGGATCTTACAAGGCAACTTTTGCCTCTTTTTGGTGGGGGTGGGGGGTGACTGTCAGTAAACATGGCTTCGAACATTGGTTTCTAAACATGCAGATAGTTGTATAACCCTGCCTGCTCTCCGTATGAATCTGAAACAACCAGCTGTTAGGCCTCCTCTTCGTGCTTGTCTTCATACAGGTTGGTAACATTCCCATCCTTCCACTGGATTGTCACCTGTCCCATGTTTTGCACTTGGGGATGTGAATTGTCTGGAGCAGGATCTGTTCTGATTTCCTCTGCCATAAGCATAGATCTTGGTTTCATTTCAGCCTCATCGGCCTGGACACTTTCATACCTTCTTCCTGTGGGAGTGCCACCTTCCGGCTTCTAAGGGAATTGGGGTGGGAGATGGGGGGAAACAAATTGATTAGGCTTAGTATAAAGTTGAGACAGCAAATCTAAGCTTGAAAATTTATGGGGACTACTTAGTGCAATTTTGGAAACCAAAAAGGGGATAAGCAGGATTTTTGTCAGTATATTGACATTACAGTTAAAAGTTAGCCTGCTTCACTTATGTGAATAAGAATACTGTACTCAGGTGGTGAGTGTTTGCATTTTGGTCTACCTTCTGTAAAATAGTCAATGGGCACAGTAATGCTGGGTGGATATATTCTTATAGGGACTGTCCAAAATAATAATATTAATCCCATTTTTGTCCTCGAAGTTGTAGTTCGGTGAAAGTGTTGCAAAGTTTCATGTTAAAAAAACCTCACCTCCCTCACCCTCAGCCTCAAAGATTTCTTGGGGAAAGCTCAACTAACTTACACCTGTAGAGAAAGTTGCCAAGTTTTGAATTCTGGGAGAATTCCCTTTGGTTATGCAGCAGAAGTAGAGAGGTCAACAGATGAGAATAGCTTCAAGTTCCCCAGAGAGTCCACTCCTTTCTCATTAATTAGCATTCAAGGTCTCAAACACTCTCCCTGAGATATTTCATTACTTGCGGTTATGTACAGATCAACAGCAAACTAATGAAGTCATGCTTTCTGCCTTCAAGAGACTAAAGAGAAGGAAAAGAGAAATTCAGATGCAGAAGGAACTGTTGGTTTGTGTTGGATCGAATGACACCCACACCCAGAAAAGTCCCTCCTCATCCACCAAACTACAGGCAACAAGTAAGGTTGTAAAAACTCCAATAGCGTAGGCACAAAGTGATGGGAGGATTACAGTGGGGCTTCTGCCTTGTCATGTCTGGTGTGTAGGAGTATCTACTGAAGAAGCCTTCAAATACAAAGACCCTCTGTCCCAGCCCCAAAGTCTGGTCTGATCTGTACCTGTTTGCCTTGATATTACTTCCCAGGAGGAAGAAACCAATGACCAGAAGCAGACACGAAAGACCCAGGATGCAGTAATTCCATGTCGATGCTGCCGGGTGGGGGGTGGGGGTGGGTGGGAGGGGAGATAGGAAACAAGAAGATGGGTGAAGACCTCAGTGAGCAACCCACCACACAAGAGCACACTTGCACTCCTGGCTTCTCTGCTTTGAAGAGCTTCCTGTTTGGCATTTGCCCATTTGGCCCAGAACCTTTGCGAAGCTAGAAGCACTGACATCTCTGGTTTCATCAGCATGAAAACTACTATTTAGCCAATGTTCATATTTTTATCCCTAATAATATTGCTAGTAATTTTCTCAGTACAGGAGGAACCCCATATCTGCCGAGGATTAGTTCCATGCCACCACAGATACTGAAATCCACAGTAGACATGGGCACGACCAGAACATGACGTTTCGAGTTTTCGTTGGTTGGAACGGGTCCGTTTCGGGTCATTTCTGTTTGTCGCGAAATTTTTCAGAAATTTGTCATTTCGTTTGTCGCGATTTGACTTCCCAGAGCATAGGGGCGTCCCGCAATCAGGGCCGGCGCTAGGTGTTTTTGCGCCCTAGGCGGTGGGTGGGGTGGGGGGCGGCGGCGGGGGGAGGTATGGGCGGGCGGCAGTGGCTGGGGGCCATGGGCAGGCGGCGGCCATGGGCGGGCGAGTGGGCGGGCGGCGGTGCAGGCACAGACGGGTGGCGGCACAGGCAGACGGGTGAGTGGGCAGTTAGGATATCACTTAGGATAGAGGTTCTGTTCTTGGCTTGCACCCCAAATGTGTGTGTGTGTGCAAGCAAATTGAAGTTGGGAAAATAGAAAATAAATGGTAGTATTTAATATATTTTTAAAATAAATCCACACCTCCCACTCCCAGTCGAACCTCCCCCTTTATCCAATATCAGAAAAAAATCCTCAAACTGCCAGAGAAGAAATAAAGAATAAACTGCTATTCCCTTCAGCAGACAAAGCTGCAGGGAATCAAAGAAATTATTTTCTAAATTCAATTCCCTCCCTGCCTGCCTAACAAATCCTAAAGCCTCCAGCCTCCCTCCTCAATCTCAATCGGATCACACCAGCACCAGCAGCCAGCCCTCCTCCCTCAACCACATCCATACACCCAACTGCGATTTCTGGAAGGTGCCTCGGCTTTTTATGCCCTCTGAGACATCCAGAAGTATCAGTCAAAAACCTGGCGATGCCATTGGTGGAATGGTTCAAACAATTTGCATGGTCCCATCCCATGCCCAGCCCAAAAGGGCAGGTCTAAAAAATAAAAAATAAAATAAAATAAAATAAAATCAATACAACGTTTTATTGCTATAAAAAATCCCACTGCTGCTACTATTAAAATTCAGGCATTTAAAATAAATAAATTTCACATGTTTCTGTGGTGATTTGGTGTGTTTTTTGACCACGATTTCAAAAGAAAAATTGCGGTCGCCATTTTGGATCCCCCCCACCGCATGGCATGGCGAGATGATGAGGATGACCCCCCCCCAAGCCTGGTGCAAGCAGCCCAGGACAGGAGAAGAGGGGGGGGAAAGGCCGGGACCCCCAGAAACCACCCCTCTGGTAGGTGGCAAAGCCTCAGGCAGGCATATTTTCGCCTGCTTTTTTGGCCGGGAGTCATTTAAAAAAAAAAAAGTTTAAAAAATTTTCTGTGCTTCGCATTGCGCGATGGCACAAATGAAAACGAAAAACCCGACCAAATTTTTCTTTTTTCGGTTCGAGTTCGAGTTCTGATGGCTTAATTATCGTTACCGTTTCCATTACGTAACGGAAACGATAACCGAAAACGGAAACGACAATTTCGCCGAGTCATGCCCATGTCTAATCCACAGATAATAGTGAATACTAAATATATAGCATAGTAAAGCAGGGGGCGGGGGATTTTTGTTAGCATGCATTACCAGAACTGGCCACTAGAGAGTCATGCTATATATAATATTTTCAGGCAATGGATAGGTGCAACCGAGAATATGGGGCTCCTGCTGTACTCCAATTACCGTTGGTCCCTGTTTCATTACATGATCTTTTTTTTGTAACAGGGTTCTGATCCTCATTTGGCTATGGGAACTTCACTGGGGGGATGGATCTGATAAAACCACTCCTTAAATATCTTTGGGCCTTTTCACACGACCCCTAAGATCCGCTGGCCACTTAAATTCGGACCAGAGATCTTAGGGGTTCGTTGCTCTTCCTTCCTCCCCACCACTCCGCACCTGTCTGCTGAGGGGAGGGAGGAAGAAAGTGGGGGGGAAATGCAGACTCACCTCGGAGAAGCTGCCGGAGCTCCGTTGTGCTGGTTCCTTCTCTTTTGTTTGCTTTTTTCCCCTCCCGCCCCTTCTCTTAAAGGGGCGGGAGGCAAAAAAAAAAAAAAACAGAAGCCAGGAGAGCCCTGCACTGGCCAGATTAAATCCAGACCTGGCGATTTTCACCCTCCTCGAGCAGGTACAAGAAAAGTGCGCTGGGACGCGCTTAGGTGGGCATGGTCGCACTTAATTTCCTGCAAACTCCGGAGCTGGTGGGGAAACCATTGTAAGCTCCGGAGCTTGCAGCCATTTGCTGCGGCGTTTAGGGGTCGTGTACAAAGGCTCTTACTTACCTCGAAAGCCCTATTAAGGTCACTATAACTCAGCTCCAATTGGACAGCACACAGCAGGGTCAGCCCGAAACATGTTCTGCCTGCCTGACGTTACAAACAACATAGAGCCCCTCACTTTCATTCCGTCTCAGAGCTCAGCTTCTTTTATTTATATTTTTGTAGGTGTGTGTGTGTGTGTGTGTGTGTGTGTGTGTGTGTGTGTGTGTGTGTGTGTGTGTGTGTGTGCACGCGTGTGTGTGTGTGTGTGCGTGCACCAGCTCTCATGATCCACTTTTCTATGGGATTCTGAGAACTGTAGTTCAAAATGTTAATTTTTCAAAATTCTGTTGCACAGATAGAAGCTGGGAACTGAATCTTGCCTTTTGCTCTGGTGATGAGGATGACATGGTGGGCTAGCTGTATAGTTGAGCAAACAGCTCTGTCCTCTAACAACCTTCTGCTTCCTCTCAGCATCTACCTTCACTCTGTCTAACAGCAGGTTCAGCACTGGGATCAAAACCCATGAGGTACCTGGTGGTAGTTACTTGTAACTAGTTACATTGTGCAGTAATGCGATTGTAACCGAATTACAATTGGAAATGAATGAAATGAGGAGGGACTTGTAATGGTGTGGCAAAGAACATTTTCGAGTTATATTCAAACTTTAAATTTAGCAGTATTTTGACAGCTTTTCTGCCATTTTCTTATATGTCCTAAATGTTTCCTAAAGTTACTCTTGTAAGTCTTAAGGATTTTTTAAAGTCACTAAAAGAGCAATGAGTACCACAATTTGTAGCATGCTGCTTTTTCAGTATTGTGATAGGCAAATCAACAGGTTACAGTACTTGGCAAAGATTGTATAGAATAAGGGCTGAAAAGAAACTTTTAGAAAATTTTCCAACTTTTGCAAAGGCTGTTTTTAAGCATAACTTCATACATGAGAGAAGAACTTACGGTCTTCTTCTCGAAACAACCAAAGCAACTCCTGAAGCATCTCCGGAGGCACCTGGTCTCCTTCAAGATGGATGTCACTCTTGGATTCTTTCTGGGTGTCTGTACTGGTCAGGCCCAGGACAGTAGCAGGCCTGCTGAGGTCTGTGCTCACTGTTGGAACAGAAAGACAAAACAAATGAATTTCCAGCTGCAACAACACCCGGTGCTTGCTTATAAGGCTCTGGATTGCCTCATGTTTTGGGATACTGCAAAAAAACCTCAGTTGTCCCTCATTACCAAATTGTCTGAGCATCACAATTACTTTGTGGCACTATGGAGAGCACAATAAGAACAGAAGAAGCTTCCTTTTTAAATCATTTGCTTTGGTTTAGCTGCAATTTACCAAAGCTTCTGAAAGAAGGGTGTTTTCTCCCTGTGCTACCTGAGATCTTATGCATCCAAGCAAGGCACTCAGCCTGTATCCAGGGCCGATGCTATGTTTTTTTGCACCCTAGGCGAGGGGCGGGTGGGGGGGGGGCGGCGGATGGATGGCGGGGACGGCGACAGGCGTGGGGGGCGGCGGACGGGCGGCGATGGGCGGATGCCGATGGGCGGCTGGTGGGCGGTGGGGGGACGGGCGGTGGTAGCCAGCGGTGAGGGGGGCGGGGGGCGGCGGGGGTGGCAGGCTGTCCAGCACCCTCTCTCCATTTTGGCACCCTAGGCAACTGTCGAGTTCTCCTTAATGGAAGAGCCGGCCCTGCCTGTATCTACATAAAGCATTTGACCTTTATTTGTTTATATCATTCTGAGTTTCTCTATCCTTTTTTATACCAGTATTTTGGCTTCCCCCAAGAATGGTGGGGAAATCATTATTTGGGGAGGGTGTAACTAATTCTTGGTTGGAGGATCATAGAACAATGGAGTTGGAAGGGGTCTATAAGGCCATCTAGTCCAAACCTTGAACTCAGTGCAGTAGAGATGGGCACGACTTAGCGGTATTCCCGTTTCCGTTTCCGTTACTCGGTTCCGTTACTCTACGGAAACGGTAACGGGAATTACTCCGCCAGACTTCGAGCTCGAACCGACGAACGAACAATTTTGGTCTGATTTGTCGTGCTCGTTCCTTGCATCGCGCGATGCCACGCGGCACAGAAAAAAAGTTTTTTAAAGTAAAAAAAAACCCGGTTCCCGGCCGAAAAGCAGGCGGAAAAATGCCTGCCGTGCCTCAGGGCACCTACCAGAGGGGTTGTTTCTGGAAGTCCCCGGCCTCCCCCCCCATCCCCCGTCCTGGGCTGCTCTGGTGGGACTCGCTGCAGGCTCGCAGCCAGCAAAAAGCCCAGTCTCGCCGCCGGCCGCCGCAATTAAAGCGCAAGCAAGCGGCACGGACGGCACAGGAAAAAACTTTTAAACTCTCCCCCCACCCATTCCCGTGCCAAAAAAGCAGGCGGAAAAATGCCTGCTTGACTAAGGGCGCAGGGCACCTACTGGAGGGGTGGTTTCTGGAGGGGGGGTCCCGCCTCCCCCCCGTCCTGGGCAGCCAGACTTGCCATGCCATGCGGTGTGGGCGGGGGATCCAAAATGGG
This sequence comes from Phrynocephalus forsythii, assembly GCA_029282475.1. NCBI lineage: Eukaryota > Metazoa > Chordata > Lepidosauria > Squamata > Agamidae > Phrynocephalus > Phrynocephalus forsythii. Next base: position 24,363,177 of record JAPFRF010000014.1, read on the forward strand.
GCAGCGAACGCAATATTGTTCTTGAAATCGTGGTCCAAAAACACACAAGCACAACAGAAACACGCGAAAATTTATAAACTGCCAGATTTTTCACAGTAGCAGTGGGTTTTTTCTTGCAACAAAATGTCTCTCCTCTCCTCCTCTGTCCTCCATTGATTTTATTTTATTTTATTTTATTTACACCTGCGCAATGATGGGCTGGCCGAGTGGCCACTTGGCCATGGAGACTTCTGGGATGTGCCAAAAAGCCCCCTAAAACCTGCCCTAGCCCCCTAACCCTAACCCTAACCCTTGACTCCAGTCCTTACCCATACGTCACAGACTGTCTTCTTAGTGGGTCAGAGAGGCACCCAGAGGTGCAACCCACTAGCCCACCATAACCTTACCCGTCACTAGCCTAAGCCTAGCCCTTGCACTAACCCACCTTAACCCTAAGCCAGATCTACTTGCATTGCACTACACGCAAGTACAATTCCCTTCTTTGTGAGACATGGTGGTGCGAGAGCCTTAGGCATCACCTATGGCTCTGGGTTCACTGCCATCACTAGTCTCACTGTCTGCAACTGGTATGCATATCCATATGGCTATTGCATACCATTTTGCAGCAGCAGCAGGTGAGGAGGGGAGACCCCCATGTAGAGGGGTCTCTTGGAGCCTGCTTCCCTTTCCTAGTGGGTGAGGACAGGAGGCACCCACGGGTGCCTCCAGGAGCCCGCTTTCCCTTTATAGCGGGCCAGAGGAGGCACCCACCCCACAGAGGTGCCTCCAGGAGCCCGCTCCCCCCCAAAAAACCAGTACTAACGAAAACGAAAAAACGAAAAAAACGAACCGACTAATTTTTGCGAATTTTCGCGAAAAACGGAAACGACCCGAAACGGAACCGGCCCAACTAACGACAACTCAAAAAAATTTTTTTTCAAGTCGTGCCCATCTCTACAGTGCAGCAATCCAAACCAAAGCAGATCTCTTAAATTATGGTCTAATTTTTTCTCTACAAGGCCTCCAGCGTTGGAGCCCTCATTGCCTTCCAAAGTAACTAGTGCCATTGCCATACTGCTCTAACAGGATTTTTTTTCTTGACATTCAACCACATTCTGGCTTCCTGTATTTTAAGCTTGCACTCTGGAACAATCAAGAGCAGATCCTGCCCATCCTCTGTATTTGAAGCCTGCTACCATCTCTCCCCTTAGTCTTCTCCAGGCTTAAAACTGACGTACTTCAAGGACCAGATGTGGAGGAGTGGTATCAGGAAACAGTGATATCTAGTCTCACGCGCTCCCAGACGCATCTGGTGGGGCCACTGTGAGATACAGGAAGCTGGACTAGATGGGCCTTTGGCCTGATCCAGCAGGGCTCTTCTTATGTTCTTAGATCGTTGGGGCTGGGTGTGTGGGTGTTTCTTGGTTTCTTAGATCCAACTTTTTCTTTCATCTCAGTATGACTTCACTGGACTACCTAACACAAGTCATCCATTGGCACAAGGAGGAATCAACAAGCTGCTTGGTAAATGTAAAATACAAAAGTGGGGGAGGAATAAAAGCAATAGAAATTGGGCAACATACAAAGAAATATTCTGGGACTATGAGTTCATACAGAACCCAAAAACCAAAAGTAATGTAGGGCAGAATGCAGAATAAAAAAGTAGCAGGTCCCCAGCTGGCAGGATTTGCTGCGGGGGAAATGCAAGGTAAAATATGCCTCATCTGAATCAAAACAACAACCTGAAATGAATCAGGGAAACTGGAGACATTTGGGATGACTCAAGAGCAGGAATCGTCATCATTTAGTTTATTGTACTGTATTTAAAATATTTTTACCACACTTTCCCCCTGAGCAAGCTCCCAAGGCAGCTTACGTTATTAAAACACAATATTAAAGCTACAGGGAACAGTTCATATATAAATAATCATTAGCTTCTCCTTAGTAGAGCGAGCTGTTCCAGTTGAATATCTGCCTACACGGCATCGGCTGTCCACGGAGCAAGAGCTCCAGAGACAGAATGTAGGCCCTGCATTGTCGGGCTTGAAACCATCCCTAATGTCCCTCCTTCTTCCCCTCTAAAAGACCGCCGGGAGGCCTCGAACTCTTTTGGGGACAGGCACTCAGGGATCCGGTCGTCAAGGTTTCTAGGCGAGGCTGAGCCCCGCCATCTCTGGGTGCGAAGCGGCGACGCAGATGCGCTCCAGTCCCCGCCCACAAGCGTGCCTCCCGCCAGGATCGGCGTCGTGGTGGACGGCATCACCCTGCGACGCCGCCGCCGCCGCCGCCGCCGCCACCGATGGACTGGCGGGGGGCGGGGGGCGGGGCTTGTGCTGGCGGAAGGGGCCGCTGGGGGGGGGCGTGGTGTTGCGGGCGGAGTGGGCGGGGCTGGCAGGTTGGGCGCGTGGGCGGGTCCACGGCGCGAGGCGAGAGCAGGCAGCCTCCCTGGCGGGGCTTCTTTTTCAGCACCAACAGGTTCGGTGTCGAGACGCTCCGGGCCGCTCTGGTTGTGCTTCAGCGGAGCAGAAGGAAAGCGGGGTCGAAGGGGGTCCCCCCGGGGTGGGGTGGGGTGGAGGGGTGATTTGGGGCGACGGTTGGCCGAGAAGGGAAGGCAGAGGATGGCCACGGGGGCGGGAGGTGCAGAAACATCCCAGAAAAGGCCACGGGTCGATTCCAACCCTCCGCTCGGACTGGATGGAGCCCTCGGGCAGAAGGTGCTGAGGAATCCCCGGGATGGTGCAAAGGCCTTGGCTTGAATCCTCGCTCTGTCACGGAAACTCGCAGAGGGAGTGGAGTTGGTAAAAGCATTCCTTCAATAAACTGCCTTACCTTGAAAACTCGACTAGCCCCTCTCTGTAAGTCCCAACTTGATAGCACATAAAGACAACAACAGGGGCTTAACCTGAGACTCTGTGTCCGCCTGCCTGCCTGCCTGCCTGCCTGCCTGCCTGCCTGTCTGTCTGTCTGTCTATCTATCTATCTATCTATCTATCTATCTATCTATCTATCTATCTATCTATCTATCTATCTATCATATCACCCATCAAATATTTTCTCTAAAGACTAAACATCCCCAGTTCTCACCCATCAATCTTCTTTTCTCTAGAGACTAAACATCCCCAGTTCTTTCATTCTTTCTTCAAAGGGCTTGGTTTCCAGCCTCTATCATCCTTGTCACTCTCCTCTGAACTTGTCACAATTGTCAGCATCTTTCTTGAAGTGTGGTGACCAGAACTGGAAACAATACTCAAGTTGAGGCCTAACCAGTATTTTGTCTCTCTGTCTCCGTCTACACTGACACAGTAAAACCTGCAAGCAGCTCAGTCTCAATCCTTCTCTGATGTAAATCAGTTTAAATGCCATCTGAAATATCAAATAAGAAGTCCATCAACCACAAATGTACAAATAATGCATAGGAATTAATAATTACTGTTGGAAGCATGTGTTCAGCCACACTGCTGGAGGCTCTTCCATGCCTGTTTTCAATGTTAGTTTCCATCACTTATAACTTTACATGGAAGTGTACTCTCCATTTAACTAGTCAACCAATTCCTTTAATGTTGTCTTCTAATGCTGTAATATGTTCCTTAATTCCCTGTTCTCAATACTTTGAACATGTCTTAATTGCACTGAAATGTATATTATTCCTCATTACTGTAAGCCGCCTTGGGTCCTTTTCCAAGGAGAAAGGTGGGGTAAAAATACTCTAAATATAAATAAATAAATAGGGCAGTAAGACTCAGAAGGCTATCATAGATTATCTACAGATACACTGGGGAGTCCCAAATAATGGGGAGTAGAGGTGGGAATAAAAAGAACCAGTTACTTACCTGTAAAGGTGGTTCTTCGAGTGGACCTTCGTGAAGCCACACAGATGGGTTTCCCAGGCGCCCTTGCGCCGGAGGCCGGCCTTCCCTAGCATAGGAAAGTTCGTTAGTCTCCGCCCCTGCCCTGCGCGGCTGCGCGAGGCCCTTCCCGCCCAAACCTCAGTTCCTCTTGACCGCCACTGAACTGGTGAGCCCAGTGTAGGCGTGACGGTCTGAGGGGAGGCGGGCGGGTGCTGTGTGGCTTCACGAAGGTCCACTCGAAGAACCACCTTTACAGGTAAGTAACTGGTTCTTCTCCCTCGTGGCCTTCGTGAAGCCACACAGATGGGTGATTGCAAGCAGTACTCACAGGCTGGTGGGAAGTCACGCCGTCACATAGGAAAGTACGGCTCTCCCGAAGGCTGAAGATGACCTCATTCTGGCGTCGAGCCTGTAGTGGTTCACGAAGGTCTGAGGCGTGGCCCATGTTGCCGCCTGACAGATGTGTTCGAGGGCGATGCCCTTAAGGAACGCTGCCGAGGAGGCCATGGCCCTGGTAGAGTGGGCTGTAACGGGCCCAGGAAGGGGCTTGTTGGCGAGCTGGTAGGCCAAGGTGATGGTCTGGACAATCCAGCGTGCGAAGCGCTGTGTGGAGACCGGGCGCACCGCAGCCGCGGGATCGTGGCAAATGAAGAGCCTTGGGGAGGTTCTCAAAGGTCTCGTTCTGGAGACATAGAAAGCAAGGGCTCTTCGAACGTCGAGGGAGTGCATAGCTCTCTCTTCCCTGGTCAACGGGTTGGGGAAGAAAGCCGGGAGGATGAGCGGTTGAGAGATATGGAAGGAAGACACCACCTTCGGAAGGAAGGAGATGTCGGGATAAGCAACCACTCTATCGGGGAAAAACTGGAGATAGGGTGGATCGCAGCGGAGGGCGCAGAGTTCACTGGCCCTATGGGCGGAGGCAATGGCTACCAGAAAGGCCGTCTTCAAGGAGAGGAGCCGGAGATCGACGGTAGCTAAGGGTTCGAAGGGGGGCCTCTGCAGCGCCCGGAGGACGAGGGTGAGCGACCACTGTGGCGGGATGGGTCGCCTGTCTGGGAACGTATTGTTGAGTCCCCTTAGGAAAAGCTTGAGTCTTGGGTGCTTGAAAAGATCGGCTGCAGGAGATAAGGGAGGCTGGTGGGCCACGATGGCCGACAGGTGTACTCGTAGGGATGACGTGGTGAGTCCCGACTTCTTGAGGTGGAGCAGGTATCGGAGGACCCAAGTAAGATGAGGGTTTACTGGAGTGAATCCCTTTTGATTCGCGAAGGACGTGAACCTGCGCCATTTGTAAGCGTACTGTGAAACCGTGGATGGCTTACGGCAAGCCCTGAGTATGGTTTCTAGGAATTCTGAATCCTCCATGCTGTCAGCTGAAGGTGAGGGAGGTCGGGGTGAAGCACCTGTCCGTCGTGTTGGGACAAGAGGTCGGGCGTCTGGGACAGGCGAAAGTGGGACGAGGCCATCCGGAGAAGATGGGCGAACCATGGTTGCCTGGGCCACCAAGGGGCTACCAGGATGAGGTCGGGGGCTTCCTGGGAGGCCTTGATGATGACCTTGTGGAGTAACGGGATTGGGGGGAACGCGTAGAGCAGGACTCGCGCCCACGGGAGGAGAAGAGCGTCTCCCAGGGATCCCCGGCCTAGGCCCGCTCTGGAGCAGTAGCGGTGGCATTTCTTGTTCGTGGGTGAGGCGAAGGGGTCGATCTGAGGGGTGCCCCATCTCTGGCAGAGGCAATCGAAGGCCGCTGGGTGGAGTTCCCACTCGTGGTTTGACTGTTGCATCCTGCTGAGGCCGTCGGCATCTATGTTGTCTCGTCCCGGTAGGTGCATCGCGACCGGGTGGATCTTGTGGAGGATGCACCAGTCCCAGAAGCGGGTGGAGAGATCGAGAAGGGTTTGAGAATGTGTTCCGCCCTGTTTGTTGATGTAGTACATGGCAGTCGTGTTGTCTGTGACTGCCAGTACCACATTACCGGAGAGATGACGGAGAAACGCCCGACAAGCCTTGAAGATCGCGAGGAGCTCGAGTACGTTGATGTGAAGAAGACGTTCTTGGGGAGTCCAGGAGTCGTAAATCTGGTAAGAGAGGCACACCGCACCCCATCCGGTGTTGCTGGCGTCCGTGGTGAGCTGGATCGTGGGGAGAGGGTCCCTGAAAGGTCTGCCCACGAGGATGTTTTGATGATTGGTCCACCAGGCTAGTTGCTCTGGAAGGTGTGGCGGCACTGTGAGCGTTGCGGTGGGTGGGTCCTGGGTGGGGCTGAAGCGGGAGAGAAACCAGGATTACAGGGGTCTGAGTCGCAGCCTCGCGTGTGGAAGGACCGATGTCATGGAAGCCATGTACCCCAGCAGCTTCTGAACCTGGATGGCTTGGATTGGTGTTCCCGGGAGGAATTCCCAGACCAAGGCCATGGTTTTGTGGACTCTGTCTCGGGGAGGAAAGGCCATGGCTCGTGTGGAGTCTAGGATTGCGCCAATGAATTGCGCGACCTGGCAAGGTTCGAGGCGACTCTTGTCGAAGTTGACCTCCAGGCCCAGGGAGCTCAGTGTTGAGAGGACCGCGGCGATGTCGGCCTTGGCCTGACTTCGGGTGTCGGCGACGACCAGCCAGTCGTCTTAAGTACGGGAAGATGACTATGCCCTGTGTCCTGAGGTAGGCCGCGACCGGAGCCATGCACTTTGTGAAGACTCTGGGTGCTGTGGCGAGCCCGAAGGGCAAGGCCGAGAATTCGTAGATTTGGTCGCCAATGGCGAAGCGGAGGAGGTGACGGTGGGCAGGATGGATTGAGATGTGGAAGTAAGCATCTTTTAGGTCCACAACTCCAAACCAGTCTCCCTTGCGGAGTAAGGGGATGATCTTTTCCAGCGTCACCATGCGGAATTTCTTGTAGACGAGAAATTTGTTGAGCACCCGAAGATCGAGAATGGGGCGAAGTCCTCCGTCCTTTTTTGGGACTGTAAAGTAGCGGGCGAAGTGACCCGCTGTGGGATTGTGTAAGACTGGGTAGATAGCACGCTTTTGGAGAAGCGCGGCCACCTCATCGAGCAGGCATGGTGAAGGTGGAGTGCGCAGAACGTTGCCTAGTGGGGTACGGCGGAGAGTTCTAGGGAGTAGCCATTCCTCACCACCGACAGGACCCAGCGGTCCGTGGTGATGTTTTCCCAGGCGGTGAGGAAGGGTAGCAGGCGGATGGAGTCCGAGTCAGTAGTCATTCCGGTGCCTCCTGTCCCTGGGTTTAGAGGGAGGGGCAGTGGACTTAGGCTTCCTGGACTTCTGGCCGAGGGAGGCAAATGGCGCTGGTTTTGAAGGCTTGTCCCTGTGCCCTCTGGAGGTGGAGGGAGCTGAGGGTGGCCAAAATTGGCGCCTGTGTTGGTCTCAAAAGGAATGAGACGTTCTCGAGGGGATGACATTGAGCTTTTTTGCTGTGTCATGCCTCTTGTGTCTCTCTTCCATGAGGTCATCAGTGGTGGTGTGGAAGAGGGCTGAGCCATCAAATGGGAGGGCTTTGATCTGGGCCTTGTGGTTGTCAGTGAGGCCAGTGGTGCGAAGCCAGGCATGCCTCCGAAGGGTGATGGCTGCGTTGATCACCTTGGACGCACAGTCGAAGGTGTGTTTGGCTGCTCTCATCTGTTGCCCGGCGAGGGTCATAGATTCCTCGTAGAGGGCGAGAGCCTCTGCCCTGTGGTCCTCGGGGATCTTCTCGAGGAATGGGTGCAGGTGAGTGAGGAGGTCACGCTGGTAGGCTCCCATCGCACCTTGGTAGTTGCATGCCTTGTGGATGGGAGTGGAGCATGAGTAGAGGTGTCTTCCGATGGTGTCTAATTTGCGCCCTTCCTTCGAAGGTGGGATGGGCGTTTGGGTGGTCCTAGAGGGAACCCGGTGGGGGGTGCTTGTCAAGGTATGGGGCGCTCTCGTCATGCACCCTGTAAAGGGCTTCCAATCTTCTAGAGATTCGGGTGGTCGCTGGGTTTTGGAAGGCGTCCTCAGCCATTGTTAGGAAGGATGGGATCATGGTGAGGTGCACTGGTGATGTCTCGTCGGAAGATAGACGCTCAAAGATGTGGCATGGCCTCTTGGGCTTTGGCTGATGCACCGGCAGGTGAATGGTGTTTGCCATCCTCACAACAAATGCGGTGTAATTACGCATGGTGTCGGAGGAGGATGGGGGGAGCTCCTCTTCCAGGTCAGATGAAGGCGAGGTCACGAATTGGATCGAATCCGAAGCCTCGGATTCGACGTCGGAGCCTCCGGACTCATCAGAGGAAGGTGGGGAGCGTTGTCTTGGCTCTTGTTGGTCTTCCGGTTCCGACGCCAGGACCGACCATTGGCGGCCGTCGAACCGGAGGGAGAACGCAGGGATGGGAGGGACGACATTGTTGGTGCCGAAGTTGCGTCGGATTCGGTGCGTCGTTTCTTGGGCCTCTGGTCTGGAAGAGACAAGGCTTCCAATACGGAGGTCGCGACTAGGGCGGTCGAACCCGGGGACGGCGCTGGTGTCGGAGTGGCAACCTCCGGGATCGAGGGCAGCTTAGCCTTCAAGGTGGTGTGGTGCGAACCCGATGGAGATCGGTTGCGCTTCCTGGCCTTTTCAGTCTTCTTCCCCGGCTTGGACTGTTTCTCCTCGGCCTTCCGTACCGACGGGTCCGGAGGTGTAGAGGGTGGTACCGAAACCGGGGGCGTCTGCTTCGACCTCTGGTCGGGTTCGGTGGTCAGGGAAGAAAGACTCGGAGGCAGGGAGGCTGAGGGCGAGATTCCCTTTCGGTCCGGGGGTCGAGGGCTCCCGGGTTCGGACGCGGGGCGACGGGCTCTCGAGTCCTTGTGTTCCCTGGTCTCCCTTCCGAATAGGGCGGACCTGGTTCCCGAGTTGTAGTCATCGTCTGATGACTGGTCCGAGGTGTCGGAGCGGAGCAGGGGGTCATATTCGGGTCGGGTAGAGAGTAGGAACCCCGAACCCGAGAACTCCGTCTCCACGGTAAGAGACCCCGGAGTGGCGGAACCCTGTGAGGCCGACGGTTTCGAAGGTTTCTCAGGTTTAGCTGGCCTGGGTGAGGCGGGCTTTGAAGCCTTTTGTTTCGAAACCGCCTGGAGTACGGGGATTTTCTTGGGCCTCTCCTCCCGCCCGGGGACCTCAGACTTACGGGGCTGGTCGACGGTCGGTTTCTCCATGGGTTGAGGTCGAAGAGACTTCTCCAGGAGAAAAGAGGCAAGTCGGTTGCGGCGGTTCTTTAGTGCTTGTGAGCTGAAGCCGCGGCAAATGGCGCAGGCCTCGGGGTGGTGTTCTTCGCCGAGGCACAGCAAACACTTTTCGTGTCCGTCGGAGTGCGGAACTTTGGCTCCGCAGTCGATACAGTTTTTAAAGGGCTGGGCAAAAGGCATTAGTCAGCAGTCCGTGGTCAGAAGAGTTGGGAAATCGGAGAAAATCGAAGAAAAAATCGCAAGTCGCAGGAGACTAACGAGGGCGAACCTCTAGCCGCAGGCGGTAAAGAGGAACTGAGGTTTGGGCGGGAAGGGCCTCACGCAGCCGCACAGGGCAGGGGCGGAGACTAACGAACTTTCCTATGCTAGGGAAGGCCGGCCTCCGGCGCAAGGGCGCCTGGGAAACCCATCTGTGTGGCTTCACGAAGGCCACGAGGGAGAAGACTGATTCCACAGTAGAGCATATCCTTTGTGAACAAATGACAGCTTCACTCCTTGCAATCACTGGTCCAGTAGATTTTATTCTATTTATTTATTTATTTATTTTTATATTTATGTACAGCTCAATTTTCCCAATGGGAACTCAGGGCAGTTAACAAAATACAACAATACCAGAGAAATACACAGATCCCAAAGTAGGGTATATAAAAAACTACAATCAGCAGAAACAAAATTAAAAATACTAAGGCAAGATGGCGGAAAAAAACCTCATGATACATACACATAAAATAAGTCAACCTCCTTGATTGCCGAAGGCAGCCATAAAGAGCCAGGTTTTTAACAGCTTCTTAAATGCCGAGAGGGACTCCGGAGCCCTAATTTCGCTCAGAAGATGGTTCCAAAGTGTGGGGCCCACCACAGAAAATTCATGATTCCAGGGAGAGGCTTTACACGGCTCCCAGAGGGTGGCGACCCGGAGTGCAAGGGACTGTGATGTCCTGGAGGACGGGCTGACGTTGACCTCAGGATGATACAGAGCCTTTTCACACCACCCCTAAGATCCGCTGGCCACTTAAATTTGGACCAGAGATCTTAGGGGTTTATCGCTGTTCCTGCGTTCCCACCCCCTCCGCACCCCTGGCTGCTGGCTGCTTGAGGGGAGGGAGAAAAAACAGGAAGAAAAGAGACGTGGCTCACCTCTGTTCTGCCTCTCGCTCTTGCCGCGGCAACATTCCAGTCTCTTAAGTAGCTCTTAAATGGGCGGGAGCCAAAAAACAACAAACAGAAGCGAGGAGAGCCCCACACTCACTATCGTTACACCGCATCAAAGAATTTTCACCTCCAGAGAGCAGGTACTTGAAAGGTGCACTGGGACGCGCTAAAGTGGGTGTGGTTGCACTTAATTTCCTGTAAACTCCGGAGCTGGTGGGGAAACATTTTTAAGCTCCGGAGCTGGGAGCCATTTGCCCCGGAGTTTAGGGGTCATAAGAACATAAGGAGAGACATGCTGGATCAGGCCAAAGGCCCATCTAGTCCAGCTTCCTGTATCACAGCGGCCCCACCAGATGCGTTTGGGAGTGCATGAGACTAGATATCTGTCTCCTGATACCACTCCCCTGCATCTGGCCCTTGAAGTACCCTGGTTTCTCCATCATGGTTTGTAACCTGTGATGGACTTTTCCTCCAGGAATCTGTCCAATCCCCTCTTGAAGGCATCCAGGCCAGATGCCATCACCACATCCTGTGGCAGGGAGTTCCATAGACTAACAACGCGCTGGGTGAAAAAATATTTTCTTTTGTCAGTTCTTACTCTCCCAGCCTTCAATTTGAGTGTATGTCCCCTAGTTCTGGTATTTTGGGAGAGAGAGAAGAGCTTCCCTCTATCCACTTTACTTATGCCCTGCATTATTTTGTATGTCTCAATCATATCCCCCCTCAAGCGCCTTTTTTCCAGACTAAAGAGGCCCAGATGTTTTAGCCTTTCTTCATAAGGGAGGTGCCCCAGCCCAGTAATCATTTTAGTCACTCTCTTCTGCACCTTTTCCAGTTCCACTATGTCTTTCTTGAGATGCGTTGACCAGAATTGTACACAATACTCCAGGTGGGGCCTTACTATTGATTTGTATAATGGCATTATAATGTTGGCTGTTTTATTTTCAATCCGCTTTTTGATAATCCCTAGCATGGAATTGCCCTTCTTCACCGCTGCCACACACTGGAGAGACACCTTCATGGAGCTGTCCACCAACACACCAAGATCTCTTTCCTGATCCGTCACGGATAACTCAGAGCCCATGAGTTGATAGATAAAGTTTGGATTTTTTGCCCCAATATGCATTACTTTACATTTGGTTACATTAAAACGCATTTGCCATTTCTCAGCCCATTCCCCCAGTTTGGAGAGATCCTTCTGGAGCTCTTCACAATCTTCTCTGGTTTTCACCACACAGAAAAGTTTTGTGTCATCTGCAAACTTGGCCACCTCACTGTTTATCCCTGTCTCCAGGTCACTTATGAACAGATTGAAAAGCACCGGTCCCAGGACAGATCTCTGGGGCACACTGCTTTTCACTTCTCTCCATTGTGAAAATTTCCCATTGACACCTACTCTTTGTTTCCTGGATCTCAACCAGTTCTCAATCCATAAGAGGACCTGTCCTCTTATTCCCTGACTGTGCAATTTTCTTAGCAGCCTTTGGTGAGGGACTGTGTCAAAAGCCTTTTGAAAATCCAGATAGACTTTATCCACCAGTTCACCCAAATCCACATGCCTGTTGACCTTTTCAAAAAATTCTAAAAGGTTTGTCAGACAAGATTTATCCTTACAGAAGCCATGCTGATTTTCTCTCAGCAAGGTTTGTTCTTTTATGTGTTTTAAGATTTTCTCTTGGATGAGGCTTTCCACCATCTTCCCTGGGACAGATGTAAGGCTAACTGGCCTGTAATTTCCTGGGTCCCCCCTCCTTCCTTTTTAAAAATTGGTGTGACATCTGCCATCCTCCAGTCCTCCGGCACTGTGGCAGTTTTAAGAGACAAGTTGCATATAACCGTTAAGAGATCTGCAATTTCATTTCTCAGTTCCCTAATAACCCTTGGGAGGATGCCATCTGGGCCCGGTGACTTGTTACTCCTCAATATATCGATTAGTCCTAAAACCTCCTCTCTTTTAACCTGTATTTGATTTAATTCTTTAGTCAAGAGGGGCGGCTCAGGCAGCGGAATCCGCTCAAGGGCCTCTGTCGTGAAGACAGACGCAAAGAAGTCATTCAATTTCTCTGCATGAAGACGCCCTTTCTTCATCAGATATTCACCTAATGTTTCCAGGTGTTCCTGTATTACCTCCCTATTATATGTTGCAATTCCCGTCCTACCTCATCTACTCTTTGTCCCACCGGATCTCTTTCTTCCTTTTTGGAGAAAACGGAGGCAAAGAAGGTGTTGAGTAGTTCTGCCTTATCCTTGTCTCCTGTTAGTAACTGGTTATCATCGGGCTCATGCTCAATCCCGAAAAAACCAGGGTTTTTATGTCTGTTATTTGGGGGTTCTCCGGATGGGTATAGTGGCCATCTCCCCAGCCTGGGTGGGACTCCCCTCCAGTTAGGGGAGAGAGTGAGGATATTCTTATCTGATGGGGGAGAGAGGATATTCTTATCTGATGAAGACGCCCTTTCTTCATCAGATATTCTGGTCCCAAGCCATGGAGGGTTTTGTAAATTAAAACCAATACGTTGAACCTTATTCTGGAGGAAACTGGTAGCCAATGCAAGTGAGCCAGGATGGGGATGATATGGTCGTATAGACCTGCACCCACCCCCAGTCTGGCTGCAGCATTCTGCACCCGTTGCAATCGCTGAACAAGGGTCAAGGGAAGCCTCATGTAGAGAGCGTTAAAATAGTCTATCCTCAAGATGACAAGCGCTTGTACAACCATCCTCAGGAAGCTCTAATCAAGGTAAGGGTGGTTCTGGGCGATTAGCCTAAGTTGGTAAAATGCTGCCCTGGACACGCCTGCCACCTGGGACTCCAGGGACAATGCCAGGTCCAGGACAGTGCCCAGATTCCTCACTCTTTCCCCCAACTGGAGGGGAGTCCCACCCAGGCTGGGGAGATGGCCACTATACCCATCCGGAGAACCCCCAAATAACAGAACCCTGGTCTTTTCGGGATTGAGCATGAGCCCGATGATAACCAGTTACTAACAGGAGACAAGGATAAGGCAGAACTACTCAACACCTTCTTTGCCTCTGTTTTCTCCAAAAAGGAAGAACAAGATCCGCTGGGACAAAGAGTATATGAGGTAGGACGGGAATTGCAACATATAATAGGGTGGTAGTACAGGAACACCTGGAAACATTAAGTGAATTTAAATCTCCTGGGCTAGGTGAATTACACCCAAGGATATTAAAAGAAGTGGCAGAAGTAATTTCTGAACCATTGGCAATAATCTTTGAGAAGATTGCTTTATTCGTTAAGTGTATTCGCTAAGTGTACTTCGCTAAGCAGACTAATTGAGCAGTCTCCCCCCTTGACTTTCTCCTTCTTGTCCCAAGAGTTTAGACTCAATCATTTTAGACTTAACATTTATAATAATAAAATTTTGTTCTTAATGTCACAAATTAAAATAATCTCGTTTAATGTGAATGGATTAAATAATAAAAAGAAGAGAAATAGAGTAACACATAGCCTAAGGAAACAACAATGGGACATAATTTGTTTGCAGGAGACCCACATAAATCAAAAACATGTAAGAGTTCTTAAGAATCCGAGACTAGGGGAGGAGTTTATTCGTTAAGTGAGCAAAAAAAGAAAAGGGGGGTAGTGATATATGTCAAGGCGAAGTGGGAACCCAAATTTCTATGGTCAGATGATAAGGGAAGATTGATTATGATTAAAATTACCAACGAAGGAGAAGAAATTATTCTAGTGGGAGTGTATGCTCCTAACAGAGGTAAAGCATCATTTTTTAGAAATTTGGAAAAGAAATTGTTAGAATTTAACAATTTGAGGGTAATTATGATGGGGGATTTTAACGGGGTGATGGAGCCAGAAATATACAAATTATCAGACATGCAATCTCAAAGTAGAAAAAATCTTGCCAAAAAGTTTCGTAGATTTATATGAAAATTTGAATCTGGTGGACATATGGAGATTTAAAAATCCAGTTAGTAAAGAATTTACGTTCTATTCACAGTCAAAGAGAACAGCAACGAGAATAGACCAGATCTGGATTGCTAAGCAGTTAACAATAAGAGCCGGAAAAACCGAAATAAGACCAAAAATTTTCTCTGACCACAATCTGGTCATTTTATTTATACTCCCAAAAGATTTAAGTAGGGAAAATGGGTGTTAAATACATCTCTATTGAAAAATGAAAGAATTATTGAAGAAGCAAAAAAGACATGGATTCAATTTCAGAAAGATAATGCCAATAAAGGCTGTGATGAAAATATAGTATGGGAGGCTGGGAAATGCGTGATGAGGGGTTTTTTTTATCGGTAAGAATGCTTGGGATAGGAAACAAAGAGAGAAAAGAAAAAAAGATTTAGAAATGGAAATTAAAAGGAAGGAAAAGGAACTATGGAAAAAAAAGAAAAGAGAGACAAGCTATTAAAGGAACTAAAAATATTGAGAAATGAATATGAATTTATAATAGATAAAGAAATGGAACGAGAAAATACCTTTTGGGAAGTATAAATTTTTTAATGAAGCCAATAAACCTGGCAAATTTCTGTCTTGGCAATTGAAAGAGAGAAAATTAGAAAATATAATAAACAAATTAAAGATAGGGGAGAATATTAGTATTAACCAAAAAGAAATCACCAAGGAAATTGGCATCTTTTACCAAAAATTATATAGAGGATCAAGAAGAATTTGAGAATTTAGGAATATATGAAGACATTTTGAAAATGATAAAGATAAGACAGGAATTGATTAAGAAACTAAATGAGCCAACAAATGTAACAGAAATTAAAGATGTGGTTTCAGAAATGAAGACGGGTAAGGCTCCGGGTCCGGACGGCTTCCCTATTGAATTTTACAAGGTTATGGACGATTCATTTCTTATTACCCTAAAAGGTATTATAAACAACATTTTAGAAATAGGCATAATCCCGAGCTCATGGCAAGAGGCACATATAGTATTAATCCCCAAGCAAAAGAAAGGATCCCAACACCTGCTGATTTTCAACCAATTTCCTTATTAAATACAGATTATAAAATTTTCGCCAATTTATTGGCAAAAAGGCTGAAATTAATATTAGACGAAATTATACACAAAAACCAATGAGGCTTTTTAAAAGGCAGGCAGATAAAAGACAACATGAGGAATATCACAGATATTATGGAATGCCTTGAGTTTAATAGGGGTAAAACAGCAGCGGTGTTAGCAGTGGATGCCGAAAAGGCATTTGACTGGGTCTCATGGAAATTCCTAAAAAAACAATTGAAATTTTACAATTGGGCCAAAGATTTCAGAATGCGATTACAGCAATATATTCGACGCAAAAAGGCAAACATTATAATTAATGGGAGAGTCAGTGAATCAATAGAGATAGGGAGGGGCACACGTCAGGGATGCCCTTTATCCTCAATACTTTTTATTTTGACCTTGGAACTACTCCTGCAAAGAATAAGATCAAACCACGAAATTAGAGGGATAATGATTGGTCAACATCAGTAAAAACTGAGGGCATATGCGGATGATGTAATTTTTACACTGGAAGACCCACAAGTAAGTGTACCAAAGGTGTTAGAAGAAATCAGACAATTTGGGAGAGTCGCGGGATTAAAGATCAACTACCAAAAGTCAAGGATATGGTCTAAATTCTGGTTGGCACCATTATATGCTTTGTGAAAAAAGGAAGTACAATAAGGAATTTAATAAACACATAATACGTCGTTCTTTATTAAATGTATGGTACAAATACAAAGGCATCCTGGAACCAAAAACGCAATGGTGGTGCTCACCCTTGGAATACCTCACTTTAAGGAAAACCAATATGGAGACAGGATGGCCCACCTATAAGCAGCTGCTGGAAGAAGAAAAAGGGGAATTAAAGCTTAAAATTATGAAAAGAAAAAGAGGTATCTAAACGTCTGGTTGGAGTACTATCAAATTAATCACAAGTTTCAAGAAGATTTAAAAACTGGATTTGAAAAGCAAATCACTAAATTTGAAGAAATATTGCAGGGAAAAGAAAAATATATTTAAAAATTTTATAATCTTTTGCTGGAGTGGGAGACTAAGGAAGAGCAGATAAAAGAAACCATGGTAAATTGGGCTCAAATACTTGGAAAAAACATTAATTTAAATAAATGGGAAAGACTATGGAAAATTGATTTGAAATTAACATCAAATATGGATATTAAGGAAAATGTTTATAAAATGCTATATAAATGGTATTTTACCCCCCAGAGGTTGGCAAAAAATTATAGAAATCAAAGTAGCACATGTTGGAGATGTTGGAGATCTGCAATTTCATTTCTCAGTTCCCTAATAACCCTTGGGTGGATGCCATCTGGGCCCGGTGACTTGTTAATCTTCAATTTATCAATTAGTCCTAAAACATCCTCCTTTTTAACCTGTATTCGATTTGATTATTTAGTCAAGAGGAGCCGTTCAGGCAGCGGGATCTGCTCACAGTCCTCTGTCGTGAAGACAGATGCAAAGAACTCATTTAATTTCTCTGCAATTTCCAAGTCCTCCTTAACCTCCCCTTTTCCTCCCTCACTATCCAGAGGGCCAACTGGTTCTCTGGCAGGTTTTCTACTTCCAACATATTTAAAGAAGCTTTTATTATTTCCCTTTATATTGCTAGCCATGCGTTCCTCAAAATCTTTCTTTGCCTCTCTTATCATCTTCTTACATTTCTTTTGCCAGAGTTTGTGTTCCTTTTTATTTTCCTCATTTGGGGAGGATTTCCATTTATAGAAAGACCTCTCCTTGCGCTTTAGAGCCTCTCCAACTCCACTCGTTAACCATGCTGGCGCCCTCTTGGACATAGAGGAGCTCTTCTTTCTTTGTGGTATGCACTTGTGCTGGGCCTCTATTATTGTTGTTTTAAACAGGCTCCATGCACTCTGAAGAGATTGGATTCTTCTAACCTTCCCCTTCAATTTCTTTCTAACTAGTTTCCTCATCTGAGGGAAGTTTGCCCTTCGGAAATCAAGGGTTTTTATGTCTGATTTGCTTGATACTCTTCCTCCAACATGCATGGCAAAGGAGATTGCAGCATGGTCACTGTTCCCCAGAGGCTCAGTGACATTCACATCCCTGACCAGGTCCTGAGTATCACACAGTATTAGATCCAGAGTTGCCTGTTCTCGGGTGCTCTAAGGCACAGTAATTCAACAAGTCAAGAAACCCAATTTCTCTTTCTTGCCCGGAGAATCCTGTAAATATTGTTTATCTGGACTTTAGTTAGGCCTTCGATAAGGTTCCCCATGGTATTCTTGCTAAGAAGTTTGTAGAAAGTGGGATAGATAGTGCTACTGTTAGGTGGATTTGTAATTGGTTGACTGATTGCACCCAAAGGGTGATCATAAATGGCCTCTCTTCAGCTTGGAGAGACGTGACCAGTGGGGTGCCCCAGAGTTCTGTTCTGGGTCCATTGTTGTTCAATATCTTTATTAATGACTTGGAAGAAGGAATAGAGAGTATGCTAATTAAATTTGCAGATGATACCAAATTGGGAGGGGTTTCTAATTCCCTAGAGGATAGGATGAAAATCCTAAAGGACCTTGACAGATTAGAGTGCTGGGCCAAAGCTAACGGAATGGATTTCAATAGAGGAAAATGAAGGGTGGTACATCTATGTAAAAAGAATGAATTGCACAGATATAGGATGGGGGATACTTGGCTGGAAAATAGTACCTGTGAAAGGGATCTGGGAGTCTTGGTGGACCACAAATTGAACATGAGTCAGCAGTGTGATGTGGCGGCCAGGAAAGCCAATGTGATTCATGGTTGCATCAACAGAACCATAGTCTTTAGATCAAGGGAAGTGATAGTACCACTCTATTCTGCTCTGGTCAGACCCCACCTGGATTACTGTGTCCATTTCTGTGCGCTTCAATTTAAAAAGCATGTTGACAACCTCGAGTGAGTGCAGAGGAGGGCGACCAGGGTGGTTGAAGGTCTGGAGGAAATGTCTTATGAGGAACGGCTTAGGGAACTGGGAATGTTTAGCCTTTCAAAAAGAAGGCTGAGGGGGGATATGACAGCTATTTTTAAATATTTGAAAGGATGTCATATTGAAGAGGGAACAGGTTTGTTTTCCATGGCTTCAGAGACTAGGACTCGGGGCAATTGTTTCAAATTACAGGAAAAGAGATTCCATTTGAACATTAGGAAGAACTTCATGACAGTCAGAGCTGTTCGGCAATGGAATATGCTGCCATGGAGGGTGGTTGAGTCTCCTTCATTGGAGGTTTTTAAGCCGAGGTTGGATGGCCATATGCAGGGAGTTGGACTGGATGGCCTTTGAGGTCTCTTCCAACTCTATGATTCTATGATTCTGAGATTCTAAGTGAATTCATTGGCAAAAGAATGCCTCAGCCTAGCAACGAGCAACAGGAGAACTAGAGTGTTCAGCTACTGTGATTGGAGGAGAAGTTGCTAACATTTCATTGTGACACTTGTCTGGCAACAGAGATGGTATCTAAGTAACTCAGGAAATCCTTGTAGTGCTGGGGCATGGAGTTGACCGTCTGATACCTCTTTTCCACTTCTAGAATATTGTCTCTGCAAATATGCCACATTCACATACAGCCATCTCCCCAGAAACAATGCTGACTAAAAAGAAAAAGCAGGTGGAGGTCTCTGCACTTGGCAAAGTAGCTTACTATGTCCCTGTCCTCATCGTTTATAGTGATTTGTCCCAGGAAATGCCGTTCATTGAAAGTTTTGATGGTGTTCTGCTCTTTATTGACATTTCAGGTAGGCTAGAAGAGTTAAAATGTGAATACCTCTGAAATATGAGATGCAGATTTGAACAATATTTTAACGTTCTCATTTACACTGAGTCATAAAGTCATTAATTAAGTATGGTTCCATTGTTGTACTGTTCTGACAGTTAGAGATGGGCACGAAATGCCAAAATGGTGTTTCGTTTCATTTCGTTTTCCATTTCCTAATTTTTTTGGTTTCAGTTTGAAATGATTTTTTTAAAAATTCATTTTTCATTTTTTTGTTGCTGTTGCAGGTTCTTTAAAATGTCTTTGAGCCATCAACGCTGCGTTGGTGGCTCAAAGATATTTAAAAACTCCTGTGCCTTCCCCTGCAATGGGTGTGTTGGGGGAATGGTGTGGGTCCTTTTTTTACCTCTCCTTAGCCCTGCGCGCCAGCTGATCAGTGCTGGGGTGAGAAAAATCCTCCCCCCCAACATGGATCAGCTGGCACGCGGGGCTTTGGGAGGAAGTTTTAAAAGCCAGGCGTGGAAAACCATGGGCTTTTAGAATCCCCCACCCGAGCACTGATCAACTGGCGCGTGGGGCTTCGGGCAGGGAAAAAAGTGTAAAAAGCCCACCATTTCCCGCACCCGATCAAAAAACAAAAACACAGAATGAAACACAAAACAAAAAATGAAACAAAAATTCATTCTACTGACAGTTAAGAAGTTCAGAAGCACTTCTCAGAGTTATGTTACTAAAATAGCAGATTTTAGAAATTGTAACATTTGGTCTACTTCTGTTAAAATTCAGAATTCTTCAAGAAAGGAAAATATAAAATTGTAGATGTAATTTCATGCATTACCTTTGAAAGTTTAAATGTTCAATAAAAGAGGCAGTTATCAATAAACTAAATGGTCTGGTCTACAAATAAACCTAATGGGCAAATACACCCAATCTAAATTGAATTACTCAAAGGGACATTTTAATGACATAGAAGAAACAGAAGACAAATGGCTTCAGGGATATCCTGTGACACTTTGCCATTGAAATATCAGTGTAATCTACAGAATCTGCAAGGTAAATATCTAAAAATGTTTGCACAATATACAAGGAAACATGGATGTTCAGGTAGCATCAGGTGATACTACTTTTCTAGGTCCAGCAGTAGATGTTATAGGATTGTATGGGCAGAAGGAATCAAAGGGAACTTAACTTAAAAACATCTGAAATTAAATGAAGAATAAACTAACCTTGATGATAGTATTGCTATCTTGGATGATATACCATGCAAATTAGGTATACTGTATTACAGGGCTGTCCAACTTTGAACGAGCCAAGGTCTACTTTTTCGCGACGAAAGTGCCTGAGGCCTACGACACTAAAACCTCTACTTATTAATTTTATTTGTTACAAGCACATGCTCATAAGTAAAAAAAAATTGTAAGTAGAGCAGCGGTTTCCCATAGGAACGCATTGAAAATCAATCAATCCTTTCTGGAGGGAACATATTTCAATGCATTCCTATGGTAAGGCTGACCATGCACACACTTCCCTTACACCCACTCAAGCCGGTATGGACGGGTGCAAGGGAGGCGCGTGCATGCTTGCACAGATCGCCCCTTCCGCTTACCCAGGCTGCTGGAAGAGTTTTTTTTAAAAAAGGTGCACTTTCCCTCCCAACCCGCCCAGAGCCTGACTTGATTCTACTTCTCCTCCTGTTTCCCCACGTCTCCCTTCCAGCCCCCCTCGCTGCCACTGCTGCTGCTGCCCATAGCTCTCTCTCACCTCTGCCGTGTTCACTGTGCAGCTGGGATGGGCCAAGCCAGCAGCGGGGCAATCACATCACCGTGCGGCTCAAGGAGGAGGGAGTGGCTCAGAAGGGGAGCAGCAGGAGCGGAGTGGCTCAGAAGGGGAGCAGGAGGAGCAGCAGGTCACAGTCTCTGTGAGGCAGCCGTGGGGGTAGGAGGAGGCAGAGAAGGAGGATGGAGGGGGGGTAGGAAGGAATTCTTCATGGGGGGAGAAGAGGGGGGCATCACGCAAAGGAGGTGGGCACACCCATGACCCTGCCCCTCGCTCTCTCCTCCTCTCCCCTTCCTCTGCTCTGCACCAACAATTCAATTGGTCACGAGACAGTGGCACGCCAATCATCTGGCTGGTAGGGAGAGCAGGGGACTGTGCCATGGCCCTTGAACTGCCCTGCTTGGCTGAGGCAGGGGGCTGGCAGACTCAGAGCTTTGCTGGGGCAGTGGTGGTCCTTGGGTTGGGGGAGGTAGAGCTGGAGAACTTATCCCCTCACATTTTTCGTTGATGGCTGGTGGGCTACTTTTGAACCCTTCATGGGCTACTGGTAGCCTCCGGTCTACCTGTTGGGCAGGCCTGCTGTATTATATTCAGACATCAATGTTTTAATTAATGTTACTAAAAACTCATTTGTCACCTGATATCTACTTATAGTATTACTGAATTTGGGCACTTGCTAAATAATAGGATAGTGGTGGCATAAGTGGTATTTAGGGTAGAGCTATGGTTGACTGGTCAAATAATTTTAAAGTGATGGGCTTGGAAAATCTTAAATATTAAGGATTTGGGAGCAATAACTGCTATGAATAGGAGGGAAGAACCATATTGTTTTTCTTCAAGAAACAAGATAGACCAATATAACATAGCCAGAGGTAATTCAGAAACTAGTAGCAATGAACTTAGCAACATCCTTATCTTTGCAACCACCTGGTAGATACCCTTTGATTTCTGTTCCTGGACTGAGCAGGGGTTTGGACTTGATGGCCTTCTAAGGCCCCTTCCCATTTTGATATTCTATGATTCTTTGATTGCAAGTGAAATCTACTTTGACTGATCCAAGAGGCAGATTCTTTTTCTTCCTTTTCTTCTTCTTTAAAAGTCATTTGTGGGGGAAATGTATCACTCCCATTTATGGTTCAAACAAAAACCGTATACCCTCTTTTTTTTGGGGGGGGGGAGTAATGATTAACCTATTCTTCCCATTCTAAAAGAAGCTGAGCTGTAATTCACAGTTCCACGTTGTGTTTTATTGATACTAAATGTTTATGCATCGTAAGGCTTTACGGCACTGACAGAAAAGTTCAGCATGAATGCCAACCTGGACAGTGGTGTTGATGAACTTGCACAAACTCTCAATCACTTTGTTGAGAACATTGTGGAAGGTGAGTACAGTAACATTGTCTGATCTGTTACAAGGAGAACATTGCATGATCTGTTACAAGAAGAGTATTCAAGAGATGGATCTATCATTCTGCCATCTAAATATATCCTTCTTAAAATATGCAAGCTGAAATCTTGACCAGACAGTTTATAATGCAGAGTAACAGTTACTGTCCAGCACAGTGAATTTCACTTTATGACA
Source organism: Phrynocephalus forsythii (assembly GCA_029282475.1). Taxonomy (NCBI): domain Eukaryota; kingdom Metazoa; phylum Chordata; class Lepidosauria; order Squamata; family Agamidae; genus Phrynocephalus; species Phrynocephalus forsythii. Next base: position 24,385,416 of record JAPFRF010000014.1, read on the forward strand.
CTATGGCTGAAATTCTCCTGTGCAACTCCACAGTAGAGACAAACAGGGCATGAACTCTCCCCCACCTTCTCTAAGTTTGGTGAAGATTAGATTTGGGACATAGGAGTTATAGCCCAGGTAGGAATCACTAACACTGATAATATTTGGCTGTTTACTTTCATTCTGGACAGGCACATTTCCCTGACCACCCCCAAAAAACAAAAAACTACAAAATGGCCCTATCTATCTATCTATCTATCTATCTATCTATCTATCTATCTATCTATCTATCTATCTATCTATCTATCTATCTATCTATCTATCTATCTATCTATCTTTGTGGCTCATTTCATGTGCATCTCTACTCATAGTCATAAAGACTGAAGGCAGAAGTTACTGTTTAATAAGTTCCCCTCCCGAGACCTGAGGATCCTTAGAGATCCCTTTCAACCTGGGGGAATTTCTGGAAGTCTTGAGGTGGGGGAATGCCTTTAATATTCAACAGTAACTGGTATTGGTCCTGTTGAAAGGGTCTTTATAATTGTACAAGTCCACCAATAAGATTCCAGCCTATGTGCTTTTAAACTGATCATTAAAAGATTTTCTTGCTGTTTTTAAAAGGGATGAACAGCTTAGCACTGTAACACTGCAATGTTAATTTTAAAATATTTTAAAACATCATTGTTGGTCAGTCTTATAGTGCTATAACATCACAATATAAAAATTAATACTGTAGCATCATGGGATTATAGCACTGTACCTCTCTTTCACAAGTGCACTATGGCTGGAATCCCACTGGTATTCACTTAAAGTATGTTGCAGCTTATTGTGGGTAATTGATGAAGTGCTGGGAGACATCTCAGGTGCACAGTTAAGTACATATTCAAATATGGGACTGAGATGCATCCTGGCAACTCATCAAATAATTACAGTTACAGGTGTCATAGTGAGCAAATCTTATGCAAATATCTATTGAAGTCTTTCTTGTATTAATAGGAGCCTCATGGCGCAGTGGTTAAATGCTTGTACTGCAGCTAAAACTGTGCTCACGACCTGGGGTTCAGTCCCAGGAAGCCGGCTCATGGTTGACTCAGCCTTCTATCCTTCCAGAATTTGGTAAAATGAGTACCCAACTTGCTGGGGAGGGGCAATGTGTAGCCTGCAGAATTAAATTGTAAACCACCCAGAGAGTGCTTGAAGCACGATGGGGCGGTATATAAACAGAACACCTTGCTTTGCTTCGCTTTAAATTAAAAAAATTGCTCAGTACCTGTACGTGCAGCATATGCATGCACATGGAAATACAGACATAACTAAACTTGATTCTGCAATATTAAATATTAAATATTATTATAATACCCTGTGACAATTCTGTGACAGATCCTTAGATGCCTCTCCTCTTCTTTCTCTTCCTTTTATCTACAGAAGTGCTGGTTTTGGGAGGTGATGTCTTGAAATTTGCAGGTATAGATTGTAGAGAAAAATTATTTTAGATACTGTATGAGTAGTTCTCTGAATCTGACCAAGATTAGGATTTAATATTTGGGGGGGGAGATGTCCTTAGCTCCCCAAATGTCATGTTGATTTGTTGATTTGCTTGTCTAGTTGATCATGGTTAACACATCAGCAGCGAGTCCAGGAAGGGTTTGCTTAGGTTTATTCCTGATAGTTAACTCACATTTTTGGAATTTTTGCCACACCTTACCTGTACTTAAGTGCCTAAACTTGCTTGCTTAGAATTGGGCCTTTTGGGGGCTGCAGTCCTGTATTTTCCCTAGAGTAAATCCTGATGCTGTAGGTGGGATTTTTGCATAGGAGTGCAGTAAATGATTGCATTCTTTGCAAAAATATTTAAAACCTATGGCATTATTTGGATGATGATCCCTCACACTTGTTATTTGTATTGGTACCTGGTGAAGTTTACAAAGGGAGCACAGCAGACATCTTTATTCAAAACTGGAAAACTTGCTTTTATATAGCAGATAGTTAAGGTGTCCTCTAAGGCATGCGCCTGTGCAGGACTCTGCCCCCTCTCTGCAGCCTTCCTCCTCCTCTGTCCAAACAAATAGTGATGGTTTTAAGCCCTTTTGATTCCAAGTCTGCATGTGGAGGCAAAGGTGTGCATGTGAGAGTCAGAGGCCCACCCAGAGGGGCTGAAAATTAGAGAGAACATTTATTTATTTATTTATTTATTTATACAGCTTATATACCGCCCGTCTTCCTGAGAGGAACTCTGGGCCCAGAGGGACAGCAAATTAAAACAACAACTGAAATAAACAATAAAACAAAACGGCTACAACAGATGGCGGAACTAAAAAAAAAAAAATTGTGTCACCCAAACGCCTCCCGGAAGAGAAGGGTTTTCAGCGCCTTCCGGAAGGCAGGCAGGGACTCTGCAAGGCGCACTTCTGCTGGTAGGTGGTTCCATAGGGTTGGGCCAGCCACAGAGAAGGCTCGGGTGCGTCCGAGCCTCCTGGGCGTGGCCATTGCGCCCGCGACGACCTGGTCTTGGTCGATCCGCTCCGTCAGGTAGCCAGATATTTTGTAAGTAAAACCAGGACCTTGAATCTAACTCTGCAGGGCAACCAGTGCAAAACGAAACGGTGATGTGCTCGAAGGAACCAGTCTGGCTGCTGCATTTTGGACCCGCTGCAAGCGCCGAATGAGAGTCAGGGCAACCCCATGTAGAAAGTCCAGTCTAGAGATCACCAGCGCCTGGACCACAGTTCTGAGGGAGTCCTCATCCAGGTACGAAGAATCTGGGCAATACGCAAGATGGAAAAAGGCAGCCCTGGACACGGCGGACACCTGGGCTTCCAGGGTGAGCGCCGGGTCAGGACTACGCACAGTCCGATGGCCTGAGGGAAACACCCTCCAAGGTGGGATCATGAGGAAGCCCCAAAGAACATGACCTCGGTCTTGTCGGGGTTGAGTTTGAGCCTGTTAGCCCTGGTCCATTCCATGACTGCGCCCAGACACTGATTGAGGGTCCGGACAGCCTCATCTGCAGCGGTAGAAAAGGAGACATAGAGCTGCGTGTCATCAGCGTACTGATGGCAGCAGACTCCATGCCTCCTAATGACCTCAGCCAGCGGCCTGATGTAAATGTTGAACAGCATGGGAGAGAGAGACGACCCCTGTGGAACCCCGCAGGGGCCGACATCTCGCCCCATGCTGAACCTGCTGGGGCGGTCCCGAGGAAGGACCGGAACCAACTGTGAACAGTGCCTCCGATCCCAGCCTCGGAGAGCCGATCCAGCAGGATACCATTGGTCGATTCTTATCAAAGGCCGCTGACAAATCCAGGAGGACCAACAGGGAGGAACACCCCCGTCGGCCCTCCGGATGAGGTCATCTTGCAGAGCGACCAAGACTGTCTCGGTCCCCCCGACCAGGCCTGAACCCAGACTGGAATGGATCCAGGGCATGCTCGGCCTCCAGATAGGATTGAAGCCGGATCGCGGCCACCCTCTCGATCACCTTGCCCAAAAATTAGCGATTTGGATAATTCGCCCGGCGCTAAGCTTTTCTTCAGGATGGGCTTTACCACGGTCTCCTTCAGACGGGAAGGGAAAATCCCTTCCCTGAAGGAGGCCGTTTGAGATGTTCATGGCGACTGCTTTCATAAGCCATGAAGGGCAAGGGTCGAAGGGGGTGGACGCGGGCCGGCAGTGGGCAATAGCCCTGGAGGCCTCAAGGGAGGTGACAGGCCCAAACTCAACCATGCGAGGAGACCGAGGGGCACAGCCGCCGGGGATGCCGAGAGTGGGCTATGGCAACAGGATTCGAAACCGGGCGGATGGCCTCTATTTTCGATCGAAAAAGGCTGCAAAGTTCTCGCTACTGAAATCAGTAGGAGGAGGCCTAGTCAGTCCAGGATTAGTGAGGTCGCGAACCACATTTGGTGGTTCGAGGCACTAATTCTCAGGGTGCAATAAGATCTTCTAGCAACCCTGATCGCATGAACATAGCGCCTGGACTGTGCGATGACTGCAGCCTTCTTAATAGCCGTCCGGTTCTTCCTCCAGCTGCGCTCCAGCCTCCTCCGTTCATGCTTCATCGCCGAAGCTCTTCCGTGAACCACGGCGAGGGACGAGCTCTGGGGGCGATCTGGTCGACAGCCCGGGCTGTTTCATCAAACCATTGATCCACCATGGAGTCTACCAGATCGTCAGCCAGTCCGCCAGGAGGCTCCCGAGGACTTCCCGAAACCGATCAGGGTCAAGGAGTCTCCTGGGGCGGGCCCAAACAGTGGGCCGGAGGTCCCCGGGGGTGGGGCGGCGATCGATACAGAGAAGGACAGCAGGTGATGGTCTGACCATGACACGGGGGTGGGAACGAGGTCCCACACCCTCAGCCACGAATCCTCAGACGTGGAGGAAAATACCAGATCCAGGGTGTGTCCAGATCTGTGTGTTGGGCATAAAACATGCTGGGCTAGGTTCATGGAGGCCATGGACTGCATGAATTCCAGAGCAGCACCAGACAGGTCACCGCCAGCGTGCACGTTGAGATCACCCACCACCAAAAGGCGGGGGTTCTCAACAGGGCAGCGGCGATGAACTCTGAGCTCTGGTAGGGATTGTGCTGGGTTGCGGGGAGCACGGTAACCGAGCACAATGCCAAACCTGTCCCGCTGCCCAACCAACAGATGAACACATTCTAACCCTGGGCTCACCAACGTTGAGGCCCTGCTGATTTGAATAGTATCCCTGTACACGATGGCCAACATTGAAGACAATGTAAGGAAATTAAGGACGATGGGACATAGTGCCATTTTCTTAGGCTTGATATTACAAGTACTTTTCACTCTGCAGTAGAAACGTTATCTAAGGAATGCAGAAAGTCGTCAAAACATAATATTATAGAAGCTTGCAATGTAGACATTCATTAGACATTATGCATCATGTGAGATGCTACAGCAAGAAAGTTCTCAGGGAGAGGACGAGAACCACCATTCTTCATTCTTCATCTGCTTTAGTCATGCAGTTTGCATGATTAGTTAGTAGAGATGGGCACGACCAGGAAAAATTACGTTTCGAGTTGTCGTGTGTCGGAGCCGGCCCGTTTCGGCTCGTTTCCATTTGTTGTGGAATTTTTCAAAAATTTGTCATTTCGTTTGTCGGTTTTTCATCTGTCGTTAGTACTGGTTTGGGGGGGGCTCCTGGAGGCACCTCTCTGGGGTGGGTGCCTCCTCTGGCCCGCCATGAAGGGAAAGCAGGCTCCTGGAGGCACCTCTCTGGGGTGGGTGCCTCCTCTGGCCTGCTACAAAATGGCATGCATAGCCAATTGGATATGCATACCAAGTTGCAGTAGCAGGCAGAGGCACCTCTCTTTCGGGTGCCTCTGTGACTCACTGCCTGCCGGCATACAGTGCACTTGGGCTGGGGAACAAAGTGAGAGAGGACCCCTACGGGCGCCCTGTGACTCACTAAGAAGGGAAGTGTACTTGCTGTAGTGCAATGCGAGTACACATCTGGCTTACTGGTTAGGGGTTAGCGCAAGGGCTAGGCTTAGGGTTACAGGTAAGGTTAGGGTGAGTTACTGGGCTGCACCTCTGGGTGCCTCTCTGACCCACTAAGAAGGACAGTGTCCTGGCGTATGGGTTAGGGTTAGGGTTAGGGTTCGGATTCGGGCTAGGGTTAGTGGGCTTTTTATGCCCGACTGGCACATCCCAGAAGTCTCGGTCAAAACCTGGCCAGGTGGCCATGCAATTGGTGGAATGGCTCCAAAAATTTGCATGGTCCACTCCCATGGCCAGCCCATCATTGCGCAGGTGTAAAAAAATTAAAATTAAAATAAAATCAATGGAGACGTTTTGTTGCAAGAAAAACCCACTGCTGCTACTGAAAAAATTCAGGCAGTTTTAAAATAGCTATTTTCGCATGTTTCTGTGGTGCTTTGGTGTGTTTTTGGACCACGCGATTTCAAAATAAATATTGCGGTCACCCCATTTTGGATCCCCCGCCCGCACCGCATGGCATGGCGAGTTGGCGAGACGACGAGGATGCCCCCCACCAGAGCAGCCCAGGACAGGAGGGGGGGAGGCCGGGAACCCCCCCCCGAAACCACCCCTCTGGTAGGTGCCCTCACTCAGGCAGGCATATTTTCGCCTGCTTTTTTGGCCGGGAATCGTTGTTTTTTTTATTTTTAAAACTTTTTTTCTGTGCCGCGCCGCTTGGCGAGTTGGCGAGACGACAAGGATGCGCACTTTGTGCAGCCCAGGAGAGGAGGGGGGGAGGCCGGGGACACCCCCCCCCCAGAAACCACCCCTCTGGTAGGTGCCCTCAGGCAGGCATATTTTCGCCTGCTTTTTTGGCCGGGAATCGGTTTTTTTTTATTTTTAAAACTTTTTTTCTGTGCCGCGCCGCTTGGCGAGTTGGCGAGACGACGAGGATGCGCACTTTGCGCAGCCCAGGAGAGGAGGGGGGAGGCCGGGGACCCCCCCCAGAAACCACCCCTCTGGTAGGTGCCCTCAGGCAGGCATATTTTCGCCTGCTTTTTTGGCCGGGAATCAGGGTTTTTTTTAATTTTAAAACTTTTTTCCTGTGCTGCTTGGCATCGCGTGATCGCTGCGATGCCGCCAGGAACGACCACGACAAATCAGACCCAATTTTTCTTTAGTCGGTTCGAGTTCTGGCGGAGTAATTGTCGTTACTGTTTCCGTTACGTAACGGAAACGAGGAACAGAAACGGAAACGAGGATTTCGCCGAGTCATGCCCATGTCTATTAGTTAGGCTTAGATTTTTAGTTAGGCCATGGATATCTGTAATCAGTTAGGAAAATTACTTAGGGTTTGTAATTTTGTAGGGAAATCAGCTTACATTTGCTAACATCTTACTTTTTATATTTGCTATTTTTGATACATCTTGGATCTTTCTTAGTATTATTTAGTATTTTTATTAGAAATAAATCTCTATTATATTTTTACTTGTGCCTTGTTGTTGTTCAGTCGTTCAGTCGTGTCCGACTCTTCGTGACCCCATGGACCAGAGCTCGCCAGGCCTTCCTATCCTCCACTGCCTCCCGGAGTTTTGTCAAATTCATTTTGGTTGCATCGATGACACAGTCCAACCATCTCATTCTCTGCCGTCCTCTTTTCCTTTTGCCTTCGATTTTTCCCAGCATCAGGGCCTTTTCCAGGGAGTCCTCTCTTCTCATGAGGTGGCCAAAGTTTTTACCTCCATGTCGGGGGACTCAGTCTGGAGGTGGGGAACATTGTTTCCTGCCTGTGTCATGGACAGACCACCACCTGCTTCTTTTTCCCTGGCGATTCCGGCCCCTCCCCGGGTTGATTTCGCTGTTTTGAATGGACCCTCAGCGTTTGAGCTCTTTGCAGTTGCCTGGGGGTTTGACTGGCGCTCCGGCCGAGGTTGTGGCTAACACTCATGAAACAGCTGCCCACACCATAGACCGGATCGCCCCCAAGCGCCTCCTCCGTTGCAATCCCGGCCTTCCCCTTGGTTCACCGGGAGCTTAGGGCAATGAAGCAGGAGAGGAGGAGGCTAGAGCGCAGCTGGAGGAAACCCGGACGGCTTTCAGTAAGGCTGCCGTGCCCTTAGTTCGCGATAAGGGAGGCTAGAACATCTTTTACCTCCTGAGAATTTAGAGGCCTCTAGGCCAGGCGGAGCTTTTCTGGGTGGTTCCTCCTCAGCAATCCTAGTCTGGCCAGGCCTCCTTGATTTCAGTAGCGAGCAGTTCGCAGCCTTTTTCGAACAAAAATAGAGGCCATCCGTGCAGTGACTCAAGGTTGCAGTGGTCCCGCCCGCCATCACCAGTTGCTGGTCCGCCTTCATCGCCTCGGTTGGATTTCCTGTTTCCGCTCTCGAGGTCTCCAGGGCTAGGTGATGGGACCTGCCTCCACCCCTGATCTTTGCCCTGCCTTTTAGATGCCAGAGGGACCATGGCCGAATGGGCTTCTGTCATCGCCACCGCCTCCTTCGGTGATTTTTTCCTCCCTCTCTGAAGGAGACTTTAAGCACCCCGGCCTTGCAGTTGACGATTTAACAAACTTCGCCCAATCACGTCCCGTTTATGGGCAAGGTGATTAGAGGGTAGTATCATCTGCAGTCATCCTGGAGGTTGGCAGTGCCTGACCCATGCCAGTTTCTTCCGGCAATCAGCTTTGGTCGCCCTGCAAGATGACCTTATCCGGGCAGCCGACCTTTGCTCTACCCTGTTGGTCCTCCTGGATCTGTCAGCGGCCTTTGATACCGTCGGCAATCCTGTGACCGGCTCTCTGAGGTTGGGATCAGAGGCTCTGCTGTGGCTCCGTTCCTTCCTGGAGGGCCCAATTCTAGCATGGGGGAGTTAGTTGTTCTCCCTTGTGGGGTTCCAGTTCTGTCCCCCATGCTGTTTAACATCTACGTAAGGCCGTTGGCAGGGGTCAGGAGTTTTGGAGTCTGCTGTCAGATACGCTGATGACACGCAGCTCTATCTCTCCTTTTCCACCTCTGCTGTGGAAGCTGCCAAGTCCTCGATGGGTGCCTGGAGGCCGTGACCTGGACCGGGGCGAACAGGCTTAAGCTCAACCCCGAGAAGACGGAGGTTATGTTCTTTGGGAGCTCGCCGTCGGGAAGTGGCCCCCTCCCCTGTTTGGGGGAGTGTCCCTCCAGCTCGAGACTCTCTGGGCGTGCTCCTGGACCCGGCGCTCTCCATGGAATCCCAGGTGGCATGGTGACCAGGTCCGCCTTTGATCTCCGTATCGCCCAGATCCGCCCGTGCCCCGCGAACTCTCTGAGAACAGTGGTCCAAGCACTGGTGATCTCGAGGCTGGACTACTTAACGCCTCTACATGTGGTTGCCCTGACTCTTGCCTTGCAGCGGAAGAATGCGGAGCCAGGCTGGTGGCCTTGCGTGCGCATCTGAACATCACGCCAGTCCTGGCCCGCTTGCACTGGTTGCCCGATAGTTAGATTCAAGGTCTTGGTTTTAGTTTATAAAACCCTTCTTTGGGACCAGACTACCTGACAGATGTATCACTCAGCGATCCACCTTTTCCAGTCCTCTGGCCACTGCTGGGGTTTCCACTCCTCGAAGCCCGGATTTGGGCCCGGGCATTCTTAGTGGCAGCACCTTTGGAATTCCATCCCTCCTGAAGTGCGCTCTGCAGAGTCCCTGCTGGCCTTCCGGAGATTTTAAAACCTACCTCTTCAAGGCCTTGGTGATTCCTAGGGTTTTTTTTTTTTTCTTTACCCCGCCACGCCATGTCTCTGAATGATATTTTTATTAGATTTTATTAGATAGTATCAGGAACACTATCTGGTTTTTAACTATATTAGTTTGTTGTGTGTATCGTCTGTTTGTTCAATTGTGATTATCTGTGCCAACTGTGGCTTTGTAAGCCGCTTAGAGATCTTTTGATATTAAGCGGGATATAAATACAATAAATAAATAAATAAATAAATAAGTACTGAGCCTCAGCTTCAAAATCTGTCCTTCCAGTGAACATTCTTGATTTCTTTCTGGATAGGTTTGATCTCCTTGCAGTCCAGGGGACTCTCAAGACTCTCCTCCAGCACCACAGCTCAAAAGCATCAATTCTGCGTCAGCCTTTTTATAGTCAGCTATCCATACATCAATACTGGAAAAACCATAGCTTGAACCATCCTGACCTTAGTTGGCAAAGTGATGTCTCTGCTGAACAGATGCTATCTAGGTTTGCCATTGCTTTCCTCCCAAGATGCAGGCGTTCTTTTTATTTCTTGCTGCAGTCGCCATCTGCAGTGATCAAGGAGCCCAAGAAAATAAACTCTGTCATTGCCTCCATTTCTTCCCCTTCTATTTGCCAGGAGGTGATGGGACCAGTGGCCATGATCTTAGTTTTTTTATGTTGAGCTTCAGCCCATTTTTTTCACTCTCCTCTTTCACCCTCATTAAGAGGTTTTTTTTCTTCCTCACTCTCTGCTATTAGAGTAGTATCATCTGCGTATCTGAGGTTGTTGATATTTCTTCCGCAATCTTAATTCCGATGATTCATCCAGATGCCTTTCTCAATGTACTCTGCATATAAGTTAAATAGGCAAGGTGACAGTATACAGCCTTGTTTCCTTTAATTCTAAACCAGTCAGTTGTTCCATATCCAGTTCTGACGGTTGCTTTGTCCCACATATAGATTTCTTAGAGACAGATAAGGTGGTCAGGCACTCCCATTCCTTTAAGGACTTGCCATAGTTTGTTGTGGTCTATCTCTCGAAGGTTTGCATAGTCAATTGGCAGAAGTAGATGTTTTTCTGGAACTCTCTGGCTTTCTCCATAATCCAGCGCATGTTGGCGATTTGATCTCTAGTTCCTCTGCCCCTTCAAAATCCAGCTTGTAGTTCTGGAAGTTCTCTTTCCACATACTGCTGAAGCCTGCCTTGTAGAATTTTGAGCATAACCTTGCTAGCATGTGAAATGAGTGCAATAGTCTTTGGAGCATTCTTTGGCTTTCCTTTCTTTGGGATTGGGATGTAGACCGATCTTTTCCAGTCCTCTGGTCACTGCTGGGTTTTCCAAATTTGCTGGCATATCTTATGCAGCACCTTTACAGCATCCTCTTTTAAGATTTTAAAGAGTTCAATTGGAATGCCGTGCCTCCACTGGCCTTGTTGTTTGCAATGCTTTCTAAGGCCCACTTGACTTCACTTTCCAGGATGTCTGGCTCCAGGTCAGCAATTACGCTATCTTGGTTATCAGGGACATCCAGATCTTTCTGATATAATTCTTCTGTATATTCTTGCCATCTCTTCTTGATCTCTTGTGCTTCAGTTAGGTCCCTACCATTTTTGTCCTTTATCATATCCATCTTTGCACGAAATGCCCCTTTAATATCTCCAATTTTCTTGAAGAGATCTCTGGTTTTTCCTTTTCTGTTGTTTTCCTCTATTTCTTTGCACTGTTCATTCAAGAAGGCCGCCCTGTCTCTCCTTGCTATTCTTTGGAAGTCTGCATTCAATTTTCTGTATCTTTCCCTTTCTCCCTTGTGCCTACGGAGAAGTTATTTTTATTGACTAAGCTGTGGTATTCTAAAAGAACCCAGGTTGTCTGCCCTGATGATTTAATGCCATCAAAATGAAATTACAGCCAGAGAGCTAAGAGTTTGTTTGTTTATTCTAATAATCCTATTATCTGTAATTGCTTATGTTGAAGTAACTGCCTTCCTGTTCCAAAGGGAACAGGCCTATTGGTTATCTCTAGGTGCTGCATTTGGATCCTCAATCCTATTGGTTTCCTCCAAAAGGCAGCTTTGTGATTGTTTGTAATTGTTCCCTCCAAAATGTATCTTTTCCTAGCCTGTCCTCGTTCCTATAAATGTAGCTCCCTCTCCCCAGTCCCTAGTCTTGTTCTCTCCCTGAATACAGAGTTGTTACAATAGAAGCTGTCTCCAGCCTACTATGTCACAGAGCTGAAATCACTTGCTGAAATCACTAAACCCCATGCTTTTACAGGTAGGATTCCATGCAAAAATCATATGAAATCATGAGGATCCGTCAAGATCCGCCTTTTACTTTCTTCCCATTCTGGCAATAGTATATTTGATATGGAGGCATTTCGTTCATACAGAATCTAACACAATTATTTATTTTATTTATTTTATTTTAGAGTATTTTTACCCTGCCTTTCTCCTTGGAAAAGGACGCAAGGCAGCTTACAGTAATGAGGGATAATATACAGTCCAGTACAATTAAGATATGTTCAAGTATTTGAGAACAAGGAATTGAGGGACATCTTACAGCATTAATAGACAACATTACATTAAAGCAACACGTTTATAAGTAGTCATACACACAAAGTCTATGTGAACCCATAGATTCATATAAAATACACATGGTAGTCCATCATTCGGGGAAAGCTTGCGTGCAGGGCCGGCACTTCCATTAAGGTGAACTAGGCAGTTGCCTAGGGCGCCAAAATGGAGAGAGGGCGCTGGACAGCCTGCCGCCCCCTGCCGCTGGCCACCGCCGTCCGTCCCCCTGCCGCCCACCAGCTGCCCATCGCTGTCTGCCCATCGCCGCCCGCCCGCCGCCTGCCAGCCACCCATCGCTGTCTGCCCATCGCCGCCCACCCCCACTCCCGTCACTGTCCCCCGCCATCCGCCGCCCCGTCCCCTGCCACCCCACCCCCGCCAGCCCCCCACCCTGCCCACCCACCGCCGCCCTGTCACCCCACCACCCGCCCCATCACCACCCCGCCCCTCGCCTAGGGCACAAAAAAAACTAGCACTGGCCCTGCTTGCATGAAGAGAAAGGTCTTTAGCTGTTTCCGGAAGGACAACAGAGATGAGGCACTCCTGGCCTCTAGTGGGAGGGAGTTCCCAGAATCTGGGCGCAGCAGTCGAGAAGGCCCTTTCATGGGTTCCCACAAGATGTACCTGAGGGTGGTGAGATGGAGAGAAGGGCCTCTCCTGATGACCTGAACACCAGAATCGGTTCATACTGTGAGATTCAATCTTTGAGGTAGCTAGAACCCAGGTCATATAGTGCTTTGTAGGTCAATGTCACCACCTTGAATTGGGCTCGATAGCTGATGGGTAGCCAGTGGAGATGTTTTAATTGGGGTGTAATGTGATCTCTGTACACATTACAGTCTGGCTGCTGCATTTTGGACCCACTGAAGTTTCCTGAGACTTTTCATCGGTAGCCCCACATAGAGTGCATTACAGTAGTCCAGCCGGGACGTCACTAGGGCATGTGTCACCATGGCCAGAGCAGGTTTCTCAAGAAAGGGTTATAACTTGCACACCAGCATTAATTGTGCAAATGAGCTCCTGGCCGCAGCGATGACCTGGGCATCCAAGCTCAAGGATGAGTCCAAGAGCACCCCCAAGCTGTGTACCTGATTTTTCAATTGGAGGGTGATCTCATCCACTACAGGTTGCATCGCTATTCCTTGTTCTCCCTTTCGACTGACCAGGAGCACCTCTGTCTTTTCTGGGTTTAGTTTCATTTTGTTCATCCTCATCCAGTTCATAACTGCAGCTAAACACTCATGTAAAGTTGAGATAGCAGCTCCCTCACAGTCCGGAGGTGACAAGAGGTAGAGCTGGGTATCATTGGTGGCACCTAAATCCAAAAGACCTGATAATCTCCCCCAGTGTTTTCATATACATTATATAGATGTTAAATAACATAGGAAACAGAACAGAATCCTGGGGAATTCCACAGGTCAGCGGCAGTGCGGTGTCAAACAATCACCTAAATCTACAAAAGATGTTTTTAAGTGGTCCAACAAAAGGTATCACTACTCCTGCCTTGGTGTGGGGGTGTGGGGAGGGAGAAGACCACACAATCTTTTTTCTGTTTGTTTGTTTGTTTGTTTTCAATACCGAAAAGGAGCTTGGCTCCGTTGCTTCCTGGAGCAGCCAAGGCACCACCACCGCACCACCCTTGACTTCGCCGCCAGGGGGCAACAAACCCGGAAGCGCGAAAAAAGGCGTGGCCGGAAGGCGGCTGGCCCCCCCCGGGTGCCGCGGTAACCGGGGCGCTTCCGGAGGATGCCCCCGGGAGCTCTTCCGCCTGCTCCGGATCCCGGTGCTGGTGGTTCCGGGTGATGCGGTCCTTCTCCGCAGCATGGCCTCCCCCCCCTGCCCCGGGTCCTGCGACGCGCCGGGGCTGCCCGACTTCCACCTCCTGAAGCGCCTGGCGCGGGACCAGCTGGTCTACCTCCTGGAGCAGGTGCGGGCGGGTGGGTGCGCGGGTGGGTGGGCGGGTGGAACGCTGGGCGGGGGGGGGGTTGGAGGAGCGGCTCCTCTTGGCAGGCTCTGACCCTGCTTCGCCGCTCTCTTGCAGCTCCCTGGGAGGAAGGACCTGTTCATCGAAGCAGACCTGATGAGCCCCCTGGACCGGATTGCCAACGTCTCCATCCTCAAGGTGCCCGAGGGGCGGGGAGGTCGGGCGCCTTCTGGTGGTGGCCGCATCCCGGCCGGGTTGCTGCCGCTTCCTCCTTCCCAAGCCGCTGAGTTCGGCACAGCGGCTCCGTCTGGGCATCCAGACACCATTGGCTATGGCGGGGGTGGGGCGGGCAGGACAGAAGTGCCTGAACGTGCAGACAGGACGAATCTCCCTGTTTAAACCATCACGTCTCTTGCCACATCTCACATTCTCCCAAATACACGAGCTGACCTCCTCCTCTTGTCTCTGCAGCAACACGAAGTGGATAAGCTTTACAAAGTGGAGAACAAGCTGGCCCACAGTACCAGTGACCAGTGAGTAGATGATAGATGCCCCACCATGTGTGCCCAGGGATAGGAGCTGCACAGATGCTCCTGCTTGCTTGCACTCCTCTTTTATGCTTGTCAGAAAACCATTCATCTGGAAAAGGGAAAATAAATTATGTGTCCATGTGGCTTACAAGGACCAGCTCTCCAAGAAATGTGATGTTGTCATTTTCTGGTTCTCCTGAGTTTGTCTCTTTCTCTTTTCCCCAAGGTTATGCTTTCTGGTCCGGCCACGCATCAGGAATGTGAAATATGTGGCAGGTGAGAATCTAGTCAGTATGACCTGGTCCAGAAGAGAAGGAAAACTTATAGCTGTCCATTATACCACCCCAGCTGGAGATACCAGCTTGTTGGAAGGACATGTAAGGGCTGTATTCGTACAGTGAGTAGTCTTATTATAGTAATAATGGTCTTGAAGTGGGTCTGAATAATATTCGTCAGACTGGTTTTGAGAAGAAGGTTTCTGTGGGATAGTCTGCGACTGGCACTGGGATACATGCAGATGGTGATGATTACTTAAAGTAAAGTCTTTCTGTCACTTTCTTTAATACACTTATAGGTTGCTTCACAGATATATCTCTTGCCAACCTACATATAATTGACATGTAACAGACAGTCCTCCCCATTTCAAGTCGTAGGAGTATGGGTTCTTTTGTACCTTCAGGAATCAGATTGAGAAGAGGAATTGTCCAATCCTTGGCATAACTGCATTTAGCCTACCTTTAATTTCCTTAATTTTAATGGAGTCTGGAACTCATAAGCATCTTCAGCTGCTATCACCGCAAAACTGAATGGAAAACACTTCCTGCTTTTGATTATCAGCCAACCCACCTAGGAACACTGAGATTCCTTTGACTTTCAGGGAGAATATCATTGATGGGACAGGGGATTGGCTGGCTTCCTCCATCAGTCATGGAATGGAAGCTGGAGGAGGTTTGCTCTCTGCCCTTGCAAGTGAGAACACTTCACTGTAATTGTCAGCCCTGCCCCCAAGTGCAAAGTTATAGTGAAGTACACTGGCTGTATCCAGTAGACATAGGACCAAAGAATGCAAGCATGTGGGGGAGTAAATTTGAATAATGCATTTATTATAATAAGCCTCTGTGAGCCTTTTCCAGAATGGTATGATTGAAAGAAGAAGGCTGCAATGTCAAAATAAGTAACAACTATTGAGATAAGCGGAAATGAATATTGGGGGTATTAAGAAGAGACACAACAAGAATTTGACAAGCTTCAGCTGCTTTCTAATGTGTGTCCTTTCCCAGACATGGTAAATGCTGATAAAGCGGCAGGTCGGACCCGCAAATACAAGATTATCTTCAGCCCTCAGAAGGTATGTATCATTAGGATTTACTACCCCTGTGTCACTTCTGAACCAGCAACTACTTAGCGATTATTGTCCTTCTGTGCTGCCCAGCTGCTAGTCTTTCTGACCTGGGTAGAAATGAGCACAAAACAGAAATATAGCATTTCATTGCATTGTGTTTCTTTTGTTTTGTTTTCTTTCATTACTAATGAATATTTAAAATAATTTTCGGAACAAAACAAAATGATTCGTTAGCTATATAATGGCTCCCCTGGGTCTTAGAGGCACCAGATTTTGGGGGTAGCTTCTTTGGACTCTTCCCTTTAAGCCCCTCTGATTTGGAGAGGGTTGGGGTTCAGAGGGCTGAGTTACTAAACTTCAAAGGGTGTCCCCCCCCCAAGAGAAAATAATTTGTAATTGACTTGGGAAGCTTTTCCCAAGACAGTTACAAATGATTTTCCATTGGGGGGCTTTGGAGTTTAATAACTCAGCCCCATGAACCCCAACCCTCTCCAAATTTGAGTGGCTTAAATAGAAGAATCCAAAGAAGCTACCTAACCAATTTGGTTGTTCTAGGACAAATTGTTTCATTTCTAGAGGAAAATATGGTGTTTTGTTTTGTTTCAAAATGCATCCTACCATTTTGTTTCATAATAAAACGACAAAACAGCATTTCATTTTTCATTTTGTTCCCATCTCTTGACCTCAATCTCTTTCACAGATTGTTTTGTGTCTCTTTCCTGTGGCATCATATCTTGATCTGGGCAGACTTATCTCTGTCCTATTTGTGTGGTGCAGTGGACAGTGTTGGCCAGAAGAGAGGAGGAGGAACCTTTAAAACAGGGGTGTCCAAACTTTTTGTAAAGTGGGCCAGATCTGGTGGCAGAGAATGTGGGGGGGACTGCCCCCCGCGCCCCTGCCCCCCACTGCAACCCCCACCCACTGACCCCTTGCAAGCTATGTTTCCTCCTCAAACCAATTCCCCCTCTTTTTATTTTTCAGAAAAGGGGGACACATTGCAAAGCCCCCTACACACAAACACACCCACACTCCAGGGTCCCCTTCTGCAAGCAACCCACCCCCTTCCTCCCTGGCTAGTTACTCTTCCCCACCCCTGCTAAGCCAAGCCAAGCTCTTCTGCCTGCCTGCTTCCCCATTCCCCACCCCCACTCCCCTTTCATTTTTTTATGTATTCATTTTTAATAAACCCCCATGGGAGCAGGAGCTCCAGGGCCCCTAGGGTTCCTTGGCTGTATGCTTTCCAGTGGTGGTGACATCAGTAGCGGATCCTCGGGTAGGCAGGCAGGCTTGGGCGGAGACTTGGACAGGGAGGAGCAGGAGGTGGGACGCAGCCACAGCCCCCGCCAGCATAGCCCAGGCAGGTTGGCAGCAACGGGGGTTCTGAGGTGCAGCAGGCCGGAGAGGCAGAAATGGTGGTGGTGGTGGAGGAGGAGAAGGAAAAGAAGGGCCTCCACTGCTGCCTCTGAAGGAGGTTCATCCCTTCCTTGCCTCCGCCGCATGCCGCCATCTTAGGGAGGACGGCTGAGGCGGCGCCTCTGCTCCTCTGACTTCATGGTGGGCTGAGGACACTCTCAATCATTCCCAGAGCTCCCTTGGCCACCGCCCCACCCATTCCTGCTGTTTTGTACTGAGCATGGGGAAGTCTGTGCATGGGGAGGGCGAAAGAGGGAGGGGGAGGGAGGGGGAGGGCTGGCCAGCCGCGGGCCCCTCAAAATGGCCTGGTGAGCCGGATTTGGCCCCCGGGCCTGACTTTGGACATGGCTGCTTTAAAAGAACTACAGTTTATTTGTACCCAGTGCTTTTTAAATGGATTCCCTTCAGGGGCAACCAAAGGTACCACCTGTTCTTGACTTTCCAGCAAAGCGTGGAAGCCAAAGACTCTTAAGTTATTGTACCTGCAGGTGTCCTGAAGAATACTTAAGAGACCTTGAGTGCAAATTGTTTTCTTTAGAGGCCTTCTCCCTTCTTGTAGCAGGAATTTCTGGGGACACACTGGAAAGCATCAGGGCTGGGACTGAGGGGAAACTGGGCTACATGGAGCTGATTGTCTTCTCTACTTGTTGTAGCTCTACACTTGTGAAATGGTGCTGGAGGAAGAGGGGATCTATGGAGGTAAGTTTCAGAACCTGGAGGTGGGAAGCCAGGCGCTGGTAATGAAATCTCCAACAACCTCTTTTTGATGTTGAGAAGGCTGTGGCAGCCAATGCAGGGCAGTGATGGGTACTGACTTAAGCAAAAGTCCATCTGTGCTTTTCTCATTCTCCAGATGTGACCTGGGATGAGTGGTCTTTCTACCTTCTACCTTTGGATGATGATATCCTCAGCATGGAACTACCAGAATTCTTCCGTGACTACTTCTTGGTCAGTATTATGTTTTGTTATACCTGTCCTCCCTCCATGATAGCAGATGGTCGCTGTGAAATTTGAAGTACAATATGTTGACCAACTAGAGAAAACCCTCTGGATCAATGAGTCTTAAATGCAAGATGACTGGAGTTTACTCTAGTTGGATCTAGCAAAAGAAAAGAGGAAACTGTCATTTCATTTAAGGCAGTCATGGGCTGCACCAAGGATTTTGAGAACACAAGATAACTAACAGACAGCTGGACTTCAAGCTACAGTGCCAGCCCTACTGTTGGGTAAAGAGAATCCCAAGAGAAAGTGTGAATATTCATTTTAGTGATAAGTCTTTATTAGGATAACTGAAAAGCTTGCAAAATTTCTGCTAATTTTTAAGTTGTCTACAACTCTCCACATTGTAATATATACTAAACAGAGCACAGTTTAGAAAGGGGAAGAAGAAGAAGTTGATGTTTAATGGCAGCTGATCCTCAGTAACAGACATAATAAAATGAAGAGAAGGCTCCAGATATTCAAAATGAGTACCAGGTCTTTGGGATCCTTCCATGGGCTCCTGGCAAAAAAGAAACAGAAGCCCTATTGGTACCTTTTCCTACAATATAACATGCAGCTGTTTTCAAAAGCAACTCTGTCCTTAGACTAAACATCCAAGCTCTATATGGTAAATAGCCAAATTAATTTAAGTTAAAGGCCCTGCATCTCCATTTGACTGATGGAGAAGACATGCAGAAGGAAGCATCAGAATGCACCCCAACAAGGACGTTATTGCTAGCGTAAAAGCTGAGCTCGGGAAAGGCCAGCTTGGGATCCAGGTCTGTTACTAACTTCCATTTGGTGAGGTTAATGATCTCAACGCCTCTTTCTGGAACTAAATGAGCAGTATGAAGAAGAACTTGGGGCCAGATATAAATGGAGGGCTTTAAAACAAGGAGCTGCAGGCAGAATATGAGATGGCATTCAAAAAAAAAAAAAAAACAAAAAATATCAAGTCCTCAGCTGCCAGCGTTTTTCTCTTCAGCTCCTTCCTCTCCTACCTGAGGCTGGACAGCAGGGATGGCAATCCCAGCCCTAAATGGAGGTGCTGCCTCGCATCCAAACCATTCTGAGAAGCAAGAATGGGTCAGATGATTAGAGCAAGGTTTGGATGGTTCCAGTGAGATTCTTAGGAGCTGTGGATCAAAGTGGGGGGGTGGTGTTTCCAAGACAAAATGTGAGACACCTCTTTTTGTGTTCGGCTAAAGAGGCAGGCCCTCACAGCTGTGTGCCGTGCACTTGCTAAACAAACAGCAAAAGGGGCAACATGGAATAAGGATACAAGAGAAGTAGCACAGCATCTAAATAGCAAGCAGATGCCTGGCCATATAAACAAGGACAGGGGATTCGTTGTACAGGAATAATGGGCTCATTGTACTCAGAGGCACTACAGATGACACCACCATTGCTGGACCTAAGAAGCTCCCCACCCCACCCCGATGTGTTTCCGTGGAAGTGCCATGAAATGCTAGAAGCAGTGAAACCCAGGCAACAATCCCATACCAGCATGCCTGTGTGCCTCCCCATGTTAACAAAATTGACTTCTGAGCAAATATTCACAGTACTGAGCCACTCGACTATGAGTATCTCCAGGGTGGGAGGTGTGGGCAAGACATTTTCCACAAAGGATTCCTACACAGTTAAAAATGCTGCCCAGCACTTCTTGGGTGGAAAGGCAGCTTAGAAGTGATAAGGAAAAGTATCACATTGATGATTTCTGCCCTTAGCACAGCTAAGCTTTAATAGGTGTACAGCTTAGGGGTGCTCCTGGACTCATCCTTGAGCCTAGGTGCCCAGGTCACAGCACTAGCCAGGAGCACATTTACACTATTAAAGCTTATATGCCAGTTATGCCTGCTCCTTGAGAAACCTGCTCTGGCCACGGTGACTCATGCCCCAGTGACGTTCCCAACTGGACTACCGTAATGCACTCTACATAGGACTTCCAATGAAAAGTCTCAGGAAACTTCAACGGGTCCAAAATGCAGCAGCCAGATTGCTGACTAGGGCAGTTACAGAGATCACATTACACACGTACCAAAGTATCTTCACTGGCTGCCAATCAGCTATCAGACACAATTCAAAGTGCTGACCTTAACCTACAAAGCACTGCAGGACCTGGGTCCTAGATACCTCAAAGATCGAATCTCACAGAATTAACTGACTCGGGTGTTAAGGTCATCAGGAGAGGCCTTTGTCTTCAACCTGCCACCGTCACGGGTACGTCTTGGGGGAATGCATGAAAGGGCCTTATCAGCTGCTGCGCCCAGACTCTGGAACACACTCTCACTAGAGGCCAGGACTGCCCCATCTCTGCTGTCTTTCCGGAAGTAGGCAAAGACCTTTCTCTTCAGGCAAGCTTTCCCTGAATGAGGGAATGCCTACTTTGTCCACACAGACTTTGTGTTTATAATCACTTATAACTTTGTGTTTATATATCTCATTGGGTGATTGCATTGTTGTTGTTCAGTCATTCAGTCGTGTCCGACTCTTCGTGACCCCATGGACCAGAGCTTGCCAGGCCTTCCTATCTTCCACTGCCTCCCGGAGTTGGGTCAAATCCATATTGGTTGCACTGGTGACACCGTCCAACCACCTCATTCTCTGCCATCCCCTTTTCCTTTTGCCTTCAATCTTTCCCAACATCAGGGACTTTTCCAAGGACTCCTCTCTCCTCATGAGGTGGCCAACGTACTGGAGCCTCAGCTTCAAAATCTGTCCTTCCAGTGAACATTTGGGGTTGATTTCTTTCAGGATGGATAAGTTTGATCTCCTTGCAGTCCAGGGGACTCTCAAGACTCTCCTCCAGCACCACAGCTCAAAAGCATCAATTCTGCGGCGATCAGCCTTCTTTATAGTCCAGCTTTCACTTCCATACATCACTACTGGA
This sequence comes from Phrynocephalus forsythii, assembly GCA_029282475.1. NCBI lineage: Eukaryota > Metazoa > Chordata > Lepidosauria > Squamata > Agamidae > Phrynocephalus > Phrynocephalus forsythii. The sequence goes on from JAPFRF010000014.1 coordinate 24,406,204, forward strand.
AAAACCATAGCTTTGACGATCCTGACCTTGGTTGGCAAAGTGATGTCTCTGCTCTTTAGGATGCTACCTAGGTTTGCCATTGCTTTCCTCCCAAGAAGCAGGCGTCTTTTAATTTCGTTGCTGCAGTTGCCATCTGCAGTGATCAGGAGCCCAAGAAAATAAACTCTGTCATTGCCTCCATTTCTTCCCCTTCTATTTGCCAGGAGGTGATGGGACCAGTGGCCATGATCTTAGTTTTTTTTATGTTGAGCTTCAACATTAATTGCATTAATATTGCATTAATATGATGTTATTAATTGCTAGTTTTAATGTTGCCTTCTAATGCTGTAAGATACCCCTCAATTCCCTGTTTCTCACACTGAATATGTCTTAATTATAATGGACTGTATATTGTCTCTCCTTACCGTAAGCTGCCTTGAGTCCTTTTCCAAGAAAAGGTGGGGTAGAAATACTGAAAAATAAATAAATAAATGTTTTAAATGCACAGAATTTATATATGGGGACTGATTTTCCAGGTTTATGTATTAACAGGTTTACGTACTAACAGCTTATTCATTTTCCAGCTTTACGTACTAACAGTGGATAAGAGTGTAGGCCTAGAACGTAGGGTTCAAATCCCCTACTCATTTCACTCATGGAAATTCACTGGGGTTTACACTCCTGTCACATGCCTCAGAAACTCTATTAGGATTCCCATAAGTCAGAAGCAGCTTGATGGCACAAAACAGGTTTACAAAAGTTAACAGAATCTATATTATTCAGCTCTGCATAACAGCTAGAAAGAAATGACACGGGAAAGAGTGCCAGGAGGCAATGTAGATGAGAATTTAGGACCATAATCTGCCAGGCACCTTCTTTGTAAACTGCCCAGAGTGACAGTTGGTCAGATGGTGCGTTATAAAAATCAAATCAAATCAAATCAAATAAATAAATAAATAAATAAATAAATAAATAAATAAATAAAATTGCCTTCAGGTACTAGAAAGATGCCTTCTTCTTGCTAATTCTGAAGTAAGAGGCACCTCCCAGTCGGGCTGGTTCTTCCAAGGAAGTAGAGGACATAACTGCCCCTGGATCAGGCAACAAAATACCTTTGAGCCATGTCAACCTGTAGGATCTGACTGGTATTTTCCTGGGAATAGTGTTTTGGTATGCCATCAGTCTGACCTGTGCTTGTTGCCCTCTCGTGCTGTTCGGCTTGGGCCAGGGCCAGGTATGAAAGAAGTCCACGCATGTAAGATTATGGCAATGACAAAACTTGAAGCGTAAACTGGGAAGGGAAACCATCATGCCCTGTTGATCTCTTCTAGTTGCTAACCTTCCAGCTCCCTCCCAATTTATTGCTGTTGTGCTCCTGCAGGAAGGGGATCAGCGCTGGATCAGTACAGTGGCCCAGGCTTTGCAGCTGCTCAGCTCCCTCTTTGGCCCATTCACCAAGACCTATGGAATTGGACGAGGTGCCAAGGTGTGGCATTATCAGTAGCGGAGACCCCATGTGGTGTGTGTCTGTGTTTGTGTCTGGGGCAGAGAATTCTGAAAGGCAGAGGTGGCAGTGAATGTGTAGAATCAAAAGGAGGGGACTGTATTGAAGTTACCCATAGCCAGCACCCATTCACTATAGGCAGTACCCTAGAGAATTTTTATGTGTTGATACTGCCTTCAGCATAAGCAGCTATACATGGAGTCTCCTTCACAACAAGCAAGGCCTATACATCCCCCTCTTGACGTCATGGCATGTTGAGTGGTGCATGGCATATCCTGCCAAGTGCTTTAAGGAGGATAGGAGGTGACGGGCAGAAGCTTAATACCTCTGTTGCTAGTCATATGTCTTTGGCTGAAGAGCTGTAGGCTGAGGGAATGAGTAGATCTGATCTCCTCCCAGATGGTCCATGAGCTCTGGCGTGAGATCACAGAGGAGAGTGAGGTGGACAACGCAGGCCAGAAGCCAGAGATCGGCCCCATCTTCCTCATAGACAGAGGTAAGCACATTGGAGGGGTTTGGTCATGATGTGTGTTGGTTTGGAGACGTGTGCAAGGGCTGGTGTTGTGCTTGCACCCACCATGAAAGCCCTTCGCTAGCTTCCTTTGGGTTCCTACTCTCAAGTGTTTATATGAATGAAGAATCAAGGCAAAAAAAGCTGCACTCTAGCATTTCTTTTCTCTGCCCAGTGAACCTGGGAGGGGGAAGAGCCCTGAGCATCCAGGAGGAAGGCTGAGGGGCAAGATGGCCTGACTCTGCTCTCTCTGTGTGTACATTGGCTGCACTGACTAGAACCCAGGCTCCTGTGGAGTTTGGGGCAGGTGTGGGTCTCTCTCAGCCCTCCTTGGGGGATGGGAGACTGGGCGATCAGCCAACACACACCCACAGGTGCTCTTCCACAAAGCTGTGGGCCTTCCCTACCATGGGGACTTACTGGCTTTCTTTTCAGATGTGGATTACGTCACGCCCCTTTGCTCTCAGGTGGTGTACGAAGGCCTGGTCGATGATACCTTCCGCATCAAGTGTGGTGAGTTTCCCACCTGATTCTTTGCCAGGCTGCCTGCATCAGCATGGCTGATTCCTGGAATGACCCCCGAGTCGCAATGAGTCTTGGGGATGAGTATCCTGGTGAATCTGTTTTCTGCAGGCAGTGTGGACTTTGGCCCAGATGTCACCTCCTCTGAACGAAGCATCAAAGTCCTGCTGAATTCCCAGGACAAGGTAGCTTTTCCTCACTCCTTACTCCCTGGGAGCCTGGCATGACTGTTCAGATGGCAGCTGAACACAATGACTGTTTTGCTGAGCAGCTGGGTTGGAGATTGCCATTGACCCTCTTGTGTGAGTCAAGGATTCGGGGCCTTGGTGCCAGCCGTCCCTGCCACCTGACTTCTCTCTGCAGGTGTTCAACCAGATTCGCAACGAGCATTTCTCCAGTGTCTTTGGTTTCCTGAGTCAGAAGGCCCGGAGTCTACAGGCCCAGTATGACGTGAGTGGGCTTAGGTGGTGGAAGGGGATGGCGGGCAGGAGAGTAGCCCCCTGGGCAATGAATCTTCCATCACTTTCTTTCCTCTCAGCGTCGGTGTGGGATGGACATCAAGCAAATGAAGAACTTTGTCTCCCAGGAACTCAAGGGCCTGAAACAAGAGCACCGCTTGCTGAGTTTACGTAGGTCCTTCTCTTGCCCTTTCCAGGTTGGTGGTTCCAAACAAGCAAAAGGACCAATCCCAGGGGAGCTGCATGGCTTCTTGTCCTTCAAGCCAAAGTGCCCAGCCCTTGTTGCAGGCAGCTCCCCTCCCCTCCATCTTAGGTGGGAGGCAGCCCACAGCAAGCCTCTTCCTTGGCATGCAGCATGTTGCTGCGTGTCTGTGTGTGCATGTGAAAGAGGGAGAGAGAGAAAGACAGGTGGACAAACCAGATGGATTTTAAGGAGACTCTTAAGTGAATGTGATCCTTAAGGTGATAACTGTAGTCCTTGTAGTTGCATGAATCACCAACAATGCTCTTTTCACTCTACCTATACCATGTTGCCATAATTCTAAGTCGCCCAGTCCTGCCCTCGAGGAGTCACAGAATTGTAGAACTGGAAATGACCCAGGGAGTCATCAAGTACACCCCTTTCTGAAGCAGGAAATCATTATGCCTGCAGATATTGGTGCCTGTGAATCCATCATGAAGAAGAAGACTAAGCAAGACTTCCAGGAACTGTTGAAGACGGAGCATGGTAAGAGAAAGAACCCTCCTCCAAACCAGTTCACCTCCAGATAGCTTCCTCTGGGTGGGTGGGTGGGGGGGACTTTTCTTATTTCCAGTCATAGTGTCTCCCAAACTGGCCTGGCAACAGACATCTGAGTCATTGAAAAAGCCAGAAGGTCTGTTTCCTCTATGCAGCTCTTAGGAAATCTGGCTTCTGTTTGAAGTTTGAAAAATGCACTCTACAAAAATGCTTTGTGTCCCTGGAGCTTTCATAAGTTAGCCCCCCCCCCCCAAATGTCTTGTTTGCTCACTCAAGGATTGAGAGGGGTTATAAAACCACAGTGACACCGTCCCAAAATCACCTGTTAACAGAGAGTACCCATGAATGTGATTGCTAATAGGAGGAGTCTGGCATTTAGGCAAACATCAGGCACTAGTTGTGGTGACTGTTGACACATGAGAGAGGACTACATGTGGGGGGAGAGGGAAACAGCCATTCATGTTTCAGGGACCCCCACATCCTCCACGCTGACCCAGCAAAGACATTGGATCTCAGGGACTCTTAAGGGCTGCAGCAGCATATTGGGAAGGTAGTTGCCTCCATGTTGGGATGGTTCTGCTACATAGTTTGTAGGCTTTGCCATAAACCAGGGGTGGTGAAACTTTTTGCAAGGAGGGCCAGATTTGGCAAGGTGAAAATGTTTGTGTGTGGGGGGGGCAACCATTCAGCCGCATTTGGCCCCCAGCCTGGACTTTGGACAAGTCTCTCTAACATGCAAGGAGGAAGGGAGGATGCTGCAGCAATGGAGCTGGGGGTGGGTGGGCTGGGAAGGTGGCTGGGTGGTGGTGGACAGAGGCAGGAAGGCAGGTAAAACATAAAACTGCAAGCTGATGCCTCCATCCAGTATGGGGAAGGGCCAGCTGGCGGGGATGCATGACAGGCTGAGCTGGTGAGGAGAGGCCGCGGGCCACTCGAAATTTGTAAATGGGCCATGTTTGGCCCCCGGGCCTGACTTTGGACATGCCTGGCATAAATGTTCTCATCCTTGAGACTGGTGCCTCTGGGTGGGGCTGACCTAAAGTGCTGCCAGACACTTGAGGAGTTCATTTGATACTGTACTGGTCAGAAAAGGATCATTGAAATCCTTTCTGGGTTATTTATGTAAAATATTTTTACCCCACATTTCTCCTTCAAAGGATCCAAGGGAGCATAAATCATTGAAAGAAAATATTAAAGCTAACAGTGTGCATAGAGATATTAAAAAGGATCAAGCAAATACTGTACCATGCAAAAACATAAGCAACACCAAAACACACTCAATGATTAAAACCCCTACTAAGGCAGCCAGTTACTAAGAGAGAGCGCCTGCCTGGAGAGAAAGGTCTTTGCCTGCATCTGGAGCCAGGCTGGCCTCCTGAGGGAGAGCAGCAACAGAGAAAGCCCTCTCCTCGGAGGTGGACCTTCGGTGGAGGTGGTGGAGGGATCTTCAGGGTACAGAGGTAGAGGCAGGCGTCCCAAGACGCCCAGAAGCTGGCTTAGGATGGGCCAGGGGAGCGAAGGCCAGAGCAGGCCCTGGCCCCAACCTTAGGCCTCCCACTTGTCTTGTAGCCCTTCTGGAAGGCTTTGATATCCGAGAGAGCATCTGCTTCATTGAAGAGCACATTGATCGCCAGGTGAGGGGCTACAGAGGGAGGAGGCCTGGGCTGGAATGTAGGAGGGGGAGGGGAGGGCAGGCCCTCAACTGACTGGCTTCTTCCTCTCCTTGCTGTGACAGGTCTCCCCCACGGAGAGTTTGCGGATGTTGTGCCTGCTGTCCATCACAGAGAATGGTGGGTGTCTAGTGGAGTGGTGGGAGCGAAGAGAGAGCCAGCTGGCAGGGTCATGCTTTGTATTAACCACTCTCTTTTTTCTGGCTTCGCCAGGACTCTCTCCCAAAGATTATCGCTCCCTCAAAACCCAGTATCTGCAGGTGAGGCAGAGAGGGATCAGTCCCCTTCCTAATCTGGGGTGAGGGGTTGGGTTCCCCTTCTCGCTGGGCTACCCTCTTGCTCCCTCTCAGGCTCCATGGGCTTTATGCCACCAATTCCATCCCCAGAGGCTCTTGCCCTTCCAGCTGTAGCTTTGCCTTTGCCATGTTCCCAGAGCAGATCTCTCTTCTGAAGAGGGAGCTGCCTTGGGGATGCTTTGGTGCTCCCACCCTGTTGGTTCTCACCTGTCCTTTCCTCCTGCTAGAGTTATGGACCAGAGCACCTGCTGACCTTCCACAATCTAAAGCATCTGGGGCTCCTCACAGAGCAGGTGCCTGGGGAGACACTGACCGCCGTGGAGAGCAAAGTGAGCAAGCTGGTGACGGACCGGGCTGCAGGTAGAGAGTGTACGGACTCCTTTATGATAGGAAAGAGTGTACTTTGTAACCAGGTGGCTGCCTGAGCTTATTTCCCTTTTGCTCTCTTTCTCCAGGAAAGCTCTCTGATGCTTTCAGTTCCCTGGCCAGAAAGAGTAACTTCAGGGGCATAAGCAAGAAGCTGGGCCTGGTGAGTCCTGAAAGGTAGTGAGGCAGAGGGTGAGGTGTTGGACTGGGGGAGCCCGCAGGCATCTTGTCATGGCAACCTTACTTCCCCACAGATCCCTCGGGTGGATGGGGAATATGACCTGAAAGTACCCCGAGACATGGCCTATGTTTTCAGTGGCGCCTACGTTCCATTGAGCTGCAAAATCATAGAACAGGTACTTATTGGAGCCTTACACACACACACACCCTTTGGCATTGCCGCTGGCCCTGGCACTTGACCATTCTCTGCTTCTCCCAGGTGCTGGAGCGCAAAAGCTGGCTTGGCCTGGAAGAGGTGGTGCGGCTCCTTGGGGGCAATGAATTTGTGGTCCCAGGTAGGTGGCAATCCAGGGTGATGATTTTTCCCCCCAGCTGCCTTCTTGAACCAGCCATGCTTCTACCTCCATGCCTTTGGGTGACTTCCCTCCTTTCTTAGCTGTGGATCCTAAGTAGTTTCCCATGAATAAAGTCTGAGCAGAAAGCTTTGCATGCTTTCTCTGTGTTTAGCTTTGTGAGTAGGTAGGACTTGAACTTCATAGTCTGTTCAAAAATACTTAAGTCCTGCCTTCCTTTTGTTAAATCATTAAAATAATTTACCAAGTTTAAGTGAAATCTTGAAAAAAGAATATTATAAAAGCACAATAAACTAAGCTACAGAATTCGATGAAATTATTCCAGATACCACTGGGCACAGTTTCCTGCTGATAGAAGGACACTGGATTTATTTATAGCAGCTTGAATGTAGTGTTTTGGGAGGAAAAAAACTGGCATCACAGGTTACAAACCATGATGGAGATGAGGCTTAAAACCAGGGTACTTCAAGGACCAGATGCAGGGGAGTGGTATCAAGAGACAGAGATCTAGTCTCATGTGCTCCCGGACACATCTAGTGGGGCCACTGTGAGATACAGGAAGCTGGACTAGAAGGACCTTTGGCCTGATCCAGCATGGCTGTTCCTGTGTTCTTATGTTGGCTTGATGATTTGTGCAGATACTCAGCTTGCCCTTCAGAGGCTAGCAATTACTTTCTTGGTCCCTTTTTTCTGCCATGTTTTCCTGTTTACATTATCACCATGCTGCCCCTGTTCTTCCCTCAACCTACCTTGATTTGTGAAATTCCTTCCCTTGTACATAGCAGAAGTCTTTTCTGTATGGCTGCATCACTGAGAAAAACGAAGAGAAATGAAGAAAAACAGTGCAATATTGCATTACTTTTCAGTAATTCAACTGACATTGATTCAACTTTGTCAAATCATGTTGCCTTTGCAGCTTTGGAGGACAATCCTACTTGGGACTCCCAGCGTGTCATTCTGGCCGTTTTCTTGGGGGGCTGCACCTTTTCTGAAATCTCAGCTCTTCGCTTCCTCGGCAGAGAAAGAGGTACATAAGCCAGAGCTGAGTTGTGGGGGCAGCGGCCAACTTGTTCTGTGAACTTCAGTGGCAGCCAACTTGTGCTGCTTGCTTCATTTGGTTTCCAAATGGCTTTCCGATGAAAGAGGGAGCAGGTTTCTGCTCTCATGGAGTAGACAGAAGCCACCAATGAGATGAAGCTAGTGCTACTGGTGGGACCTTCAGTTCAGATTTCCCCAATTTGCCTTTCCCCCACCCCCAAGGAATAGTTATTGGCTAACTATTGGAAAATCTTTGCAGGACAGCCTGCCTAGTTTGCCTCCAGAACAGTTTGATGAGGTATTGTTCTGAGCAGCCTATGTTTGCCTTTCATTTCTGCCTTTTCCTTTTTTAGGGTTGCGATTCATTTTCTTGACAACGGCCATCACGAATAGTGCACGGCTTCTGGAATCAATGGTCGAGACAAGAGCATGCTGACATTTGGGACATGGGATGTGCAGGCAATGCTTTCTTTATGTGGCCTGGTATGTTCCCCCTCTATAGCAAATCTCTTCAGCAGAATCCTTTGCCCACCACCACTTGGCCAGAGAGGTGGTGGCCAAATATTCTTCTCCCCTTGCTCACCCCTCAGATATCCATGACAAGATACTATAGGGCAGTGGTGGAAAACCTTCAGCACTCCAGATGCTTTGGACCACAACTCCCACAGTCCTTTGTCATTAGCAATCTAGGCTCGGAATTCTGGGAGTTGTGGTCCAAAACATCTGGAGTGCCAAAAGTTCATCACCACTGCTATAGGATGTTTCACACACCCTTATGTTGATCATTCTGTTGGAAACTGAGGCTGCTGCCTTTTCTACAGCTGGACACCCCCTCACCCTACCTTGCCTTCTGCTAGATTTGGTTTTTTTTTATGCTAGTTCTGATGAGGGTAAGAGGAAGATCACCTCCCTTCAAATAAAGATGTTTCAGCCCACTCTGCGTCCTTGAGTTCTTTCTAGCTGCCTTGTGACAGGCAGCACTGCCTTTTTCTGGGCTACCCAGATGGACTGATGACCCCCAGGTGCTCCTAGCAAAAGCAGAGTAGGGAAGAGGGAGAAAAGTGCCCTTGGAACAATGTCGCAGGACCCTCTATTCAGGCAATTTTTCTGGCTTGTCAAAGGCAAAAAGAAATGAATGAAAAGCCAGCAGGAGATATGCTGGGAATCTAATGGGAGCTCATTCCTAAAGGAAGCTTCTGTTAATGCTTACTCTGTGGATTTGAAGATTTACTCTTTTGATCTGAGAGATTTAAATGCCATAGCAGCAGTGTGATATGTGCAGTGATTTCCCCTGTGCTGGGAGCTTTTAATCTATTTTCCGGGGGATGCAGAGATGCTTAAGAGAACAGGGATGCATGTGTATTATATTCCATTTTATGCACACACAAGTAGCTTGCCTCAAAAAATTATGAATCCTTCTGTTGCAGATATGCCAAATGTGACCACTTCTCACAAGTTTGTATTAGTTATTGTTCTCTGACCCAGGCAGGCCCGTCCTTCCTTCACCTCCTTGGGTTCTGCTGTTGATACCTGCTCAGTTCAGCAGTGAGCACATTTCCTTGAGAAGGATGTTCCACTGAGGAAGCTAGTGAAAAGAACCCTATACATACATACCCAGCTTCAGTGAGGACAACAAGCCACAGCTGCACAGCTACTAGACTTGCAGACACTTGGAAAAGAAAAGTGGACAGTGCCCTTCCCACCTGGGGATCCATCTTTCTGTCATTGTGCTGATGGCATAGCTTTGTCCTTTGCTGTTGGAAATGAGGTAGCAGCAACCTGTATGCTCCAATTGACACAGGAACTTCCTGTACCCTCCAAATAAACACCAAGACACACCAGCCTTTCTCCCTCCTTTCAGGACATCCAGTAGAGTCCTGCTCCTACAAGTCCCCAGAAAGGAAGAGTCTTGCATCTTTATTGCAGCTTCTAGATCAAGGGAAGTGATAGTACCACTCTATTCTGCTCTGGTCAGACCCCACCTGGTGTACTGTGTACAGTTCTGTGCTCCTCAATTTTAAAAGGGTGTTGACAACCTCGAGTGGGTAGAGAGGAGGGCATCCAGGATGGTTAAAGGTCTGGAACATATGTCTTATGAGGAGCAGCTTAGGGAGCTGGGAATGTTTAGTCTAACAAAAAGGAGGAGGGGGGATATGATAGCCATGTTTAAATATTTGAAAGAATGCATATCAAAGAGGGGGCTGGTTTGTTTTCCATGGCTTCAAAGACTAGGACATGGGGCTATGGTTTCAAACTACAGGAAAAGAGATTCCATTTGAACATTAGGAAGAACTTCATGACAGTTAGAGCTGATCAGCAGTGGAATAGGCTGTGACGGAGGGTGGTGGAGTCTCCTTTGGGGGGTTTAAGCAGAGGCTGGATGGCCATCTGTCAGGAGTACTGTGATGGGGGTTCCTGCATGGCAGGGGGTTGGACTGGATGGCCCTTGAGGTCTCTTCCAACTTTATGATTCTGTGGTAGGTCAGTAAACAAGTGTGTGCATATTGTTTTGGGGATTATATGACCCAAATCACCTTTGGTATGCCTGGCCGGTTATTGTAGAAACAATAGGGCCTGTGTAGGCAGCTTCTTTGGTTCCAGACTATATGTGCCCAACAGTAGTCTCTTGTGTCTTCAAGTAGCAGATGAAAGCAGAAGCTCCCCTGGGGCATCTGCCTCCTTACAGTTGCCAATCTCAGAACCTACTGGTATTGATCAGGTGGCAGTAAACCCTGCTGACTGACTAGTTTCCATCAAGCAGCAAGTCCCAGGAACACCTCATGGTCTACTCCCAAGTGGGTTTATAGGCCCAATGGCACACTGGAAAATGTGTGGGTGTGTTTTGGGGGAATGTCCTCATTATCAACAACTAACTCAAGCCAGAGGAGTGTCACGTGAGCCCTTCTTCCTGCTTTCAGTGTGTCTGGCTTAACAGATTTTCTCCGAGGAGCACTCCAAAGGGCTTCTGGTATAACCAAAAGAAGCCAGAGGTTTCCTGAAGCTGTTATGTTGTTGTTGGAGGCAGATCAGAGTGTTTTTGACTGTTATGAGTCCCAAGGACTGGTCAAGTCTGTAAGCCGGTCTCATTGCCCCACCTTCCTGGGTGCCTCTTTATCTTTGCACGCACAAGGGCTGATGGTTCCACTCCAATGATTGGGGGGACTTTAATGGGCTAGGAGCAATGTAGCATGTGCAGCATGCTAGAGGGACCGCTTTCTTACCTCAGGTATGAATTAGCCTTACCAGATGGAGAGGGTTTTTCTCTCTGCCCCCCACTCCCAAGCACTGAAGGCTCTTGCTGTCAATCTGCACCTTGGCTTTCTCTGCATTGCACACCTTAAACCAGCCTTTCAGGAGAGCCGAGCCAGCTGAGTGGTGATCCTCCTCCCATGCCTTCCTGTGTGGTGTGCTCCAAAATGAAGCACATGCTGGTCTTATTAATGTACATTTTATTACTCCCAAGAAAAAAGATCTCCTGTGTAAACTTCACAGATCTCAAGGTTTCTGTATGAGGTGGGCAAGGAAGATTTCTATACTGTATTTAAAAGGATGGACATAGTGGTCATTGGGTTGATCTAATGAGAACCAATATTTCCTGGAAAACCCTATCCTGTGGAAATAAGTCAGAGGGTGCAGAGTTTTAAAGTTAAGAGTTAATAGCTACTTTTTTATTTTAAATATATGTACTAATTTTTCTGTTAATGAATGCACAACTGTTTTCTTTTCTTTTTTGTTTCAATAAAGGCAGTGTTCGCCTCATACCAGCTAAACTTCACTCAGTTTGCAGAGTAATTGTAGTTTTAGTTTTGTAGTTCCGAGGGTGGAGTCCCACTCATTTCAGAAGGCATACCACCCAGCAAAACACTTTGCCTCTTGTTGTTTTGTAACGGACGTGGTAATAAGGTCCATTAACTACACAGCGCAGTGGTACCTCCTGGTCTGAACTAGGAATTCCTTCGTTCCCCATGAAATTCTGTTAAGCCAATCTCCGGTTCCCCTTCCTCCTATTGGCCGCGGGAGAAACGTCCCTCCCCCTCCCTATAGAGCGAAGGGACCCTTAGAGCGGGGCGTTTCCCGGAGACCGTTCCATGCCGGGGGTGGGGGTGGGTGGGCGGGGCCTGCGCGGCAGCGTCTTTCGGAAAGCCAATCAGGTTGCGGCGAGGTGAGTTTGAATCTGAGCCGCCGCGAGAGGAACGGACGCGCCCCGGCGCTGAGCAGCTGCAGCCGCTCCACGAGAGGAGGAGGAAGAGGAAGAGGAAGAAGAGGAAGAGGAGGAGGAGGAGGAAGAGGAGGAAGAAGAGGAAGAGAAGCGGCGGCGGCGGTGGATCCTGAAGGGCGGAAGCCTCCCTCCGGGAGCCATGAGGAAGAGGTAGGCGGCGGCGGCGGCGGCGGCGGCGTCTCCGGTGGGGGCGGCGGGGGGCGCGGCGCGGCGCTCCGGCGGTCCCCCGGCTGCCCTGGGGCGCCTTTCATCCTTCTCTCTCTCTCTCTCTCTTCTCCCTCCCTCTTCTGTCTCTCTCTCCTTCTTCAGCGACGCCTTGGCCCACGAGTCGGTGGCCTGCCTGAACGGGGCGCTGAGCCACCTGCGGGCGATCTGGGAGGAGATCGGCATCCCCGAAGACCAGCGCCTCCAGCGCACCGAGGTGGTCAAGAAGCACGTCAAGGTGAGCGGCGGCCTCGGGCCGGGCCGGGCCTGCAAGGGCTCCCGAGGCTGCCCGGCCTTCCTGCCCCCCCCACCCACCCACCACCCGCCCCCACCCACCCCCAGGAGTGCCCTGTGGTTGTTGTTTTGCCCCCTCAGGGCCTGCTAGAGATGATGATCGCCGAGGAGGAGAACCTCAAGGAACGCCTCCTGCAGAGCATCGCCCTGTGTCGGAAGGAGCTGGCTGTCCTCTGCAGGGAACTCCAGCTGCCCCCTTTCCAGGTGAGGAAGAAGAGGAGGAGGAGGAGGAGGAGGAGGAGGAGGCGAGCTGGGATTCAACGGGTGGCCCTGTGCTGCCCGAGCCCCCCACACACACACACACAGGGGAGGGACGCAGGGCTCACCTGTCCTTCCTTCCTTCCTTCCTTCCTTCCTTCCTCAGGAGGACGAGGAGAGCACCATCCTGCAGCTGGAGAAGGACCTGCGCACCAGGGTGGAAGTCATGCTCAAGCAGAAGCGGGAGAGGACACAGGAGCTGAAGAGGCTGCAGGAGCAGGAGCAGGACTTGTGTGACCTCCTGTGCGAAACTCCCTATGCCATTGACAGTGAGGCAGTGCCTAGTCTGGCACAGCTGGATGCCTTCCGGCGCCATTTAGCTGTACGGACTGCAGAGAAGGTCTGCATCTGGACTTGGGCCACAGGGTTGCCCAGGGAGAGGCGCTTGGATCCGAGAGCTAATGTTTTGCTTTTCCCACCAGGAACGCCGGCACGTGCAGTTCCTTGACACCAAGCAGCAGATTGTGCACTGCATGGAGGAGTTGGAACGCAGCCCTGACACGAGCTTTGAGAGGGATGTGATCTGTGAGGATGAGGAGGCCTTCTGCCTTTCCATGGAGAACATTGCTGCTCTGAAGAGTCTGCTGCAGCAGGTTGGAGGGAACTCTGGGAGAAGGGCGGAGGAGGGGAAGGCTTGCTACTAAAACAGCAGCTCCTGCCTAATTTGTTGATGCCTGTTTTTATGTACCCAAGCTGGAGGCTGAGAGAATCCAGAAGGCAACTTCGTGTGAAGAGCTGCGTTCCAGAATCCTGGTTCTCTGGGATCGACTGCAGGTGCCTGTGGAGGAAAGAGAAGCATTTGCCCCCAACATGAGGGGCTCTACATCCAGGACCATGAAATCTGTAAGGGACACTGGGGACAACCATCCCTTGATTCTGCCCCGGATCAGTGCTGCTTTGGGCTGCCTGACATCTCCCACACTGTATCAAGAGAATAGCAAGGGCCGCTGCTCAGTTCCCAAATAGATTTTTACAAGGCCACTCCCAGGTCTTTCAAAGTAACAGTGTACTGTAGGAAGTTTTACCAAGAGAGAGGAGAACGGATCATCAGGGGAGTCTTTTGTCTGCATCCCACCACCTTCACAGGTGTTTTTGTTAGAGAACTCAGAATTTTTTTCCAATGGGGTGCCAAACTGACCCCCAGCTCTGCTGTCTGTCCTTCCCCAAGCAGGCAAATACCTTAATCTTCAAATACCTTAATCTTCAGATAGGCTTTTCCTTAGTGACTAGCCCTCTGAGAGGAGTCGTTCCAATTGGATTGTTGTACTCTTGCTTTTAAATGTATCTTTAGTATTTATCTGATTTACCATTTTAATGTCATGCTTGTTTAATTTTTTAAGCATTTGCATTTTTTTACTTTTAGATATTCTCCCTTTAATGGTATATATACACAGTATAAACCGTCTTATTGGTTCTTTTAAGGAGAAAGGCAGAGTTAAAATATTCTAAAAGTTGAATGAATGAATGCTTTCTATCATACTGTGGAATAAACAAGCTGCCAGGAAAAAAATTGGCTCTTGCATGTCTCCATCTGTGTTTTCGGCATTCACTATGCTACATTGTTTGTCAAGTGAAGGAAGAGGTTTGTAGCCAGGAAACGAAGCATTGCTGCCCAACCTTCACCCTCCTATGTTATTACCTTGTTTCCTCTTTAGCTGCAGTTGGAAGTGGATCGTTTAGAGGAGCTGAAGCTCCAGAACCTAAAGAACGTGATTGAGGCCGTCCGAGCTGAGTTGGTGGACTTCTGGGACAAGTGTTTCTATGGTGAAGAGCAAAAGCGCTCCTTCAGCCCCTACTACCAGGGTGAGTGGAGGTCACCTCATGGTTGGTGGTGTCTCGTGACAGCATCTTCTCTTTCCTCTTCTATGTGTTTTTGTTTTCTTAGATGACTTCACTGAAGATCTCCTGCGGGAGCATGATAACGAAGCTGAGCGGATCAAGCAATATTACGAGAAGCACCGAGAGCTCTTTGAAGCAATCCAGAAATGGGAAGAGAACTGGAACCTCTTTCAGGAACTTGAAGTGAGTCATGACGGACAAGCACAAGGTGGGATTGGGTGGGTAGATGAGGCAACGCCTTTGATTGTCCACTGAGGCACAGCCTGGGCTGTGACTGCCTTTCCCAAGCAGCAGTGGCACACCCAGTAGCCTTCTCAAGGGATTGCTTGGCCGTTTCTCCCCTCATTAGAGAAAAGCAACAGACCCAAGTCGCTTCACCAACCGAGGGGGCAACCTTCTGAAAGAGGAGAAGCTCCGCGTGAAACTCCAGAAGACTCTTCCAAAGGCAGGTGTTCCTTCCGGGTGTCTCTGCATGTAAGGGAGGCATGTTTGCAGGGCTAGGGTTCCTGGAAGAGTTTTGCTCAAGGATCCTTGCTCTTATTCCAGCTGGAGGAGGAGCTGAAGGGCCGCGTGGAGCTCTGGGAGCAAGCGCACGGGCAGGAATTCCTGGTGAGAGGACAGCGCTTTCTTGAGTATGTGGCTCAGCAGTGGCATCTGTACCATATGGAGAAGGAGAGGGAAAAGCAGGAACGCGTGAGTTGTTGGCGGCAGAGGCAATTCAGGCACAAGTGAACAAAAGTGGTGACATTATGGTGACGTTAACCCATGTGGCAAACACAGGAGGGGGAGAAGGGATTCTGGGATTCTTTCCTCACCTTTATCCCTGTCCATGCTGGAAAGAGAAGTCTACCTTTTGTGCAAAGATTTGCAGTTCCTCTACCACTGACTAGACTGTGCCAGGTTAAGCCAGACCTGAGGGCCAGCCTGGAGCTGAAGCCTGGCTGCGGAGCTGTTGTAGGCTGAGTTGACTTTGCTCCTCTTAAAAGGCCACCCACCCTTTAGAGCTGGTTCTCTCAGGACTTGCGTGACTACCATCCTCTCTCTAGGATGTGCTAAGCTCCCATTCCAACCACTCATGAATATTTCTTTTCAGCAACTCAAGAAATCACGCCAGATGGAAGAAGAAATGAGGTATGGCACCAGCCCTCGGACCCCCAGTAAAAGGCGGGCATTGGGCCTCACCACGCCAAGCAAAGCACGAAAGGTGAGCATAGCAAATTGGGATCATTACTATGCTTGTGTAGCTGCCGTATACAAGAGATGCCCCTCCGAGATTCATGGCAAGCTGGAAACACATGCGGGGAGGGGAACAAAAGAGGGATATGGCAGGAACAGTGTTCCTGTGAATTAGTGATTGAGACCCGGGATGGGAGGTTACAGCCACAGGTGGAACAAACAAGGTATCCTTGTTCCCTCCACCCAATGTATTTTTTTGGGGGGTGGGGGGGGAGGCTGCTCACTGAGCTAAGGGAAGTTTTTCTCTTGCAGCTCAATATCACAGCTAGCACGCCCAACAGCACCATCCGCTCTGTCTTTGGAGGCTCTGTGTTCAGTTCTCCAGTACCCCATCCTCCTGCATCTGGAAGGAAGGTAAGCAGCTGCGGTTTCAGTTCCTGCTCAAGGCAGAGGAGTCTGCTGGCCCTCCCAGGAGCATCCTTGGAGCTTGGTTCTTTACAAAGCAGAATTGTGCATCCAAAACGTAGGGGAAACAACAACGTTTCTTGAAAAGGAAATGTGCAGGCGATTCACCAGTTCAGTGGGCACATGAAGGGGTGGGTGGGAAGTAGACAGAGAGCCGGATGTGAATGCAACGGAGTGCCTCTTTTTAAAAAGATGAAATAAAGGGCCTTGACTAGATAGTGCAATAATGCTTTATATTTAGCATCATTCTCTGGTTCATAGACCAAAAAATGTTTAAATAGTAGGGAGAACCTAAATGAGTACCCAGCTTGTGGGGGTGGGGGGCAATGGTAGCCTGCATACTGTAATTAAACTGTAAACCGCTCAGAGACTACTTGAAGTGGTATGGGGAGGTATATAAGCAGAACACTTTGTTTTGCTTTGAGAACAGTTAGTTGCCTGTAGGTGGTCATAGAAAAAATATATATTATTGTATAACAGCAACCTTGGAACTGTAGATCTGTATGTGTTTATTTAGTTAATTCCATATATTACACAAATTATAAATATATAAAATATAGAAGACACGGAGAATATTCGCAAAGAATATTTTGTGCAGTTTAAATGTGTGATATATGAAACTAACACTGGATTTCCAGTGATGTATAGAGGATAAGCAGTGGTGGCAAACCTTCAGCACTCCTAGATGTTTTGGACAACTCCCAGAATTCCAAGCCTGTGTTGCTAGTGACAAAGGACTGTGGGCATTGTGGTCAAAAACATCTGGAGTGCCAAAGGTTCACCACCACTGGAGTGATGGACTATGTTTCAGGAGTCCTGGATGCAAATTCCTGCTCAGCCATGGAAACTGATTGGGGGAACGGAACTGGCAAAACCACTCCTTGAATGTTTCCATTACTTTGAAAGCCCTATTAGGGTAGTTATAAGTTGGTTCTGACTTGACAGCACTGAGCACACACACGTATGAAACTAATCTGAGTGCAGACCTCCATATATAGATGTATCTTCAACACCTGAAAATAAGATTTGTGGTGACATATCTAATGGTATATTTAATACCAGTGTGGATGAGACTGAATCCACATGAATAAACTGCGAGTTTATTCTTCTCATTTGGTTCCTAGTGAGTGACTGTGCAACTTAAAAATGAACCCTGTTCTATAGCAAATGCTGTTTGTTGGATCTTTCCTGCAGGCTGGAAGGGCTTGTGCAGTTGGGAGAGTGGCCTCAAAATGGGATTGTTCCAAAGACAATGAGCATCCTAAATGGAGTTCAAAAACTCTGCACTGTCATCCAGAATTGAGCGCAGCTGCTGAGGCTGGGGAGGAAAGCTGGTTACCATCCAATCGTGTTGTTGCCTTAGCCCTTATTGGATCGTACTTTAGCAGGCGGGACTGGCACTTGCATAGAGCGTCCTTGCAGTGCAGCTCGCGGTTAATGTTGCAAGCCAGGCAGGGGGCTGAAGAGTATATTGAAAACCATTGAGTGTTCAACTAGCTGTGTGTTTGGATAACATGACAAAACCATGATGGTTTCTTGTGAGCCTATTTGCTCCCTCACCTCCATGTCTTTTTTTCCTGCCCTGCTTATGATGAGGCCAGCAAAACACCTGCTGCCACCTCCATGTCTTTCCCAATGGTTTTCAGCTGCAGCTTAGTTATGTCGTAAGCCATTTGTCTCCATGCTTGAATTCCGCAGTTGTCACCTTTGGCTCTTAACCCATTTCCTGCTCTTCCCTCTGACTTGGCAGCCCTTACGCACTCCTAGCCATGTGGCCACCAAACCCCTTCACCAAGGACGCCTGGAGCACAATAAGGAGAATATCTCCCAGCTCAACGGAACATCTCTGAGCGGTGGGTGCACCCCCACAGCCCCTCTCCAGCGTCCCTGCAGCATTAATTCTGTTGCCAGCACCTATTCAGAGTTTGCGGTAATGCCCTTCTCTCACCTCATCCCATCTACCTCTCCTTTCTTCCCCACTGAGCTTCTCAGCAGCTACATACGGTTGGGTGGCACCAAATGCACTGTTTAAACTTGCTGGGTTACGTTACAGACTTGGGTGGACAGAGAAGGCAGTGTCTGCCCTAGGCTACTATTTGGAAGGCCAAAATTCATCATCGGGCTGAAGTAGAACAAGCCTGGCAAATGGTTCAGTGTTCTTCACCCCCTTCCATCCTTTCTTTCATTTACATAGAGATATATGGCCCACACTGTCTTCTCCACCCAACTGTAGGTTGCAGATCTGGCACCAGAAGCAGTCCACCACTCTTGCCAGTGACAACTGCAAGGGTGGGTCCCTTGTCGTGTAGCTCTCCCCCACTCCCTGGTGCATTGGCCCCAAAGTTTACTTTGCCCATTTGATCCAGTCTGGTGACAGGATGTGATTTCCTCCCTCTTTTCACAGCACGAACTTTCAAAGGCTTCCAAGTCTAAGCTCAGATCTGGCATCCTTAACTCCACCACTTCCAACATTGAGAGCTGAAGGGGAGCACCTTGGAGAAAAGGACTCTCCCCAACCTGCCTGTCGTCATCTTGACCCTCCGGCTGGCTTGGACAAGACGGAGCTGGGCAACATTTCAGGACCAGCCCTCCTAATGCAGCCACCTCTCAAGCTGAGGAGGGAAGGCACTTTTAAGTTCTTTTTAATGCAAAATTGTATTTTAAAGCAAATTAAAGGATCAGAGGGACTCTGAAGTGTACTCCTTTGCATAGCAACAGTGTAGTTGCCTTGGCCTGCCCCTGTTACGCTTGGAAAGTGTGCAGCATCCTTCACCTGGACAGCACGTCTCGCAAGAGTTTGGCTGTCCCATTTCCATAGAAACTGCTCTTGAGTTTTCATATAAGAGCTTTTCTTAAGAATTGGTGGAGGCTTTAACTGTCTGGGAGTAGTGCTGAGATCGTTGCAGGGAAGCGGCAAGGAGGTAGTAGGTGGGTCTGCGGGCTGGCCACTGAGGGAGGCTCTTGGATATGTGGCTTTTGTCATCTTCATAAAATGTCAACCCCCTCCCCCCTCCCCCAGTGTGCACCACCTGAGTAGCACCCTTTATTCCTGGGACAAAATGAAGGCAGAAGAACCCTCTGCTATCCACATTTACTCATGCTGGCATTTTTACCTTGTTTTCACTACAGTCCCCCATTATTTATTTGTGTGAATACATATTCAACCTTTGTTGTTTCATATATTGCAAAAACCAACTGTCTTCTGATTTGAGCCTCTGGCTGCGCAAACATGACATGTGGAGTGGGGTAAATGGCTTTGTTGCAGAAGTAGTCCCCCAACCATCCATTCCATCCCCCTTCTTGTCTTGAATGCCTCCTGTCTGCTTGCCAGCCAGGATGGCAGCAGCACTAACATTCTTAATGAAATGATGGTTAACTGTTTTTTCTGTCTTGTGCAATTTAATGCTGTATATGAATATACTAAGATTCTGTATTTGTCAGACCACAATATATATTATGGTTCTACAGTTGTTTGGAGTGGTATGTCAATATTGCTTCCTTCCCATTGTTGGAACAGCTGGACGGCCCCTGTGCAAGGCCAAAGGGGCATCTTCAAGTGAAGTATAAAACTGTGTATGGAACCCCTGTGGCATTTCTGTCCAAAGTTCAAGCTGCTTAAAGAGTTGCTATTAAAGGCATTCTCAAGCTTTGTTGTCATCCCAGCTGCTACCAGCTCACAGCCAGCGTGTAGGTGGTCCATGGTCCACAAACCACATCGACTACACACATGTCCCAGTCCACAAAGCAGGAGACTCTCCTTGGCTGGTCAGAACTGGCCGTTTCCTGGTGTCCCAGTTGTCCGTATTTGCCTACAACCAAGATGAGATGTCAGCACCAGATGAAGTGGCATTCCTCCAAGGGCAGGCAGGTGGGAGGGAATCTTTTCACTTACCCCATCCCCAGGTATAGAGCTGCCCAGTGCCTGAGAATCAAAGGAAAGAGAGAGGTGAAGTGGCAAGAAGGGCTCCAAGCTCTCAAAGATGACCATCTTGGGGGGTGGGTGGGGTGGAGGCTGTGGCTGTGGCCTAGATATTTCCTTATCCTACCCACAAATGGTAAAAGGTGCTTATGGCAGTTCTACTTTTAGGTGTACTTTGAATATGTTACATCATGTACAAAATTACCTAAATTTGCCATGTCCGAAATGTAATATCAGTGTCTCCCACAAAGGTTTTTCCCTCCTGGCTGGTATTTGGCAGAAAGTGTTGCTGGATGCCATATAACATGCAGTACGCTGGTACCTCAACTTGCGACATTAAGCCATGCCTGCAATCACGTCCTAAGTCGAACAGCGGTTTCCAGTAGGAATGCATTAAAAACCTATTAACCAATTCCCTCTGGAACAGATTAATTTATTTTTTGTCATCACAGCTACCTCCAAATAGGAATAGCCAAAGGCTGCTTTCCGCATTCCTTCCAGACTGCTGATTTTGACAGGTCAGACTTGTCAAGATCGGCTGGGCAGGTTGTGGAGAGCAGCCTTTGGCTGCCCTTGGTTAAGGGGGAAGCCTTGGTGCCTTGCAAGGGAAGCGCATACCTCCAGGTAATAACTTACCTTCACTTACCTCCAGGCTGGCCAATTGATTTGGCCAGCCTGAAGGTAAGTGCTTACCTGCAGGTAAACGCTTCCCTTGCAAGGCACCCAGGCTGCCTGAAGTTGCATTGGTCCCTGGGAACAATGCAACTTTGGCCAGACCAGGCGGTTTGGAAGGAAGCCGCAATGGCCACCTCCTCGTCCTTGGTTGCTAAGAGATCAAAGCAACCAAGGAGGAGGTGGCGACGGGCAACTAAGACTGCTCTCCACTCCACAAGACAGGTGACTGACAGACCGGACCTGTCAAAGTCAGCTGCCATGCAGAGCAGAGAGCCGCATTCATAAGTCGAATTATTTGACTGTCAAAGCAACCATAAGTTGAGGTACCACTGTATTTAGATTTTACCTTACCCAGCGTAGCAGTCAGGGAGGGCATCCCAGAGATCAGCCTTCCCTTGCCATATGACTGTTTTGCGAGACTGAAATAGCTGCTTCTTACATGTCACAGCAGCAGTATGTCGTGATCCACAGCTGATCTTGCTGACGTCTTCCCCTTGAGGCATCTCCACCAAAGCAGGGAAGGCTTGGATTGAAATAAAGGCCGCTTGGCGGGTCCCTTGCACCACTTCCTGCTGGGCCAAAGTCTGTTCTGAGTCACCTAGAAAGAATCTTATGATTATGAGATTAACAAAGAACTCTCCTCCTATCCCGACTCTGGAAAGGGGTGCCATGTTCGTTTTAAAAACTCCCCGTCAGGTGGAAAGGATGTGCATGGAGAATATTTGTGCTCCAGAAATGGGTCTACAGACCAGTGATGCCTCACCTTTGCTAGCCTCTGCTCTTGGAGTGATTTCTTGATCCTCAGACATGGCTTTGGAAGGCAGAGCAAGTTGCCCGGACTCATTCCAGCCCCAAAGATACAAGTCTCCTGTCTCTGAAAAGCAGGGGAAGAGCAGTGTGTGGATTAACAGTCTAGAAGTAAGGTGGGTTTCTCCCTCCCAAAACTGCAGAATGAGGATATGCCTGGGGTCAAGGAGGCCTTGTCTGGGAGAGGGCAAGAGGTAGTTCACCTTGGAAGTAGAAAAAAAGATGCTTTAAGGAAGAGAGCAGTGTCCTCTCTGGGGAACAGTGACCATGCTGCAATTACCTTTGCCATGCATGTCGGAGGAAGAGTGTCAACCAAATCAGACATAAAAACCCTTGATTTTCGAAGGGCAAACTTCCCTCAGATGAGGAAACTAGTTAGAGAGAAACTGAAGGGGAGGGTTAGAAGAATCCAATCTCTTCAGAGTGCATGGAGCCTGTTTAAAACAACAATAATAGAGGCCCAGCACAAGTGCATACCACAAAGAAAGAAGAGCTCATTTAAGTCCAAGAGGACACCGGCATGGTTAACGAGTGGAGTTAGAGAGGCTCTAAAGCACAAGGAGAGGTCCTTCTGTAAATGGAAATCCTCCCCAAATGAGGAAAATAAAAAGGAACACAAACTCTGGCAAAAGAAATGTAAAAAGATGATAAGGGAGGCAAAGAAAGACTT
Organism: Phrynocephalus forsythii; assembly: GCA_029282475.1. Classification (NCBI taxonomy): domain Eukaryota; kingdom Metazoa; phylum Chordata; class Lepidosauria; order Squamata; family Agamidae; genus Phrynocephalus; species Phrynocephalus forsythii. The sequence continues at coordinate 24,428,346 of JAPFRF010000014.1, forward strand.
TGAGGAACGCATGGCTAGCAATATAAAGGGTAATAATAAAAGCTTCTTTAAATATGTTAGAAGTAGAAAACCTGCCAGAGAACCAATTGGGCCTCTGGATGGTGAGGGAGGAAAAGAGGAGGTTAAGGAGGACTTGGAAATTGCAGAGAAATTAAATGAGTTCTTTGCATCTGTCTTCACGACAGAGGACTGTGAGCAGATCCCGCTGCCTGAACGGCTCCTCTTGACTAAATAATTAAATCGAATACAGGTTAAAAAGGAGGATGTTTTAGGACTAATTGATAAATTGAGGATTAACAAGTCACCGGGCCCAGATGGCATCCACCCAAGGGTTATTAGGGAACTGAGAAATGAAATTGCAGATCTCTTAACGGTAATATGTAACTTGTCTCTTCAAACGGCCACTGTGCCGGAGGACTGGAGGATAGCGGATGTCACACCAATTTTTAAAAAAGGAAGGAGGGGGGACCCAGGAAACTACAGGCCGGTTAGCCTTACATCTGTCCCAGGGAAGATGGTGGAAGGCCTCATCCAAGAGAAAATCTTAAAACACATAAAAGAACAAACCTTGCTGAGAGAAAATCAGCATGGCTTCTGTAAGGGTAAATCTTGTCTTACAAACCTTTTAGAATTTTTTGAAAAGGTCAACAGGCACGTGGATTTGGGTAAACCGGTGGATATAGTCTATCTGGATTTTCAAAAGGCTTTTGACACAGTCCCTCACCAAAGGCTGCTGAGAAAATTACATAGTCAGGGGATAAGAGGGCAGGTCCTCTTATGGATTGAGAACTGGTTGAGATCCCGGAAACAAAGAGTAGGTGTCAATGGGAAATTTTCACAATGGAGAGAAGTGAAAAGCGGTGTGCCCCAGGGCTCGGTCCTGGGACCGGTGCTTTTCAATCTGTTCATAAATGACCTGGAGACAGGGATAAACAGTGAGGTGGCCAAGTTTGCAGATGACACAAAACTTTTCCATGTGGTAAAAACCAGAGAAGATTGTGAAGAGCTCCAGAAGGATCTCTCCAAACTGGGGGAGTGGGCTGAGAAATGGCAAATGCGTTTTAATGTAACCAAATGTAAAGTAATGCATATTGGGGCAAAAATCCAAACTTCATCTATCAACTCATGGGCTCTGAGTTATCCGTGACGGATCAGGAAAGAGATCTTGGTGTGTTGGTGGACAGCTCCATGAAGGTGTCTCCCCAATGTGTGGCAGCAGTGAAGAAGGCCAATTCCATGCTAGGGATTATCAAAAAGGGGATTGAAAATAAAACAGCCAACATTATAATGCCGTTATACAAAACAATAGTAAGGCCCCACCTGGAGTATTGTGTACAATTCTGGTCACTGCATCTCAAGAAAGACATAGTGGAACTGGAAAAGGTGCAGAAGAGAGCGACTAAAATGATTACTGGGCTGGGGCACCTCCCTTATGAAGAAAGGCTAAAACAATTGGGCCTCTTTAGTCTGGAAAAAGGCGCTTGAGGGGGGATATGATTGAGACATACAAAATAATGCAGGGTATGAGTAAAGTGGATAGAGGGAAGCTCTTCTCCCTCTCTCAAAATACCAGAACTAGGGGACATACACTCAAATTGAGTGCTGGGAGAGTAAGAACTGACAAAAGAATATATTTTTTCACCCAGCGCGTTGTAAGTCTATGGAACTCCCTGCCACAGGATGTGGTGATGGCATCTGGCCTGGATGCCTTCAAAAGGGGATTGGACAGATTCCTGGAGGAAAAGTCCATCACAGGTTACAAACCATGATGGAGATGTGTAATCTCTAGGCTTTAAACCAGGGTACTTCAAGGGCCAGATGCAGGGGAGTGGTATCAGGAGACAGATATCTAGTCTCATGCGCTCCCAGAGGCATCTGGTGGGGCCGCTGTGAGATACAGGAAGCTGGACTAGATGGGCCTTTGGCCTGATCCAGCAGGGCTCTTCTTATGTTCTTATGTTCTCCCAAAACTATATAGAGCAGGGGTGTCCAAACTTTGCAAGGAGGGCCAGATTTGGTGAGGTGAAAATGTGTGGGGACCGGCTCTTTAGCCCACCAAGGGCCCCCCTCATCACTGCGGCGGACCCTCTTCCTGGGAGAAATGCCCCGAAGCGCGGGGCTAGCGTTGGCCCTGGGCTGCATCGCTGCTCTCTCTCTCTCCCCCCCCCCCCCCCGCCGCGACCCGCCTTACCGCCGAGGGAGGCCGAGTGCCACCCGCCGGCGGCCACATCCACCACGGGCACCCCTTGCAAAGCCTCCACCGGGAGCGGCTCCGTCCTGCTTTCCAGGTCGCCGTGGCCCAGCTGACCGTGCCTGCCGAGGGAGAGAGGGCACCAGAAGGCGCCACGGTCGTGGCCCGGGCCACCGGCGAGCGGCACAGGCCCCCCCCGCCCGCCCGCCCGCCCGCCCGCCGCCGGGGCCACTCACCTGCCGCCTCCCCACGAGAAGAGCGCTCCGCCCGCCTCCAGCAGCAGCAGCACGTGCTCGTGGCCCAGGGCCACCTTGCGAGCCCGGAGGGTGCCAGGCAGGGGGTGGAAGAAAGGCGCCCGCGGAGCCACGAACCCGCCGGGCACCAAGGGCAGCGGCGGCGCCCGGCCGCGGCTCCTTCTCGCCCTTTCTGGGGCCGCCGCCGGAGCGTCCTCGGGCTGGAGATCCCGCCGCCAAGCCGGCTCCCCTGCCAGGAGGAGAGGAGCGCCGGAGCCCTCCGCCGGCACCGGCCAGGCTTCCACCGCCGCCTCCCGCAGCACGACCAGGTGGCTCTCCGAGGGCAGCACGTCGAGGCAGTCGCGGGGCAGCGCCGCCGCCGCCGCCCGGTCGAGCCCTCCAGCCGCGCCGCGGCACCGGCGGCCGAGCCTGCAGGGAGGCAGGGAGGGAGGGAGGCAGGGAGGGAGGGCGGCGAGGAGGAGGAAGAAGAGGAGGAGAAGAAGGAGGAGGAGAAGAAGAAGAAGAAGAGGGGTCGGCCGGACTCCGGGAGCAGAAGGGCTCGGCCGCCGCCGCCGCCCCCGCCGGGGAAGGGCTGCTGGGGTCCGTGGGCCAGACAGGCAGCCACTCGCCGGCAGTCCGATTCAAGGCCCGCTGGCGTCCTCCGGACCGACGGCTCGTTGCGGAAAAGGCATCGCTGGTCGGCTCTGACCTATGGTAGCTTCATCCCCCCCCCCGCCCCCCGTCTTCTGCCCAGAGTGACACTTTGCACATGCACCGGAGGAGCCGGCTCCCGCTTACCGTCCGTCAAGATCCCAACGAAACTCCAGCTGGGCCGGACCCCGCGGATGGTCCCGGGCTCGCCCAGCGGAACCGGCTGCAGCCCGCCTTCCGTGGCCAGCCCGAAGCGGAACCCGAATTGGAACCAGGCCGCCTGCCGCCCCCGCCATCCGCCGCCGCCGCCCTCCTCCTCCTCCTCCATGGTTCTCTCGGCCCCGACCGGCCCGGCCCTTCCGCTCCTGCTGGGCGGCCCCTCCGCCTCCCTCCGCCGCCCCCCCCGCCCCGCGGGGCGCCGCTTCCGACTCTCTGGGCGATGGCCGCCTGCCCCCTCCGGCTTGGCTTGCCAAAGGGAAGAGGGAGGAAAGGCCTCTCCTCCACCGGCCTGCCCTTCCTCCAGTAGCCAGGCGATGGCGAGGGACACCAAAGGGAAGGAGCCGCCCCCCCCCGCCTCTGCTCCCGGCCACCCACTTCAGGGTTGGGCAAGTCTGAGAGGCGCATCCTTCTCCTCCCTCCTAGGTAGCCCTTTCTGCTCCCCAGCCCTTCTCCCTCTCGCTGCTGTTTTTCGCAGGGCAGCGTCATGTACATCTGATCCCCTGGGACACCTCCCTCCCTCCCTGCCCAGAAGATACCCTTGGGCAGGGGTGTCCAAACTTTTTGCAAGGAGGGCCAGGATTGGTGAGGTGAAAATGTGTGGGGGCCGACCCTTCAGCAGCATTTGGCCCCCTCTGGGCCAGACTGGACAAGCCTATCAGACAGACAAGGAGGCGGGGAGGGTGCTGCAGCAACGGAGCTGGGGGCAAGTGGCTGGGGGGACAGACGGAGGCAGGGAGGGCAGGCAAACCATAACTCTGCAACCTGACGTCTCCATCCGGTATGGGGAGAGGCTAGTTGATGGGGATCCATAACAGGTTGAGCCGGCGGGGAGAAGAGGCTGCAGGCCACTCAGAATTTGAAAACAGGCCACATTTGGCCCCCCGGGCCTGACTTTGGACATGCCTGCCCTTGGGAATTGGGGGTATTCCCTTCTGCCACCCTTGACTGTTTTGGATGGTCAGTGAGGAGCTTGGTGTACAATTAATTTTCTCACAATCCCTCTCATTTACTCCTGTGAAGCAACAACTGATCCTTTCGGTGCAACGGGTTGCAGTCACTGGGGGTTACGCCAAATAAAAACAGTTTGCCTTCCAAGGTGCCCCAATATATTTTTTCTAAGAGACTGACAGACATGTGTGCCCCCTTCCAAACTTTGTGTTTAAAACTCTATAGGGAGTTGCAGTTCAGCTCACCCCAAAAACGATCCCTCACCAAAACTATGTACACAAGAACTACAATCATGGGTAAAACTGCAGCACGTGCTATATGTGTACAAGGACAGTCAGAAGACAACAGCATTTTCCCATGACAAAAAGCAACACACATGTCACATTCCATGAGCATGAGCATTCACTGGCTTGTCATCCCAATTCACTCTCTTCAGCTACAATGCAGTTTTGCAAACTTCAAGGTAGTGTTCCCTCACAACCCATATTGTGGAAAACAAAATGCTGTGCAGTTACTGTACACCTAAAAAGGGCAAATAGCTTCTTAACTGGCAATTTATGAGTTACTGGTTGGATTTTTAAGGCGTGCTTGAAGAACATAACAGCAGCTAGGCCACAGCCCATCCAGTCCAGCATTCTGTCTCACACAGCAGCTCACCATTTGCTTCAGGGTATTCCCAAGAAGATGTCTTCACCTGCTTAAGATTCCCCACAAATGGCATTAAAAGATAACCTGCCTATCTCTCCAACCTGGAGGCCATAATGATTGCCACTGATACTCTTGTTCTCCATGAACTTGTCAAATCCTTTCTTAAAGCGTTCAAGGCTGACAGCTGTCAACACTTCTTCTGGCAGGGAGTTCCAGACCAGTGATCCTCTGGGTGAAAAAGTACTTTCTTTTATTTGTTTGAGATCTAGCACCCAAAAGTTTCATGGAGTACTTCCTCATTCTAGTGTTGCATAATAGGGAAAACAGTTTTTCCTTATCTACTTTGTCCACACTGTGTATGATTTTATAACCTTCAATCAAGTCACCATCGTTCAAGAGTGAACAGGCCCAGCCGTCACACCCTCAGATGCCAATCCATCTTAAATCTAATATTTACAACATCCACCCTATTGCACTGTAGGGCAGACATTGCTTGCTGCACAGTAGCAACAAGCATTAACACCTATAACATGGAAATGTGTGTGCTCCATTGGATGTTGGGTATCACCCTGCTCAAGCACAACACACATGATATTATGCAACAACAAAAATTACAGAGAAAGCTGATAAGGACATGTCCTCAAAGTGGCACCTTCGAACGTTGCCAAAAGTGCCTACCTTCTGAAAATCGATTACCAGCAGCCATGTGGTTGACTGAAACAGGGCACTGTCAATAAGGACATGCCAATTGCCAGCCTGGGCCCTGAAGATGTGGTGAATACAGCCAAGTGGCATTTCAGGATCCGAAGAGCAGACCCTCCACCTGTGGGAATATGCTGGAAAGACGACATGTGCTCAGATTTTCAGGCACACACAACCGCCCGTCAAAATCCTGACAAAACCCCACCTAGGACAGAACCTGCAGATGGTCCCAGGCTCGCCCAGCGGAACCAGCTCTAGCCTGTATTCCATGGTTGCCCTGAATCATAATCCCAACCAGAATCAGACTTCCTCCTGCTGCTAGGCTATGGCATATGCCCAAACATTTAAGTGGGAAACCAGTAATTGCCAGCAAAAAGCTGCTGTGAGTTACACTGTTTCAAGATTTTTGCCACTGCCAGAAAATGCAATGGCCATTTCAACAATGACTTCAAGGACAGACACATTGCACTTTTTCCTTGCAGATGAGATGCCCAGAGGCACAACTACTAAAAAACAAATGTGACATTAGAATAGTCCTGTTTAATAGCAACCCCCGTCGGACAGCTAATGAAAATGCTAACTGGAAATAAGGAACCTAATGCTCTTTAAAGCCCATATGGAGGTCGGGGAGATGGGCTTGCTTTGGCCAACCCATTCACTACATGAGAAGCCGGATCCAGAAAGCCAATAATTTGTACAATGTGTGTGTGTGTTGTGTCGTTACAGTCGTGACCGATCATGACCCCATGTCCATGGAGTTTTCTTGGCAGCCAAATCCTAGCTCTTATTTTTGAAGGCACCTGCACAAACACAGGTGGGTGTTCCATCCTCAAAGAAACTCAAACAATGAAGACAAAAGTGCCTGCCAGTCTCTTTGCAAGTCAAGCCTTTCGGAAGCGATGTGGTGGTCATCTGCCATCTAGCCCCTTCTTGCTTACAGTAACTTGTAACACATCATATTTAAAAATTAAAACTCCTAACATGAAGTGCTGGGAGGAGTGTGGAATGGTGAATGAATGTAGTTAAACTGTTTCCACTAAATTTTGTGCTTTCTATTTTAGGTAGCCTTAAGAAAAACTGATATGCAGTCCTGGTATTTAGATAGCTCTGGGAAAAGGCATGTAATGCCAAAACAGGCACTTTTCTTCGTATCACCTTGGTTTCTGTAGTATTCTGCAACCCACATGCAGAACCCTTAGAAATTGCTGGGAGTGAGTTGGGTTCAGTGTCTTGTGCTTTTTGTGAACTATGTTCATTTGCATTTTTTCCAAATTCATTTAATACGATGCCATATATATGTGTGTGCGTTATGTCTTTGGTTATAACAGTCTAACCATCTTTGCCACAGAGAATGCTAATGTCACTGAATGCAAGAAGTAGGAATGAAAGAGAGAGAGAGAAGAGCAGTGTGGCAGTGTAAAGCTACTTCCCCAGCACTGAAGCCAGAGGCCACTGAGCAGGTGCTAAGAAGGCAACAAGAAGGCTGTGACCTCCAGCAGCCATAGAAGGCCAAGTGGTCCTCCAAAACCCCCAGTCCCGCGACAGCTCACTCCTACTGTGTTTCCATCAGAAAAGGCAAAGAGGAGGAGCTAATGGTTGCACCGGAAGCGCCTGCTGTGCAATGCCACCATCACAAAAATCAGAAGAGGTGCCTGCAGCCCTCAGGAGTACTTCCAAGGAACTGAAAGTGGGTTGTGTGCTCACCCCTTCCTTGGTCCCAGAAGCCATGGCACGACACACGGCCGCAGCCCCCACCCGAGTGCCTAACTGCAGCAGTGTGTCCAAGCAGAGAAGCAGCAGGCCGGCTCTCACTCCCCTTGAGCCGAGCTGGGCTGGATCAAGTCGTAGGTGACCGCCTGAGCCAGGCATTCCTTGGCGATCTGGGCCAGCTGGGACCTGTCCTTCCCACCAGCCGTGATAGAAGACAGGATCTCTAGCATCTCACTCTCCATGAGCTGGGCTGCCAGCTTCTTATCAGCAGCCACCATGTTCCTCACCACCACCACGCCCCGGTGCTGGAGCTCGGTGCTAGGGCTGAGCAGCAGAGCCTGCAGGATCTCCAGCCAAGCATCTGTCTGGGAGGAAGTACAAAGTTAGTCAGTCAACAAGGGCAGAGGAAACATAGGCAGCAGCTAAAAGAAGTCCCGTTTCCCACAGGCAAGAGTTGATTAACTTATTTGCAGATGTCAAGAAACATGACCAGGAAGATCCTCCCCTTGGGGCCACAGTAGAATGCCGCCTTATTTTGTTATTATTTTACCCTGGCTCACCTTCTGTTGTGTGTGTGTGTAATAATAAGACACCAAGGAAATGGGGCAGGCACAGGCAGTTTTCTCCCACCACTCACCACTTGAGGAATGCGGACACAGATCTGGGGCAGAAGTGACGTTAATACGGCCAGTGTGCCAGAAGCTGCCTGACGGAGCCGCTCATCCTCCTCCCCGCTGTACAAAACTATCAGCTTGAGCCGGTCACTGCCTTCAGCAAGAAACAGTTCAGCAACCTGTGTGAAAGTTGGTCCTGGAAGTAAGGAGGCCCTTTTCCAATGCGTATGTCTATATAACATACATGTCGGACATGCAAGCGTTGTCTTTGGTCTCTGCTCACCTCTAGGCTCAGGGCCAAGTTGCACATGCATTCAGTAGCTGCCACACGGATCATTTCATGCTCCTCAAACATGTAGCCTTCAATCAAGGGCACTGCCTTTTCCTTCACAATCTTCTGCCTATGAAAGGAGAAATATTTGCCAGATAAAGTTCTGCAGCTCTCCCAGATAAAGTAGCAGGGCTTTTGTCCAAACACAGCTTTACCTGAGCCACTCACTGGTCCCAGCCAGGTTTGTGAGTGCCATCAGGCCTTCAAAATTCTGCAGGGCTGTGCGGTTCAAATGCAGGAGACTCACCAGTGGCCGGACCACCTCATAGACCTGTAAAATGAAAAGAACCTGGGAACCCCCACTGACAGCAACTGCTCAGCTGCAATACTGCAGAACCCTGTCCTCTGCAGGGACACCCAACTGCACACCATCCTGCACTGACCCGCTCGCCTGGAAAGGCCATCTCTGGAGCAGTTGTGATGGTGATCTTGGCTAGCGCTTGGGATGCCTTGGTCTGCCCTGCCTCGGTGCCCTCCAGGGCCAAAGGGATGAGCGCCTACAAAGCAGAAGAAGAGGAGTCAGTGCCTTTCAGTGGCACAAGTTGGGCAAGTTGGAATACTGGAGGAAGTGGTTGTTATGCTCACCTTTCCCCCTCCGGCAGCCACCACCACACCTCTGTCATCTGGATCTTCTACTAGAGCAAAGAAAACCCTACAGAAGAGAATAGCCAGTGAAGTGGATTTCCCCGAGTGCCCCACACCTTCGTTCATTTGAAATCACCCATCAATATTTGCAAGTGCTCCTGGACCCATCACTGTAAAGGCAGAACCAAGAAACTGGGTGACTAGGAGGAACAATGATTTCCAGTTCAGGCGGTACATTAACCTTGTCAGTTCCTGAACAGACTTAGCCTAGCGCCAATGATGCTCCTGTAATGCACTTTGAAATTTGATTCCTGTCACCTTTCTACATGGGGCTGCCCTTACTAATGATGCAGAATGTAATAGGCTGTTATACAGGAGGTGTCATACGCTTTACCATATACATACAATACATCCCTCTAAAATACCATTATAGGTGTATAATGGCTGCTACTTTACTTGGCTTTGACATGATAGTTGCAGAACTTGGAACGGCAGGTTTAACTTGCCAATTAATTTTTTATCAATTGTTGCTAATGTGAAAAAACCCACCCTGAATTAGCAGTAATAATGCATTATTTAAATGGTTACCTCTGAAATAAACAGTGCTATTTTGAGAGATCTTTCACCGCTGACCCTAATAGTGGTGTGGCCATCAGCTCCTTTACAGCTGTTCTTTTTACCATTTTTAAACTGGGTTCTCCAATCCGTCACATTTTGTAACCATGCCACAAATTCTACAGTGCAGTTCTTAACTACTTAACTGATAACTGTAAGGTAAAATCATATAGAAAGACACACCTTTGGCTACCAACAGTACTGGCTCTACACAGAAGTAAAAGTCAGTAACTCTTTACCAAGAGTTTAGAATTTGGGGTATTATAGTAATAGCAAAATTCACATGATACAAAATAACAGTGTGGTAATAGGTGTATGGGACCATTTTAGAATAATAGAGTAGAATAGAATAGAATAGAATAGAATAGAATAGAATACTTTTATTGGCCAAGTGTGGTTAGACACACCCAGAATTTGTTTTGGTAAAAATGCTCTCCCTATATAAAAGGAAATATAAGAATCATATAGTCAACAATAAAAACACAGTACAATACTACAATACAACCTATTATTTAAAAAGGAAGAAGAAATGTAAAAATTAATTATTCAACAGTTTGATAGCACTTGGAAAGAAACTATCTATATATCTAGTTGTTCTAGTATGCAATGCCCTAAAACGTCGCCCTGGGGGTAACAATGGAAACAGATTATGTTCAGGATGTGTGGAATCTGTATATATTTTCATCGCCTTCTTTTTAGCTCGTGTGGTATACAATTCCACAATAGATGGCAAATTAGTAGCAATAATTTTTTCTTCAGTTCCAATTATCCTTTGAAGTCTATATCTGTCATGCTTAGTCGCAGAGCTAAACCAGACAGTTATAGAGGAACAGATAATAGATTCAATAACACCTCTATAGAATTGAATCAACAGTTCTTTTGGCAGTCTAAACTTCCTAAGTTGACGCAGAAAAAACATTCTTTGTTGTGCTTTCTTAATAATACTTTCAATATTAGATGACCATTTTAAATCTTGAGATATAATAGTACCTAAAAATTTAAAGGACTCCACTATTGACACTAAGTTATTTGATATCATAAGAGGTGGCTGTATAGAACGAGTCCTCCTAAAATTTATGACAATATTCATCCCTATTCTGTTTTCTCTGGTATGAAATTTTATAAATGAAAACACTGTATTTTGTCAATGCCGCTAGAACTGTAACCTCCACACAGAACATTATTTATTTTTATTAAGCTCTAATACTATGGGGAGAGGGAAGTTAAATAAGAAGGGGAGCATTAAACAAAATTTGTAAGGGAAAAGAAGCTTTGGCAAGCACCAAGGGACGGATCTAAGAGTCGCACAGCATCGATGCCGCATCATGGAAAAGAATGGGGCACCAGGTACGACCCACAGTCACATTTTCCAAGTAGATTAAAATCCACCCATGATATTACCTGGAGATAAGCTCACGACAGGCGGCGCTGAGGGAAGGGCTCTCATTCTTCACCATGCAAGTGAGCGCAGACACCACACCAGCAGCTAGTAGCTTCTGTACCCGCCGGCGCACAAATTCTGGCTTGTCCTGTGTCAAGTGAAAGTAGTAAAAGACAAGCAAATAAAGCTCAGCAAGGGTTAGGCCCAGCCATGTCCTTGGGAACCCGACAAGGTGCTCTCTCTCCCTCCCTCCCTCCCTCTCACCTTTGGGTGCTTTTCTGGTATGTGCTGCTTGGCATACTTGGCAAGTTCCACCATCTGTGGGTCAGGATCTTCTTGGTCATAGCTATTGGTGCAGTTGACCAGCGTAGAGGCTACTGCAAACAGGGAACTCCTGTTCTCAGACTGAGTAGGGAGGGAATAAGGAGCAGCAAAAGGGAGAAACAGGGAAGAGGCTATAAAGAGATCTTTATGTCTCAAGAACCAACATTTGCATCATAATGACTTCGAGGCTACATTATTATCTCATGCATTTGGTGGAGCTGCCTTTAAATGCTGCTCAGAAAGATCAGATGGTAGAAGAGGGCAGCTCCCGACCCAAAAAGGCACAAGGCCCTGCAGCCAACAGTAGCAGTGGCATAACATCTCATCTTCTAAGTAAAAGCAAAGCAGCTGCTTTTGACCATCAAGTGCTAAACTCCCCTGGCCTGCAGATCTGTCTCCTTCTTGGTCAGATGTTCAACCTACCTGTGGGATGTACCAGCTATAGGTTAGAACTAGGGATGGGCATGAACCAGGAAAATAGTGTTTTGTTTCCTTTCTAGAGTAGTTTTGTTTCATTACAAAATGAAGTTTAAAGTAGTTTCATTACAGAACAAAATGGGCCGCAAGCGATTTTAGGTAACCCCCTGAAATTTGGAAAGATTTGGGGCTCAGAGAGCTGAGTTATGAAGCTCCAAATGGGATCCAGGTAGTTTATTGAAGAAATGTGTCCGGCATGCTTTACCAATATAGAGGTAAAGCTTGTAAATTAACCCTATATTGGGATTGCACACCAAACACATCTGTACCCCCAATCAGTCTTCTTTATCTTTCTGCCTGTCTTCAGTTCATCTCTCCTCCTCCTTCCCTTCCTCCCCCCCTTTCTCTCTCTCTCTGGTTCCTCTATGTGTGTCAATGTTTGTTCAATGACATTCTCGTAAAAAGGGAAAAGTCCTAATCTATTGTCCTGTTTAGAAATAAAACGTATTGAGACTCATTAGTTTCTGCAGTACTGGCAAGACACATAGGGAATTATTGCAGAATACTTCAACAAGCATGTACAGCTAACGTGGGAAATATTTCTTGTGCAAAACAAGGATCATTAAGGTCATTGTATCTTCTAAACAACAGGAGGGATCAACTTCAAAGGGGGGGAAGCACACAGTGATAATAATTTACTGTTCAAGAAAGAGTGATAGGCATTTAAAACTAACTACAGAATGTTCTGTGTGCTGCAAAAGAAAAAGAATAGAAGGAAAACAAGATCACGGGGTAGGGATCTTGTTTAAAAAGAATTTTAAAAGTACTTGTCTAAGCTTCTCCCACATTTGACATAGGGCAAGCCCATACTGTGAACTGCCTCTTTCTCAAATGTGGTTGCAATTCAAGAACCCTTTCACACATTATAGCAACAACTGGTTGCACAGTATCAGAGGTGTACTCCTGTGAGTGTGCGCATCTAATGTAACGTGCTTCTAAGCCAGGGACAGGGAAAGGGGACCTGAAAATTCAAGTGCAACACTTTTAAATTCTATGGGGCTCTTTGTTTACTAAAATATCTACTGATGAACCTGCAAACACAATTTCACAAATTAAGGCTCTTCTTATTCACAGTATACAAGAGACAATGCTGTCTTGGTTGCTGGGGACCAAGTTTGGACTCTTCACTGTAAACCTTCGAAATTTGGAAAGATATGGGGCTCAGAGGACTGGTTTATCAAAAGTCAAAGGGGAAAAACTCTAGGAAAAAACATTTCTATGGGAATTGGAAGCTAGCTGTGTGATTGGACAAGCGACAGCACCACCACCACATGACATCCAATTGATTCCAATTAGAAAGATTTTTTTTTCATAGAGGCACTCCCTTTGGGGTTTACAAACCTTTCCAAATTTCAGGGGGGGGGGTTTTACAGGGAAGAGATCAAACCTGGTTCCCATTGGTTTTGCTGCTGATTCATGTCTGCTGCGGTACTATTTTGTACTCCAAAATAGAGATCTGAGTTTCAGTTGGCTGAGTTATTAAGGTCCAAAGGGGGGATGTACTTAATTGAGGGAGTATAATAGCTTCTCCTCTATTGGTAAAGCATGCCAAACACATTCCTTCAATTAACTCACCGGACCCCCTTTGGAGTTTCACAACTGAGCTCTCTGAGCCCCAAAACTTTCCAAATTTAGGGTGTAGGGAATAGTCCAAACTTGGTCCCCAGCGATTTTGGTGCTGAGTCATGGCTGTTGCATTGCTATTTTGGAGTACGTATTTTATGTACCATATAGTGTTGCAGCAGCCATTTGGTGCCAACACTGCTGGGGACCAGGTTAGGACTCTTCCCTGTAAACCCCCTGAAATTTTGAAAGGTTTGGGTGTTAGGGAGCTGAGCTATGAAGCTCCAAAGAGGGTCCGGGGTAGTTAATTGAAGGAATGTGTTTGGCACGTGTGGAGGTCAGGACTCTGCTCAGTACTGCCTCACTCTAGCACAGGCCCCCAGTCGTCTCGCGGACCACTGACCTGTGCCATTTTCAGCCTCGGGTTTCGCTGCCACCAATCAGGGTATTCCATTTCAACTACCGAATTCCAGACCAGATATAACATGGTAAAAATAAATTGTGTGTTCATTGAATACAGAAATACAGTACAGTGGACCCTTGTATAACAAACGGTTTGTATAACATAAAATTTGTACAACATAAAAAGATCCAGAGATAGGGGAAATTTGCTTAACATAATCGCCTATGGGGAGAATCTGTACAACATAAAAATGGGATCACTCCATTTCCAATGCATTCCTATGGGAATTTGTATAAAGGAAAATTTGATTAACATAATTTCATTTGGAATGAATTAATTCCTTTATACAAGGTACCACTGTATGTTGAAATCAGGCTCACTTGTATATAGTTACTTTAAAGTTACACAAAACAGTTCTCTCAAATACTGATATAATTCCCTCACTCAAACTTGACACTTCCTTAACTGCCCTGTCTCTTCTTCAGTGCCTTAACAGCATGTGCAGCTTCCCTATCGCTAGCCTCTCTCTTCCCTCTCTCTCAGGATGAATGTTCCCTAACTTAACCCTATCTGTGCAGTTTCCCTATCTCAATGTTGGCAAACCTATGGCACGGGTGCCAAAGGTGGCACTCAGAGCTCTTTCTATGGGCACCCGACATCGTCCCTTCACAGCCCAACTGTATTCAGGTCAAACTGCTATATTGACACTTTGCAAAAAATTAGTGGGTTCTGAATCACAGTTTGGGCACTCGGTCTCTAAAAGGTTTGCCATCACTGCCCTATCTGAGTCTAACTATCTCAGGTGGAGCAATTTAAGCATTAGGGCTCCGCCTCCACACTCCTTATTTGGGCATAAACATGAACTCTTTATCTCCCTTCCTGTACAACCACATAAACAGTAAAAGGGTGAATGCTACAGCACACTTTACCAACATAGAGGTGAAAATTAATCCTATATTGGTAATTGCACGCTAAACACACTCCTTCCCAATAAAGGGTTCATTTACCAGCTTCACCTCTGTATTGGTAAAGTGCACCAAACACATTCCCTCAATTAACTACCCGGGCCCCCTTTGCAGCTTCATAACTCAGCTCCCTGACACCCAAACCTTTCCAAATTTTGGGGGGTTACAGGGAAGAGCTTTAGGAAACTCCCTTGCCATTTCCTCTAGAATGAATCGTTACGTTTTAGACAGGGAAAATGGTGTTCCATTTCATAATGAAACGCTGTCTTCTGTTTCATAACAAAACGTTTTGTAACCTTAGAATATGATGAAACAGCATGGTGTTTTTCGTAAGGTGCCCATCTCTGGTTGAACCAATATAACTGGAAGAAGAAATCTCTGTGTAGAATTCACACCAGTCTACAGAGTGGTAGCCTGTTGCTCTCCTTGGCACAGTAGCTTATAGACTGGGAGCCAATTTCCA
Organism: Phrynocephalus forsythii; assembly: GCA_029282475.1. NCBI lineage: Eukaryota > Metazoa > Chordata > Lepidosauria > Squamata > Agamidae > Phrynocephalus > Phrynocephalus forsythii. Next base: position 24,443,369 of record JAPFRF010000014.1, read on the forward strand.
TTGTGGGAACCCCTGCCTACATTGTGATGTTCTATCATCCAAGCACAGTCTGATACAAAGCTAAGTTCTCAGTTCCAGAATTACTGGACTCCTTTACTTAAGGCATAGCCTGAGCATTTTCTAGAGATGGACTTTTATCCCATGAACTGGGAGGCAAACTAGACATGAGCAATATTACTCCAAATAGTGTTCGACACATCCTAGATATCCTATTCGAAGTCAGCCTTGTTTTTTGAAAGCAAAATGTCACCATCACCTTGGAGAAGTTCAAAAATCTAAGATGTAAGGATATTCTGACACGCCAGCTTACCCACCCTCATACTCCCAACCCAGGGTTACCTTTGCAAGGCAAAGGAGAGCTTGTACAGCTGTCTTATCCTCCAAGAGTTCCTCTTTGACATCTGCATCCAAGGTGAGGAATGCCAGGCCTTCAGCAGCCCAGTGCCGAGTGCCAACATCCAGGGCTTCGTTGCACAACCACCTGGAAACAAGGAAGGAGCTGTGTGTCAGCACCACCCAACCCTTTTCCTGGTTTCTACTCCCACTGGAATCCCATCATTTCCAAAGGATGGCAGGCACAGAAGCTGTTTCTCAGAGTGACACTACCAGGAGGCAGGGGACTTCAGCGTCTTTTGGAACACAGTTGAGCTTCTGCCCTCTACCTAAGAGATACTTTTATACAAATGACACATAAAATCTCCCCTTAATGTAAAAGGTGAGCAGCCTCGGTATTTATACGCAGAAAGATGGTATGACGAAATGGCACCAAGCGGCCTCACATTCCTGCCGCCGCACAGGCTAGCCAAGGAGAGCAGACACTCACTTGCGGCACTGCCTGGCCAACTTCAGGGTGGACCCTTCAGCAAACTGTTTCATGCTGAAATCGGTCCCTCCGGCCGAGCCCAGTTTGCAGAGGCCCTGGAAACAGAAGGCACAGGAAGCTGATTTTGGAGCAGATGCCCCCTCCTTGGGCCACCATCCCAATCCCCAGAACTTCCCCCAATGATGGGGAGGAGGATGCTCACCACTAGGGCACGGATGCGGATGCTGTCACGCTCGCTGTGCTTGTAGATCTCCTTGAGCAGTGTGACACCATTAGTAGTAATGAAGGTGGCACGCTTGGCTTTGTCAGCTGCATGGATCAGGGCCTCTACAGCCAAAAGCTGGTCAGCTTCCCGCGAGGAAGCACACAAGGCCAGTATACTCTCCATGATACCATTCAGCTCTAGCACCCGGTTCCCAGTCTCTGCTGGGCCTTGGAGGAGGCAGGAAGCAGTGTGGATGGCCCGGAGCTTTCCAGCCACACTCTGGTCCTCAAACCAATTCCTGGAAGGGATGATACAATGAATGAGCCACCAGGAACAAATGCATGATGGAAAGAAATGTGAGATTTAAAAAACTTTGCTAGATAAATTGAAGGGCCATCACTAGCAACCATGTAAAAATTCTCCACCCACGTTTGCAAATAGGCACCACCTAGCAGACCTATCATGAACTCCCCTCCTTCTGCAATTCACACTACTCCCCTTACACCAGGCATAACTCACCACTAAGAACACACAAGTAAACCATGGCTACCCACTAGGCTGTTCTACCATCAGCACTCAAAATCTTCCAAATGAACAAGGTCTACCACAAACACCCCTCCATCTACATGCTCTCATCCACCAACCTGACATAGTCCTCACAGAGCCTGTGGAAATTCTCCCGTTCGCTGTCACACTTCAAGTCCCCATAGAGCTTGTTGAGCAAGACTGCAGCACTCATGTGTGTGTTTTCTGTCACACGCAGGCTCCCAGGACTATGGCTCACGGTGCCCCCAACATCCAGAATCTCCTTGAGGCCTACAAGGACATACATGCTCACTGAAGACTTACAAAAGACCACAAGCAGGAAAGAGGAAAGGGATACGGGATGCATACCCTGGTCGATGACCCACAGAGTCAAGCAGTTGTTGGGGTCCTGCAGTGACTTCCGAGGTACGACAGTGATCAGTAAATTAAGAATGCTGTCACGACCATAGGCAGAGATGTTCTCTCGAGTCAGGGATTCTAGAAGATGCTTCAGGAGAAACTTCAGCTCTTTGGATGCATCTGGAGGAACAGCAGGCAAAGAGAGCAGGAGCTGAATACATGCTAAAACTTACTTGCCTAGAGGGAAGGATCAGTGATCTACCAATACCTCCAACATGCTGTGAACACCACCTCAAACCCAGAGCACCACTATACCTGTGCCCATCCTCAACACAGATGCTGAAGTGCACTGGCTTTACCACATCATAAAGCACTGTGTAATGTCTGAACTGTGTAGTCCTATTGTCTCTGTTAAACAGCAGAAAAGGTGAAGTGATTATAAGGTGAACTATAAAAACAAAAAACTAGGAGGGAAGACCTTCAAATCTTGCAGAGGCACAAATTTCTGCCACAACAGAAACAGGTGCAATTTTTACAGTACAGGACAAAAATGAAAGCTCCACTGATGGCTCTTCAGAAGATATGCATGCAGTGAGAAACCCGGGAGCAGGAAGTCCATAGACCAGTGTTAGCAAACGTATGGCATGGGTGCCAAAGGTGGCACTCAAGAGCCCCCTCTGTAGGCACCCAACATCGCCCCTTCACAGCCACCTGTATTCAGGTTAAATTGCTGCATTGGCACTTGGCAAAAAATTAGTGGGTTTTGAATCACAGTTTGGGCACTCGGTCTCTAAAAGGTTCGCCATCACTGGCATAGACAGTTCTGAAACCCATCTAACATTGAATCACTTCACCAACTTAGATGTGAGCTCTAAAGAGTCCACATAGTCGAATTAAGAACTTCCAATCCCTGAACTCCCAAGAAATGAAACTCCAACAAGTAGCCTCCAATGTAGAGATAAGCATTTGGATTCTGAAATACAGTACTTAGAATTCACCAAGTAGTGCCATATTCAGAGAGTTCCAAATGTATCTGAATCCAAATTGCTAGCTCTGAATACTTCTGTACATCTCTGTAATATATGTACAACTCTGAATACCTTTGTAACACTTCCTAACATTGAGAGCCCAAAACAGCAGCACAAGCAGTTGTATTCTTGAGTGCTCCCTTGCAACAAAAAGGAAAAACCTTCTGGGACAGTGCCTTGAAAATCAAGGCAGGGGCCTGTCCTTCAGGGACCGCCACCCCAGAGGGAGGACTTGGCAGAGGGAGAGGCATATGAGCAGGAACCCTGCAAGCCAAAAGAGGATGGTCCCTAATCTTACTGGGTGGCAGAGGAGAAGTCAATCTGGGGAGGTCTGGCCAGGGCAGCAGCGGGACTCCTGTATTGCCCACCAACTAACTTGCCCAGTGAGAAAGTTCTCTCTCAGGTTTGGCACTGTCAGTCCGCACTGCTCACACTTGGAACCGGGGGCTGTAGAAAATTTTCTTTTCCTCAAGGTCAACCTACTATTCCTTAAAATCCTTGTTAATTGAGACCAGCACACTCTGCTGATGGACACACTACGCTTCAGTCTGTTGCCCTCTCCTTCTACCTCTTCCCTTCTTCCAGCTGCTGCTCCCTCACTAACTCTCAGCTAGATATGAGGAAGGCAGAAAGATGGCAAAATAGTCACCTGGCACAATAGCTTCTTTCTTGCCATGTACATCCTTCTGCAGGCCTTCCTTGAGAGCATCAAACATCACCTGCAGCAGATTGTATGTGGCGAGTGAGACCTGTTCATCCTCCAGCTCAAGAACAGCAGAAAGGCGCTGAGGACCCAGCTCAGCAAGGATCGCCATTGTCTGCAAAAAAGAGAGCCCCAACTCATAACTAAGACTTTAGGAGGAAGCCAGGCTTGCCTTACAACTAACCCTCCAGAGCAGGGGCAGGCCACTTGTAGCCCCGCAGATAACGTGGGACTGCAGTTCCATCAGCCCCATCTAATATTGCTCAAGTGGAAGAATCCTGAAAATTACAGTCCCGCAGCAACTGAAGGGACATCCTGCTCCCTTCAACCTCTTGAGACGATCCTCCTTTCACATCCTGGTAGAAACAGACCGCCACATCAGTTCGACAGCTCCTTTGGAACAACAATGGGTTGCCAAGAACAACACATGAGTTTTTATACTTCATTATAGTTCCTTCAAATTAAGTACCATTACAATTAACAGGAAATATGTGTTTAGTTCACTCTTCATTTCGTAAATGTAAAAAAGGTGCCACATAAACATTCTTCTCCTACCCACCTTGTTATAACCTCTATCCTCTGATAAGGCGGCAGCAGAAAGCTCAGCAGCACAAGCTAGCTCTCAAAGACTCCATCAAGTAAGACCACACTCTCACAACAGCAATTTCAAAAAACTGGAGCCACATTATGAACTGTGAAGTTACTCTTCATTGTTACAATCACAACATGGTCATATACCGGACTTCCATTGTGAATAATTATTTTCCTTCAACAAAGTAGCTACAAGTGGTGCCTCAAATTACAAATGCCCCTAGTTGTGAAAAATTTGAAATATGAAGGGAATTCCATCTGGGGTTCAATGCTCCATGGAAAGTGAAATCTTCAGAAAAGTAATTCATCAAACCGATCCATAAGCAAGCTTATGTTAAAGTCACCATAAATTTGAAGATGCTTATACTAGACAGTGTCTCAAACAAGCAGCTATTACTTCTCAAGCTGTGAGCAAATTCTCTCCTCTTCAGAATCAAACCAGGATCTTAAAAACAGAACCAGTCAATTGTTTCAGTCAATACACACTTACCCGAGAGCGATGCCCTTGGCAAAGGCCTGTAAGGGTCCGCACAGCTGCCAGAATAATATCCAACCGGCCTGTATCCAAGAGCTGCAGCAACAGTTGCATTCCGTCACTCTGGAAAATCTTCTCAGCACCAGGCTCCTCACGAGCAAGAACTATCAAGTTTTGAGCTGCCTGACCAGAAAAAAGAATCAATTTGGCAAGTAGCTCTCCTTTACATGCATCCCCTTTCAGCAAGCCCCTGCTTTGCTCACTATAGAGGATCTCTGGAAATCTTGGCCCACAAAAATGCCACTCTCTTCCCACGAGGGACAAAGAGACAACTGGAGTGGAGAGTCTACCAACTCAATCCTCTTCCTATTTGGATGCATAGAATATATGCTAAATGACTGATCTCCCTATGGGAGATATGGAATTTACAGGTAACTACAATGTTATAACATGCATATATCTGCACCTTGTTAGCTGCAAACATGGAAACTACATCCCTCTATTATGTTGTACTTTTAGAGTGCAATCATCAGAGGGTTCTGAACCCAAACTCTCCAACTACACATTTCTTGCAGACTTTCTTCTCTATCATTCACCTACCTATTGACACAAAATGAAAAGCTTGTTCTCTGAAACACAAGATAGATTTCTGACTCTGCCACTCTCTACAGAAGTTACAACTCAAGCACACCACTATTAAGCCACCCCACACCCCATTCCCCAAAGCCTTCTAGAAATCTACCTTTTGCTTCTTGTCCATATCTTTTTCTTCATTGTCAAGCAGCAGCTTAAACATCTGTTCTACCTTGGAGTCGGTACAAGACATGGCTGTCATCTGCAACAAACATGCATCTAGTCAGAAAACGGGCTATCGGTGAACCCCACGTGAAAGTTTAAACAGCTATTTATGCAAGGGAGAACAAGCAGAACAATGCCAGCAAAGTCTTACACTCTGGCAGTAATCAATAGATTTAGGAGCCCAGTGCCCCCTGTAAAAAGAGTCCTAGTTCTGTGACAGAGCACACACTTTGCATTACACACACAAAGGTCCCACCGTGATTTTTAGCCTATTTGGGTAAAAACCAATCAACCACAGGCAAATCTAAGGGTCTTTCCACACTGGCACTTGCAATACATTGTTGGTGGCATGGTTTGACTTGGGGAGAGGGAGCCTCTGTCCACTTGTGATCATGTTTAGATTGAATCATCTTCCCCTTTAAGAGTTGCTGTGTACCTATTTGGTCCAGTGATAGAACAGTCTTTCTTTTTGGCACGCTGAGTTTAAATAGCAGTGACAGTTTAAATTGGGGGTGGGGGGAAGAATAAGGGAAGAGAAGCTGGGAGGAGAAAAAGGAAAACATTTCTGCTCTGGCTTTCTCTTGCTTCTGTCTTGCTGCTGCCTTTCATGAGCAGAGCACAGCTGTTCAATGAGCTCAGGAAGTGAAGAGGAGCAACTCTTTCCCCCACAGCTCCCTAGTGAAGCTCCCCCAAGACCCCAGCCACAAAATCCATCACTAAAGAGGCAGCGAGCTTCTCTGACACTGCAGCTGGAAAGTGAGGAGTAAGGAGTGGGCTCAAATGGGAAGTGGTGTCATTTAGTCTTCAAACAGGAAGAGCATCTCAAAAGGGACATCACTCATCTCCCCCACCCACCTCAACAAGACCTTTTGCAACTCACAAACAAACTGGCCAGTCTGGACAAGGCTCTAAAATAGATGGACCAGACATGGGTAAAACTCAGTCTGATTTATTGAAAAACAACTTTTCATTTCTCATGATAGCTTTTAGCAGCACAAAGTCCTATGTGGACTCACAGCAGCTGCAGGAAAAGCCAAAAGGGAAGAGGCTACCATGGAGTGTGCCCTAACTCTTTGCCCACCTTTTCATGTATGCTGCTGCCAAGATTGCGCAGAGCCTCTTGGAAAGCCTTGTTTCTGGGTTCCAAGCTCATGCACCTCCTTAAATCCATGACAGCCTGATCAAGGCGACCCAGTTTCTGGAGAGCTTGGCTGCGACGGAAAAGGCTCTTGACGTCATGCCCATCAGCTTCTATAGCTACATCCAGATGTGAAAGTATAAGGAAAAACAGGGACTAGTAAAAAGACTACACCTTTTCCCTTCCCTCACATACACTTTTGTCTTGTGATTATTTACCTTTTGAAGCATCCAGTTCTGCTTGCACATAATTCTCCTGCAAAGGGAATAAAATACACACAAGAAAAGCAGGGCTTGGCATCCAATCCCCCACCTAGAGACAGAATGGAAAGGTAGCCCATCCCAGAACACAAATTCTCTAAATATTTCTGGCACAGGAAGAGAAACAAGACTACCTCTTCTACAGTACTTTGTCATGATGTCAAGAATGATCAGGCTGGCTCCCAAGAAGCCTTAGGAGTGAACATTTTGAAGTGAAGTTGGAGAAGTCATTTTTAATATTTTCAACACCAATAAATGTACGGGGGGGTAGGGAATACATACAATGGAATGCATGCATTATTATGAAAATGCAACTTGGACTCTTACTTTAAAAGCATAAAAAACATTGATTAAAACGAAAATACATTGCAGCTATTATATGTATTGAAAGAACCCAATTTCTTTTCCAGTGTAACAGTGAGTACATATGTAGTTACTTTAATAAATCAAGTGCAATTTTATTCACTGGCACAGTTGGAAGATGAAGGTGCTACGCTCAAATAAAAATAGAAATAAAGGGGAAGACAGTCCGATTATTCGGCAAGACAGCAAGTCAGTCCCACTATTCGGGCTTTGAAAGTCTCCAGAGGCAATCAGGAATCCCCGCTTTCTGGAGGACAACTAGGCGGCGTAGATCGATTCCCTGGAGGACAGAGAGGGCCACCCTTTCAACTCACGGAGCTCCCTGAAGCACACACACCCCCTCCCTCTCACAGCGAGCTCTGGAAGAGGAGCCCTCCGGAACCGGTGCCCTTTCTCTGCCGAGTGGGAAAGGGCGCGCCTCCACGGGAGAGGAAAGAGAGGCCCCTCGTTCTCTTCGCCGGCCTTGAATACCACCGCCGCCACCACCCGACCCCCGACCCGCCCGACCTCGACCCCTCCGCCTCGAAGGCGGGCGACTCACGAGCTTGAGGTGGCAGGCGGCGCGGTTGCGGTGGAGGAGGGCACGCGGCGGGCTGGCTTCGTCCTCGGGCGGGCAGAGGCTGAGGGCGCGCGTGTAGGCGGCCAGCGCCTCCTCGTAGCGCCCGGCCTGGAAGCTCTCGTTGCCCTCCCGGCGGAGCTGCGAGACCTGCTCCGGGGGGGAGAGCGAGGAAGGGGCCGGCGACTCCTCCGCCTGGGGGCTCGACGCCATTTTCCTCGGCGCGGCGCGGTCCGATGACGTCACGCAGAGGCGCCCGAACCCTTTCGGCCCCGCGGGGAGGGAAGCCGGCGTCGCTCGGAGCCAGGGCGCCCCGCCCCTAGTGCCCGGGGTGACGTCATCCGTTCCCTCCCCCGGGGGCGGGGGCGGCGGCGGCGGGCGGGCCTTCCCGTCACGTGGCCCCTCGGGGCGGGGCCGTCGCCCTCGTCGTGGCCGGAGCCAGCGCGCCAAGGGACGGCGAAGGCGCTGCCGGTGGAGGCGGCAGAAGTGGAGGCCGTCGACGGCCAGGAGCGCCAGGACGAGGCCCCCGTAGAGGCCCACGGCCAGCAAGGGCAGCGGCACCGCCGGCCTCCTGCGGGGGGAGGGAACGAGGAGCGTGGGGGGGGGGAAGAGCCGACGCCCCCGACCGCCTTCCCCCGACCGCCTTCCCCCCCCCCGCCGGCCGGCCCAACCACCCCCCCCTCCCACCCTCCGCCTTCCCGGGCTTACCGGCCGCCCGCCGGGCTCGGGAGACCCGCCGAGGAGGAGGAGGCGTTGGGGCGGCGGAGGCGTTCGGGCCCCGGGCGCGGGCAGCAGGACTTGAGGGCTCCGTCGGCGGGGCGGCAGCAGTAGAGGTGGCTCGGGGGGTCGGTGAGGCGGGGGCAGTAGAAGCCGGCGTGGTGGCGCCCCTCCGCGCCCCGGTAGCCCTCGCAGAGCCTCCGCCTCGCGTCCTGGGCCGGAGCTGAAAGCCGAGCCGCCCGGAGGGGATCTGAATGGCCGGGCGGGCGGGCGGGCGCCGCTCGAGAGGCAGGGCTGGGAGGGCAGCGCCCAAGCCCTCCTCGGGAGAGACCGCCGGGGACTGCCAGGCGGCGGCGGCGGGGGGGGGGGGTTCCCCTCCCTCCCTCCCCGGAGGGGGCCAGCGAGCGGTGGGGCTCTGCGGGAGAACTCCCCCCCCACCTCGCCTCTTGATACGGGCAGCTCATCCAGGCTGCTTCAGAGAGGAGGGGAGGAAAATCAGGAAGAAATGCCCCAGGAGAGGAAGCGGCTGGTCCCAAAACATTTCCTTCTCCCCGCCCCCGCCCCCCAAGTTGCCTTTAAGGCTCCCTGCAAGCAGTCTGTGGACTAGCCTCCGCTTGTCTTCTCTGGGCACCTAGGAGGACCACCCGTCTGGCTTCCTCGAGGAGGAGGAGAAGAGGCCGTCAGGTGATTTCCTCTCAGAGAGCCTTCAGTGAAGGACAAAAGGCCGTGCCTCCTGCTTTTGTCCCTTGAGAAGTTGCAGGAAGGTAAAGGAAGGCGGGAAAGTTTCCCCGGCCCCCGTCTAGTGCCTGCAGGCAATTGGGTCTCTGTTGATGGTGACAACCAAGGACTTGTCAAGGATCTCGGTTCACTACCCAGAGCAAAGAGTTCCCTGCCAGCAGGGCTTGGCCCAGCCCTTGAAGAACATGCAGAATTCCCGGACACTGCTGGCCTTGCTGGGAGCCGAGAGGTCATGAAGCTGAGGAGGGACCCAGAGTGTGCCAGGATAAAGCAAGATATTAACTTTCCAGATTAAGATGTTTCAGGCAGGGTCATGCACTGCAGGATTGAACACCATCAGAACAGCCCTTGGGAAAAGGAGAATGGCAGGAGAGGTACCATACCTGTCCCGAGAAAGGCCAGAAACAGCAGGCTGAACAAGAGCAGCATCTTCCTGGCAGAGGCAGTGGCAGTGGCAGTGGCAGCAGCATCACTAAGGGCGGAGGCAGCTCTGATGTCTCCTCCTGGGGAAGGAAGGAAAGCAAAAAACCACATGGACCTGCCTGGCTCCCGCATCCATTACAAAGCACCATCAGGCCCCTCCCGAAGCTATTAAGCCTGGCTGCACTTACATGCTTGCCTCCACGGGGACTTTGCCAAGCCAGAGAGGGGGGGGATCCATTAGGGATGGGACTTTGCTACCAGGAGCCCAGAACCAGGTGCAGTGCATCAAGCATTGCAATAGGGAAAGCAGAGATCATGGATTGAACACACACACATAGCAAAAGTTTCTGACTAGGTAGAAGGCACCCCAGGAGTTTTCAAAAACCACAACAGGCCTGGAGGCCACGGCCTTCACTGAAACACATCTTAGCAGAAACATCATTGGGAAATAAAGGAAACTACAGTATTCCCTGCCTGGCAGTAACTTCAGCAGGAGATAAGCCACAAAGCCAACTATCAAGATCAGGAAGTGTATTGAAACATTTTGGGAGGTAGCAGTTTTCATAATCTAGAGCCTGCTTTCTCAGAAACAACAAATGGGCTTCTCTACACAAGAGCTGGGTTGTTTTGAAAGGTTCCACAAAGCTTTTAGTGGCTTTCATGACACTGAAGGGTAGGTACTCATTGATTTAGTTGAATCAATATGTTCAGAGTTGGGAGGATAGTTTCTCAGAACATGATAAGATGAAAGGAAGGGAAGGTTCATTTAAGATCAGGGCATGCTTGGTTTTTTGAGTACCTTCTTTCCTTCTATCCTTTTCTCTCCCTCACTGCACTAGCTTTTCTGTCGTGGATTTTTGCTTGATGTTGCTAGATCCAGGATAGTACCCAAGCCATTCCATGAAAAACTCCTGCTATGAGAGAAATCTGTTGCATTGCTCTTGCCAGAAAAAGAATCTTGCCACAACATATCTCTGAATCAAACAAATAGTCATACATTAAAATGCATTGCTTTAACAGGCTTTAGGTACTTCCATGCTATCCAGTGTGGTGTAATGTAATGATCCAGGAGACCAGGGTGCAAGTCCCCACAAAGCCACAGAAGCTCACTGCAGGGTGGCAATGGAAAGCTACCCCATGATCATTGTGCATCTCGAAACTTAAGGGTAATCCTAAATCAAAATGGACTTGAATTAACACACATTTGGCTTTGCATTGGTCTTCAGACTTTGTTTTCTGGGTGTCAAGCAAATGCTGATGGGGTCCGAACTCTGCAACAAACCAGGAAAGGGACTTTGGTGTCCTGGTGGACAGCTCAGCAAACGTGTCAATCCAGCAAACTCAATGCTAGGGATCATTAGGAAGGGTATAGAAAATAAGTCAGCAAGTGTCATTTTGCCTCTTTACAGTTCTAGTCACCATACCTTCAGAAGGATATTATGGAAATTGAAAAAGGAGGGCAACCAGAATGATTAGGGGACTGGAACACCTTCCTTACCATCTGAGGCTGCAATGGCTGGGCCGCTTCACTCGCCGCCCAAGAGGTGACCTGATTGAAGTTTATAAAATCATAAGCGGTATGAACAAAGTAGATAAGAAAAAACTTTTCCTTATTGTACAACACTAGAACTAGGGGGCACTCCATGAAACCTTTGGGTGCTAGATTGCAAGCAAGTACTTTTTTACCCAGAGGATCTATGGAACTCCCTGCCAGAAAAAGTGGTGACAGCTGTCAGCCTTGACAGTTGAAGAAAGGATTGGACAAGTTCATGGAGAAAAGGGGTATCAATGGCTATCATTATGGATGCCTAAGGACAACCTCCGGGTTGGAGAGGCAGGATCTCTCAATGTCATTTGCAGGGAATCATCAGCAGGTGAAGACATCTGCTTGGGAATACCCTGAAGCAAATGGTGAGCTACTGTGTGAGATAGAATGCTGGCCTGGATGGCTGTGGCCTGTTCCAGCAAGGCTGTTCTTCTGTTCCCCCTTAACTATGATTGATCATTAGCCTGAGAAGCTGGGAATTATTCAGGGGACCTTCTGCCTGAAAAGCATATACCCTACCCTTGTAGGTACATAAAGCGTCATGGAACGTGAATGCCCATTGTTTCCAAAGGTGTTTTCCTAGGTTTTCATACACGTTGCAGCACACACTGCTTTCCTTGTCTTTCCTGGAAACGATGCTTTACCACCAGAATACTCCACAGAGGAACATTTCCTAAAGGTGCCATTGCTTTTTCTGCCCTAAAGAATCTTGTGGTTCTTGACGGCCCTCTGACTTGGTGAGCAGTTTGGGAAATGTAAACTGGCCTTTTCTGCAAGAGACCACAATACCCCAGAGTACATTATTCCAGCAAAAGGCGGGGCCTGGCCCTAGGCAGTTACAAGAGCCATTTCCCCCAAGTGGCTTTCACATATCCATCCTGCAGGAACCACCCTCTCTTGCACCATTCCTGTGGCAGATCCTAGAACAGGGGCTCCAGCATCCACACCATAGAAAGAAGTGTCCCAGACTCGAGTCTTCCAAGTCTCTCTGAAGACCCAGATCCCAGGATATATTTCTGATGTCTGCAACATGACATCCCCTGAACTCTCTCAAGTCTTGCAGCATTCCCAGATCCATTACAGCCAGTCTTGAACTTCTGCAGTGGGACGTCAATACAGTATGTCTTTATTACGGTCATTTACCAGTGTAGTAGCACCATGTCACTCCAATTGACCTTGCAATGTAGTGACCATCAGCAGAGACCACAAGTTTCCTGGGTGGGTTTTGCCAATGGATATGTTGCAAAATGCACTGCTCCAGGGCCTAGCAGACTTGTTATTTGTGTTATTTCGGCCTCTTCCAGGTGGCCCAAGAGGTGTTCCACATCCCTGATCTGATGATGACGACAGCATGAAGACAGGAGGTTCCCAGAAGTCCCATTTTGAGGGGCTGCTTGATCGGGCTGAAGGATTCTGCGCAAAAGCCTTATCATGCAAAGCCTCAAAAGTGGGACGTTTTAAAGGTATTCATGAAGTACTTGTTTTATATGCATTGTTTGAATCTGTGACCAGGCGAACCAGCATTCTCTTACAATGAACCTCAATAGGCAGAAAGAGTGAAGGAAGAGAATGTTGGACCCATCTTGACTAGGGAGCAGAACAGTTGAGGCAAGCTATGCTTTCAGCTCCTGCTTCTTTGTACAATGCAAATGCCCACACCTACCTGTCAAAAAAGCAACCCAGCATGATTCTGAGTCACTTAAATTGGAATAGCAGCAGAGTCCACCACTGCCACTTGGCCTTGTCAAGACTCCTCAGACAGGATTTAAAACAAAGCGTATTTCTCTTCCTCCTGAGGATAGTCTCTGTTCCACCACCACTATTCTGGGGTATGTCAGTCCATATTCTAAATATGTCAGGCCATTCTTGGGGGGGGGGGCAAGGCACTCCAGATTCATAAAAGAGTGGTGGACAGGCCAAGAAGGACCTCATGGGTCTATTCAATTCCCTAAAGTCCACTGTACTCTACACCCACCCCACCCCCCACCCTCATTCACAAGAAGCACTGTGGCTGGATGTTATAGAAAGACCTCAGAGATGACACCAGAGACATACTTAAAGGAAGGGCTTTGTTTTCTCAAAGTTTGTTCAGAGCTCTTAGAAGCTCACAGGTCTCCCGTCCTTCCAGTGCTTGCTACATCTTCAAGTCATGATTCCCTGCTCTCACGGCAATCGGATTGAGCCTCTAAGGGCAGGCATTATGAGAACATGCATCTCATTCCCTGAGAATGGGAAGGACTAGGCTGGAGGGACCTCCATGTCCTCCACTTCCAAACAGCTGGAACCAGCGAATGGGGAGGGTGTGGTGGAGCATTTGTGCACTGACCACATCATGTCCCTCAGGTGTCTTTTTCTGCAGCTTCTTGAAAGGTTGACAAATAAATAAGAAAATGACAGTTCCACAGAGTGTTTCAGTCACAGCCTACAGGGCAGCAAACAATGGGCCAGGATGCAGGCAGAGTCAGCAGCGCTGATGACCAGTCCCACTCCCAGAATGCCTGGCCTCAGAACTATCCAAAGCGAAGACGGAAAGTGGCAATCTCCATGGGATCCAGGTGGACGACAGTGCTGTTGGGAGACGAAGGGGCGAGCGGGTACATCAGCGTCAATGAGGTGGGCTGCAGGGAGACCAGCTCAAGACTCTGGAACAGGCCGCCGACAGGAAGCTAGTAGGCAAGGGAAGAGAGGTAAGGGCAGCAGCCAAGGCTGGTTGGAAGAATACCTACTCTGCCTCCCATGGCTCCCAGAGAAGAGACATCCTTAGCTGCCAGAGCAAACTCAAGCAACAGGTTCTCTGGGAGGCACCCCAACCTAACACTTATCCCCCATCCATCCTCATTCTTGCCCTTCTCCCTTTGTACACAGACACCAAAGCCTGCTAGACATACTGTGCCCTGGGTGGTTGTGCAGTTGAAGCCCAGGTTCCTGGCTTCCAGGCCACAGTCAAAGCCCTTCCGGTGCAGAATCAGAGCTGTCTCAGTTGAGGGCAGGGAATCATCCTGGGGGGAAAGCAGAGGTATGCCTACAACATTACGGGCAGCTGGGCCAGGTGCCATGCTCTCCCCCCTTCCACCATCAACAGAGAAGCTTAGGGCCATGAGAGCCGGCAGCAGCCAGATAGGTAACTGATCAAAGCCCATAGTGGCCCTCCAAGGATTGGTTTCATTTTTTTTCCACCCTGCCCTTGCCAGCACTCACCTCTCCTTGTAGTGTGCGCAAGTTGAGAAGGTGGAAGTCACAGGGCATGGTAGCCGAGAGAGACACAAAGGACCTCAGTGAGGGAGGGGGTGGCTTTTCTTGGACAACCGGCATCACCAGCACCTCCATATTTAGGTACATGGAGGTTATATGGCTCAGCAAAGATGGGAAGCTCACTATTTGGGTCTCCTGCACCTGCATGGATAAAGAAGGAGACAGAGATGCCCTCCAACCACCCAAGGTCCGTGAGTGGAAAAAAACAGCCATGGCAGCCGATGGCAGGATGGCACCAGGACTAGTACTCTCACAACATTCAAATCTCTAGTCTATGGCCACCAATCTATGAGCTGGCCTAAAAAACAACACATGCGCACACACAGCTGCTGGGTCCAGCTACGTCACCACCAGCTAGCACAAAAGACAGGGCTGAGCGTTACCTCTTGGCCGTCAGCCTTGTTGCTGAGAAATATGTCTCTAAGCACGGAGATCAGTTTGGAAAAGAAGCTGGAACTCTGGGGGGATTAGGGAGAAGGGCAACGAGAACAGCCACGTTACCAAAAGAAAAGGTCACCCCCTCAGCCCTGGCAGATCTGAGCCTCCATGCAAGACTGCCACGAGCAGGCCTCCTCCAGCCACAGAAAAGAGGCCTTCAGTCATCTGTATCTCTCTGGCCTGACAGCCACATATCCTCCTAGTTGGCTTCTCGGCTTCCCTCTTCACCTCTTCTTGTTTAAGCATTCTCAAGGCTATTTCTGTCCCTTTCCTACTCTTCTCCTCCCCCCTGTCCCTTCTTCCTTCCTGTTAGGGTTGTTCCAGAGAAAATCCTTGAGGTGTACCTCATCCCCAACACTCCATTTGCAAATCCTGTTCACTGAAAGAATCAGTAGACTGAGCATAGAGGAAAGCTATTCTGACTTTCTCCTCAGAACAACAGTGGAAACCAATGGCTGAGGAAAAGGGATAATAGTGAAGCTGAAGAGTTCTAAGAAAAAGAACAAAACCTTGCTCACGGTCCAGGTTATAGGCAGAACAAACAGAAGGTTTGTTCAGAGTACCCTTGTCTAGGTCAGGACAGGGATCATGTGAGAGGAAGCTCATCCTTGAAGCCCTCATGTGGGTTGAACATAATTCTTTCAAGGTGTTGTGCAAAAGAAAAGGGCACACTTCCTTCTGCAAGGTGTTATGTCCAAGGAACTGTAAACCACCAGCACCCTTCAGCAATAGGACCTAGACGTTCAGGGTGGAGGGTCCTCCAGTGTGTTGCAGAGAAGCTTCTATGCATCCCAAAGAACTCTGGATCAGCTCATGTTCCTGTGCTTGTGTTTGTTGAATCCCAAGGGAAGGGGAAGGCATGTGCTGAAGATGCTCCACCCCCACCCCAGGGTGCAGGTGGGCCAGCTTTTACCCCATCTTTATACCTTGCTAGCAGCACTGCGTCGTTCCAGGAGGAGCCGGAAGCGGTTGCAGGTCCGTTTGTTATCCTTCAGGCCTTGTCCCAGGCCACGATTATCGTCCTGCATGAGGCGCCGGTCCAAAATCACCTCTAGCTGGCCTACAGGGGGAGAGAGAACATTTCTGAGCTAAGATGGCCTCAAGCTGAGGACATCCTGCTCTGAGTGCAGTCAGTCAAGGAAACCAACACCTCTTCTGCTAAGTCCACCTCCCGGGTGGAGCCTTGTCACACAGGAAGGGTCTCTGGTGCTGATTCTTCACATGTGCCATGAACGGGGAAAGCGCCTCACTTATCCAGAGGAAGGGAGGGAGCCTCAGGCTCTAGTTCAGATGCTCCTCCACCCTGCTGCCCAACCAGTCTGGATGTCCAGGGGCTGGACACAGCCATCAACAACACAGGCCCACCACTCACCATTGCTGAGGCTGGAAACTCCCAAGGCCTGGGCTGTGTGCAAAGTCAAGCGTCTCCGTGCATCTTGGATGTAGGCCATGGTTGGCATGGGATAGAAGTTGGCCTGAAGTGGCAGCTTCTTCAGGTGCTGCCGAGGCTGGATCTGCCAGGACATATGAATGCTGAGGAGTCCCCATCAGTCCTGACAGGAGGCTACCGCCTCTTTCCGCCTCCCATCCAGTTCCCTACCTGGAAGCCGTTGAGATCCGTGAAGAAAGCACCTTTGCTCTCTATGTCAGTCGTGAACCGCAAGGCCAGCTCTTTGTTGATGTGATCTCGGATGTCCACCAGGCAGGAGATCTCCAGAGATAGCCCATCAACTCCTGAGACCCGAGAAACCCATTACGGTAGCAAGGGAAGTCCTTTCTAGCATCCACATCCTAACCCTAGCCCCATCCCACTCTGCAGAGCACTGGTGGTTCCCCCGGAGAACCTCACCTGGCACATTATGGAGCTGGACCACTTCCTGTACATGCTGGTAATAAACTGCCACCTCTGAGAAGAAAGGTCCCTCTGTCACTCGAATCAAAGGGGGTTCCTTGGGGACATAAGGCTGCAAAGAAGGAGAGCATGGATGCAGATCGGAGGATACTTTTTTTAAGGAAAAGGGGTTAATTCCAAGCTTTAAAAAAATCCACCTCTTCTCTTCTGAGCAATACATTTAAAAATGCTTATTTACTATAATTTATTGGAATACTCTATAAATACATAATACTCAAGTTGTAATTGCAAAAATGAAAAAACCCAGTTAGAGGTATCCTCCAAAAAAGGGTAAGAGCCTGCTCCCCAAAACAGAATGCTGCTGGTAAATCCTCAAATCCTACATTAGAGATCTCAAAATATTCCAGCAAATCTAGCATGTCATTAACTGAAAGAGGATCTCAAACACAAGGCAGTTTATGGTTCATCCTGCAGACAGACGGACTTGTGTGTCCTAGGTCCATATCCTTAAGCAGCTGTGCCCAGCAGGGTGTGCTGGTCTCACAGATCAGACTGCAGGCTGGTTAGTTCCAGTGATTCTCCACTGCAGGAAAGCCACCTCAATAGAATTCCCTGCTATGCTGCAGGCAAGGGATACACCACCTTTCCTGGATAGCACCATCTGCCCAGAAGACCATGTCCCCTAAAGATGCCATAGCAAAATAAATAAATAAATAAATACATTAAATTAAATTAAATAATAAAAAAAAAGAAAAAAAGGCAAATGTCTCTGCCTACCGGGCCCTTAAATGGCAACTGCAAAATCAGACAGCCAAGATAGCCAGAGAGACAAGACACAAAGGGCCTGTTTTGCCTAATAATAATAATAATAATAATAATAATAATAATAATAATAATAATAATAATAATAATAATTATTATTATTATCATCATCATCATCATCATCATCATCATCATCATCATCATCATCACACAGTAGACAAGATAACTACACTGGATTTTGTATTACAAAACAAGTCAAATGCTTCCCAATATTTATTATTATTATTATTATTATTATTATTATTATTATTATTATTATTATTATTATTATTATTATTATTATTAAAGTACAACATGTGTACAATGAGATATTTATTTTTATATTTCCATACCGTGCCAATTTTCCCAAAGGAACCCAGGGCAGTTTAAATTAGCTGAGCCTCCCTCATATACCTCCCACAACACAATGAATCCCACTATGAAACCCAGTGTTTGTGTGTGTGTGTGGGGGGAACGGGACGCCTGAGCATAAAACTGGCTCCAGAGGGACTGCTGCTTTTCCGTGTGAATGATCTACTGGGATAGCCTCTTTCTGAGTGATTCCAGAGCCAAAAAGGGCAGGGAGGCTGCCAGTACTCATATGGCCATCACAGCTACCCCGAACTCCATTACACTCAGCACATTTGGGTCCCCTCATAGAGCCTTGTGGCACAGTAGTTAAACTGCTGTATTGCAGCCATAACTGTGCCCATGACCTGGGTTTCAAGCCCAGCTAACAGACTCAAGGTTCACTCAGCCTTCCATCCTTCTGAGGGCAGTAAAATAAACATGCAGCCTGCTGAGAGTGGGTGGGGAATGTGTAGCCTGCATCATTACTTGTAAACTCACCCAGTTAGTGCCTGGGGCAGTATATACGTAAGCAGCATGCTTAGCTTTGCGTTTGCTTCTCATGTCCAGCTGACCCTCAGAAGCCCTTAAAGAATTGAGGCTGGCTGTATCGGCCTGTTTTTTTTTTTGAGTGTGTTTTTTTAGAAAGACTGTACTTCAGAACACTTCCTGTTTAGAAAGTTGGGGACACAACTGACCATTTTGATACCGAACTTCCTCTCCCAAGATCTGGTGGGGGGCTTAGTAGGGGTTATGCAGCCTCTCTAGGCAACACTTGGCCCACTTCTGCCTTACTGGCATCCCACAATGGGAACATGGTCTTCTTGATTTCTGCCTGCGCATATCACCCAGAAGAAAGGGAAATATGTGCTTTGGTGACCCTCTGAACAGCAGATGCGGTAGGGCTACCAATACTATAAAACCTAAATCAGTCTGCCAGGCTCAAGTGTTGAACTGCCAATGTCCGTTCCCTTCTGTCTCCCCATCACCTACCCACCCATGGCAAGTTTAGGTGTATCACCCAAAGGTCATGCCAGCCATGTTAGCCCAGGGCAAACCTTGGCTTCTCCATCAGGCAGAAAGAGGTAGGCCCCACTTTTGTCCTTGGTGCTCCGGGTCCCATAGACAAGAAACTGGCGGCTCAGCTTCTGTTCTTGCTCACCTCCCACTTGGGAAACGCTCTGCCAAAAAGCCAAGAAAGCCCTTGTTAGGAGATCTCCTCCCGCCTATCCTCCCCCCTGCTCTGCTCCCTGGAGTTTCAAGGTCACCTTGAGAGAACCACTGGGCCCCGAGAAGCATGCCTGCATGTGCTGGTTCTCCAGACAGAAGTCCTCCGTGGCAGTGGGGATGACTTGCACAGGGAAGGCTTCATACTTGCGCACAGGAAGGTTGCGCCCATGCAGGAAGAGGCGCACAGAAGACTTGAAGGTGTTGTGGTTGTCAAAGGACTTGCTCAGTTGCAAGATGCTAAGGCCGAGGGCTGGCAGCCGTAGGATGATGGACACCTGCCAGTCAGAGCAAAGAGAGTGAGGACAGGAGCTGCTGCTGGTGGGCCTAAGGGACATTGGCAAAGGGGCCTGTACTGGGCAGGTGGCCAGAGGTGCCCGCGGAGATCTATGGAAAAGGAACACACTGAGGGGTTTAAGTGAGAACCTCCAAGGGAAGGAAGATGCTCCATCCATCATGACGAGGGACCATCTGGACTCACTGTCACCAAGACAGGGGCAGGCATAAGAAAGAGTCCTCTGGTAACTGTGGTAGATGCCTTTGAAGCCAATGTGCAAGATCTCGTGACACAATCCATTCCTATGGGTTGACCTCATGCACCATGTCTGATGTGGCTTCCCACTAGAAAATGCTGTCCTTTCCTCAGGTGGAGCCACCCTACTACCAGCTTGCCCCAAAGTACCTGGTAGACCTCAGGGGCCATGTCCGTGGCAGAGCTCCACTGGGCACTGAGTTGCACAGCCAAGGGCTGTCCTTCCTCATCGAGGACGCGAACACGAGGAGTGTTCACCAGCAGGGTCACCATGCTCAGGAGTTCTTGTTCCAGAGGGTTGAAGACAACCACAAACCTGCAAGGAGGGATGATGGTCCAAGCTAGTCAGAAAGTTGGCTGGCCCTCACAAGCTCCAGCCTCCCGCTCCATCTGCCCTTCATACCAAAGTCCCAATTGGGACCAACCTCTTGGGACTGCAACAACCCTCTCTGCCTTGGACTCTCCCCTTTCCTACCTGGGTGCTGCCTCCAGCTTGATGATGGTTTTCTCTGGCAGAGAATCTTGATTCAAGCGAGTGTCATCCTAAAAGAGAGGAGCTGGTTCAGAGCCCAAGTGGGGCCAAGAAGCGCAGGTGAGACCATTTTATTGATTGATTGATTGGTTTGGTTTATACACTGCAACCACCTAGCAAAAAAGCTACATTCAGCAAACACAAACAAAATACAATGAAGTGGATTATACAACTTAAAATAGTTAAACAGACTAATCAATCAAAACCAACATAACATAAACCAAAGAAAGGCAAGTAAGCACAAATAAACCAAAAGACCATGGTTGAGCCCAAGAGCTGTGCACACACGCAGCCCCCCCCAGCCAATGCCCAAGTCTTTCCTCTTCTAGACCCGTTCTTCTGGGCACAAAGGGGAGGGGGCAGATGGTTGCTCACTGTGCCAAGGAAGGGGGTGTCCATGTCATAGTGGTATGCCTCCTTATTCACCAAGACCAGGTAATGGGCAGCATTGATGATCACACGCTTGACATTTATCAGAGCATGGAGCAGCCTGGAGTGGGGAGGGTGGGGAGGGAAGCAGAGCAGAGGGTCTGAGGCACAGGCCCTGGCTAGAGAGGCTTCCTTACTAGCCAGGGCTCCCCCTGTTCTTTGGGTCATTTCTGGCACGCACCTGATGCCGTAGTCCACCACCACTGCCTCTTTGGCTGTGCCTGTGATTGCATCATGATGCTGGAAGAGCCCCAGATTGCGTCGTGCATCTGTGAGCATGGCAAAATCCGAGAGAGGGTACCGGCTGTCCATGCCTGCATGACGAGCATGACTCAGAGCTAAGCTGTACAAGATCTCAGCACCACTGGGGTAATAAAGGAAAAGTGGGAGGAGGATGTTAGCTTCCTCTCTTGATCTGGACCCAAAGCCTCCTCCCCTCCCCTCAAGTCCTTGGCAGCTGCTCTAGCCCCCTTCCTGTCCCTGAAGGCTACTCACCGGAGATGGGCCTCGAGTACACGGCCCATGCTCTTGTAGAAGGGCCGGGAAGTGTAGTAACCCGTCCAGTAGTGATCCTCACGGTCTGCGTAGGAGAAAAAATCCCCGCTGACAACTGGGAAGCCAGGCGGGTGCATGCCAGGCACAATGCCCATCTGCTTGTACAGTGCATCAAAGTAATCAGAGAGGGTTCCAAACTGTGCCTGCAGAAGGACAAGCAGCGGAGGAGCATCAGAAACCACAAAAGCACAGCAGCCGGTGGAAGGATCAGTCAAGCCAGAGGGAACCCGACAAGGATCGAGTCTCTACCCTTAGCAGGCCTTGGCAACCTGGAGCCCATTAGAATTCCTATCAGTCCCAACTAGGATGCCTGGTGGGATCAGGATGTTGGGAATTTGTTGTTGGAACCATCAGGAAGGTGCCCGGTTGCTCAGCCCGGCTCTTATCTAGATGGCTTCTTTTCCTTTTCCATAAGGCAGCCATCATCCAAGCCTCAGGCCCCTGCTGACCCAAACCCTTTGGTTCTCCCTCACAGCGGAGCCCGCCCTACCTTAACATGGAGCTCTGGGTGGGCGTTCAGGAAGTCAAAGAGGCGCTGGTAGTTGAGGAACTGAGCATCCCACTCCTGGGGCTTGTCATAGCGGAAGTCATCTCCCAGGGGCACCAGCAACACTTTGCTTCGGTAGAGCTTGGATTTCTTCCGGTACTGGTCAAGCAAGAGTTGTGCCCTGAGGAGGAGGAGGAGGAGGAGGAGGAGAGAGGAGTAAGAAGACGCTGGAAAGCAGCCTCAGCAGCCACTTCACAAGCCCCTCCAGCACCACGGCCAGAAACGCAGGGCGTGGTGGGAGCAGTGCCAGGAGGAAGGGCATGAGCGGAAGGACCTGCAGGGTAAGGGGAAGTGACTGGGCACTAGGAGGCCTGTGGCCCCATGTCCTGCCGGGAAGAGCTGCCCCGTGGCACTCACCGCTCAGCCACGTTGAAGCTAGTGATGGCTTTGGGGGGCACTTTCCAGGGGCAGTTGATGCGGCCACCGGGCAGGCGCTTGAAATCAAACTGGCAGCAGATCTTTGGGTCAGGACCACAGGTATGGGGCACATCGTAACTGTAGAAGGGCATCATGTGGCAGAGGATGTCGGTGCTGGAGTCGGGATCTGAGGAGGCCAAAGCCAGCTTCGCTCTGTGCTCCAGGAGGGGCCTGAGTCAGCCGCCCCCACCCCCTTCAGAGACAGGTGCCCCAACCACACCTTTGTCATCTCTTAGCAGACCCCCACTGTGCCCAAATACCACCAAAGGGCCCCGTGGGGGCACCAGATCCAGCAGAGAAGGGAACACCAGCCACACTTCCTATCTCTGCCCTGAGACAACGGATGCCTTCTCTTGGGGCCGGTGCACAGCTGCCCACAAGGGCCCTGCCCAGCAATGCCGGGCAAAGAAACCAAACCAGCACCTCTCTCCTCTCCCTCTGCCATCCCCATCTCACCCCAACTCTGTCTCCACATGAACTCCAAGTTCTGTGTAGCTGCAAAGTGCTTCTTGATGGCATAGTGGACCCGCTGAATGAGCATGCTGGTCAGATTTGCACGGCGTAGAAGGTATGGCATGGTGGCACTATGGCCAAAGGGATCCACGGCCCAGCCAGAGCGTGGCATCACCCCTGGGGAATCAAGAACGGAGACACTGGGAAGAGGGAGAAAGCTCTTGAGAGATCCCCAGCCACTCCCATAAAAGCCACCTTCTGTGTATGGGAGCCAGCCAGGAAGCCACCCACCCACCTGTCTACCCTCTGAAGTGTAACAAGCTGCCACAGCCAGCATCTCAAAATCTAGACGCTTCCTGGGAGAGTTTAGATTTTTCCATGTATAAAATTTTATTTTTGTATAAAATTGTTAGACTAAAAATTGAGGGCCAAGGAGAAAATCACATGTTAATGAAGCTGTAATTCTGGTTTGGGAAAGTGGGAGTTCTCTTATACATGGGGCCCCCTATAGATGGAAAAATATGATACATCATTGGTCTTCTTCCCTTGCCTTGTCTGGGACAGTAAAGGAATTCGGCAGAGAAGCTAGCTCTGTCCCTGCCCGATCCTTTTTGTCCTCATATTTTAGGTGATCTTGACAGCATTACCAAAATCACTGTCTGGAAATGGGAGGATCTTAGTTTTTTTTGGGGGGGGGATCAAGTCATTTGATGCATTGCAAATGGCCCTTCCCAGCCTTGTCTGTTTCAGTTCTGTTATTTGATGGAAACTGTACTGAATATAGCTCAGCAAAACAAGAGAGTAAGTGAATTGTGTGGATTTCAGATTGCAGAATAAAAACAATCATAACCAGGCACTATCTTTATAAGGCCAGCTACACTTTTGCAATTACTTGAGGTCTACCAGAACACTGCTGTGGGTAACCTGATACCTGCACATCTAGTGGTGACTCATCAAGGAGGCAGCCTGCATCTTGGGGAAGAGTCATGGCTCTAGTCAGGCTTTCAGCTTCCACCTTTCTCCCTCGCCCAGCCCCATGTTTTTACCACCACGATGCAGAATTTTGGAGAACTTAAAGTTTACACGCCATGCTGAGATTGTACCTGGTCTAATCAAAGGAAGGATGGGAAACCTCTGTGTAAATGGCAACTCAATCCTACACACAAGTCACAACACATGAGGGACCATCCGCTACCTCACTGAACATCTTGGAAATGCCAACATAGCCAATATGGGGGAAAGCACTGGGCAGGATTAGGATGGCGGGGCCAGAAGCACACTGCCGTCACGTCATATATTCACCCAGACCCCAGCCATGAACAATTACTGCAGACTCCAATTGTGCATCCATAATCTCCCTCCCATTTAAGGTGGTGGTGGGAATTAAAGAGGAAGCCCCTGGCACACTTAACACACCATAGGATACAGTGCAACCTCTTGCCAAATCAGTAGACACCACAAACAGTCCAGTTTCCAGAGAAGGAGACCACAATCTGAGAACAGTGTGTGTGTGTGTGTGTGTGTGTGTGAGAGAGAGAGAGAGAGAGAGAGAGAGAGAGAGAGAGAGAGAGAGAGAGAGAGGGGGGTGCACCTCACTCAAGAGCTCACAACAGGTTGGAAAGAGGGTGTTGTAGATAACAGGCTAGAAGATCCAGGAAACTAGACAAATACAAATCCTTCTGTTCCTAGAGCCCTTCATCTCACCCTGGGATTCCAGACACAACAAACCAATAGCACATTGACTCTTCCCTTACAAACTGGATTGAGATAATCCTTCTCTCCCATAGGGAAGGCAAGGAGCGTGGAGGACAAACCATGCCCCAGCTCAGAAATGCAACCATCTCCCATGCCTTCCCTCTCAACTCCTTTGCAAACTCCAACCCCACCATGAATACTCCAAATTACTTCCTGCCACTACCATCAGGGGGCAGTCTTCATCAGGCACGTGAGGAGACCTTTTTTGGCAAAGGCCTGGCCCTCCTCTCAAACCACTGTTCTTCCTTGCCAATCCAATCTTCCCTAAACACCCTGGCCTTGCAGGATCAGGACGGCATGAGCCCTGAGGCAGGGGTGGTGGTGGGTGGGAATCTCTCAGTCACTCTTCCTCACACACCCCTACATATCTTAGCAAACATGACTTCAGTGTGGGAGTTTGAAAGACTTGGGGGCATCAACCTCTCTCCTTCCCACTCTCTTGATTCTTGGGGTGGGTGGATGTGTGCAAAATTGGGATGGGTGCTGCAGGGAGGACATACAAGCAGATAGTTGTTGTGGGGAGGGGGCAACGGGGAGAAAGGGAGGTGCCTTCCATGGAATCACACCATGGAAGTACCAACTCTGATGGAAAACAGTGAAAACATGCCAAGGGTGAGGATGAAACCTGTGTGCCAAGTGCTCACGGGCAGGGGGTGCAAGCAGCCCCACAGCAAGCCTAAGCAACATGTGGCCTTCCAATGTGCTGGGCTGCAACTCCCAACACCCTTCACCACTAGCTACACTGGCCAGGGCCGGTGGGGACAGTAAGACAACAATCATTAACTCTCACTGCATCCGTACAGGATGGAGAGGCTTCCAGACTGGAAACAACACAGATGGACCATATTTACAACCTGATTCACCTATTTACACAAAACGAGGATACTCCATTCCCAGCTAGGCCCAAGACTTCAGTGGTGTAACTAGGCCCACTGCGCTCACCAGTGCCTGGTCTAGTCACATCACAGCTGCTTCTTGGCCCAAGACCCTTACCAATGTTCTTCTCCAGCCACTGGTGCCCCTCAATAAGCTGGTCAATCATGGCAAAGTAATGGGAGTTAGCTTCATCTGGCATCACCCAGCCTCCTGTTGCCATCTCCAGCTGGCCATTGCCTACAAGCCTGTTGAATGGGAAGTCAGAAGCAATAAAGCAAAGGTCTCAACGTTCTCTCTCATGCTTTTCAGCCCTGCTGGGTGAGGATCTGCCCCTTGTGCACATGACTCCATCCACCCCATGTGGGGCTCCACCACTATCAGAACCAAAGGGGCTGGAAATATGTCCTGTGGGTGTCTGGAGGAGGAGGAATGTTGTGCAGAAGGAGGAGGAGTGACACTGCAGTCGCACAGCCACATACCTTAAGAGGGAACCTTGCATTGGCTAAAATAACACATTTTAAAACAACAACATGCAAATCTTTTAAAATCCCAAGCCCCAAGTCCAAAAGATTAGTAGCAGCACTGATTAACAGACAAATTGCAGGAGTTAAAAAACAAGTGACAGGAGATGTGCTCAGATCTGAAATGCCATGCTGGACTGTTAACCGGAGATGGTTACAGGGATCACTCCCCTGTTACAACAGCTCCACTGGCTACCAGTTTGTTTCTGGGCCGAATTCAGCACGTGGGCTTTGAATTATAGAGAGCCCTAAGTGACTCGGGCCCAAGATCTCTGAAAAGCTACATTTCTCTTTAGAGCCGGCCTGGTTTTAGAATAATCGGGGGAGGCCTTTCTTTCTCCCAGGAGCGTTTGGTGAGGACACAAGAGAGGCCCTTATTTATTTACTTATGTATGTATGTATGTATGTATGTATGTATGTATGTATGTATGTATGTATGTATGTATGTATGTATGTATGTACTTGCATACCACAGCCGATTTTCCACAATGGGAACTCTGGGCGGTTGCTCCCAAGCTATGGATCTCCGACCCACTGGAGGTCTTGCTGACCCCCCTCTTTCCTGTCCATGTGGAAGCAATTCCTCTTGTTTGCTTTAAGACCATAAGCCACCTCAAGTCCTCAACAAGGGTACTCCACAGGGCTGTGTGCTGAGCCCACTACTATTTAGTATTTACACCTCTGACTGCACTCATACTCATCCTGAAAATAAAATCATCAAGTTTGCTGATGACACAACAGTAGTGGGATTCATCTCTGATGGAGACGAGTCAGCCTACCGAGAGGAGGTGCATCGGCTGCTACGGTGGTGCAGAACCAACAATCTGATAATAAATATCAACAAGACCAAAGAACTGATAGTGGACTATCGAAAAAGGAAATCAGACACTCAGCCCCTGATTATTGATGGAGTTTGTGTAGAGCGGGTGACGGACAGTAGGTTCTTTGGAGTTATTCTACAGGAGGATTTGACCTGGAGCTCCTACACTGAAGCAATGGTTAAGAAGGCCCAACAGAGATTATATCTTCTGAGACTTCTCAGGAGGGAACAACTGTCTAGGAAACTGTTGGTAACCTTTTACCGGGGCTTTATAGAAAGCACTATCACTTACTGCCTCTGTGTCTGGTTCGCCAATTGCACAGTGGCAGATAGAAGGGCGCTCCAGAGGGTTATAAGCACTGCTGAGAGGATAGTGGGCTGTCCTCTTCCTCCTTTGGAAGAATTATACAACTCCAGATGCTCAAGGAAGACATCTAGAATTTTGAGAGACCCTTCGCATCCTGGCCACCAATTTTTTGAACTGTTGCCGTCTGGCAGGAGATACAGGACTCTTAGGTCAAGGACAAATAGACTAAAGCAGTGCTCCCCAACCTTTTTGTCTCCACGGACCTGTATTTGTTTGATTATTTTCCTGTGGCCCGGGGGTAGGGGGGGAGATGGGGTGTGGGGGCAGGGGAGGGTGGGGGGCAGGGGATGGGGGAGGGAGGGCAAGGAATTGGGCAAGGAAGGATTGGGCAAGGAAGAATGGATTGAAATTTTATCCAGAAAAGATGCAGAACATTTTTTTCAGTGGTGGTGGGGAGGTCTTATTCCCATATGTGGAGTATTTCCCCTAAACACTGGGGATTTTGCCTCCCCGTTAAGGCTCAGGTATGGGGGGGGCTTGGCGTGTGTACCTTGGGGGCCACGGGAGCAGCGGCAGTGGCGGCGGCGGCGGCGGCGGCGGCGGTGCTTGCCAGCTGGGGGCGTCGGGCGTGCGCTCCCCACGCACGCACGGGCGGAGGGGGAGCCCGGGCTCCTGGGTGGGCGGGCCCCGCCTCCTCCTCCTGTCGGTGGCCGGAGGCAAGCGGCGGCGCAGAGGTGCCCCAACCGAGGCGGGCCGTGGCCGCTGCCACAGCAGCCGCCCGGGTTCGGCTGTGGCTCCGCAGCCGGCGGCGGGGCGCCCGCGGCCGCCGCCGCTGCCCGCCTCGGTGGGGCACCTCTGCGCCGCCGCTTGCCTCCGGCTGCGGCCTTCGGGCGGGCGAGCGGGAGGGGGGGGGAGGAGGCCGGTGGGGGTGGCGTCTCCGGCCCGAGGGCGCCACCGGGACCGCCAAGCCGGCCGCGGCGGCGGTGGGGCGCCCCGCCGCCGGCCGCGGAGTCGCGGCTGAACCCGGGCGGCTGCCATGGCCGCCGCGGCCGCCGCCAGGAGGAGGAGGCGGGGCCCGCCCGCCCAGGAGCCCCGGGCTCCCCACCCCGCCCATGCGCCATGCCGGGCGGCGGCGACTCCTCCTCCGGCTGCCCACGGGAGAAAAGAGGAGGAGGAGGGCGGCGGAGGAAAAGGGGAGGAGCCTCCCCGGCTTCCCCAGGCGGCCCGGTGCCAACCGGTCCACGGACCGGCACCGGTCCGCGGCCCGGGGGTTGGGGACCACTGGACTAAAGAACAGTTTTTATCACAGAGCGGTATCCAAGTTAAATGCGACAGTTTTAACACCATCTTAATCAGTTTTTAAGTAGTGCTTTAAATTTTGTAAGCAATTTTAAGAGTTTTTAATATTTTGTATGGTGTTTTATGTGTTTTATGTGTTTTGTATGTTTAGACATGGCAATGATAGAGTTTATTTTCTTGGGCTCCTTGATCACTGCAGATGGCGACTGCAGCAACGAAACAAAAAGACCCCTGCTCCTTAGGAGGAAAGCAATGGCAAACCTAGATAGCATCCTAAAGAGCAGAGACATCACTTTGCCAACTAAGGTCAGGATAGTCAAAGCTATGGTTTTTCCAGTAGTGATGTATGGAAGTGAGAGCTGGACTATAAAGAAGGCTGATCGCCGCAGAATTGATGCTTTTGAGCTGTGGTGCTGGAGGAGAGTCTTGAGAGTCCCCTGGACTGCAAAGAGATCAAACCTATCCATTCTGAAAGAAATCAACCCCGAATGTTCACTGGAAGGACAGATTTTGAAGCTGAGGCTCCAGTACTTTGGCCACCTCGTGAGAAGAGAGGACTCCTTGGAAAAGTCCCTGATGCTGGGAAAGATCGAAGGCAAAAGGAAAAGAGGACGGCAGAGAATGAGATGGTTGGATGGTGTCATCGATGCAACCAATATGAATCTGACAAAACTCCGGGAGGCAGTGGAAGATAGGAAGGCCTGGCGAGCTCTGGTCCATGGGGTCATAAAGAGTTGGACACAACAACAAATGTTTAGTGTGTGTAGTGGAACAGCACTCTAATTTCGTTGTGCATATCTTGTGTATGCATAATGACAATAAAACTCTATTCTATTCTATTCTATTCTTGTGGAGAAAAGCCGAGTATAAATATTTATATACAAACAAACATACAATACATGCAGTATACAATGGAATCTTGACTTAGAGTTGCTTCGACAACCAAATAATTCAGCTTTTGAATACTGCATGACAGCTGCCCATTGCCACATCCTCCTCCTCCTTGGTTGCTACCATTTCTGCAAAAGAGATCGAAGCAACCAAGAAGAAGGAGGATGTGGCCATCATGACTCCCTTCCAAACTGCCCAGGCTGGCTGAAATTGCATCATTCCCAGGAACAATGCAATTTCAACCAGCCCGGGCAGTTTGGAAGGGAAGCGCTTACCTCTGGGTAAAATTGAGCCCTGTGGCGCAGTGGTTAAAAGCCTCTACTGCAAGTAAACCTGTGCTCATGACCTGGGGTTCTGTCCCAGGTAGCAGGCTCATGGTTGACTCAGCCTTCCATCCTTCCGAGCTCAGCAAAATGAGTACCCAGCTTGCTTGGGGGGGGGGGCAATGTGTAGCCTGCACACTGTAATTAAAAACTGTAAACCACCCAGAGACTACTTGAAGTGGCATGGGGCGGTATATAAGCAGAACACTTTAAGCGCTTACCCAGTGGTAAGCGCTTACCCTGCAAGGTGCCCGAGCTGGGCGAAGATCGCAGGGATCATGGATCTTCGACTAGCCTGGGCAGTTTGGAAGGCAAGCAGTGGTGGCGCATCGCCACTGCCGTTCCCCTTGCAAGCTTCCTGGGCTGTATGAAGATCAATGGGTCAGTGCTCTGGTCACCAAACTGGTAGGTAAAGCACAGACCCATTGATCTTCGCCTAGCCTGGGCTTACTTGGAGGTAAGCACTTCCCTTCCAAGATGCCTCTCCCTTAATCCAGGGCAGTAGCCTTCGGCTGCTTTCCACTTTCCCACCAGACAGATGACTTTGATAGGTCGGACCTGTCAAAGTCAGCTGTCTGGCAGAAAAACAGAAAGCAGCCGAAGGCTGCCCTTGATTAAGGGGATTTGGGACAGCCTCCCCATAGGAATGCATTGAAAATCAATTAATCCGTTCCAGAGGGAACAATTAATAGGTTTTCAATGCATTCCTATGGGAAACTGCTGTTCGACTTCCGACTTGATCGACTTCCAAAGATGCTTTTGGAACGGATTAACATCTTAGGTTGAGGTACCACTGTACTGGGGGTGGGGGTGGGGTGGAGTCAATGAAAAAGTATAAACCAGATAAACCTTTAGTTTTTAAGGTTACAAAAGACACTACTTTGCTTCACAAAGCAAGTGTCCTCAGACACACACTCTCACACACCCCATCCCCTTTCCTTTCTTTCTAATTCAACTGCTCTCTGCAGAGAGATGTACCATTTGCTCTAACCTACTCCCTTCCCGCTTCAAGAGCTGAGATAGAGATTTAGCCTAATGCTTGCTTGGCTCCATTTTGGTTCTAGTGAAGTCTGTACATGCTAGCCTAGCCAAAACACATTCCTCATTACCTGAGGAAACCAAAGTGACAAGTTTTTCTCATTTATTCTAGAAGGCTTTCACATTAAGAAGGAGGAGGCCAACATGTGTGGCCACAATGTAGACATTCTGCTATATCATTATTATAAAGGCATTTGTCCTAGGTGTCTTCCTACAGGTTACAGCATGAGGCATAAAGCCACCTGTAAAGGAACTGGGATCAGAGGTGCTAAAACTCTCAGCCCTGTGAACAGTCTCTGTTATTTCCCACAAGCCTGGGCTCAGAAAACCTGTTCACACCTTTGTGGATTCTTTTAAAATCTCTTTACTTTACTGCTCACTCTGACTCACCTTAATCAAAAACATAAAGGCACTCTAAAAAAATATAATGATGTTTATTAGAAATACAAAATTAAAGAAAAGTAAGCAAAAATCTTAAAAATCTTAAAAGAATTTAGAGAACTTAGATATACCAAGAATAGCTACATTAAAATAATAAAGATCTAGTCTACTCTAAGTAACTCTAACAAACCAATGTCTGTTTCTACAATCTAATAAGCTACATCAAAATGCCTTGCTAGCTTAAATCATGTCTTCCCTCCCTCTTTTCCCAAAAAGCATTTTTCTTCACACACACTCTCCTCCTACATTCTCGATCCTTCTGTAAGTATCACCCAATGAGTGTACATTAATCTGCATATTCCAACATCTCTGTACTACTTGACACGGCTTCTTTTCTCACAGAGCTCTCCTGGTTCTCAACTTTTTGTGTCTTCCTGAAGTATCTCTCTCTGCCATCTTTGTCTGATAAGTGATAAGCCAGTAGCAACTGCAAGATTCCTGAAAAAAAACTCTCTGCTCTTTGACTATAAGACTACTACATATCCCATGCACCTCTAATTTTCCATTACCTGCGCACAGCAGCCCGTTTCTGGGCACTGATGTTGTCCCACCATTTGGAGAAGAAGGAGATTTCAGACCAGATGAAGCGTCGCCGTGGGTCCTCCTGCAGTTTCACCACCATGCTGTTCAGGATGTGCTGTGTCTGGTCAAAGTAATATTTGTCAAATGTCTTGATCCAGCCTGAAGGAGCATGTGGAAAAGCAAGCATTACTGCGGGCTCCATCCAGTGACCTACTAAGAACTCAAACTAATGATGCCTTTTAGCTCTGAGGGTCAGGTTTTCCCCTCAGAATATCTTTTATGGCATTAGCAACTGTGTGCTCTGAACCTTTGCAATATATAGGAGAGTTCAGCAGATGTATAACATATTTGTGATCTAGATACTGTGCTACCAGTTATTTTTTATAAAATTCTTTTTACCTATATGTGCTACCAATGTGTCTGAAGAAGTTGGTTGTAATGCACAAAATTGCTTATTGAAAAAAGATTTTAAGTCTTACAAGTATTCCAGTACTCTGTTTTTGTTTTGGTTCTTCAGTTCTTTCTTTCTTGGCTGAAACATATTAACATGGCTCTCTCTCTAAAATATGTCAGTAGAGATTATTTATTCTGCATTCTTGCTCGCCTCGTTCTTTTCCTTTTATTTTACCAATGACATTTCAGCTACAACTCCAATTAGACACTATGATTAATGTACAAAATCCAAAATTAACCTAACATCTGAAATGCAAGGAATACTACTGTATTCCTCCACAACTGATTTCTCTTTTGTTAAACAGAATTCAAGAATGCTACAAGTTTTTAAAGAAACACTCATGCAATTCATCCAAAGAATTGTTCTGATGATTACCCTGAGGCTAAAATAGCCTTGTATAGAACTCAGGATGCTTTTACACGACCCCTAAAATCCGAGGCAAATGGCTCCCAGATCCAGAGCTTAAAATTGTTTTCCCACCAGCTCCGGAGTTTAAAAAAAATTAAGTGTGACCACGCCCACCTAAGTGCGTCCCAGGACACTTTTCAAGTACCTGCTCTCCAAAGGTGAAAAATTTCTGATGCGGATGTAAAGGAGTGAGTGCCGGGCTCTCCTCGCCTTGTGTTTGTTGTTTTTTTGCCCCCCGCCCCTTTAAGAGATATTAAGAGACTGGAATGCTTCCCGGAGCAGAGAGAGACAGAACAGAGGTGAGCCGGCATTATTTTCTCATTTTTTTTCTCCCTCCCCTCACGCAGACAGGAGCCAGGGAGTGCGGAGGGGTGGGGACACAGGGAGAGCGACAAACCCCCAAGATCTCTGGTCCGAATTTAAGTGGCCAGCGGATCTTAGGGGTCGTGTAAAAGCACCCTTACACGAAGGCCCATGGATAAGGAATATTGTAGGCAGAAAGCAGTTTTGCAAATGCTGGGAAAATAACCAAGCCTCTAGCACACACCACTAAGAAAAAAGAAGCAAGGCAGCTCCCATGCTTTCTGAATCAAGGTGCTCGGTTTCTACAGCACCAGCAGCTTTTCTTTAATACTGGTTTCAAGAGGAGGACCTGGAAACCAAGACATGATGTGTCAGCTGTGTTCCAAAATAGACATCCTCAGAGATTACCTTTCTAATCACAGCTTGGTTCTCAGAGCCTCCTCTTGGCACCAGCCTTCAAAAAAAGAGAGAGGACAGCAAGTTCCTTGATTCAGGATATGTGGAAGTTGCCTCCTCTTGTCTCACCCTGAAGTACTTCAGGTTTGGAGTTTGTGTTCCCCCCACTTTCAGGAACTGTGGGTCTTAATGGAAGTAGCCAGAAGGGCAGCATTTTGAAGTACCGCAGGCCACAGGCAAACTTGAACAACAGAGCTGCATTCCCCCCGCCTGGCTTCAGACCAATGCAGGCCAGCTACTGCCGCCTCTACATTTGGGACCCTCTACATCTGAGCTCCAGTTTTCCTGCCTCAGTTCCAGTGTTGCCTTTCAGTTGCAGTCTTTGGATCCTTTCTGTTCCCATTAAAAGACTGGAAACAAATGAATTCTAATTTTGCAAATTCTACAATTAAAAAATCCTGCAAATTCAAAGGACAGAGACACATGAATCAAGCCATCCAAAAGCCCTCTAACGTCAGGGCAAACACAATGTCCTTTTAAGCAGATCCACTGATGTTTTGGTGCCAGTGGGAAGTCATTCTTGTCAATACACTTTTCAACACACTTTTGAAATTGCCTGGACATGGAAAATAAATTGCCCTACTAAAAGTATCAAAGAGCATTGAAACACAGCACTATACAAAGCACTAATGACAGTTCAGACTATGTTACATTGTCAAGATATCAGCCAATTTGCCTCACTGCTGCATTTTACTTCTGGCAAAAGGTAAATTAAGGGCCTTTTCACACAACCCCTAAGATCTGCTGGTCCCTTAAATTTGGACCAGAGATCTTGGGGGTTCGTTTCTGTTCCTGCGTCCCCACCCCTCAGCACTTCCTGCTCCTGTCCGCGTGAGGGGGGGAGGGGAAAAAAGGACAAAAGAAGCCTTTACTAACCTGCCAGTGCCCGTCAAACTTGCCACGAGCCCCGTTACTTCCTGGTTCCTTCTCAAGCTCTTAAAGGGGCGGGAGGCAAAAAAACAACAGACAACCCAGGAGAGCCGGGCACTCTTATCCGCATCAAAAAATTTTCACCTCCAAAGAGAAGGTACAAGGAAAGTGCGCTGGGTCGCGCTAAAGTGGGCGGGGTCGCACTTAATTGTCTCCAAACTCCGGAGCTGGTGGGAAAACATTTCTAAGCTCCGGAGCTGGGAGCCATTTGCAGCGCAGCTTAGGGGTCGTGTATAAACGCCCTAAGAGAAAATTTGCAGTTAAAGGAACAAGTCCACATCTTCTTGAATTGTGAATAATGCTGTGTTTGCACATTATTTTTATAATAGTGCTGCAATTACTGATTCCTTAATACCACAAAGTCTCATTCATTTACCAGAAATACTAAAAAGTTCTTGTTTGCTTCAGTCTCTTTGCAACAGGTTGCATATCATTCATCACAGACAGTTTTTGTACAGCAGCAGTAACATTCCCCCTTCTTCTCAAATTTAATTTCAAAGTAATTGGTAGAAACCTTTTCCTATTGCTAAAAATCAGAGATATTTTGATAATCAAGGACAGCACTAAGTTGAGCAAACTAGAGGATCACAATGGGTTTGGAGTCTTCTATAAGGCAACTGTTGTTGGCCAGCTCTTCCTCCCCCCTCTCTCCCTCTCTCTTCTCTTCTCTTCTCTTCCTTTTACTGCAAGCGGTTTCCTTCTGATGGGCACCAAGGCACTGCGGGGGCTCCAGAGATACTATGGGACCCTTCAATCCTAGGGAGCTCTAAAGCTGATTCCTGCTTCCCTTTCTTCCTTATCTATTTCCACAGTGACGGCCAGGTTGTTTTAAATTGCTGGATAGCTCAGTGGTTTAAGCATCTGGCTGCCGAGATTCCTGACTGCTTCCTTGAAAAGGCCTGGACTTGATGATCCATAAGGTCCCTTTCTACTATGTTGTTCTAAGGTGGTGATTAAAACTCCTGATGTGCAGGCTATCAGGAAATCTGAGCCTTCACTTGCCCTCTGGGAATGTCTGTTCTTGTATGGGGGCATCATTCACAAGTGACTGTGCAACAGCTGGCACCTAAAACTATGTGAAAGTGTTCCTGCCTCAGCTGCGATCCTGCAGCCACGCTGCATGGTCTGGTCTTTTGGTTAGTTGCTGTTTCTTGAGGAGTACAGCGGTGTCTGTCCTACTGCTCGTAGTTTTGCTCCTGCCAACACTCAAGGTGCCAAGAGGGGCCTGGCCCTCACTGACGTGGCACAAAGATGCCTTCACAGAGCAGTGGATTGGAGGGAATGCGCCCCAAATGGCCACCAGCACCTGGTGTGCTTACCTGGGTCATTGTGGGAATGTGGCACCACAAATACTTGCAGCACTTCTGTGTCCCATTCGTGGGGCTCATAACTGATATCAAAGCCTTGCTTCCATACCCCACCATCCTGGTTGTCATGGGGGAGCAATGCTGACACAGCCACCATCTGGGAAAGGAAGAGTGGGAAGGTTAGGAGGTTCATTGCTACTTCTGTCAGTGTTTTCTCTTCCACTTCTGGCTAACAGCAAGGATGACACCAGCTATGACCCCCCACCCCCACCCCTTTTTAGTTGCTGCTTATCTTTGTCACCAAAGACACTGCTGAGGTTGCAACCTAGCAATGCAACGCTCCCATTCCCCTCCCCACCACGCACGCACACACTTCTCAAGGGCCTCCCTCCCTGACCTGCAGGTCTGCTTTCTGGTTGCTGGACCTAAGTGCGAACTGGCAGTCTTGAGAAGCGACATAGTAGAAGCTGGGCCGGTTCTCCGGAGGTAGCACCCAGGAGCCATTGGGCAGGCGGAGTGGCAACACAATGGCCTGGCCCCCTTCAGCCGCAGCATTGGCCGTCAGCTCCAGCACGGAGTCCTTGATGTGGCTGATGATGTCGTGGTTCTCTTCCAGAAGCTGCTCCAGTTGCTCAATTCGGTTCTGGAGCACTGAGATCTGGCTCTGTTGGAAGGAAACCAGCAGAACTGGGCCAGGGGCAGAGGGGGCAGGCAGGCAGCCCACCTGTTGCCTCCATCGCCCGCGAGGTGGGCAGCTAGGCAGGTGAGGCCACTGCTCGGGAGGGAAGGAAGGAAGGCCGCCCAGCGTGTCTGGAGAGGGGCAGGGATGCTCAGCCCGCAGAGGGGCCAAGTGGAGCAGCCTGAGCACCCCCCCTCTGGGGCCTGCCTGGCTCCGGCCCACTTCCCCTTCCTTCGTGGGGGGCGGCAGGGCAGGGAAGGATGGGCCCGACTCACCCGAGGGAAGCTGGCGCCGTTCTGGTGGCGCGCCGGGTCGTGCTGCACGCGATCCAGCATCAGGTAGAGGGAGAAGACGGCCACGCAGAAGATCGCCGCCCCGCACACCGTCACCTGCTTCTTCAGCTTCATCCCGCCGCCGCCGCCGCCGCCGCCGCCCTCCTCGGCAAGGGAGGGAGGGAGGGAGGGAGGGAGGAGGAGCCGGCCCCGCTCGCCCTTACCAAGGGCACCGGCCCCACCAAGGCCTGCCGCCGCCGTGCCCTTCCCCCGTCCCCCCGCCGCCCGCACCGCTAGGAGGAGCACCGGCGGCGACCTCCCCTTTTCCACCCAGGGAGGGAGGGAGGGAGGGAGGAGGAAGAGGAGGCGGAGGCGGAGGCGGGGAGGTGGCCGGGCTTAGGCCGGGTGATGCGGCGCCCCTCCGCCTCGCTCTCCCGGCACGGCTGCCCTGCCCGGCTGGCTGGGCGCCCTCGGCCGGCGGCTTCCCCGGCTCTGTCCTGCCCCCTCCTGCCCCCGCGCCGCCCCGCCCCGCCCCCCCGCTCTTCTCCAGCCGCCCCAGGGAGGGAGGGAGGGAGGGAGGGAGGGAGGCGGGGCGGGGCGGCGCGGGGGGGGGAGGAGGGGGAGGGGCAAGCCGGAGCCTTTGGCCTCCGGAGGCCTCCCGCAGGCAAGTAATCCCCGCGCGGAGGCCGGGCGGGAGGAGGAGGAGGCGGCGGCGGCAAGGGGCGCGCTGGCTCGGGCCTGGGCCTGGGCCTGGGCCGGAGGAGGAGGAGGAGGAGGAGCCGCCTCCGCACGGGGTGGGGTGGAAGGGGAGGCCGCGGCGCCCCCTCCCTCCCTCCCTCCCTCCGCCCGGCCCCCCCACCCACCCGATGCTGCTCCCACCGGCCCCGAGCCCCCCCCCGCCCCCCGCCACGGCCACGGCCACGGCCACGGCCACGGCCAGGCACCGGCTCAGGGCTGGTTCGGGGCCGGTTTGCGCCAAGCGGGAGCAACGGGAGAAGCGTTGGTGAAAAGAGGCAGCCGAAAAACGGAACCGAAGAAGATACCGCGGATTTCACCGGATGCTTCAGAAAACTCGCCGCTTAAGCAGAGACGAGACCACCTTTGGCCCAGCAGGAGGGCCGCCCGTCCAGCGTGGGGCGGCGGCGGGGGGGGGACTGATGGCTTAGTATGTCTTACTGCATTGTGCCATTAAGTCAGGTCTCCTTACAAGGTAATGAAGGAACTCTTGGCTTTAAAATGCCTGGGACCACTTAATGGAGCAGGTGGGTAGAAGCGGGACTCAAGCAGCTTGACAGGGGATCTCCCTGAAATCCTAAAAAAAAAATCACTTGGGCTTCCATGAGCATTTTGTGAATAGACCTACTAGAATGAAATACATCACAGTATATGTAACCTTCTTCACTTGTCAGTGAACCTCTTGTAGGCAATCACTTTTGTCTAATTTTTCTTTCTATCTCTCTATCTATCTCTCTATCTATCTAATGGGGTCTGGGTAAAAGGCGGAACTTGACGGAACTCCCTGATTTCATATGATTTTTACATGGGATCCTTCCCAAATCACCATCAAATCACACATCCCATTCATGGTCAACTATTACACAAGAATAATCACGTTTCCTCCAGCGCATGGCTCGGCAGTGGCGCAAAAACATGGTTCCATCGCACGGAACCATCTGATTTCATATGATTTTTACATTGGATCATGATAAATCCACTATCATATATAGAGCCCATTTCAATCCACAGATTGCACAACAAAAATCACGGGTCCATCAGCGCATGGCTCCACAGTGGCGCAAAAACATGGTTCCAAGGCATGGAACCACACGGAACTCCCTGATTTTTACCCAGGATCAACTCCAAAACACTATCACATCCTAGGCCCCATCCATACACACAGACTGCACACCCGAAATCAGGCGTCCGTCAGCGCATGGCTCCGCAGCGGCGCAAAAACATGGTTCCAAGGCACGGAACTCCCTGATTTTTACCCAGGATCAACTCCAAAACACTATCACATCCTAGGCCCCATCCATACACACAGACTGCAGATCCGAAATCAGGCATCCGTCAGCGCATGGCTCTGCAGTGGCGCAAAAACATGGTTCCAAGGCACGGAACCACACGGAACTACCTGATTTTTACTCAGGATCAACTACAAAACACTATCACGTCCTAGGCCCCATCCATACACAAAGATTGCACACCCGAAATCAGGCGTCCGTCAGCGCATGGCTCTGCAGTGGCGCAAAAATATGGTTCCGAGGCACAGAACCACACGGAACTACCTGATTTTTACCCAAGATCAACTCCAAAACACTATCACATCCTAAGCCCCATCCATACATACAGACTGCACACCCGAAATCAGGCGTCTGTCAGCGCATGGCTCCGCAGCGGCGCAAAAACATGGTTCCAAGGCACGGAACCACACGGAACTACCTGATTTTTACCCAGGATCAACTCCAAAACACTATCACATCCTAGGCCCCATCCATACACACAGACTGCACATCCGAAATCAGGCGTCAGTCGGCGCATGGCTCTGCAGTGGCGCAAAAACATGGTTCCAAGGCACGGAACCACATGGAACTACCTGATTTTTACCCAGGATCAACTCCAAAACTCTATCACGTCCTAGGCCCCATCCATACACATAGACTGCACACCCAAAATCAGGCGTCCGTCAGTGCATGGTCCTGCAGTGGGGCAAAAACAAGGTTCCAAGGCACGGAACCACACGGAACTACCTGATTTTTACCCAGGATCAACTCCAAAACACTATCACGTCCTAGGCCCCATCCATACACATAGACTGCACACCCAAAATCAGGCGTCCGTCAGTGCATGGTCCTGCAGTGGGGCAAAAACAAGGTTCCAAGGCACGGAACCACACGGAACTACCTGATTTTTACCCAGGATCAACTCCAAAACACTATCACATCCTAGGCCCCATCCATACACGCAGACTGCACACTCGAAATGAGGGGTCCGTCAGCGCATGGCTCCACAGCGGCGCAAAAACGGGTCTGGGTAAAAGGCGGAACTTGACGGAACTCCCTGATTTTTACCCAGGATCAACTCCAAACCACTATCACATCCTAGGCCCCATCCATACACACAGATTGCACATCCGAAATCAGGCGTCAGTCGGCGCATGGCTCTGCAGTGGCGCAAAAACATGGTTCCAAGGCAGGGAACCACACGGAACAACCTGATTTTTACTCAGGATCAACTCCAAAACACTATCACGTCCTAGGCCCCATCCATACACACAGACTGCACATCTGAAATCAGGCGTCCGTCAGCACATGGCTCTGCAGTGTCGCAAAAACATGGTTCCAAGGCACAGACCCACATGGAACTACCTGATTTTTACTCAAGATCAACTACAAAACACTATCACGTCCTAGGCCCCATCCATACACAAAGATTGCACACCCGAAATCAGGCGTCCGTCAGCGCATGGCTCTGCAGTGGCGCAAAAATATGGTTCCAAGGCACGGAACCACACGGAACTACCTGATTTTTACCCAAGATCAACTCCAAAACACTATCACATCCTAGGCCCCATCCATACACACAGACTGCACACCCGAAATCAGGCGTCCGTCAGCGCATGGCTCCGCAGCGGCGCAAAAACATGGTTCCAAGGCACGGAACCACACGGAACTACCTGATTTTTACCCAGGATCAACTCCAAAACACTATCACATCCTAGGCCCCATCCATACACACAGACTGCACACCCGAAATCAGGGGTCCGTCAGCGCATGGCTCTGCAGTGGCACAAATATATGGTTCCAAGGCACGGAACCACACGGAACTCCCTGATTTTTACCCAGGATCAACTCCAAAACACTATCACATCCTAGGCCCCATCCATACACACAGACTGCACACCCGAAATCAGGGTCCGTCAGCGCATGGCTCCACAGCGGCACAAAAACGGGTCTGGGTAAAGGCGGAACTTGGACGGAACTCCCTGATTTTTACCCAGGATCAACTCCAAACCAGTATCACATCCTAGGCCCCATCCATACACACAGACTGCACATCCGAAATCAGGCGTCTGTCAGCGCATGGCTCTGCAGCGGCGCAAAAATATGGTTCCAAGGCACGGAACCACACGGAACTCCTGATTTTTACCCAGGATCAACTCCAAAACACTATCACATCCTAGGCCCCATCCATACACACAGACTGCACATCCGAAATCAGGCGTCCATCAGCGCATGGCTCTGCAGTGGCGCAAAAATATGGTTCCATGGCACGGAACCACACGGAACTACCTGATTTTTACCCAGGATCAATTCCAAAACACTATCACATCCTAGGCCCCATCCATACACACAGACTGCACACCCGAAATCAGGGGTCCGTCGGCGCATGGCTCCACAGCGGCGCAAAACAGGTCTGGGTAAAAGGCGGAACTTGACGGAACTCCTGATTTTTACCCAGGATCAACTCCAAAACACTATCACATCCTACGCCCCATCCATACACACAGACTGCACATCTGAAATCAGGCGTCCGTCAGCGCATGGCTCTGCAGTGGCGCAAAAATATGGTTCCAAGGCACGGAACCACACGGAACTACCTGATTTTTACCCAGGATCAACTCCAAACCACTATCACATCCTAGGCCCCATCCATACACAAAGACTGCACACCCGAAATCAGGGGTCCGTCAGCGCATGGCTCCACAGCGGCACAAAAACGGGTCTGGGTAAAAGGCGGAACTTGACGGAACTCCCTGATTTTTACCCAGGATCAACTCCAAACCAGTATCACATCCTAGGCCCATCCATACACACAGACTGCACACCCGAAATCAGGCGTCTGTCAGCGCATGGCTCTGCAGCGGCG
Organism: Phrynocephalus forsythii; assembly: GCA_029282475.1. Taxonomy (NCBI): domain Eukaryota; kingdom Metazoa; phylum Chordata; class Lepidosauria; order Squamata; family Agamidae; genus Phrynocephalus; species Phrynocephalus forsythii. The sequence goes on from JAPFRF010000014.1 coordinate 24,484,472, forward strand.
CAAAAATATGGTTCCAAGGCACGGAACCACACGGAACTCCCTGATTTTTACCCAGGATCAACTCCAAAACACTATCACATCCTAGGCCCCATCCATACACACAGACTGCACATCCAAAATCAGGCGTCCATCAGCGCATGGCTCTGCAGTGGCGCAAAAATATGGTTCCATGGCACGGAACCACACGGAACTACCTGATTTTTACCCAGGATCAATTCCAAAACACTATCACATCCTAGGCCCCATCCATACACACAGACTGCACACCCGAAATCAGGGGTCCGTCGGCGCATGGCTCCACAGCGGCGCAAAAACAGGTCTGGGTAAAAGGCGGAACTTGACGGAACTCCCTGATTTTTACCCAGGATCAACTCCAAAACACTATCACATCCTACGCCCCATCCATACACACAGACTGCACATCTGAAATCAGGCGTCCGTCAGCGCATGGCTCTGCAGTGGCGCAAAAATATGGTTCCAAGGCACGGAACCACACGGAACTACCTGATTTTTACCCAGGATCAACTCCAAACCACTATCACATCCTAGGCCCCATCCATACACAAAGACTGCACACCCGAAATCAGGGATCCGTCAGCGAATGGCCCTGCAGTGGTTCAAAAATATGGTTCCAAGGCACGGAACCACACGGAACTACCTGATTTTTACCCAGGAGCAGCTCCAAACCAGTATCACATCCTAGGCCCCTTTCTGGACTCCACAAAGGTATCTGCACATCAGGCCCAACGCTTACTAGGCCTGATGGCCTCAACTACAGCTATCATTCCACACGCCAGACTCCGCATGAGACCTCATGGCTTCTAGCCCAGTTTTGACCTCACCGCGACAACCCCTCCAAACGGCTCAGAGTCACCTCCGCCCTCCTCACCAGCCTAAGGTGGTGGAAGTCCTCCCGCGATCTAAGAACGGGAAAGCCCTTCAAACAGCATTACCCGTCCATCCAGGTAACCACAGATGCCAGTACGACGGGATGGGGTGCCACCTGCAACCACCTCTCGCTCCATCACAGGTGGACACTCAAGGAGCAAGCCCATCATATCAACTACCTAGAACTCCTTGCCATTTTTAAAGCCCTCAAGGCATTCGAACTCCTCCTTGCACACAAGACGGTCCAAGTAATAACAGACAATACTACAGCACTTTATTACTTGAACAAGCAAGGAGGAACTCACTCGAAATCTCTACTGCACCTCACCCTCAAACTTTGGAGATGGTGCATAGCCAAGGGCATTCACCCAATAGCCATACATATTGCATCATGCAACAATGTGGCGGCAGATGAACTGAGCTGCCTCATCCACGACAACCACGAGTGGAGCCTCTCAGAGACAGCGTTTCAGATCCTCTGCACAAGGTGGGCCACCCCAACCATGGATCTATTTGCATCTCAAGCCAATACCAAATGCAGCTTGTACTGCTCCAGAGCAGGAATAGGCAAACACTCACAGGGAGATGCCTTTGCCACCAGCTGGCCCCCTGGTCTTCTCTACGCGTTCCCACCAATACCACTCATCCAGAGAATGCTGATGAAGATCAGGCACCACTGAGCCCATGTCATACTGCTGGCCCCGTGGTGGTTTCAAGTCTTACAAACAATGGCGATCGACTCTATCAGGCTGACATCAATGCCTGATCTCCTGACACAACACCAGGGCCAAGTCAGACACCCAGACATCGTGACTCTCCACCTGACGGCATGGTACATCTGCTAACAATTACAGATGCACACACAAGCTCCAGGAAGAAGTCTACAAATACACTATATGCACATAAGTGTGCGTCCTTCCTACATTTCACTTGAGCCAACTCTCAACCCTCGAGTCCAACTAACATTCAGGTCCTCCTAGAATTCCTCCTCTTGCTCTTCAACAGAGGACTATCCTTATCTACCTTAAGAGTCTACACTGCAGCCGTAGTGCACATCAACCACCTGATTCGGAGGCGGCAGCCTTGTTTATTCATCCTAAACTTAAGAGGTTCCTACGAGGCATCGCTAGCCTAAGTCCACAACATAGAGCCCTGACACCACAATGGTCTCTCTTCCTGGTACTGAACTGTCTAACTACCTGAACCTATGGCGACCACGTCTCTGTACTTACTTACCTTAAAAACAGCTTTTCTAGTGGCAATCACATCAGCCAGATGAGCTTCAGAACTCGCTGCGCTCAGAGCGGACCCACAGTTCCTCAAATTCCATCATGACAGAGTGGAACTTCGGCCGGACATCTCTTTCTTACCGAAGATAGTGTCATCCTTCCACGTGTCTCAGCCACTTATTCTACCGACCTTCTTCCCAAACCCAAGTACTCACCTCGAGAGAAAGCTTCGCTCCTCGACGTCAAAAGAGCTCTCCTCTTATACTTCCAGAACAGCTTCCGTTAGAAAGACACACAAGCTCTTTATCAGGACCTCAGCACCATCTCGAGGTCATCAGGTATCCCCTCAATCCATCTCCAGATGGATTGTTACAACTATCAAAATGGCTTACACCACTGCGCATGTCTCCCTACCTGTCATGCCTCAGGCATGCTCTACAAGAGTAGTAGCCTCCTCCACGGCTTTCCTAAAAGGAGTGCCCCTGGAAGACATATGCAAAGCGGCTACCTGGTCTCGACCATCTACGTTCCTGAGGCACTACAAGCTAGATGTCAGGACGCAGAGATCAGCCGCATTTGGCAAAGCAGTTTTGACAACTGTGCTACCATGACTACCCTCCACTGGTAAGTCAGCTTGCCAGTCACGCTATGTGTGGATTCACAGAGTCCACGAAGAAGAATTGCAGGTTACTTACCTGTAAGTTAAGTTCTTCGAGTGGACCTCAGTGAATACACACCACCTACCCGCTTCACTTCTCTCCGTCATGGCTCGTTGTACTCTCAAAGGGTCAGCGGCGGACCAGGGGGGAACTGAGTCAGCAAGGCGGGAGATGGGTGAGCATGCGCATGGAGGGGGGGGCTTGTAAGCCTTAAGACCCATTGTGTCTAACAGAATGGGAACTCTTACAGGTAAGTAACCTGCATTTCCGGCGTGCCTTGGAACCACCCATTGTGTCTGATTTAGTCTTTGTGTATGAGGTCCACTCGAAGAACTTAACTTACAGGTAAGTGTTTTGTAGTTGATCCTGCATTTCCGTGTGGTTCCGTGCCTTGGAACCATGTTTTTGCGCCACTGCGCCACTGCGGAGCCTTGCGCTGATGGACCCTGATTTCGGGTGTGCAGTCTTTGTGTATGGATGGGGCCTAGGACATGATAGTGTTTTGTAGTTGATCCTGGGTAAAAATCAGGTAGTTCCGTGTGGTTCCGTGCCTTGGAACCATGTTTTTGCGCCACTGCAGAGCCATGCGCTGACGGACCCTGATTTCGGGTGTGCAGTCTGTGTGTATGGATGGGGCCTAGGATGTGATAGTGTTTTGGAGTTGATCCTGGGAAAAAATCAGGGAGTTCCGTGTGGTTCCGTGCCTTGGAACCATGTTTTTGCGCCACTGCAGAGCCATGCGCTGACGGACGCCTGATTTCGGATGTGCAGTCTGTGTGTATGGATGGGGCCTAGGATGTGATAGTGTTTTGGAGTTGATCCTGGGTAAAAATCAGGAGTTCCGTTCAAGTGGTTCCGTGCCTTTAACCATGTTTTGCGCTGCTGTGGAGCCATGCGCTGACGGACCCTGACGGACGCCTGATTTCGGGTGTGCAGTCTGTGTGTATGGATGGGGCCTAGGATGTGATAGTGTTTTGGAGTTGATCCTGGTAAAAATCAGGTAGTTCCGTGTGGTTCCGTGCCTTGGATCAGGAGTTCCGTGTGGTTCCGTGCCTTGGAACCATGTTTTTTGCGCCACTGCAGAGCCATGTGACGGACGCCTGATTTTGGGTGTGCAGTCTGGGTGTATGGATGGGGCCTAGGATGTGATAGTGTTTTGGAGTTGATCCTGGGTAAAAATCAGGTAGTTCCGTGTGGTTCCGTGCCTTGGAACCATGTTTTTGCGCCACTGCAGAGCCATGCGCTGACGGACGCCTGATTTCGGATGTGCAGTCTGTGTGTATGGATGGGGCCTAGGATGTGATAGTGTTTTGGAGTTGATCCTGGGTAAAAATCAGGTAGTTCCGTGGTGGTTCCGTGCCTTGGAACCATATTTTTGCGCCACTGCAGAGCCATGCGCTGACGGACGCCTGATTTCGGGTGTGCAGTCTGTGTGTATGGATGGGGCCTAGGATGTGATAGTGTTTTGGAGTTGATCCTGGGTAAAAATCAGGTAGTTCCGTGGTTGGTTTGGAACCGTGCCTTGGAACCATGTTTTTGCGCCACTGCAGAGCCATGCGCTGACGGACGCCTGATTTCGGATGTGCAGTCTGTGTGTATGGATGGGGCCTAGGATGTGATAGTGTTTTGGAGTTGATCCTGGGTAAAAATCAGGTAGTTCCGTGTGGTTCCGTGCCTTGGAACCATGTTTTTGCGCCACTGCAGAGCCATGCGCTGACGGATGCCTGATTTCGGTGTGCAGTCTGTGTGTATGGATGGGGCCTAGGATGTGATAGTGTTTTGGAGTTGATCCTGGGTAAAAATCAGGTAGTTCCGTGTGGTTCCGTGCCTTGGAACCATGTTTTTGCGCCACTGCAGAGCCATGCGCTGACGGACATCTGATTTTGTGCAGTCTGTGTGTGTATGGATGGGGCCTAGGATGTGATAGTGTTTTGGAGTTGATCCTGGGTAAAAATCAGGTAGTTCCGTGTGGTTCTGTGCCTTGGAACCATGTTTTTGCGCCACTGAGAGCCACCATGCGCTGACGGACGCCTGATTTCGGGTGTGCAGTCTGTGTGTATGGATGGGGCCTAGGATGTGATAGTGTTTTGGAGTTGATCCTGGGTAAAAATCAGGTAGTTCCATGTGGTTCCGTGCCTTGGAACCATGTTTTTGCGCCACTGCAGAGCCATGCGCTGACGGATGCCTGATTTCGGATGTGCAGTCTGTGTGTATGGATGGGGCCTAGGATGTGATAGTGTTTTGGAGTTGATCCTGGGTAAAAATCAGGTAGTTCCGTGTGGTTCCGTGCCTTGGAACCATGTTTTTGCGCCACTGCAGAGCCATGCGCTGACGGACGCCTGATTTCGGGTGTGCAGTCTGTGTGTATGGATGGGGCCTAGGATGTGATAGTGTTTTGGAGTTGATCCTGGGTAAAAATCAGGTAGTTCCGTGTGGTTCCGTGCCTTGGAACCATGTTTTTGCGCCACTGCAGAGCCATGCGCTGACGGATGCCTGATTTCGGGTGTGCAGTCTGTGTGTATGGATGGGGCCTAGGATGTGATAGTGTTTTGGAGTTGATCCTGGGTAAAAATCAGGTGTGTAGTTCCGTGTGGTTCTTGGAACCATGTTTTGCGCCACTGCAGAGCCATGCGCTGACGGACGCCTGATTTCGGGTGTGCAGTCTGTGTGTATGGATGGGGCCTAGGATGTGATAGTGTTTTGGAGTTGATCCTGGGTAAAAATCAGGTAGTTCCGTGTTTTTGCGCTGGTTCTGTGCCTTGGAACCATGTTTTTGCGCCACTGTTCAGAGCCATGCGCTGACGGACGGACGCCTGATTTCGGGTGTGCAGTCTGTGTGTATGGATGGGGCCTAGGATGTGATAGTGTTTTGGAGTTGATCCTGGGTAAAAATCAGGTAGTTCCGTGTGGTTCCGTGCCTTGGAACCATGTTTTTGCGCCACTGCAGAGCCATGCGCTGACGGACGCCTGATTTCGGGTGTGCAGTCTGTGTGTATGGATGGGGCCTAGGATGTGATAGTGTTTTGGAGTTGATCCTGGGTAAAAATCAGGTAGTTCCGTGTGGTTCCGTGCCTTGGAACCATATTTTTGCGCCACTGCAGAGCCATGCGCTGACGGACGCCTGATTTCGGATGTGCAGTCTGTGTGTATGGATGGGGCCTAGGATGTGATAGTGTTTTGGAGTTGATCCTGGGTAAAAATCAGGTAGTTCCGTGTGGTTCTGTGCCTTGGAACCATGTTTTTGCGCCACTGCAGAGCCATGCGCTGACGGACGCCTGATTTCGGTGTGCAGTCTGTGTGTATGGATGGGGCCTAGGATGTGATAGTGTTTTGGAGTTGATCCTGGGTAAAAATCAGGGAGTTCCGTGTGGTTCCGTGCCTTGGAACCATGTTTTTGCGCCACTGCAGAGCCATGCGCTGACGGATGCCTGATTTCGGGTGTGCAGTCTGTGTGTATGGATGGGGCCTAGGATGTGATAGTGTTTTGGAGTTGATCCTGGGTAAAAATCAGGTTCCGTGTGGTTCCGTGTGGTTCCGTGCCTTGGAACCATATTTTTGCGCCACTGCAGAGCCATGCGCTGACGGACGCCTGATTTCGGATGTGCAGTCTGTGTGTATGGATGGGGCCTAGGATGTGATAGTGTTTTGGAGTTGATCCTGGGTAAAAATCAGGTAGTTCCGTGTGGTTCTGTGCCTTGGAACCATGTTTTTGCGCCACTGTGGAGCCATGCGCTGACGGACCCCTGATTTCGGGTGTGCAGTCTGTGTGTGGATGGGGCCTAGGATGTGATAGTGTTTTGGAGTTGATCCTGGGTAAAAATCAGGTAGTTCCATGTGGTTCCGTGCCTTGGAACCATGTTTTTGCGCCACTGCAGAGCCATGCGCTGACGGATGCCTGATTTCGGATGTGCAGTCTGTGTGTATGGATGGGGCCTAGGATGTGATAGTGTTTTGGAGTTGATCCTGGGTAAAAATCAGGTAGTTCCGTGTGGTTCCGTGCCTTGGAACCATGTTTTTGCGCCACTGCAGAGCCATGCGCTGACGGACGCCTGATTTCGGGTGTGCAGTCTGTGTGTATGGATGGGGCCTAGGATGTGATAGTGTTTTGGAGTTGATCCTGGGTAAAAATCAGGTAGTTCCGTGTGGTTCTGTGCCTTGGAACCATGTTTTTGCGCCACTGCCTTGGAACCATGTTTTTGCGCTGCGCTGATGGATGGACGCCTGATTTCGGGTGTGCAGTCTGTGTGTATGGATGGGGCCTAGGATGTGATAGTGTTTTGGAGTTGATCCTGGGTAAAAATCAGGTAGTTCCGTGTGGTTCCGTGCCTTGGAACCATGTTTTTGCGCCACTGCAGAGCCATGCGCTGACGGACGCCTGATTTCGGTGCAGTCTGTGTGCAGTCTGTGTGTATGGATGGGGCCTAGGATGTGATAGTGTTTTGGAGTTGATCCTGGGTAAAAATCAGGTAGTTCCGTGTGGTTCCGTGCCTTGGAACCATGTTTTTGCGCCACTGCAGAGCCATGCGCTGACGGACGCCTGATTTCGGATGTGCAGTCTGTGTGTATGGATGGGGCCTAGGATGTGATAGTGTTTTGGAGTTGATCCTGGGTAAAAATCAGGTAGTTCCGTGTGGTTCCGTGCCTTGGAACCATGTTTTTGCGCCACTGCAGAGCCATGCGCTGACGGACGCCTGATTCGGATGTGCAGTCTGTGTGTTTTGTCCTGGGTATGGTGTGCAGTCTGTGTGTATGGATGGGGCCTAGGATGTGATGTGAGTGTTTTGGAGTTGATCCTGGGTAAAAATCAGGTAGTTCCGTGTGGTTCTGTGCCTTGGAACCATGTTTTTGCGCCACTGCAGAGCCATGCGCTGACGGACGCCTGATTTCGGGTGTGCAGTCTGTGTGTATGGATGGGGCCTAGGATGTGATAGTGTTTTGGAGTTGATCCTGGGTAAAAATCAGGTAGTTCCGTGTGGTTCCGTGCCTTGGAACCATGTTTTTGCGCCACTGCAGAGCCATGCGCTGACGGACCATGTTTTTGCCTGATTTCGGGTGATTTCAGTCTGTGTGTATGGATGGGGCCTAGGATGTGATAGTGTTTTGGAGTTGATCCTGGGTAAAAATCAGGTAGTTCCGTGTGGTTCCGTGCCTTGGAACCATGTTTTTGCGCCACTGCAGAGCCATGCGCTGACGGACGCCTGATTTGGGTGTGCAGTCTGTGTGTATGGATGGGGCCTAGGATGTGATAGTGTTTTGGAGTTGATCCTGGGTAAAAATCAGGTAGTTCCGTGTGGTTCCGTGCCTTGGAACCATGTTTTTGCGCCACTGCAGAGCCATGCGCTGACGGACGCCTGATTTCGGGTGTGCAGTGTTTGTATGGATGGGGCCTTGTGATAGTGTTTTGGAGTTGATCCTGGGTAAAAATCAGGTAGTTCCGTGTTCCGCCTTGGAACCATGTTTTTGCGCCACTGCAGAGCCATGCGCTGACGGACCCCTGATTTCGGGTGTGCAGTCTGTGTGTATGGATGGGGCCTAGGATGTGATAGTGTTTTGGAGTTGATCCTGGGTAAAAATCAGGTAGTTCCCACTGTGTGGGTCTGTGCCTTGGAACCATGTTTTTTTGCGCCACTGTGGGGTCTGGCCTTGGATGCGCTGTGGAGCGGACGCCCTGATTTCGGGTGTGCAGTCTGTGTGTATGGATGGGGCCTAGGATGTGATAGTGTTTTGGAGTTGATCCTGGGTAAAAATCAGGTAGTTCCATGTGGTTCCGTGCCTTGGAACCATGTTTTTGCGCCACTGCAGAGCCATGCGCTGACGGATGCCTGATTTCGGGTGTGCACTCTGTGTGTATGGATGGGGCCTAGGATGTGATAGTGTTTTGGAGTTGATCCTGGGTAAAAATGAGGTAGTTCCGTGTGGTTCCGTGCCTTGGAACCATATTTTTGCGCCACTGCAGAGCCATGCGCTGACGGACGCCTGATTTTGGGTGTGCAGTCTGTGTGTATGGATGGGGCCTAGGATGTGATAGTGTTTTGGAGTTGATCCTGGGTAAAAATCAGGTAGTTCCGTGTGGGTCTGTGCCTTGGAACCATGTTTTTGCGCCACTGTGGAGGCATGCGCTGACGGACGCCTGATTTCGGGTGTGCAGTCTGTGTGTATGGATGGGGCCTAGGATGTGATAGTGTTTTGGAGTTGATCCTGGGTAAAAATCAGGTAGTTCCATGGTTTTTGCGCCACTGGTTCCATGTGGTTCTTGGAACCATGTTTTTGCGCCACTGCAGAGCCATGCGCTGACGGATGCCTGATTTCGGGTGTGCACTCTGTGTGTATGGATGGGGCCTAGGATGTGATAGTGTTTTGGAGTTGATCCTGGGTAAAAATGAGGGAGTTCCGTGTGGTTCCGTGCCTTAGAACCATATTTTTGCGCCACTGCAGAGCCATGCGCTGACGGACGCCTGATTTCGGGTGTGCAGTCTGTGTGTATGGATGGGGCCTAGGATGTGATAGTGTTTTGGAGTTGATCCTGGGTAAAAATCAGGTAGTTCCGTGTGGTTCCGTGCCTTGGAACCATGTTTTTGCTCCACTGTGGAGGCATGCGCTGACGGACGCCAGATTTTGGATGTGCAGTCTTTGTGTATGGATGGGGCCTAGGATGTGATAGTGTTTTGTAGTTGATCCTGGGTAAAAATCAGGTAGTTCCGTGTGGTTCCGTGCCTTGGAACCATGTTTTTGCGCCACTGCAGAGCCATGCGCTGACGGATGCCTGATTTCGGGTGTGCAGTCTGTGTGTATGGATGGGGCCTAGGATGTGATAGTGTTTTGGAGTTGATCCTGGGTAAAAATCAGGTAGTTCCGTGTGGTTCCGTGCCTTGGAACCATGTTTTTGCGCTACTGTGGAGGCATGCGCTGACGGACGCCTGATTTCGGATGTGCAGTCTTTGTGTATCGATGGGGCCTAGGACGTGATAGTGTTTTGTAGTTGATCCTGGGTAAAAATCAGGTAGTTCCATGTGGGTCTGTGCCTTGGAACCATGTTTTTGCGCCAATGTGGAGCCATGCGCTGACGGACGCCTGATTTTGGGTGTGCAGTCTGTGTGTATGGATGGGGCCTAGGATGTGATAGTGGTTTGGAGTTGATCCTGGGTAAAAATCAGGGAGTTCCGTGTGGTTCCGTGCCTTGGAACCATGTTTTTGCGCCACTGCAGAGCCATGCGCTGACGGATGCCTGATTTCGGATGTGCAGTCTGTGTGTATGGATGGGGCCTAGGATGCGATACTGGTTTGGAGTTGATCCTGGGTAAAAATCAGGTAGTTCCGTGTGGTTCCGTGCCTTGGAACCATGTTTTTGCGCCACTGCAGAGCCATGCGCTGACGGATGCCTGATTTCGGGTGTGCAGTCTGTGTGTATGGATGGGGCCTAGGATGTGATAGTGTTTTGGAGTTGATCCTGGGTAAAAATGAGGGAGTTCCGTGTGGTTCCGTGCCTTAGAACCATATTTTTGCGCCACTGCAGAGCCATGCGCTGACGGACGCCTGATTTCGGGTGTGCACTCTGTGTGTATGGATGGGGCCTAGGATGTGATAGTGTTTTGGAGTCGATCCTGGGTAAAAATCAGGTAGTTCCGTGTGGGTCTGTGCCTTGGAACCATGTTTTTGCGCCACTGTGGAGGCATGCGCTGACGGACGCCTGATTTCGGGTGTGCAGTCTGTGTGTATGGATGGGGCCTAGGATGTGATAGTGTTTTGGAGTTGATCCTGGGTACAAATCAGGTAGTTCCATGTGGTTCCGTGCCTTGGAACCATGTTTTTGCGCCACTGCAGAGCCATGCGCTGACGGATGCCTGATTTCGGGTGTGCACTCTGTGTGTATGGATGGGGCCTAGGATGTGATAGTGTTTTGGAGTTGATCCTGGGTAAAAATGAGGGAGTTCCGTGTGGTTCCGTGCCTTAGAACCATATTTTTGCGCCACTGCAGAGCCATGCGCTGACGGACGCCTGATTTCGGGTGTGCAGTCTGTGTGTATGGATGGGGCCTAGGATGTGATAGTGTTTTGGAGTTGATCGTGGGTAAAAATCAGGTAGTTCCGTGTGGTTCCGTGCCTTGGAACCATGTTTTTGCGCTACTGTGGAGGCATGCGCTGACGGACGCCAGATTTCGGATGTGCAGTCTTTGTGTATCGATGGGGCCTAGGACGTGATAGTGTTTTGTAGTTGATCCTGGGTAAAAATCAGGTAGTTCCATGTGGGTCTGTGCCTTGGAACCATGTTTTTGCGCCACTGCAGAGCCATGCGCTGACGGATGCCTGATTTCGGGTGTGCAGTCTGTGTGTATGGATGGGGCCTAGGATGTGATAGTGTTTTGGAGTTGATCGTGGGTAAAAATCAGGTAGTTCCGTGTGGTTCCGTGCCTTGGAACCATGTTTTTGCGCTACTGTGGAGGCATGCGCTGACGGACGCCAGATTTCGGATGTGCAGTCTTTGTGTATCGATGGGGCCTAGGACGTGATAGTGTTTTGTAGTTGATCCTGGGTAAAAATCAGGTAGTTCCATGTGGGTCTGTGCCTTGGAACCATGTTTTTGCGCCAATGTGGAGGCATGCGCTGACGGACGCCTGATTTTGGGTGTGCAGTCTGTGTGTATGGATGGGGCCTAGGATGTGATAGTGGTTTGGAGTTGATCCCGGGTAAAAATCAGTGAGTTCCGTGTGGTTCCGTGCCTTGGAACCATGTTTTTGCGCCACTGCAGAGCCATGCGCTGACGGATGCCTGATTTCGGATGTGCAGTCTGTGTGTATGGATGGGGCCTAGGATGCGATACTGGTTTGGAGTTGATCCTGGGTAAAAATCAGGTAGTTCCGTGTGGTTCCGTGCCTTGGAACCATGTTTTTGCGCCACTGCAGAGCCATGCGCTGACGGATGCCTGATTTCGGGTGTGCAGTCTGTGTGTATGGATGGGGCCTAGGATGTGATAGTGTTTTGGAGTTGATCCTGGGTAAAAATGAGGGAGTTCCGTGTGGTTCCGTGCCTTAGAACCATATTTTTGCGCCACTGCAGAGCCATGCGCTGACGGACGCCTGATTTCGGGTGTGCAGTCTGTGTGTATGGATGGGGCCTAGGATGTGATAGTGTTTTGGAGTTGATCGTGGGTAAAAATCAGGTAGTTCCGTGTGGTTCCGTGCCTTGGAACCATGTTTTTGCGCTACTGTGGAGGCATGCGCTGACGGACGCCAGATTTCGGATGTGCGGTCTTTGTGTATCGATGGGGCCTAGGACGTGATAGTGTTTTGTAGTTGATCCTGGGTAAAAATCAGGTAGTTCCATGTGGGTCTGTGCCTTGGAACCATGTTTTTGCGCCAATGTGGAGGCATGCGCTGACGGACGCCTGATTTTGGGTGTGCAGTCTGTGTGTATGGATGGGGCCTAGGATGTGATAGTGGTTTGGAGTTGATCCCGGGTAAAAATCAGTGAGTTCCGTGTGGTTCCGTGCCTTGGAACCATGTTTTTGCGCCACTGCAGAGCCATGCGCTGACGGACGCCTGATTTCAGGTGTGCAGTCTGTGTGTATGGATGGGGCCTAGGATGTGATAGTGTTTTGGAGTTGATCCTGGGTAAAAATCAGGTAGTTCCGTGTGGTTCCGTGCCTTAGAACCATGTTTTTGCGCCACTGCAGAGCCATGCGCTGACGGATGCCTGATTTCGGATGTGCAGTCTGTGTGTATGGATGGGGCCTAGGATGCGATACTGGTTTGGAGTTGATCCTGGGTAAAAATCAGGTAGTTCCGTGTGGTTCCGTGCCTTGGAACCATGTTTTTGCGCCACTGTGGAGCCATGCGCTGATGGACCCATGATTTTTGTTGTGCAATCTGTGGGCTGAAATGGGCTCTGTATATGATAGTGGATTTATCATGATCGAATGTAAAAATCATATGAAATCAGATGGTTCCGTGCGATGGAACCATGTTTTTGCGCCACCGCCGAGCCATGCGCTGGAGGATACGTGATTATTCTTGTGCAATAGTTGGCCATGAATGGGATTTGTGATTTGATGGTGATTTGGGAAAGATCCCATGTAAAAATCATATGAAATCAGGGAGTTCCGTCAAGTTCCGCCTTTTACTTTCTTCCTATCTAATGTATGTACAGTATATCACAGAAGGAAGTACACCCCCTCACATTTTGTAATTATTTGTATATCTTTTCATGTGACAACACTGAGTATATAGCTTGTATAACAGTGTAAAGGTGCTAGCCCGTCAAAATAACACAACACAGCCATTAATGTCTAAACCACTGGCAACAAAAGTGAGTACACCTGTGAGAGAGGGACCCCTCAAGACACCAGGAATGAGAGTGGTCCGTCTGGCAAGATAGAGGACACCAAGAACGAGGACCAGACAGTGGAACAAGCTTCAAGAAGGGACCTAGGCACGAGAAGGAAGCAAGTGATAGGAGTAAAGGACATAACGACTTCAGAAGGGGATAAAGAGCCAGAGTTCTTAGGGGCAGTAGAAGAGATGGAGGAAAGAGGGGAGGACACAGACGGAGGAGGGAGGATTAGGAGAAGGCAGAAAGACAGTCCAGAAGATAGGAGATAAAGAGATAGCATGGGCTGTCACTGTAAAGCCTCTCCGTTGGCCTGAAACCTCAGAGAGGTTTCAGAAGTTATGGAGGAAAGACAGGAATGTCAATCCCCTAGCGGCCCAGTGGGCGAAACATCCATGTTGTGGAACCCGGTGTATGGGTCGAGGGGGGAGTATCCGTCCTCTCCCGTGAATGAGCAAGAGTCAAGAATAAGACAATTTGAGCTCAGCCTTCACGAAGATGGTTTATTGTTTAATGTTACAAAACCTTGTTCTAAAGTAACTGTTAATGAAGATAATCGAGCCTACAGTAAGTTTGAAACTGTAAGAAATAAAAATCCTTTTGAAGTTAAAGAGAGTCTGCGTCCTCTGACTATGTTTGAGTCTCCTGCTCCTAATATCAAACCCTCACAACACCCCAAGTGACAATGTCCATTAATGTCACAAGGTCTCAGGTGTGATGGGGGAGCAGGTGTTATCGCCCTCACTCTCTCCTACTAGTCACTTGTTCCACATGACACCTCATAGTAATGAACTATCTGAGGATCTGAAAAAACCAATTGTTGCTCTACATCGGGCCTAGGGCCTGGCTATAAGCAGATTACCAATTCTTCCAACCTTCAAGATTTTTTATTCCTTTTTCAACTCAGGATTGTGGAACTGTGTTAAACTCAGAGTAATTTGCTGTGTCTGATAAATTTAAAATTGTGTCTGCAAAACAAGGTTGTTATAAGATTTGCCAAATGCTGCACAGTTTTTTTACTTTAAAAAGTTTATTCTTATATTTATTACAGTTGTTATTGCTGTTGTTGCATCTCTAGGACTTTGCTCTGTAGATTCCTTTTCTTAGCTTTATGTTTGGTCCCTTGGTGTTGTTTAATTTTTTTAATGAAAAAAGATTTCAACCATATTTTTTGCCAGGTGGTGACTGGTTTAGAAAGGAGACGTTACATAAACATATAGTTGGCCTTTTTTTTTACAGTGTTTCTTAACTATAAGGAGCAACTGATAAAGTCTAGTACAGTATAGGCTGCAAAGTTTAGAGGTTCTTCAGGGTACCACTGCTGAGAACACTGGGACACAAAATCCAAACAAAAGATGGCGGAGTTTCAAGATGCAGTCCTAACCAGGTGATAAGTCACCTCTGGCCCGGTCTTGATGGGCACACATTTGCCTCCTGTTGTTCTGATGTCCAGTGCAAGGACTGTCACTACTGCCTCTTCTGAATGGCAATCAGCTGCTGGTGTAGGGTGCTGAAGTTTGGCCGGTTCTGTGGCTCGTATGCCCAGCACCTCAGCATGAGCTGGTACGCTTCCTCAGGGCACTGAGTCGGAGCGCTCATACGGATTCCTAAGCAGAAAGACACAATTGGGTCACAAAATGACATGGTGGGAGGGTGGGGGAAGGAGCCAAAGAACAGTTTCGTTGCTTCTGGCATAATGCAAGGTCTTGTAACTCAGATTAATTGTCATTCTGATAGACCAGTAGAGTTGTTTGATACGAGGTTTCTGTGTTATCTTCCCACAAAAACCAGTGGTGGAGACTGTCCCTTCTTGCAACCTTCTTATTTTGGTTTCTTGGTAAACCAAGGGGCTGGTAAACCATCTTTTGCTTTAAACGTATATTATTAAACATATCCTTTTAGATAGCCATTCATCCTATAAGACCAGCATGGTTTATAATAATGGTATAAGGATACAGTAATCTGCTAATTAAAAAGGCAATGTTAAACTCAAGACAACATTAGGACATTAGAGATGTTACTAGACAAAAACAAGCAAGCAGCACCTGTTAACATGGGTTCACAAATTAGCAGGGCTGTTAACATGTATTGTGAACCATTCTGTTCCTGAATAACAGAATAGTTCACGTAATACAATTCCCCCTTTGGGGGAAAATCATGTCCTCACTTTCTCATTTTGATAAAGCAAGAAAGCTAGTGTTTATTTCTGAAATAATGAAATAAAGACAAAAATGTTGCAGGCACTAAAGACTAGCTGCTATATTTTAATGTGAGCTTTTGTGGACAAGTTCACTTCCTCAGACATAAACTGAGAAATAATGTGCATTAGGAAAGGGAGCCATGGTTGCTCCCTCACTTCCCTCACAAGGCAAGAGGCCTCGTCTGCTTCTAGAAAGGGTCATGAAGGAAGTGGGAGATGGACATAAATCCTAACATTAACTGTCTCCATTGAAGGAAGGTCAGCATAGGTCAGAGCAGGTCAAAGATGGTCACTAAGAAATCTGAGGAGGCCCTTCTTTCTGTCACTGCTTCTCTGCATATAACACATCTTCAGTGTAAACTCAGTTGCACCCAGTTGCCTCCAGGTTGCTTAAACTGCCTGTGTTAAGAGCAGTGTCTTAATATGGCAACTTAAAGCTTTTAAATCCTGAGACATTGGAGCTCATCCAATTGCTCCTTCTCACTTCAGCTACTCTGCTAGTTCTTACCCTTTTCCACAGCCTCACGGGTCTGCTGGTTGCTCATATTAGGATACGGAGTAGCTCCCAGACTGAAGGTTTCCCACATGAGGACCCCAAAACTCCAAACATCGCTTTCTGGGGAGTACCTGCCTAGAAGGGAGGAAGATGGAGCATGTGAATGAACCATACATGACTCCATTAGAGAGAGAGAGAGAGATAAATCCATCCCCCCTTGAGTGGAAGACAAAACAGCTGGAGGTTAACAGCAGAGAGCAGGCAATAGCTCTACAGAGACTCATCCTGTTGGATGACAGTGCTTTGGCCTCTCCCCCTTGCCTGCCTCCAGGAGCACACATTCCCAGTGTGGGAGCCTCCATTCTGACGGCTCTAGCTACCATAATTCAGGGCCTCTGGTGCCGTCCACTTGACAGGGATCTGCTTCATGCCACCCGTGGAGGAGTAAATGCCATCGTGCTGTTCTCGAGACATCCCAAAGTCACTGATCTTCAAGCTGTTCTTCTCAGTCACCAGACAGTTCCGTGCTGCAAGGTCCCTGGAGTGGGGTAGGGTGGGGGACAGGGGATGCAGATGCCCAACAGCTGAGATCATCCCTCTCTCCTGCATCCACTCCCATTTAATTTAGCCAGTGCCCACATCTGGCTATAGATGTGGCTCTGGCTGACTATCTGCCATTCTCACTCGAGGAAAGGAGAGGCAGATAAAGTGCGCAGCAGTAGCTTTGCTAGAGAAGAAGCTTTCAATCAACTGATCCACATGGACCGTAGACTGATTGATGGCAGGTCCTTGGCCTAGAAGGAGCCCCTTCCCAGCAACAAAGCTGGGTTGCACTCAGGTCAACTCACCGGTGGATGCAGCAATTGCGTGCAAGATATTCCATCCCTGCAGCAGCATTTTCTAGCATTCGCAGCAGATCCTTGATTCTGAGCCGGGCCCCCTCATTCCGGAGGAAGGACAAGAAATCACCCCCTGGGAAACGAAAGAGGGAGAGGGAGGGCTGGGTCCCTTCTTTAGGGGCCAGAAATGGCAGAGGGCATGAAATGAGGCAGGGTGTGTGGAGGGGAGACTGTAGTTCAGCCCTTTAAGAGCTATTTGAGAAGCACAGCCCTCATGTAGAAACGGAGTGGGGTGAGGAAAGGGAGAGAAGAGAGACCCTTTATAATGGGCCCCTACAAGGTCACTGGATTTAGCAGGAATATTTCCTGTCACTCCTTATCCATGGGAGAGCAGGGCACACCAAACCACCCCAACCTCACGCATCAACGTGTGCCTTTTTAGGATCTTTAAACTGAGACACTTCACAGCTGCCCCAAAGGAGCAATGGGCACAGAAGCATGAGACTTACCCTGAACAAGCTCCATGACAATGTAAATGGGGTGCTTCTGGGTGCAGATGCCAATGAGTCGAACAATATTGGGATGATTATATTGCTTGAGAATTCTGCAGGGGAATCCAGAAAGGAAAAACAGAGGGGTGTTGAGCAGATGAGAGGCAGCTGACTTCCTCAACACCTGACTGAGATGATGGCATGCTACCTCCCCACACCACCAATACAAACAAATAAATGGAAGCTGGAGCCCCCACACTCAAAAAGGAAGACTCCTAGTGCTGAGGTATTCACCTTGCTGGCAAGATGAAAAGGGTGCCAAGTTTGCTGCTGATTGCCCTGCATTGAAAATGCATAGGGCTGCAAGTGGGGAGATTTTGTGTGGCTGACTGAACATCATCCCCTTGGGAAATATGGAACCTCTACCCACTTTTCTCAAGGAAGAGGGCAAGCAGTGTATTTGAAAGGCTTTTTCCCCTTCCCAAGCAAGCCACAGTGGTAGGGTTTGCCTTGGTGTGAAGGTACCCATATTGCCATGTTTAATGTCTGTATTGTGTTATGTTGATATGCTGTTTTTGAAGTGAAATGATGTTGAAACTTTATTATATTTTTACATATATGATATAGCTGCTTTTAAGAAACTCTTCCTGTTTGATGTGGATTTTGTTGCCCTGAGTCTTGGCTTCCTCTGACAGATCAAATTGCCAAACTCTGTCAAAAATCACACTGCTGCTACCAGCTCAGGTTCCCCAACAGTCAGACAGTGCAAATGGGAAGATGTTGGCTCTATGCACACCTGGCTTCCTGCAGGAATTTGGCCTTCAGCTCTGAAGGGAGAGTTTCACGGCAGGACTTGACAGCCACTGGAGTGTTGTCATAACGCATGCGGCCACTGAAGACCTCTCCAAAGTTGCCCTGGAGGAAACAAGTTGAAGGCAACGGAGGGAAAAATAAGCAGGCCAATGGCCCACATACTGCTTTTCTTGCCCACTCCACGGAAACAGGTGCACTGAGGCAGAGATAGGGTCTTACTAACTGGTTCTGGCAAGACCCTGATGCTCTTGGTGCTTCTGAATCTAACATGTGTGGCACACGTTCACAGAAAGTGGGATGATGCAGGGCCAGAGGTAGTGGGGACTAACCAAGGTGTGCTCCAAGAGCTACACAGCCCCTAGATTGGGCTGTATCCCTTTCAAGTAAAGGAGTAGGAGGAAGCCCTTCAGGTGGCCCGTCCCCCAAAGCCACTGCCCCTCACCACTGGAGCAGAATTCGCATAGCACAACTAGTGCCAATAGGGTTGCACTGTAATTCCTACCCACAGAGGGCAAACAGTGCTGCCTCGCCACTGTCTGCCCTCCACTTCCATCACCTGGAGATTCGCTCACCTGCCCTATACGCTCCCCCAGAACCACATCGTCATGGTCCAGCACCCATTTGTCCTAAAGCAAAGAGCAGCCAGTTTTAGGGCAGAATTTATCAAACGATCCTCCTAAGCCCAGCCCAGCCCAAAGACGGTGGAGCGTTAGGGTTGTCAGCAGTACCTTCACAACGGGCTTTGTCAAGATGATGCCACTCTTCTTTGTGATGGGCTGCTTGGTCTTCAGGAAATGGTCAATCAAGAGTGGGATGGTGGGGAAAACCTCACCCTCCAACCGATATAGGTTCTAGGGAGAAGGGAGATCCACAGGATTAATCTGGAGCAGTAGAAATGCAAACGGGCCATTGAACAACAACAACAAAACCTGAACAACTTGATCCATGCATTTTGTTTGTTGATCCTCTATTCTCTCTTAATTAGTACTGTACATGGATGCAAAAAGACTCATGGGATCATTGAATAACTTGTCCAAGCAGGGATCAACACCTTTATGGTACTTTCCTATACCCCTGGTCAAGTGACACTTTGAATTTTCCCCAACAAGTGGAAAAGTGAGGTGTTTTCCCTCGAATCACATGTGCTCCTACATGATCACTGGCACCTGTTCTCGTTTTGGAAAAAGTCCTCATTTACATCAGAGAACATGATCGAGACCAGGGGCAGGAGCATGAAAGAGAGTCTGAGGGTTCAAGCCTGTGGTTGAGGGGCTACAAGACACGATGGAAGCCTTTCTAGCCCAAAGAAGACAATGATACCCCTGCCAGGGCAGATTTGCTGGTGAAAGACCACCGCAGAAGAGCCCTGCCATGGAATGGATCCTCCAACGAAGGTTCTCTGGTGGGATGGTTAAAAAGGGGAGGACTGTGGGTGGCAGAGGAGCATGGCCAGCTCTTCTCTCATTTTATGGCCACAACACCTCATGGCACACCATGCCCATATCCAGTATACCCCCTACAACAGAGAACCCCCACATAAAGGAGAGCAGCAGAAAGGGGGAGAAACAGAACACAAGGACATATGGTGGGTGCTTAAGACACCCCCCCCCCAATCCCCAACCAGCCACTTCCTCCATGGCTTTGCTGCTCCAACACATTCCCCTGTGCTGCATAGTTTCCCCAGGAAGAGAAGGGGGCAGTCTTTTAGGGAAGATCAGGCCTCTGTCTCCAACCATTAGCCCTGCTGTTTGAGCAGAACTTCCTCAGCACCTCTGCCTGGTAGGATCAAAGCCCAGGCACAGGGATCGGCCCAAGCGCTCTCATCCACCGACACTGTTTCTTGAGGAATCTCCCTGCCCCTCCACACCCACCATCAGGTGAAAAGGGGGTACAAGCCCTCTCAGATGCAGGCATGTCTGCACGTTGCTGTTTCCCACCCTGGCAATGGCAGGGTAGGCAAGTGGGTGCTTCCACTCCTGTCTCCTGCCAGGCAGGGAGGTTGGTGGAATTAAAGGCTCTCCTATTTCTGTTCATGGAGGTCCTGTGAACTGGAAGCAGCTGGTCACTCAGGGGTCACCAGGAGGCAGGAGGGCATGGGAACGGGAAAAGATGGGGTGGGGCACGAGATATTTTTCTTAAGATGCTATCTACCCTATTGGGACAAGCTGACCCTAAGGCAAGGTGCCTGAGGATTTAACCCAGTGCACCAAAATGTGGAGGGCACACAAATTTGCTGCTGGAGGCATGGGGGATGGTGGAGGGCAGGCCATAATTCTGGAAGGACACAAAATTATTTGAGTATGAGGCACCCAGCTCCTGCTCCCCAGACTGAAGAAAACTTAAAAAAGAGGCTCAGTCCAGTTGCCATTATTTCTTGGGATGTAT
Source organism: Phrynocephalus forsythii (assembly GCA_029282475.1). Taxonomy (NCBI): domain Eukaryota; kingdom Metazoa; phylum Chordata; class Lepidosauria; order Squamata; family Agamidae; genus Phrynocephalus; species Phrynocephalus forsythii. Next base: position 24,504,794 of record JAPFRF010000014.1, read on the forward strand.
CTTATAGCATAGATGCAAACTCTGGATTCTTTGTTATCTGGCATACAAGCTTTCCTGAAAACAAAATTTCTTCCACCAGCCCACAGGCAGCTCCACAGCACTCTTGTTCCTCAGATAGCCCCCCCCTTTAAAAATAAAACAAAATATTATTCTCAGAAAGTCACTGTTTGCCATTTTTGAGCCCCCTACAAGATCCTCTGCCTGCCCACATCCCCATTTGTATTTTTGTATACATTAGCACTAGAAGACACAAGTGAACATTTTCAGTAAAAAAAGGAAAACAGTGTCTGGGGTGGCCGTACGTAGCTCCAGGCAAGTACTGTAGAAGTTACCCACCCCTGCTCTAGTGGATTGGAAGGTATTAAAAGGGGGAGGGGGTTCCTGGAAGGATAAAAAAGCTGAGAGGCGACACCTGTCCTGGATCACAGGGGCACACCTCACTCCCACCCTTACAGGTCACTCACATCAGCTGCTTGAAGGATGAGATGGCGGGGCTGCCCATCCCATAGTACTGAGAGGACGTATTCTTGCTTGCCCTGGCTCTTCCGCACGAGGAAGTCTCCGTCACTCTGCAGCAGCTGCTGAACCTCCGCTCGTGGGATGGCACCGTGATACCAGGTCTGCTGTCCCAATGGCTTCTGCACCTCAGGCAGGAGGGTGACTGGGGGTGGCAGCTGAGAACAGAGAGAGGAAATGCCCATGCAGACAGACAACCCTTTGATGGCTACCTTTTCCAATGGGAGTAAGTGTGGCCCATGTTACTTTTCCCTTGGCTTTTTCCAGGGGTCTAAAGGAAGCATACCATGCAGGGCTGAAGTCCCAGTGGCATCCAAACTGCAGGAACTGTGATGTAAGCCTCCCCTGTTCCCTCTTAGCTTAACTACATTCTGAGGAACAGGCAATTCTTGCAAGCCACCCCTCTTGTAATGAAACAAAACTGAAGATGATTTGGTCTTGAACGAACAATTAAGAACCATTAATTTTACAAAATATCTGCTACTCATATTGATATGGACCAATCTAGCAGCCTGCCCTTTTGGATTCTCTTTGTGGTGTGCAGAGGAGGTAGCTATGGGAGCTGTTGTGATGAACACCTGCCCTTCCAAATTTACCACTATCCTACAGGCACTGCTTAGTTAGTAGTCATGGCTGCAGGTGGGATTCAGCCAGGCAGGTGTCTCAGCAAGGTGGTGGTGGGAGATACTCACCATGGGTCGTGGACGGAAGATGACAGAGATGTGCTGCTTCAAGACCTCCAAGGTTGGCGTTCTCCCCATCTCGCGTTCCTGCTCCTGTGAGAGAACGAAGGCACAACAGGGCAAGTGTGAGCACCAGTGAGGTCTGTTGGGCTTGAAGGCCCTGGTTCAACTGCAGGCTTGCAGGCTGCTCCACTGCCCCTTCAAGGCCCAGAAGAAGCAAGAAGACACTGTATGGGCGTCCAGGGCCCTTGAGTCCAACCTTCTAGAAAAGGTGCAGAAGAGAGTGATTAAAAAGATTACTGGACTGGAACACCTCCCTTTTGAGGAAAAGGCATTTGGGCCTTTTTAATCTATAAAAAGGCACCTCATTGGAGACATGATTGAGATGTATAAAACCATGTAGGGGTGTGTGGATAAAATGGATAGAGGGAAGCTCTATTCCCTTTCACACAATAAAACCAATCCACTCAAATCGAGGGTTTGAAGCAGGCGTCCTCAAAATTTTCAACCAGCGGGCCGGTCCACCACCACCCAGAGACCACTGGGGGCCGGATCTCAGTCCAAAAGCAGCTGCGGAGGCTGGCTTGCTCACAAAACAGGGGGTAGGTGGGGGGGGTTGCAATTGGTCCCAGGGGCCGGATTCAGGACCTTGGGGGGCTGCATCCGGCCCCGGGGCCTTAGGTTGAGGACCCCTGGACTTTGAAGAGTGAAAACAGACAAAATAAATAGCTTTTTTACCCAGCCTGTTATTAGTCTACGGAACTCCTTTCCACAGGATGTGGTGATGGCATCTGGCCTAGATGCCTTTGAAGGGGGACTGGACAGATTTCTGGAGGAAAAGTCCATCACAGGTGACAAACCATGATGGGGATATACTGTATGTCAGAGTGCCAGAGGCAGCAGAATGGCATCAGGAGACAGGTATCTAGTTGTCTCATGTGCTCCCAAAGGCATCTATTGGGGCCATTGTGAGATACAGAAAGCTGAACTAGCATTGCACCCAGGCTGGCATGATGGACTGCTTGGGTACAGGATGCTTTGGGCAGAATAAAAATGATCACACCAGTGCAACTTGGTAGGTGCAAAATGTAACTACAAAAAGTTGCAAGTTCAGAGGTGAGGCTCTGCCCTAATGGGGTGCAGCAGCAAATGTCAACATCAGCTTCTTAGCCTATGCCAATTTGCCGCTGAAATTCATGCAGAGGGAGCAGCAACGGGGGACCTGATTCCCTTGGCTTTTTCCAGGGGTCTAAAGGAAGCACACCATGCAGGGCTGAAGTCCCAGTGGCGTCCAAACTGCAGGGACTGTGATGTAAGCCTCCCCTGTTCCCCCTTAGCTTAACTACATTCTGAGGAACAGGCAATTCTTCTCCACCCTCACGCAGACACACATCTCCAGCACAGAGATACACACACACCCCAGAAGACACAGACTGATTGTCATCCAGCAGGGCAGGGGCAGGTGGGGGTTCCTGGAAGCCCAGCATGTCCAGCTTGTGCCGCAGCAAGTCCCTCTGGGCCTGTATCTTGTCCTGCGCACCCTGTGCCAGGTGATAGAGGTGCTGGGCTTCATGCAAGGCCTGGCGTTTTGCCAGCAGCTGGATGCTGTCAAAGAGAAAGAGACAGGCACAGATGAGGAAAGATCGCACCTAGGGCAGGGACACAGCCTCACAGAGGTGTGCGCTCACTTGTGCCAGGCATGTATACCCTTCTCTTCCCCACCTTCCCGCTGGTTAGAATTCTCAGTGTAACCCCTGGATCATTTATCAGCACAACATATTTCACAAAAGCTACACTAGAATTATGGAAGCTTTGGCTCCTTTGGATCCAGCCAGGGGACTCTCATTTGTTCCTACATATTATCATGTTTGGGAGGGCAAAGCATCCATGTGTAAGAATGGGTATTTTCCCTCTCCCATGCCTGCTGCACCAAGATCTGGGGGGAGGGGGGTTGAGGGAGAGTCATAAGGGGGCAACGCCAGCCCTTAGTCTCCAATGCTCTTGGATTCTTTCCTTCTCACCCCCGCTGCTTCCCTTTGCACCCCCTTTCACCCTGGTCTCTTCTCAGGATCCCAGGTGAGCCCCCAGCCTCACCGTTCGCCAGGCATAACAGCTGCCTCTTCCTTCTGGATTTCATCCTTCAGAATCTCAGCCCGCTGCAGGTGCCCACGTGTGCTCTCTGTGGCAGTAATCAGCTCCTCCTCCAGTGCAGTCAGGCTGGCAGAGAGAGAGAGAGAGAGAGCAAATGAGAAGCAAGCCTCGACCTCCAGCTGGGCAGGGCAGTCAAAGACACATCCATGGAATAGAAGGGACAATTGCAGACAATTGCATTCCCCAGCCTTTGCTCCTTCTCAACCCCAGGAGGCCAGAAGGCAATAATGACCCACAAGACAGGCCCGTTCCTGTGCTCACGTATGTTGCAGGCTCTCCAGAGTCAGCTCATTCAGCTGGAGCTCTCCTGCTTCCAGGCCCTCGTTCTCTATCTCTTCCAGCAGACTCTTGTCAAACGTGACCACCGCTGGGGATTCTCCTTCGCACCTGGGATGACACAGACTGGGGGTCAGAGGCAAGGGCTTGCCTGGCGACCCCAAGCCCCCAGAACATCTCAAAGCCAAATATTGCCTGGGAGAGGAGAACAAGCACTGTGCATGGCACCTGCATGGTGGAATGAATCCTTGGTATTCTGCGGCAGACTGGAGGCGCTCAACAGCTCGGCCCATGGCTTGATGCACAGTCACCATCTCCTCTTGCACCAGGCTGGTGATGCTGACATACTCTTGGAAGGTCACCTTTCTGTCGGCACAAGAGACAGGATACTGGGTGGGTTGTCCACATTACCCAAACCCAAACCACCTTAGCTCCAACCCTCAGGGCACCTCTTGCTGCTGTTCTGCAGCCAGTCTTACGTGAGGTAGGCCATCTCCTGAAGCAGGCTGTGCAAGGACTCGAGGATACCCGGCAGGGTCCTTTGATAGTAGGCAAAATGCTGCACCTCTGCTGCCTTGAGCACCAACACATATTGGTTGTGGAGGGTATAGAGCTTCCAGAGAGTCCTGACGTATTTGTCTTTGGCCTTCTCACGTTCTTTTTCTGTTGAGACAGCCGTGTAAGTGCAGGATCAGAGTGGGAGCAACTGCATACAAGGCCATCACTGTAGGCAAAACCCTGCTACTGCCTGAGGGCTGTGTTCCATTACAAGTGTGCCCTGCAAAAGGCTAGCATTACCCCTCTGCAAACCACAGGGAGGGTGAAAGGATCTCTCCAAACAGAAAAGCACTGCGGCAAGGAGTTCCACAGTGGCAAACCTAGCTTAGTGCAATGGCAAAGAGGCACAACATAATGGGCCATAGGAACAAAACCAACCTTAAATTGATTTTATGAATGCACTAAAGGGTTCTGAAATAACTGGCTGGAAAAGGGTCTTGGGGCTGTGGTGGAGAGCCTGATGAGAACATGGGTCCTGTGGGGGGCTGTCAGGTAACAACAAGTCCCCTGCTATAGGTCTTTGGGAAAGGATAAAAATGAAACTGATCATACTGAAAAGCATTTACATAAGTCTGTGTTTCTACCACGTTTGGAAAAGAGTGAATAGTTCACATAATGACACTTCAGGAAGGACACAGCAGAGCTGGAGAGAGTTTATTTATTTATTGAGAAGGTACAGGAAAAGGCTACCCACACGATCTAGGGGCCGGATCAGTCCTTTTCTGAAGAAAGGCCACAATATCTGCAGCTTTTTAATTTAGAAAAATGGGCTAGGAACAAAAGGGTGAGTGACAAGGCCATTTTGTGCCCTCTCCTTCTCACCAAATTGTGCCGTCAATATTTGGCGCCAAATTTCAGATATGAGCAGAAGGCCACCAAGGTCCCATGGAAAACCACAAAACACGTAATGCAAAATGTCGCCATGAACTGTTTGCTGTGGTTTGCAGGACATTACGTATGAGGGAAACAAGGGAAGCAGCAACCAATGCTAAAAGTGCTTGCTTAAACTGGCATTTTGGCTGAAGGTTAGCATCAACCAGCAGTAGCAGAGGAGGTGGCCCACAGTGGATCCCAGAGGGGAGAAGCTGAACCCCAGACTAACCTATCCCACCCCATAAAAGTATGGCTGGTGTCAAAAGAATGGAAATCTTTCTACAATGGAACAGCACAAACTCATTCAGTCAAGTTGCCTAGTTGATTAAGGAAATTCTGAGGTAGACAAGATGGTCTCCTTCAACAGACCAATAGGGATTTTCTTCCTTAAAATGTCATGCTTGACACCAGGTTTTGGGCAGCTTTCGAAGAGGATTGGACAAACAGACAGGTGGACTTTTATTCCTCCGAGCAGCAAGGGAGACTGTCTGTGACTGTCAGTTGCTGAGGGGCACAAGCAGCAGGAGTTGGCTACCATCCCTCCCCCACTCCCCGTTGTGCTTGTGGGCTTTATCTCTGCAGGACTTCTGGAGCAGCTTCTACAGCAGCAGAAAGAAGGCAGGGCTGATCTCTTCTCGGAGGTGCTTCCTAAAGAGATTGCACCCACGCTCACCTTTGCTTGCTTCTCGGTATTTGCGCTTCGCCTGAGCACTGTCCCGGACACATGTGCGATACTGTGCCCTCAGGCGCTCAGGCTCCTGCTGTGTGGTCTAGAGCAACCAATAGGAAAGAAATGGAAGGTTTGATTCATCAGCAGCCGCATAGCTAGTGTTCCTACTTTCTAGGCAGGCCACAGAGATTGGCCACTTGTGCTAAATAAACCCAAGTCCTTCTGCCTTGCTGTTCTGGGAATGCACTGCAAAGGCACAGTGGGCTGATGCAGCAAGTGCAACCCCAAATGCCCCATAGCAGGCAGTGTTGAGACACAGGGGAGCAGGGCAGAGAGATAGGCAGATGTACCTGGGTTAACTCCTGGCTCATTTGTTGCCATTGCTCACTGTAGCTCCGACGCAGTTGCTGCTTATCACGGATTAGCAGGTTTAGCTTCTGTAGGGGGCCGGAGGCCAGGGCTTCTGCATGGCGCTGTAGAATCTGGCTCAGTGCTTCTGTCTGCGTCACAAGCGACCACCAGCACTGCAAGGAGAGAGAAGAACTGTGCAAAGAGGCACTGGCAGAGGGGCCGAGGGGTCTTTCCCAGGCAATGTCAATATCTTCCGCTTCTAGTACAAACCACCCCATACATGGTGCCACATGGTAGATGTGCCAGGGCAACCCTTCCCCTTCCCAGGTGCGGATCACATCAGTGCCGTGGCAATGGCAGAGGTTGGGGCCCTGTTCTGGGTCAGGCCAATAAAGGTTGAGCAGCCAGTTCCAGTTTGCACAAGACAATTGAAGCAGGACCATAATGGAGTGCAGCCAACAAACAAAGGTAAGCAGTAGGTGCAACAAACAATGCAAGGTACCAAACAAGCAAATCCTTATTTAATCTGAACTGTTTAATTTTAATTGTCTAGTCAGAGACGTGTGTATAATGGGAAGCTAACCTGCTGTCCCCCCGAGAGACTGATGGAGCGCTGAGTTGAGGAAGAATAAATGAGTATAGGGGATGGATGTCCTTCCTTTTTTGTTTTCTCATGCAAGTGAACTTGAAATCCTTACATGTATCACCTCTTCCCCTGTAAGCCCTTCTAATCTAATTATTTAGACAGGTTCAGTTTGGTCCTTTCCCCCCCTTCATTGTATATATGTACACGCACAATGCAATTGTGTAATCAGGGCTCGTAGTGTTGAGTCACAATTGGACATAATGAAATTGTCAGAGATGCTTTGGGGTCCCCTGAGACCCCTCCCAGAACATTCCTTGTTGGGCCAGGATAAAATAATTCATTTCCAGGACCTTTAAAAGAGCCAGAGACACAACTCAGGCTAATTCCCTGGGTTGACCGTTCATATCCACTGTGGTCTCAGGCTCTTGAAGGAGACGTCACAGATGACCATCTCCACACCCCAGAACACCCCTCACACCCCCCAAATGACTTGAACTCTCTTACCTGTCTGGGCATCCTAGGCTTTAGCTTCCTTCCTAGTTCCCCCTTTTCCTCCCCCACTCTCCTTCTTTGGTCTACCTGCATCCAGGGACTCTTTTTCTCTCTCTCTCACTCCCTCTTCCTCCCAACCCACTCTCTCTGAATCCGCCTAAAGACACATTCCTACACTGCTTCCTATCTCCCCCTTGGGCCACCATCTTGGGCACAGGATCATGGCATAAGGAGAAGGAGAACATGGCAACTCCTGAGGATGGTTGTGCCTTCCAAAAAGAACTCCATCCATCGATGGAATAAGGACATGAGCCCCCTGCACGTACACAGATTATCTCCAGCCAGAAGGCTTCCATTGTCTCGCCTCCACATTCACCAGGAAGTTCGTCTCACAGCTCAAGATTCCTTTGTTGACTCTCCAAGCCACCCATTGAGTTGATAATGGCATGGACTCTTGAAGAATGCTTTCTCCCCTTCCCCTATTCTCACACTTCGAATGGCCCATTGAAGAACAGAGAAGGCCTGGCCACACCTGGCAAACAGGTTAATCTGGAATCCTGTTTCAAGAGTTGGGAACGCCTCGAGACCTCCCCAGGAGACCCTCTGGACTGTCCTCATTGGATGTCCCCTGAGGACCACCTCTTGCCCAGCCCAGGGGTTGCATGCACCTCATGGGAGGGGGGAGGGAGGTATAAAACCTGGGTGCACTCTTTCTTCTGGGCCGACCATCCTGCCCTGCCTTGCTGTGGGTTAGTTGGCCTTACCGTCCTTTATTAGGCCTAATAAACCGGTAATTTCTCTGGACCTCTGTGTGTTGGATTTCTTTATTGGACCTTGGGGAATCCAGCAGCGTACAGTAGGGTTAGCCTACTGTGGATTCAACAGTAAGGGCATAGCCCTGGCACTTTCTGATCAGTTCCGTGCAAACATGACATCAGGACCAGGCAAGGTATTATTGGCTCGGCCATGAGCGGCAGCAATTTCTCAGGCTTTTTCTATAACTGTGTGAACTTCAAGCTCATTGAGAAGCACAGGCAGCATAGTCTTTACATCAACCTGTTTGCTGATTAATGCCAGGTCGGTTCATAACAAGATCCCTGTCATCCACAACTTGATCGTGGATGAGCGAGCCGACCTGGAATTTCTCACGGTGGCCGAGGGGGGAGGGGCTTCCCTCTCACTGCTTCGGCCCCAGGGCTACTGTGTGCAGCATCTGGGCAGGCCGGGGGTGGGGGCGGGGTGGGGTGGCCATTGTGTACAGGGACTCCTTTCATGTCAGCAGATCTGCGATGCTGCTGAGTCCAGGGCTAGAATGTCTTCACCTTGTGGTGGGACAGAGGGACAGGTTTGGGATTGGGATTGTGTACTGAGCTCCCCGCGACCCTGCACTCTCCCTTCCAGAGCTCTCCGAGTTCATCTCGGCGGCGCTGATAAGATCCCCCCGCCTTTTGGTGTTGGGGGATTTCAATGTGCATGCTGAGGTTGGACTGTCGGGAGCAGCTCTGGAGTTCATGGAGTCCATGGCCTCCATGAACCTGGCCCAATTTGTCATTGGTCCCACTCACAAGGGAGGGCATACCCTGGACCTAGTTTTTGCCTCCACATTGACGGGTTTCAATCTGGGGGTCGGGAACCTGCTGGTCCGTCCCATGTCATGGTCAGATCATCATCTGCTGACTTTCTCCCTGTCAATCGCCACCCCTCCCCGCAGGGGGCAGGGCCCTTCCATTTGGGCCCGCCCCCGGGGGCTCCTGGACCCTGTGCGGTTTTCGGAGGCCCTGGGGGTTTTACCAGACGGTCTGGATGACGATCCGGTCGACTCCCTGGTCCAAAGGTGGTTTGAGGAGGTGGCCGGGGCAGCCGATCGGATCGCCCCCAAGCGCCTGATCCGGTGCCGAGCCCGCTCCTCTCCTTGGTTTACCGAGGAGTTGCGGGCAATGAAGCAGGAACGGAGGAGGCTAGAGAGCAGATGGCGGAATGCTCGGACGGCTATGAATTGGGCTGCTGTTAAGGCGTTGACCAGTCGCTACTCTCGAGTGATAAGGGCAGCTAGGAGATCATTTGTTGCCCTGAGAATTGGTGAGGCCTCGAATAGCCACGCGGAGTTGTTCCGGGTGGTTCGAGACCTCACCAATCCTGGTCCGCCGGGGCCTCCTCCTAGTGATTTCACTAGTGAGTCATTTGCAGCCTATTTTAAAACCAAGATAGAGGCCATCCATTCAGAGCTGGACGCCGGTTGCCCTGATCCAGTCCCCGGCATGGCCGATACTGGGCCGCCTCGGTCATCCCGGTTTGTTGAGTTCGGGTCTGTTACACCTGAGGGTGCCTCCAGGGCCCTGGGACATTGCAGGCCTGCGGCTTCTCCATTTGAGCCTTGCCCGTCCTGGTTGATTAAGATCACAGAGGGGAGCATGCCAAAATGGGCTTCGCTAATTGCCTCAGCCTCCTTCAGGGACAGGATTTTTCCCAGTCTGCTGAAGGAGACGGTGGTGAAGCCCATTATCAAAAGACCAGGCTTGGCTGTGGACGAAATGTCCAACTATCGTCCCATAGCCGATGTTCCCTTTCTGGGCAAGGTAGTCGAGCGAGTCGCCGCCCTGCGTTACCAGTCGTTCCTGGAGGAGAACCATGTCCTGGATCCCTTCCAGTCTGGGTTCAGGCTGCGTCATGGGATGGAGACGGCCCTGGTCGCTCTGCATGATGATCTGTTGAGGAGGGCCGACAGGGGTTGCTCTACCCTGCTGGTCCTCCTCGACCTGTCAGCTGCTTTTGATACCATCGACCACGGTATCCTGCTGGGGCGGCTCTCGGAGGTAGGGATCGGGGGCTTGGCCCTTGGCTGGCTCCGTTCCTTCCTTGAGGGTCGTATCCAGCGAGTGAGCTTGGGGGCTGAGTTGTCGGCTCCCTGGACACTCTCTTGTGGGGTGCCTCAGGGGTCATCCCTCTCCCCAATGCGCTTTAACATCTATATGAAGCTGCTGGCTGAGATCATCCAGAGTTTTGGAGTCTGCTGTCATCAGTACGCTGATGACACGCAGCTCTATCTCTCCTTTTCCACCTGTGCAGTGGAGGCCGTCCAGACCCTTGACCGCTGCCTGGCTGCAGTTTTGGACTGGACCAGGCCCACAGACTCCGGCTCAACCCTGGAAAGACCGAGGTTATGTTCTTCGGGGGCGGCCCGGATGGGTACTGTGGCCCTCTTCCCAGTCTGGATGGGTCCGCCCTCCAGCTGGCGCAAAGAGTGAGGAATCTGGGTGTCGTCCTGGATCCGGGTCTGACCCTGGATCTCCAGGTGTCAGCCGTGGCCAGGTCGGCCTTTTATCATCTAAGGTTAATCGCCCAGATTCGCCCGTACCTTGACGAGAGCTCCCTGAGGACAGTGGTACAGGCATTGGTCATGTCGAGGCTGGATTATTGCAACACTCTCTACATGGGGCTCCCCTTGAGCCTTGTTCGGAGACTGCAGCAGGTCCAGAATGCGGCGGCCAGGCTGGTGGTTGGTGCGCGTCGTTTTGACCACATCACTCCCATCCTGGTCCGCCTCCACTGGTTGCCCGTTGCCTCCCGAATAAGGTTCAAGGTGTTGGTTTTGGCTTACAAAACCCTCCATGGCTTGGTCCCTGTCTATCTGGCAGAGCGGCTTCACCGACAATTAGATCGGGCCCGACCCACCCGGTCATCACTGGCCCTCTCGCTTCAGACGGTCCCCCCGAGAGAGGCCCGGGGGGGCCTTCTCGGTGGCAATGCCGCCTTTATGGAATAACCTACCCAGCGAGTTGAGGCAGGCTCCATCGTTGGCATCCTTTAGGAAAGGTCTGAGGACCCTCCTTTTCAGGGATGCCTTCAAAAATGACTAGAGGGTTTGTTTGTTTGTTTTTGTTTGTTTTTAGCCCATATGCTGTAAATTTGTCCCTGCCGCTGCCACAGTCTTTGCCTTTTGTGATTTTATGTGAACCGCCCTGAGTTCCCGCTCGGGAAGTAGGAGCGGTATATAAGTGTGAAAAATAAATAAATAAATAAACCCAGATTGATTTCACTGTCGTGATGAGCCCTTGAACATAATTGATAATAATCTATGGATTAGCGGAGATATTGCCAGCCATTTCCTTCATTCAGGCTACTTCAGGTAGATTCCAAGGCTCATGTTTATAGTATCGAGCCAAATTTTCTCCCTGATTAAGCATAACAGCACAATGTAATGGATAAGCTGTGGGAGAACAGGAGTTAACAGGTTAATAGTTTCATAGCTAGTTTGCAGCTACCATTATCAGCAAGGCTTGTCATACCAAAGATGCTATATCATTGTTTACTGTGTGCATGCTCTAGGCATAAACTGTGCTATTGTTCTCACTTATCTCTGGCTAAGCCAATGATAGCATTTGAATGTGGCTTCATGCATACGTATGATTGACCTACTTGTATTCAATAAAACTTGCCGTGGGGGTGCGCACGGTGTGAAGAATCCTATCTACGTGCACCAGATATCAGTCTGCAGACTCCCTTATTTCTGACCGCATCCTGTGGGGGGTGGTTCCCCTACAAGTTGTGCCCCGGTGCGAGGCCATTCGTTCGTAAGGCTCTCAGTGTTCGTAAGGATCGGACGCGATTTCACTGCTGTGGTATTTTCGTCCACTCATCCGACCGACAAGGTCAAAGCGCGCTATCATCTTGTACCAGATATCATCATCTGCAAGATCCCGGTGAGTTGGATTTTGTAAGATTAAACACTTAGAAACATGGGCGGCAATGCTGTTTCCTCCCCGCAACAAAAATTCTGCCAGGAACTGCATTATCTGCTCACTAAGAATAGCTACACAACTCCTCTAAAGGAGGTCGAAGATCTTGCCAAGACAATTGCTGAAATATGTCCCCAGTGGCCACTAGATGGCAAGTTAGATCTTCAAAAATGGGACAAAATTGGCTACTGCTTACAGGATCATCCCAAAGCTAATTTCAAGGTCCGGCACACCTGGTTTCAGGTCCGTGCATGCCTTAAAGGACCCACTCCAGGCAATCCTTTATTGGCACAACAGTCTCTGCCACCCTTGCCAATCATCCTGCCTCCCAAACCAGCCTCTTGGCTAATTCTGGCTCCCAAAACTCCAGCACCACCGCTGGTAGGCACAGCTCTGCCTGCACTCCCATCAGCTCCACCATCAGCGTACCCTGCCCTCGAATTCCCCAACCAGACGCCGGACCCACTGCCTGACCCCTCTCCAGCCTTGTCCACTGTAAATGATGGGGAATAAAACAGTGCTGCCTTTGCAGATGCTGTTGCTGACGCTGTTCCAGCAGCTGCCTTGGACATGGATCCTGCGCACCCTGCTTCTCCAGTCCTGCGGGCTACAGCCCCTGCCCACGCTGATCAATATAGAATCATAGAATAATATTGTCAAGATATGTAAAAGTTGATAAAACATATGTTATGTATATTTAACAGAATGTGTAAAGAGAATTGTAAAATGGAGGCAGTTAGATTCTGCAGTGTCATGATGTTAAATCACAAGTGTTAGAGACTAGTAATCACAGGCATGTTAAGTGATGAAGTGCAGGTGGAACTGATTATCACATCATGATTTGTAATGGTTAGATCAGATTGCATCAGATTGTTAATTAGTGATTGCATCAGATCTTATGAGTGCTGAATAAGTATAAAAAGCACTAGCTTGCCATTTGTTACTGGGGACTGTTATGGTGAGAACAGTTTACCCCACACTCTGTTTGTCTGTTTGCTATATTGTATATAATGCTTGGTTGTTATGCTGTGTATATTTTGATGTATATATGAATATATGAGTTTTTACTCTATTCATTGTCATTGTCTTTCTGTTAGCCTAACTCTGCAACCCTTTATATCAAAACTGACATTTTATCTACGTTACTGCTGCACTGCTCTGTGTCAAGCACAAGTAAATATTATATATTTGTTGCTTTAATTGATGATAAATAATATGCCCCAACTCCCTCTGAAGCACTGACAAAGTTACGTCGTAGCATTCGCGACAATGGGCTGCAAGCTCCCTACACCCATAGCCTGCTGGAAGGTCTCGCCCTTCAAAAGCTGCTACCCACAGATTGGCAGGCGATTATCAGGGACCTTCTAACCCCCACTGAAGCCGTGCTTTGTCTTCAAGAGTGGCAGGAATTGGCAACAGCAAAGGTTGCTGAAAATCAGGCTCATCGACCTCCCATTCCCTTTACTCTGCCAATGTTAATGGGTGAGGATGCTTATGCAGTGGCTGCCCAGCAGATGCTTCTGCCAGACACTGCACTCTCCAGTGTGGCTGAACTTGTCCTTAAGGCTTGGCGCCGTTTACCTGCCAAAAGTGACTCTAAGGTTGCTGGGCTTGCTGGCATTCGCCAGGGTGCTAATGAATTGTTTGCTGAATTTGTGAATTGCTTGATTGTGGCAATTGAGGGGCAGGTGAAAAATAAAGATGCTCAAAAACTCCTGATTAAACAGTTGGCCTTTGAGAACTCTACTGCTGACTGCAAGCCAGCTCTCACTCCTGATATCTCCTTGTCTGATATTCTGCGTGCATGCCAATTTATGAGTACTCACTCTGATATGGCTCAGTTTTTTGCCGCCACAGTCCAACATCCTAATTCTAATCCTGGGAAAACAACAGGGCATCATTCTGGATGGCAGCCTTTCGGGGATGATGATGATGATGATAATGATGGTGGTGGTGGTGGTGGTGGTGGTGGTGGTGGTGGTGGAACGGAAGAGGTTGATGGGACGTGGAACAGTAATCATGATGAGGGGGAGGAATTCCGTCTTATCCAAGCCCCTCCGGAAAAGGGTGTTTCCATTTTCCCTGCTGAGGATGTCTCTCTGCACACCCCGTGGCTCAAGGCCCCCCTCCTTTCTTCCGGGAAAGGGCTCATCCCAGCTGATACAATTGCCATGGTGCTGCCGTGCCTTGATTTACTTCCATCCACTGTCTACATCCCTGCTGGCCTGATCACTGTGTCACATGGATGACATTCCTGGATCAGCTCCAGAGGTCACTGATACACACCTGGAAGCGCTTTCTGAAAAGGTGCAATGTGTTCCTCTCTACAAGTACTCCTGTGCTATCTACGACAAGATTCCTGACTGCTGCACCCAAAGCTGCTTGGAAACATCAGCTGAGCACGCTATCTTCAACCCCCCCTTCTCTGCCCTCACCAGTCAATCTCCACCTGCTGAATGTATCTTTCATAAACTGCAGGGGGAGGGCAAAATAACTGGCTGCTATAACAATTGACTCTGTTTATTTTGCTTTTCCACAGGCATTTTTTCCTCCTAAGGTTCAGAGACTCATCTTTTGCATTTACTTCCTATGGTTTAACTACTTTTTCTTTACAGCCTTTGCTGGGCAAGAATCCAATGGTTCTTGGCACTCGCTATGATTCTGGCTTTGTTACTTTTTCTAATATGATAGTGGACTCACAGTATGTTCCTCAGCTGGCATTCTGCCTAGCTTATCTCTACAGTGCTTTGACTGTCAATTGTGCTTTTGTCTCAGCAAACTTGAAGGCCTTCTACAGGAACGCTGCCTGCTCATTTCAGGGCACACACAACTTTGTTTTCTCATGAGATTTTTCAGACTTTTGCACCCTTTGAAACATAATAGTTTGGAACAAGCTATTGCAAACTGTCCTGAACTTACTTTCAAGGCCCTGCTACACAAACAAACGGGGGGGGGGGAAGGGGTGCCTATGTGCCTATGGGAGATGTTAGTACTGTGCTTTCCAAAGTGCTTTTTGCTTTAAATTGTCTGCTGCTTGCTTCCCATAGCAGGTTTCATTCTTCCATTGAGTTGCATTTCAGGACTGAAGAATTGCTCCTCCAGCCCTTGGTATCGTATCCCTGGATCCTACTTGGAGAGGCCTAGTACCACTCATCTCCTGGGATGAGTCATAGCCCTGGACAAAGGTGCCATGTGGATTCCAGCCTGCTGCGTTCGGTCATGGCACTCCTCCAAGGATCTTCCACCACAGTGATACTTTTGGCATTCGTCCTCCTTGTGTTTGGTGATGGAACTCAATGTTATTGCCAAAACCAGTAATGTCACCAAGTTTTGCCTCCCTACCAGCTATGCTGTTGGGGACTTGCTTTCAATGTGCCTTCTTCCAGTTTGCTATCAGCAATATAACAGACTATACTGGTCTTCGTGACCATATGAACAGTGAGGAGACCTTACTGGCTGACTGCACCAATGGTGCCAGCTGGGGTCCAGCCACCAAGCGACTCCCTAAATCTGCTTTTACTCTTTACACCCCAAATGTTGTAGTGGGGAAGGGTTTCACCTGCACTCACATGGTAAACTGTTCCTCCAACCCATAGAAGCCGCATTGTCATAATACTGGTACCACACAACTGAAATGTTCTGTTATTGTTCATTCATCATTTCTTTTTGCACATGTTTTGCTACCGCCTGGATGGTTCTGGTCATGTGGTACTCGAGCCTTCATCTACATTCCAGCTAACCTATCAGATGCTGTTTGCTGTCTCTCCAGATTGAATGTAGTCTTGGCTCAAAGACAGGAGGGCCTGTCTCGACGACGATGGGACACCACAGGGCGTCCTTTGGGAGAGTCTGGCTCTGGGGATGGCCTGATTCAATCTGAAGCTCAAGCATTGGGAGGGGTTATTATCCCTGCAGTTCAGGCTTTTACAAATTATAAAAATATCAAAGCTCTTGCCTGCTTCCTGGATAAATATATTAATCACACTTCCAAGGCATTAGCATTGTTGAACAAACTGAAATTAGACAGGCTACTTTAGACAACAGAGCTGCCATTGATTTTATACTGCTGAAATTGCATTTGGGCTGTGAATCAGTGCCCCACATGTATTGTTCTAATATCTCTGATCATAGTAGTGCTATACACCACCAGGTGCAGGAATACTACGATCACACCGCTCACGTTACTGAGAATGTGGATCCCTAATGGTGGTCCAGCTTAAAGGCTATGCTGCATTTAATGTATATCCATTATATCTCAGATTTTTGCTCATTGCTACTTCCGGTTTCACACAAAGACAATTGTATGCTATGCTTCAGTAGCAGCCTCTGCCCTATATGGAAAGTGACAATGCTCTTTATAACTGGGACAAGCTCACTTCTTTTTTAAAGTAAGGAAAGTGGGGATGTGGGAGAACAGGAGTTAACAGGTTAATAGTTTCATAGCTAGTTTGCAGCTACCATTATCAGCAAGGCTTGCCATACCAAAGATGCTATGTCATTGTTTACTGTGCGCATGCTCTAGGCATAAACTGTGCTATTGTTCTCACTTATCTCTGGCTAAGCCAATGATAGCATTTGAATGTGGCTTCATGCATACGTATGATTGACCTACTTGTATACAATAAAACTTGCCGTGGGGTGCGCACGGTGTGAAGAATCCTATCTACGTGCACCAGATATCAGTCTGCAGACTCCCTTATTTCTGACCGCATCCTGTGGGGGCTGGTTCCCCGTCAATAAGCAGTGACTTTGGGTTCTGCAGGCGGGGGGTCAGAACAGTAGGACAAAAGACTGGGAGGGTCTGAAGAAACTGGGACTGGCAAAGGTGGGAACAGAGAAGGCACTGTGGGTGCACCCTCTATACGAGGTGGGGAGGCAGAAAGAACAGGAGGTAGGGCAGCATCCAATCTTTAAATATTCTTTCATATAGAAAGAACTTCATGACGGTTAGAGCTGTTTGGCAGTGGAATATGCTGCCACAGAGGGTGGTGGAGTCTCCTTCTTTGTGGGGTTTTAAGCAGAGGCTGGATGGCCATCTGTCGGAAATACTGTGATGGGGGTTCCTGCATGGCAGGGGGTTGGACTGCATGGCCCTTGAAGTCTCTTCCAACTCTATGATTACATGATTCTAGGATCGAGAAAGGGCCAAGTTCCCCAATGGAGGCTGTGGAGTACATAGTAACTTGGACTTGCCTAAACTAACCTGAAGAAAATATTAATGTAGTCCTTGTAATCAGAGTGGACTATGTAGTCCCACCAATCCATATATATATTTGGATCAAACTACTGTCAAAGTAGGGCCACGGGTGGTCTTTCATGCCCGTTGGAGTAAAGGTTGGCTACTCCATTGTGCACATTTCTATGATTCTTTTCATCTTTTTCCCTTTTCTTCTTCTTCCTTTTACCTAGCACTTTCCAGTTTTTAACAACACACTGAAGTGGGGACAGAAAACAGTTAGGTGACTGCCCACTATCAACCTTGGCCTTACTATTTCCCATGTTAATGGACTTTTGTCCTTATGCGTGGCATTCCAGACGCAAGCTTTCAAGCACTCACAATCAAATTACAAACTCTCGCTGTGGGACAGAGTGTCTGCCTTGACACACAGATGCTGAATCCAACCTTCAGGGGTCAACAACTTTTGCCTAGCTCTGGGATCATGTCGCCCTGCCGTGCACAAAACAGAGGAACTCTGGGTGCCCCCGGGAATGTACAGCGGGAAACACAATCATTCTAACAAGCACACATTCACGCAGGTGGCCAGACAAAAGGGTGTCCCTGGGTGGGCACACACAGGTGGCCAGACAGAGCAGAGGGGCACCATATCAAGTTCAGACAGAACAGAGGTGACTGTGCTCACCAGAATTGGGGAAGAGTTGTGATACCCTTGAAAAATATTTCAGTTTTGAGGTGACCACCAGAATTAGGATCAGAGTGTGCCTTCGGCATCAGAATCAGACTCAGACACAGAAGTAGAGTGTTGTTTCCACATGATTTCAAAGGCAACAACTAGTTGAGTCCCGGCACACAGTGATGCGGCAAGATCCACCTGTCATACAATGGATGACACTGCTGGCAATGGTGGGTTGGTACCTTACCCACTATTGGAAAATAATCGTTGAGGCCAGGGATCCTGTCTACAAAATGGAACGTACTAAATGCATCTTAATTTTAGTTAATGTAAAACAGCTCTGTTCCTAATGTGGAGGTGTGTATTAACCCCTTATTGCCCACATGTTCCATCTCAATCTGTTAACAAAATAAGTTGGTTTACAGGAATAAGGAGATGTTTCTTGTACAACAAGGCTATTTATTTCACAAGCTTGTGGATGTCACTTGAAGTGAGACAAATAGAATCTCAGAATCATAGAATCATAGAGTTGGAAGAGACCTCAAGGACCATCTAGTCCAACTCCCTGCCATACAGGAACCCCCATCATAGGACTCCCGACATATGGTCATCCAACCTCTGCTTAAAAACCTCCAAAGAAGGAGACTCCACCACCCTCCATGCCAGCACATTCCATTGCCGAACACCTCTAACTGTCATGAAATTCTTCCTAATGTTTAGATCGAATATATTTTCCAGAAGTTTGAGACTATTACCCCGTGTCCTAGTCTCTGAAGCCATGGAAAACAAACCAGTCCCTTCTTCAATGTGACATCCTTTCAAATATTTAAACATAGCTATCATATCCCCTCTCAGCCTTCTTTTTGTAAGGCTAAACATTCCCAGCTCCCTCAGCCAATCCTCGTAGGACATTTCTTCCAGATTTTCAATCATCTTGGTTGCCCTCCTCTGTACCTGCTCAAGGTTGTCAACATTCTTTTTATATTGAGGTGCACAGAACTCGACACAGTACACCCGATGGGGCATGACCAGAGCAGAAAAGAGTGGTAATATCACTTCCCTTGACCTAGCCACAATGCTTCTCTTGATGCAAACAAGAATCGCATTGGCTTTCTTGGCTGCTGCATCACACTGCTGACTCATGTTCAATTTGTGGTCCACCAAGAATCCCAGATCCCTTTCACAGGTACTATTTTCCAGCCAGGTGTCTCGCATCCATTATCTGTGCAATTCATTCTTCTTACCTAGATGCACCACCCTACATTTCCTTCTGTTGAACCCCATTTCCTTAGCTTTGGCCCAGCACTCTAATCTGTCAAGGTCCTTTAGGATTTTCATCCTATCCTCTAGGGAATTAGCAACCCCACCCAATTTGGTATCATCTGCAAATTGATCAACCTACTTCCTATTCCTTCCTCCAAGATATTAAATAGCACCGGACCCAGAACAGAACCCTGGGGCACCCCACTGGTCACATCTCTCCAAGCTGAAGAGAAGCCATTACTGATCACCTTTGGGTGTGATCAGTCAAACAATTACAAATCCATTTAACAGTGGCACTATCTATCCCACATGCTACTAACTTCTTTGCAAGTATACCATGGGGAACCATATTGAAGGCCTTACTGAAATCTAGATAAGCAATATCCACAGCGTGGCCCTCATCCACCAGGCCTGTAATTCTATCAAAGAAAGAGATCAAATTGGACTTGTTTTTAAGAAATCAATGTTGACTTCTCGTAATGACAGCATTGCTAGTTAAATAATTACAGACTGTCTGCTTAATAATTTGTTCTAGGATCTTGCCAAGAATTGAAGTCAAGCTGACTGGGCAGTAATTATTTGGGTCCTCTCCCCCCTTTTTTGAAGATAGGAACAATATTCGCCCTCCTCCAATCTAGGGGAACTTACCCTGTTCATTTTGGAGGGTGTCCAAAATGGCTTCCAAAGCAAGGTACATATATATTCTGCAAAGCTGCAAGTTGTCAACATTTCATTACTTACTCTTGTATGCCATATAAGGAAAGGGCTAACTCATATCCACAGAACACAGAGCTAAACCGGCGTAAGGTGTGTCTTTAATGGCAACATCTCTTAATTTGTCTCTGGTCGCAAAACCGACACACTTGCTTTAGTCGTGTTTTGAAGCTGGAGCTTGCCATTATGTTCTTTGTATCAGCCAAGCTAAGCTCAAAGGTTAGATATTGGTGTGTAAGTAGGCCACTGGATCCCCGCATCCAACAATAGCCACTTGCAGTATTTATTAGAGCAGGGGTCCTCAAACCAGGGCCTGCAGGCTGGATCCGGCCCACCAAGGTCCTGAATCTGGGCCGCTGGCCATTGCTGAACCCCCCACTTGCTCCCCCAGGCAAGTGGGGTTTCCATGTGGGCTGGCAGGCATGGAGAGCTACGTTGGGCTGGGAGGTGCAAAGTGGGTTGGCCCTTCCCTCTCCCCCCTCGGAGCTGCACCAGGGAACTGTGGGGTGCGGGCCACCGGAGCAGCCACGTGGGCCCGTCAGGAGCAGCCATGTGGCCCTGTCGCATCCAAGGAGCGATGTGATAGTGGGGGTCTGCTATTGTCCACCAGATCAAAAACTTGAAGGGGACCTTGAAACGAGAAGACAAATCATGGAGGTGTCTATGAGGGACAGGATAGTAATCATGGGGGACTTCAACTATCCCCACATTGACTGGGCCAATGTGAGCTCGGGGCAAGAAACAGAAACCGGGTTTCTCGACATGCTGAATGACTGTGCCTTAGAGCAACTTGTCATGGAGCCCACCCGAGAACAGGCAACTCTGGATCTATTACTGTGTGATACTCAGGACCTGGTCAGGGATGTGAATGTCACTGAGCCTCTGGGGAACAGTGCCCATGCTGCAATCTCCTTTGCCATGCATGTCGGGAGAAGAGTGTCAAGCAAATCAAACACATAAACTCTTAATATCTTAAGGGCAGATTTCCATCAGATGAGGAGACTAGTTAGAAAGACATTGAAAGGGAAGGTAAAAAGAATCCAGTCTCTGCAGAGTGCATGTAGCCTGTTTAAAACAACGGTATTAGAGGCCCAGCACAAGTGCATACCGCAAAGAAAGAAGAGCTCATTTAAGTCCAAGAGTGCACCAACATGGTTAACGAGTGGAGTTAGGCTGTGGTCACACCTGGGTTTCAATCCTGATCTTCTGAAGATCCAGCTTTTCCTCTTCGTCCCATCACGTGATTTGAATCTGGGACAAGAGTTCTCACGTCAATAACTGTTTTTTTTTTTTATTTTAAAGTGCAGTTCAGCCCCCTTGGCCAGCAGGTGGCGCTAGCATTTGAAAAAAAAAGAACCACTTCTCTGGGGGAATTTAATGCTTGTTGGACTGGATTGAACTTCCTGTTACTCCGATATGCAGGCAAATTAAAAAAACCAGCACTGATTGGCCCCAAGAACAGCCGGTCAGTGGTATGCAAAAAGAAAGAAAAAGAAACCCGGATCATCAGCGTGGTCCCACAGCGTCTGCCTCCTTAAAAGCTGGATTTTCAAAGCAAGGCAAAAATTTCCCAACCTCGTAGGTGAGTCACAGAAACCTCGCTTAAGGGATCATTACCGGGTTTTCTTTTTCTTTTTCTTTCAAAATGCCCAGTGGCCATGGGGACTGCATTTTTGGACTCTTTTTAGTAATTTAAACTGCTTTTAATGGGATGTGGGACCGAGCCCTTAGAGAGGCTCTAAAGCGCAAGGAGAGGTCTTTCCGTAAATGGAAATCCTCCCCAAATGAGGAAAATAAAAAGGAACACAAGCTCTTGCAAAAGAAATGTAAGAAGATGATAAGAGAGCCAAAGAAAGACTTTGAGGAATGTATGGCTAGCAATATAAAGGGAAATATTTATTTATTTTAGAGTATTTTTACCCTGCCTTTCTCCTTGGAAAAGGACGCAAGGCAGCTTACAGTAATGAGGGATAATATACAGTCCAGTACAATTAAGATATGTTCAAGTATTTGAGAACAAGGAATTGAGGGACATCTTACAGCATTAATAGACAACATTACATTAAAGCAACACGTTTATAAGTAGTCATACACACAAAGTCTATGTGAACCCATAGATTCATATAAAATACACATGGTAGTCCATCATTCGGGGAAAGCTTGCGTGCAGGGCCGGCACTTCCATTAAGGTGAACTAGGCAGTTGCCTAGGGCGCCAAAATGGAGAGAGGGCGCTGGACAGCCTGCCGCCCCCCCTGCCGCTGGCCACCGCCGTCCGTCCCCCCCGCCGCCCACCAGCTGCCCATCGCTGTCTGCCCATCGCCGCCCGCCCGCCGCCTGCCAGCCACCCATCGCTGTCTGCCCATCGCCGCCCACCCCCACTCCCGTCACTGTCCCCCGCCATCCGCCGCCCCGTCCCCTGCCACCCCACCCCCACCAGCCCCCCACCCTGCCCACCCACCGCCGCCCTGTCACCCCACCACCCGCCCCATCACCACCCCGCCCCTCGCCTAGGGCGCAAAAAAACCTAGCACTGGCCCTGCTTGCATGAAGAGAAAGGTCTTTAGCTGTTTCCGGAAGGACAACAGAGATGAGGCACTCCTGGCCTCTAGTGGGAGGGAGTTCCCAGAATCTGGGCGCAGCAGTCGAGAAGGCCCTTTCATGGGTTCCCACAAGATGTACCTGAGGGTGGTGAGATGGAGAGAAGGGCCTCTCCTGATGACCTGAACACCAGAATCAGTTCATACTGTGAGATTCAATCTTTGAGGTAGCTAGAACCCAGGTCATATAGTGCTTTGTAGGTCAATGTCACCACCTTGAATTGGGCTCGATAGCTGATGGGTAGCCAGTGGAGATGTTTTAATTGGGGTGTAATGTGATAATAAAAGCTTCTTTAAATATGTTAGAAGTAAAAAACCTGCCAGAGAACCGGTTGGCACTCTGGATGGTGAAGGAGGAAAAGGGGAGATAAAGGAGGACTTGGAAATTGCAGAGAAATTAAATGAGTTCTTTGCATCTGTCTTCACGACAGACCTTGGCAGATTCCACTGCCCGAACGGCCCTTCTTGACTAAATTAAATACAGGTTAAAAGAGAGGATGTTTTAGATTTAATTGATAAATTGAGGATCAATAAGTCACCGGGCCCAGATGGCATCCACCCAAGGGTTATTAAGGAACTGAGAAATGAAATTGTAGGTCTCTTAACGGTAATATGCAATTTGTCTCTTAAAACGGCCACAGTGCCGGAGGACTGGAGGATAGCGGATATCACACCAATTTTTAAAAGAGGAAGGAGGGGGGACCCAGGAAACTACAGGCCAGTTAGACTTATGTCTGTCCCAGGGAAGATGGTGGAAAGCCTCATCCAAGAGAAAATCTTAAAACACATAGAAGAACAAACCTTGCTGAGAGAAAGTCAGCATGGTTTCTGTAAGGGTAAGTCTTGCCTGACAAACCTTTTAGAAATCTTTGAAAAGGTCAACA
Source organism: Phrynocephalus forsythii (assembly GCA_029282475.1). NCBI lineage: Eukaryota > Metazoa > Chordata > Lepidosauria > Squamata > Agamidae > Phrynocephalus > Phrynocephalus forsythii. Next base: position 24,527,998 of record JAPFRF010000014.1, read on the forward strand.
GGCATGTAGATTTGGGTGAACCGGTGGATATTATCTATCTTGATTTTCAGAGGGCTTTTGACACAGTGCCTCGCCAAAGGCTGCTGAGAAAATTGCAAAGTCAAGGTATAAGAGGGCAGGTCCTCTTATGGAATGAGAACTGGTTGAGATCCAGGAAACAAAGAGTAGGTGTCAATGGGCAATTTTCACAATGGAGAGAGGTGCAAAGCGGTGTGCCCCAGGGATCTGTCCTGGGTCCGGTGCTTTTCAATCTGTTCATAAATGACCTGGAGACAGAGATAAGCAGTGAGGTGGCCAAGTTTGCAGATGACATAAAACTTTTCTGTGTGGTAAAAATCAGAGAAGATTGTGAAGAGCTCCCGAAGGATCTCTCCAAACTGGGGGAATGGGGTGCAAAATGCCAAATGTGTTTCAATGTAGCAAAATGTAAAGTAATGCATATTGGGGCAAAAAAAAAAATCCAAACTTTATCTATCAACTCATGGGCTCTGAGCTATCCGTGACGGATCAGGAAAGAGATCTTGGTGTGTTGGTGGACAGCTCAATGAAAGTGTCTACCCAATGTGTGGCAGCAGTGAAGAAGGCCAATTCCATTCTAGGGATTATCAAAAAGGGGATTGAAAATAAAACAGCCAACATTATAATGCCATTGTACAAAACGATAGTAAGACCGCACCTGGAGTATTGTGTACAATTGTGACATGGTCACCACATCTCAAAAAAGACATAGTGGAACTGGAAAAGGTGCAGAAGAGAGCGACTAAAATGATTACTGGACTGGGGGACCTGCCTTATGACGAAAGGCTAAAACATTTCGGGCTCTTTAGTCTGGAAAAAGGCGCCTGAGGGGGGATATGATTGAGATGTACAAAATAATACAGGGCATGAGTAAAGTGGATAGAGAGAAGCTCTTCTCCCTCTCACAAAATACCAAAACTAGGGGGCATCCACTCAAACTGTGGGTTGGGAGAGAGAGACAATTTTTTTTTACTCAGCACTTTGTTAATCTGTGGAACTCCTTGCCACAAGATGTTGAATTTAAAATGAAATTAAAATTATATTTCAGTCAGGCTAGCCCCGCTGAAGTCCGCTGGATCTCACAGAACCCAATGAAGCATCCAACGCGAGAGAAATCTGAGAAAATACTGCGTTTATTGGACCCAATAAAGACAGCAGGTGGACACAAGCCAAAGAACCGGGCAAAGATGTCCGACCCCGAGCACAAGGAAACCCCAACTTTTATTGGTTTCACCCCCTCCCCTCCCTGGGTGGCGCCAGTCCAGGGAATGGCTGAGGATGATTTCAAATAGTCCAATCAGGATGATCCAGGGGTTGGCCAGAGGTGGTCCTGGGCGGTCTCTGGCAAGCTGGAGTTGGATGCCCATGCAGGTGTTAATGAGTCCAAGTGTTCTTTGATTGGGCCATCCGGATATCACAATGGGAAGGGGAAGTGATGTATTGTCCTTTGGGTCTGAGTAAACTGGAGGAATCAGAAAATCAATAGAGGGTTGGAGGGGATTAATGTCAAAGTCAATGGAAAACAGGAAAGACCTATGGGATTATCCAAAGGTGTCTGGGCAGTCTTTTGTGGGTGCAGAAATGTGATGATGGAAAAACTTCCCAGGTGGTGATAACATCTGGGTCTACATGCCAAGGATGCTGATGCTCCAAGAAGCAGATGTGGGTGTACGTGCTGAGGATTCTGGAACTGATGGATTCTCCTAGATGATGCTGCCAGCCTCTCGAAGTCGCCATGATGATCTTTCTTCCTGGTGCCATAACCCCCATTGCCTCAGATGGTAGGGTGTAGAAATCAGAGAATAGGACAGGCACACGTTTTAAGCACATCCAGGGTAGAGGGGGTGAGAGGAGGAAGAGGGATAGAAGAGAGGAGAAGGGAAGAGAGAGAGAGAGAGAGAGAGAGGGAGGAGAGAGAGAGAGAGAGAGAGAGAAGGAAAAAGTGCGAGGGGGGTGAAGGAGAGAGGGCACCCTTTTGGATCAGGAGTCTGTGCCAGGTAGGGGCAGTGGAGCCAAGTCTTAGATGTTAAGGAAGTTCCGGATCCTTGAGAATGATGGCTGACAATCATTCTCTTCTCCAGCCATAGCAGGGAGTAGATAATCGCTTAATTCAGGATTTATTATGCCTGAATTGCGTCTCTGGCTGAAGCTTTTAAGGTTGGGAGAATGGAGAAAAAGGAGCAGAAGAAGGGTTAAAGCAAGAGGGCAAGAAAGGGTTAAAAAGGCAGGAAGGAGTTAAATGACAAGGTTGAGGAATTGGAGAAAAAGAGCAAAAGATGGGTTAAAGGAGAAGGGCATGAAAGTGTTAATAGAGGTAGGAAAGGGTTAAAGGGAATCTCAGCTAGGGGCTTGCCTGTTTGATTAATTTCGGAAAAAGGTACGGTCTACTTTCATAGGGAAAAAGGGTACCAGTCTACCTCCATAGGAAAGCATTGAGACAGAGAGGCTCCCATAGGAAGACATTTAAACAAGGAGAGAAGGGGGAGAGGTTGGTCTACCTCCATAGGAGTATATGGCTGAGGGAAGGCATGAATTCTATGGAACTCAGCCCCGGGTAGAGAGTGTTGAGAGCAGCCGGTCGCTCCGACTATGCCTTCCCGGGTTTGGGTTACTGTGAGGCGGGTAGGGTGAGTGGATCCACACCGCTGGGCTACCTATAAGCTTAGCTGCCTCTCTGGTTCCCGAAGCGGTCAGATTTTTTAGATTTGCCTGGGGAAAGCGTTTCGGTTGTTTTTTGGGGGGGTCTACCTAGCCAATTCAATGAGATAAGGGTTCCCCGCTGTGCCCCCATCTGGCCGTAATTAATTTGACATTGATAGCCGGGGGCACTGATTGGTTAAGGTGCGCAGGAGAGCTTATCTTCGCTCCCCTGCTGTTTGATGGAGTCTCCGCAGTAATTGACTGCTGCAAGAGACTCGATACAATGTAAACTGTTCAAGTGGGTGCGAATTTGAGGCTTCCGCTGCCGAATTCTCGGCTCGCAAGGCTTCTCAGCCGGCAGCAAGAGGCGGCTTGTATTTCTCCCGATATCTCGGGAATGGTTTGGAGTTTTTGGACGCGGGGGAAAAGGGTAGTGCTTGTGATGGTGTGAGGGCCATTTGGGCGGTTCCGACGGGTCTCGGAACAAGTCCAATTATTTACAAATTTTATTTTTCCATCGTGACTTCACAATGTGGTGATGGCATCTAGCCTGGATGCCTTCAAAAGGGGATTGGACAGATTCCTGGAGGAAAAGTCCATCACAGGTTACAAACCATGATAGAGATGTGTAATCTCCAGGCTTAAAACTAGGGTACTTCAAGGGCCAGATACAGGGGAGTGGTATCAGGAGGGAGATATCTAATTTCATGCCCTCCCAGACGCATTTGGTGGGGCCACTGTGAGATACAGGAAGCTGGACTAGATCCAGCATGGCTCTTCTTATGTTCTTATGTTCTTATGTTCTTATGTAAAGATGGTGTGAGCAGCAAAGCAGTAATCTCCAACATTGGACAGTCTAAATGCTTAATGTTTTTCAAAACATTCTCAGATATCAGACTTGGAACATTTTCTCTTCATCTCTCTCCTTTCCTGCCTTCTCTCCTACACCCGTCCCTCTTGAAGCTCAGTAGAACTAAAAGATTAACCCTTTGAAGTGATCTTTAACTGAACACAATTATCAGAATCAGCTGGGAAACAATGACGGATCAGCAATTTGAAGATTTGTTCCCTCAAATGCAAAATGTAATAGACTTTTTAGAAACTAAACTTTCTTTTGAACTTTCTCTTGAATGGAACAAGGAGCTAGATCAGAGCACTAATCCCATTTTTCAAGTTTATGATTCACAGAGCAGCACTGTGAGAAATACTCAGGAGGTGTGTTTGGCAGATGTGGAGAGTATTGAATCTTGCCTTGCTTGGGAGACTGAACTTTCTCTCAGACCAAATGAAGAGGTGAAGGAGGGCCCCAAAATTGGTTTTGTTTGTAATATAAATCTAGAGCAGAGCATGGAGACTTTGGACAGGAGTGTGCAATCTAACTTTATTGGGGAAACTTCATCATCACGAGAATGATGTGTTGGATACGTCAAGCCTTGAGAAGATGGGAATGGACAGATCTGAACAATTCATGAAGGTAATGGATCTACCAGGAAACCCCAAAATCTGGTTTAATGAGTCAGTTAAAGTCCTGGTTTGAAGTCCTGGTTGTCATTGATTATTATTGGTTATTAATGGATTTAATGGATTATAATGACATGGAAAACAGTGAATGGAAATGTGTACTGCAAAAATCAGTTAAGATTATTGCTAAACTAACTTAATATTTGCCAAACTAGATAGGTCAGTCTAATGCAGAAATCTTCCCTTTGTATCTAGACCATCCTTAAAATATTAAAGGAATAATAAGATGTGAAAATGGAAAAGGGAAGTGAGATTACCATCTTGAAATGTTAATCTGTTAGACCTCCAAGAGGAATAGATTAGGCAAGAATAGAAACTTTTATATGCATTACGAAACTGAGAGACCAAGCTATAACTCCTTTTCTTTAATAGCCCATTAAGTATTACTTTCACTTATATCTGTATAGTATTTGAAATTTGATAGAATCCAGATAAAATGTATATGGTTGGTGATGTTTATTATTCACTAAATCTTGTAGATCAGATAAGACATCTTAAAACTCAAATTTGCTATCTTCACTCTTTGTATTAGGTGAAAACAGATATACTGGTAAATGTATGCTTATCATATATTGAGCTAGCTAAATAGATTTTAAGCTGCTTAGCAAAATGAAGAAATTGATATCATGGTTAAGATTAAATAGCTAGCTTAATATTGTACTTTATTTTTACTCTTTGTACTAGATCAGGCATGTCCAAAGTCAGGCCTGGGGGCCAAATACAGCCCCTTTTCAAATTTTGAGCAGCCTGCGGCTTCTTCTCCCCACCGGCTTAGTTTGTCATGCATCCCCGCCAGCTGGCCCCTCCCCATACAGGATGGAGACGTCAGCTTGCAAATTTACGTTTTGCCTGCCCTCCTTGCCTCTGTCCATTCCCCCAGCCACCGCCCAGCCTACCCGCCCCCAGCTCCATTGCTGCAGTGTCCTCCCTGCCTCCTTGCATGTCCTAGAGGTTTGCCCAAAGTCTGGGCCAGGGGCCAAATGCAGCTGCATGGTCGGCCCCCACACATTTTCACCTCACCAAATCTGGCCCTCCTTGCAAAAAGTTTGGACACCCCTGTACTTGATGAAGATAGAGATAAGTAAGGATGAATATAATGATGGAAAGGAAACATGTAAATTTGGATATATCAAACACTTGGGCCAAAATATTGGGGAAATACTTGTCTTTTAGCTATGTAACACGGCAACAATAAGCAATGTATTTGTTTTAACTTGTTAGGTTTAGAAAATTCAATAAAACATTTTTTAAAAGAAATTAAGGTTGACAGCAGCCAAATCAAAGCAAGGACAGATGTGGGAGGGGGAATGGGTTACATCCAACATGAAGAAGTAAGGAAAGGAATTCGCAGAGATTTGGTGTGGCACCAAATTAAAGAAACATAAGAAGATCACCAAATGTACCCCATGTCACCTGTCTTATTGTGTCACTTCACATTGCTTTTGTTGTTTAGTTTTTTTCAAGGAGACATCATCCATACTTTATGTTTTCATTTTGACAAACTAACTAGACGACATTTTAAACCTAATTATTATAGCACTAAATATAAAAATCCCAAGGATCTTATTTGATGCCACATTCTGGTTCTCGTTTTCCATCTTGAGAATTCATATCAAGTGTGTTTTTGCTGAGCTGAAATCTTTGAAAAGGGTAGCCTGTGTTTTCCCCTTGTAGCGGACTTGGATTTTACAAACCCCTACCACTCATTATAACTATGATAGTTTTAGAGAGGGTAGCCTTGTTGGTCTTTTCAAGAATTTCAGGCAAAAATCAAAGAAAAACAAAACAAAAGACACAAAACATGTGGCACCTTAAAGACTAACTTTCATAGTTTAATGTAATGGTTCGTGGACATGTCCACTTCTTCAGACATATTGTGAGAGAGGAAACGAAGAAGGAAGTCCGGAGCAGAGTGTGCTGTCTAGAGAGAGTGAAGAGTGTGAAAAGGTTTTACAGAAATTGTGTATTCATGAAGAACCTAATAAATCTAGAGTAGTAGAATCTCAGGCTGAAAAGAGCGAGGAAAGACATGATAATGTGGTGGTGGGAGGCGCGAGGAGAATGGGAATAGGCGCGAGGAGAAAGGTGCGTGCTCGAGGTAAAGGGAAGCTTTACGGGCATCAGAAGATGACAGTTGGAAGGAGGGAGATGTACAGCACGAGCTAGGGAATGACAGTTGGGAGAAACGGGCAAGAGAGAGAGAGACTCAGAGAGAGGAGGCTGAAGGAAGGAGGAGGTTTGAAAGACCAGAGGGTCATATGCCCGAAGAATTTCAATGGTCGGTACATGTTAGACCCCTCTATTGGCCTGAAACCTCCGAGAGATTCAGAAGGGAATGGAGGAGCGAGAGGTCCCCGAACCCAGTGGCTCAATGGGCTCGTCACCCATGTTGCGGGACCCAATGTATGGGTCGGGGTATGAACAGTCGCCCTTGTTTCTAAAGTCTTCTAGTTATGATATACCGGTTGTTAATGTTATCTATGAAGAACCTGCAACTCAAGAATCTGTACCAAAGTCATGTTCTATGTTAACTCCGCATTTAACTGAACCAGTTCTACCAGTTCTTGAATTGTTGTTAAATAAAAATCCTTTTGGCTTTATTCAACAAGATGTCTCAAAAATGACTGGTGACTCGGAACCGGGTATGGAAAGAGAAGAACCCTCACACATATAGCAGCAGAATGAGGTGTGCAATATAATATGGGATGGTATGAAATGTATATCCCATCCCATATTATATTGAACACTTCATTCTGCTGCTATATGTCTGAAGAAGTGGACGTGTCCACGAAACGTTACATTAAAATATGAAAGTTAGTCTTTAAGCTGCCACATATTTTGTTTCTTTTGTTTTGTTTTGCTTTTCTTTGATTTTTGCCTTTAACTGTGATGTGACCTGGTTCTTTTTCCACTGCCACCATTTTCCAAAACAATTTTGGTTTAGCTAATAAATGGAGTCTGACACCTGCTTTAAAATTTCAAAATAATACTATAGTTTATTTAAGTTACAAAATAAAAGAATCATCACAGCATACTATTTACTTGAGGCTTTTACTTTTCTTTAATTTTAAACACAAAACAGTTATATGTTCATTTCTTTCCTTGGTTGTTTCTTGAACAGTTCATATCCAGTCCCTAACTAAACCCTATCCAGGCCCTATCCAAACCCTATTTACTATCCAGACTCTATCTAGCCCCTATCTGTCATTTCTATACACACTAGTTTATTTTATTTTATTTATTTATTTATTTAATTTACATACCACTCCATCTAGCTACACGGCTGCTCTGGGCGGTTTTCAAAGCTGAACAAAAATCAGACCATAAATGATACAATACATATAATATAATATAATATAATATAATATAATATAATATAATATAATATAATATAATATAATATAATATAAGCACAAATACATAAAAAACATAATAACTAGTAAACAGTATATATCACAAACACTGAACAAGGGCAAGATGGGCTGCAGATAAAACAAAATAAAATATGTAATAGCAGTCATTAGTAGAACAGATTAATATTCAGGGCAAGCCTTTTTAAACAGCAACGTCTTTAGATGATTCTTAAAGACTGGGAGGGAAGATGCCTGACAGATCTCAGGAGGAAGTTGGTTCCAGAGCCAAGGGGCCGCCACTGAGAAAGCCCAATTTCTCGTCAAAGATTTACGGGCCTCCTTCACCAATGTCCTGCCTGAGATGATCAGGTGTTATGGGAAGTATTTTGCAGCAGAAGCCATTATGTCAGATAGCAAGGTCCTAAACAGTTTAGGGCTTTGTATGTCATCATTAAGACCTTTAAATCAATGCAGAAGCGAATCGGCAGCCAGTGCAGTGCGGCTAGCGTGGGGGTTATATGTTGGTGTTTCCTTAACCCTGTTACTACTCTAGCCGCATACTTCTGCACTAGCTGGAGCCTCCGCACTAATCTACAAGGCAGCCCCATGTAGAGAGCATTGCAGTAGTCTAATCTCGAGACTACGAGTGCCTGGACCAGAGTAGTGAGAGTGCCAGGGTCCAGGAAGGTGCACAGCTGAGCGATTCGCCTAAGATGAAAATGAGCGGCACGGACCACTGATGCCCAGAATCCCCCCCCCCAAAAAAAACCTGAGGGAGCTTCCCAAACTGCCAACCACTGGAGCCCCCACGCAAAGGACCTCTGTCGTGTCCGGATTCAACCTCAGTCTCTTCACCCTCATCCATCCCAGTACGGCGTCCAAACAGGCGTCAAGGGACGAAATGGCATCCACTGCAGATGGAAGAGGAGATAAAGAGCTGTGTGTCATCAGCATATTGATGACACGAGACCCCATACCTCCTGATGACCTCCTCTGGCGATCTCATATACGTGTTAAAAAGCATGGGCGAGATTACCGACCCCTGTGGCACCCCACAATTGAGGCAACAAGGGGTAGAGGCAATCTCTTCCAGCTGTACTCTCTGGGGCTGGTCCTCCAAGAAGGAACGGAACTACCGCAAGGTAGTGCCTCCAATTCCTAACCGAGAGAGCCTCCCCAGGAGGATACTGCTCAACGGTATCAAAGGCCACTGAGAGATGAAGAAGGATCAGCAAGGACAATTTGCCCTTGTCAGCCTCCCTCAAAAGTGTGGAGGACACAAAGAAAAAAATGTGTGTGTGTGTGTTAATTGGGAGCAGACGCGTGTCTGCGAAGGCAGGCCCGCACCCGCTCCTACGAGCACACGTCAATTAGGCAAGGACAAAATTAGACCCCCGCATCCAGCTGCAATCCTTGATATCGTCACAAGCACAATGCAAACAAACCTGGTCCATATTGGCCCAGCCGTTCCCGAAAAAGATATGGCTGAGAAGCTCCAGTTTCTTTCCCTACAAGCGAACAGGCTTGGTAACAAAGGTTAGGGGTGATTGACAGTGGATTTGATAGTTTGTTTCCCCTGGACATGTGCCCCCCCCCGAGCCTCAGGAAAGTAGGGGGAATGGGGCAACCCCTTACTTCTCAGTAGACCAGACCTTGGCACACTTGGGGGTGGGTGGGGGATCATCTCATATGAACCGCCTTTTCATCACTGCATCGTTCCCTGCACAGCCAAAAGGGCACCAAGAAGTATTTTCTCTTTCCCTCTCTTTCCTTTCTCCTTCTTCTCCTCTCTCTCTCTCTCTTCCCCAAATAAAGGTTCCTCCACCTCTCCCCTCTGTGTCCTTCCTCTCCCTGCCTTCCAGTAACATCCCCAACCCCTCCATTTTCCCAATTCCTTCTTCCTTCACGTATCTCAAGGCCTGGACAAGGGTACACACTGCCTCCATGCTGGGGAAGTAACCTTCATTTCAAATCAAGGACCGTCACCCTGCCACATGGCAAAACCAGTTCAAACTACTTGGTTCCCCTGAACGGATTTTGCCAGAGGGAATCTTCTCCTTCCCCCACAGAGACAATGGGCTGTATGGGGCACCTTTTCCTTCTTAGCCCTCCAGCCTCCAGCTCAAGCACCTGGACATCAAATTCCTTTGTCTGCATCTGGACCATGGGAAGTTCTGCCATTATTCTACCTCAAGACTATACCCACCTCATTTCTTATCATGGATGACTCATCATTCACCCATTGAGTTGCTTATGTTGCTTGCTGACCCACCCACCCCCTCTCTTTCTCCTGCCTTCCCCTCCCCGCCACCTCGAGCTAGAAGGTCACCCCCCCTTCCTCCTCCTCCCCTCTGTCTCAATGCCTTCCTATGAGAGTCCCTCTGTCCCAATGCTTTCCTATGGGAGTAGATCACTACCCCTTTTCAAAATTAACCAAACAGGCTAGTCCCTAGCCGAGGTTCCACTTAACCCTTTCCTGCCTCTATTAACCCCTTCCCCACCTCTTTCCCTTAGCCCATCTTCCGCCCTTCTCCTCTCAATTCCCCGACCTTGCCATTTAACCCTTTCTGCTACTTTTAACTCTTTCCTGCCCCTTCTTTTAACCCTTTCTTCCTGTCCCTTTTTTTTCATCTTTTCAACTTTACAAACTTCAGCCAGAGACACAATTCAGGCGGAATAGGTCCTGAATTGAGGGATTATCCACTCCCTGCTATAACTGGCAAGGGAATGATGACTAGCCATCATTCTGGAAGATCCAGGACTTCCCTAACATCTAAGACCTGGTCTCACTGCTCCTACCTGGCACAACTTCCCAACCCAAACGATGCCCCCTCTTCTTCATTGCCCCCCTCCCTCCCTCCCTCCCTCTCTCTCTCTCCCTCTCTCTCTCTCTCTCTCTTCTCTCCCCATTCCCTCTGCCCTGGATGTGCTTAAAACGTGTACCTGTCCTAGGGCCTTTTTACACGACCCCTAAGATCCGCTGGTCCCTTAAATTCGGACCAGAGATCTTGAGGGTTCGTTGCTGTTCCTCCGTCCCCACCCGCTCTGCACTTCTTTGTTCTGTCTGCGTGGGGGGTGAGCCTTAGACAGGGAGAAAAGAATGCACTCTTACCTCTGGAGTGCTGGTGGAAGTTGCTCTGACCTCCGTTTACTTCCTGGTTCCTCTTTAAGGGGCGGAGGCAAAAGAAAAACAACAGAAAGAAGCCAGGAGAGCTCAGGCACTCTCCGCATCAAATATTTTCACTATCAAAGAGCAGGTACAAGAAAAGTGCGCTGGGTCGCGCTAAAGTGGGCGGGGTCGCACTTAATTGTCTGCAAACTCCGGAGCTGGTGGGTAAACATTTTTAAGGTCCGGAGCTTGCAGCCATTTGCGGCAGAGCTTAGGGGTCGTGTATAAACGCCCCTACTCTCTGATTCCTACTCTCTACCATCTGGGGCAAGGGGAAAAGATGGCATGAGAAAAGAAGATCATTCATCATGGCGACTTTGCAAGACTGGCAGAATCGTCCAGAAGACTCCATCGTTTCCAGAGTCCCCAACACGTACACCCACAGTTGCTTTCTGGAGTGTCAACATCTCTGTCACACATATTCGGATGTTATCACCGCCCAGGGAAACATTCCATCATCACCTTCCTGGACTCATAAAAGACTGTCAAAACTCCTTTGAATAATCCCACCAGTTTTCCTGCCTTACATTGACTCTGACAATAATCCTCTTCAACCCCCCATTGACTTTCTGATTCCTGCAGTTTACCAAGGCCCAAAGAACAATGCATTGCTTCCCCTTTCCCATTGTGTCCCCCGGATGGCCCAATCAGAGAACACCTGGACTCATCAACACCTGCATGGGCATCCGACTCCAGCCTGCCAGGGGGCCGCCCAGGTCCACCTCTGGCCAACCCCTGGATCTTCTTGATTGGATCATTTGAAAACTCCTTCAGCCAATCTCCTTCAGCCAGGCGCCACCCAGGAATGGGAGGGGGGTGAAATCAATAAAAGTTGGGGTTTTCCATGTGTCGGGGGTCGGACATCTTTGCTCTGTCTCTGGCTTGGTGTTCACCTACTGCTTTTTATTAGGCCTAATAAAATCAGTATTTTTCCCTGGATCTCTCTCTCGTTGGACTCTTATTGGGCACTTGGGGGTCCAGCGGAATTCGGCAGGACTAGCCTGACTGGGAAACAATTTTATTTTTTATTTCAAAACCCAACAAAAGGTCGTCATGCAGGGCGACCAATGCCGATTCCGTTCCATGACACGGTCTGAACCCTTTGGGGAGAAAGGCGGCATAAAAATAAAGTTGTTGTTGTTGTTGTTGTTGTTATCATCATCATCATCATCATCATCATCATCATCATCATCATCATCATCATCATCATCATCAGTTTCATCCAGGAGGCACTGAAGTTGGTCAGCCACCACTCTCTCCACAACCTTGCTAATAAATGGTAAGTTGGCGACAGGCCTATAGTTGCCAGTTTGGTCCGCCGTCAGCTGTGGCTTCTTCAGAATGGGCCTAATGAGTGTCTCCTTGAGGGCAGGTGGAACCCTGCCCTCCTGGAGAGACCCATTAATTATTGCTGTGGCCCATTCAGTGGTAACCGGCCTGGCCTCTTTTATAAGCCCAGACAGGCAAGGATCAAGTGCAGAGGTGGTGGCATGACAACGATCAAGGACCCTGTTCACTTGAGATGACATCACAGGTTGAAAGATGGTCAGAGTGGCCGGGCAAGGCAGAGCACTGAGCGTCTCTGCTCGACCTACTGCTGTCAAATGAAGGTCTAGGTCCTGGCGGATGGCCTCCACTTTAGTTTTTTAAAATGCTTCAAATTGGTTGCAGGAAATATTAGGGGGAGGCCTATCACTGAAATAAACCCTGGATAGATCACGGACTATGGGGAAAAGCTCAGCCTGATGGTTTTGTGCTTCGCTTATCCAGATAGCGAAGTGAGATCTTCTTGAAGTTCTAATCTTAGCTGAATAGATAGTCGATGCGATCTTGATGGCAGCTAAATATATTTTATATACTCTTTAGGCCCACCTATAGACTATTTGATTAGTTCAACTGATACCACTTCATAAATATTCATAGCCTAGTTTTGTGTTCAGTTACACCCCTCAAAGTTTTGCTGTGATACAGATTCAACAGACATCTTCAAATTCTAGTTCAGAGGGATAAAAGACCCAAAGGGTCACTCCAATTTTGGGTTCAAAAACAGTTTCATTCCCTGTTTACAGAGTGGATAAAAATCAATAATTTTAAATGAAATGAATTAAATCAATTAAATTAAATTAATTAAATTAATTTTTATCTTTATATTGTGATTCATGTTAATTTGATTTAAATCAAATCCACTTTCATGTTTAAACTGAAAAATGGACTACTATGGGAGTGGCAGAGAGAAGGACTAAGAAATGAGCAGGATGAAAAGCCGTAGGTCAGGAAACAGAGCAAGGCTAGGAACTGCGGTCCAGGAAAAGGTTCAAGCATGTAACTGAATGGTGGTAATGAAGATATGATGCAATTCACCTGGCCTAGGAGGTGAGGCTCTGCCCAGGATGCAACCCCATTACCATGAGTGGGGAAAGTGAATGTTTCTTTATAGAAAAGGCATGAGGATATTTACAGAAAGTCTTATTCTGTGTCTATGCACTTGTTGACCAGATCTCATGTCTGTTGGTGTGCCTGGCCAGAAGGAGTGTGACACCAGTAATGCCCACATGCTAATCAGAGAGTTGCTGGTTTATACTTTTATCTTGAACAGCAAATGTGGCTTTATTGTTTACTTGACCATCTAGCCACCACAGGGTCCCCTGGGCATAGTCAAGGGGAAGGGAGAGACCATGTACCGTAACAATTGGGTTTCATAGAGGCAGCCATGTTAGCTTGTTTCAGCAGAAGCAAAAACAAACTCAAAATGAAAACAAAGCACTGCTGCATCTTTAAGATTAAGGGCACTTATTTCAGCCTGAGCTTTCGTGGCTACCTAAAGAAATGGATCGTGTAGCAGTAGAGATGCCTTTAGCCTGTTTGGCTGTCATGGCCGACACAGATGTCTGAAGAAGTGAATTGTGCTGTAAAAGCTCAAACTGAAATTAATGTGTAATTCTGAAAGGTGTCATGGTTGGACGTTGATCCTAGGGACAGTGGGAACTTATGCTGCTGATGGGGTTTTCAGCAAAGGCCTTAGGACTGTGGGGGATCCGGATGAAAGAACGTAGACTCGAGTCCAGTTGTCTGACCAGCGGAGCGATGACGTCGCCCCTTGCCATTCGGCACGTTTTATTACATATTCATTTACATTCCACAGTATGCACAGAATCAGTGATTGGTTACAAGGGAAACGTTACATACGTTACATATGCTGGTTGGCTAGGATTGCCTTGTGACTGCCTCGTGAACAGAGCATGCCTTGCCCAGTTATTGATTACCATAACCCATGTCGTTGCTGCTTGCAGATGGAAGGTGACTTAATGAGAAAGGTGAGAGGAATGTAGATGAACGAAAGGTAAAGGGAAATGGAAAGCAAACATAATTTAGAGGTGGGATGTGGACTTAGATGAGCAGAGCAGGATACACAAGCTGAGTAATGAAAAGTAAGCAGAATTAGCCCAGTAACCAGGAGTAAATAAGTGGGGATGAGCAGGCAGTGCCAAGTCAGGAATAAACAAGCTAAGTAAATTAAAGGCAAATAATAGGTAACCCAGGTTGGGTTAGATGCCAAGGTCTGGAGTCTGGAGCATGTGGATTTAGGCAGGAGGAATCCCATCAGGTGGGCATTCCCACTCATGAATTGGAAATGCCTCCTGGGCTGAATCCCAACTATCAGACCCCAACATCGACAGTGTTGGCGAACCTATGGCACGGGTGCCAAAGGTGGCACTCGGAGCCCTTTCTGTGGGCACCCGACATCGCCCCTTTACAGCTACCTGTATTCAGATTAAATTGCTGTATTGGCACTTTGCAAAAAAGTGGATTTTAAACTGCAGTTTGTGCACGGTCTCTAAAAGGTTCGCCATCACTGCCTTAGGATGTAAGAATTTTAGAAGAGCTGGATCCAACCAAATATCCCACTAGCCCAGTGTTCTGTTTTGCATGGTGGCCAGTCCATAAGAAGCCCACAGGACCTACAGGAGTGTAATAGCACTCCCACATTCATCTTCTCTAGCAACAAACCTCAGCAGTGGCCAAGCTGGTGCACCCATTCCTTGAGACATCTGATACAGCCATGGCGAAACATGCCTTCGTTACATTTCATCTGGATGGCTGCAGCTCACACTGTGTGGGCTGCCTTTGAATAATGTTTGGAAGCTTCAGCTGGTTCAAAATGCTGCAGTTTGGTTGCTAATTAGCACTGGTTAAACAGAGCTTGTTGTTGTTGTTATATTCCATCAAGTTGCCTTTGGCTTATGGTGACCCCATGAATGAGTGATCTTCAAAGCTTCCTATTCTCAACTGCCCCTCTCAGCATTTGTAATCTCAAGCCTGTGTCCATTCCTTTTGTAATCGGTCTTCCTCTTTTCCTGCTGCCTTCCACTTTCCCCAGCATTTTTTTTCCTTTTCTGGAGAATATTGCCTTCTCATGATGTACCCCAAGTAGGACAGTCTCAGTTTCAACGGTTTTGCCTCCAGAGATAGCTGATTTGATTGAGGACCCATTTGTGGGTCTTTCTGGCCATCCAGTGTACCTGCAAAGCTCTTCTCCAGCATCACATTTCAAACAAATCATTTTTTCCTGTCAGCTTTCTTTATTGTCCAGCTTTCATAGCCATACCTAGTGACTGGAAATGCAAGAATGAGAAAGACCTTGGTTTTCAGTGGCACATTCTTACACTTGATTGCTGCTATTCACAGGCTGTTCTTCTGATTTCTTGGCTGCAGCCGCCATTTGGAATGATAATTGAACCAAACTATCCAAAACCTCTTACTATTTCAACTTCTTCATTGTCAACATTAAAGTTGTGTACTTGTGTAAGCGTTATTTTTTGTCCTCTTAATGTCCAGTTGCAGTCCTGCTTTGGCACTTTCTTCTTTCACTTCCATTAGACCTCATTGCTGCTCTCTGCCAGTAAAATGTGTGATCTAGACATCATAAGGGAGGATGTCACTCCCTTATTGCAACATCTCCACTGGCTGCCACTCTCTTTCAAAATAGTGGTTATTCCCTACAAAACCCTGGATCCAGGCTTGTATGTATGTATGTATGTATGTATGTATGTATGTATGTATGTATGTATGTATGTATGTATGTATGTATGTATGTATGTATGTATGTATGAGGCCACATGTCTTTAAAGATCTTCTGGGTTCTACCACCTTCCCAATTTTATTTGGTTAAGGACATGAGAGAGAGTAGCTCAGTGGCTGCTCCCGAACTTTAGTAACTCAGTGCCCTGAGAACCCATGTGTGTTAAAGGAGGAGCCCTGTTGAAAGGTTCTTGTTGACTCCTCAAAAGGGTGCCTGTGCCCTGGCTTGAGTAGATACTAGTAAGTGAAGAAGATTATCCATCAGGACATCATAAGGTTCTGGGGCAGCAGGGCAGCATTGCAGAAGACAGTATAGCAGAAGGAGGCTAAGGGCAGATGCACCTGCACCAATGGAGGGGAGGGGAAAGATTCATTGTGAAATGGAGGGGAAGGAGGTTGCATGAAGAGAACACCACAAACAACAAAAGAAAGCTTTGTGGCACTTTAAAAAACAAAACAATTGTATTTTACCTAAGGCTATGTGGACCAGAGCCTGCTCTATTGGGTACAGGTGGGCTTATGCCCCATAAAACTTTAAGGTGCCACAAAACTCTTGCAGCTGAGTCATATTGCAGCAACAGACAAATATGGCTGCTACCTCCTCGGGCCCCCAGAAAACATTCAGGCAAGGCAAAGAAGTTCGAAGTGGCAGGACATGGGTGCTGGCCCTTGGCATGCCACCAATCTTCCCCTTCCTGAAGATCCACCCCACCCCAGGCAGGACCCTGCTCTGGAGCCCTTTCACCTTTGCATCCCCGGTGAGGTTGTGCAGGATCCTACCTGGTACAACCCTGGCGCAGGACCTACCTGGCTGATCTGGCTGCTCCTGGGCTGCCCAGCACTCTCCTGCTTCTCCGCCAGGCAGTGCATCTGGTGCAGCAATGCCGCATACTCCCGGTCACTCTTGGCACGCTGCCCCATCCACTTGCGCAGCCCCTCCAGCAAGCGCAGCTCGGCTTCTAACAACTGCAGCAGAGCACTGTGGCCTTCCGGGCACCCAAGCTGCAGCCCAAAGCCCATGGCTGCGAGGCACGGCAGGCTAGGCTTCCTCTACTTGTGCTCAAAGCCAATGAGCTCCCTCCCCGAGAGCGAGGAGGCCCTTTCCTTTTCTGGACAGACAGATGGAGGGGTTGGCAGCAGGTGCCTGAGCTGTCAACTTGCTGCCTTGCTCCCTTCTCATCCACTCCTTGGGTAAAGGCAGGCTGTGGTTTCTTCCTCTTTGCAGCTCACAACCTGTGCTGGTTCCTCATTGAGGCGGGAGCATTTCCCCACAATTTCAATAAGGAACTCCGCCCCCCCCACACTTGAGAACCGAGGATAAGCAGTGGGTGGGACTGGAAATAAATTCTCACCTTCAACCCCCCCTCCCCCAGTAGGTCCCACAAACCCATCAGCAGGTGTGGCAAGCCATGAGGTACTCACTGCCCATTTAGTTAATCAGTTGGACTTGGCTGAATCTTCAGTTGGACTGAGGGAGGGATGTGTGGGGTGGGGAATAATATTGAATGCCACCAGTTAATGTCTCAAAGCGGCCCAGGGGTGGAGAAACAATGGCATGGAGATAAAGGAACTTCTGCTGTCCCCTTTGGGCCTAAAGCCCATTTGTAAGAGTGACCATGACAGCCTTCTATCTGTAATGGCTTTCTGCCAGGAGACCCCCACAGGCTGCAGTTGTGGACACTTGCTGATCAACAAGAAAGCTTGCCACATTATCTCCACACCCACCCAAGATAATTCCTTGGGTACGGCTGTGTCACGTCTATATGTTGCCAAGCTTCTTAGGAGGGACTGGAAGCTAGTATTGCCCTTGGTTTGGCTTTAGCCCTTGAAATCTGCAGCCAAAGAAAGAAAGAGGTTGAGAATGGCGGTCCTTGCTGTCACCCCTGTTGCAGAGCAAGATAGTGTCAAATGTCCCCTCTTGGGAACACTAGGAGTTTAGCAGTCGCTGTGGCCCTGGAAAGCTTACTAGCCTGCCCTGATATATGGACAGACCACTTGGCCAAGGCCTGGTCTTCCCAAATGCAAAGGTAACAGAGACGAGAGAAGTTGCTGCAACAGTCCTTTGTCCTCTTCCAAAAGGAAGACCACATTGTCTCCTGAAAACCTGCTCCATGAACAGTCACACAAACCATGCAGGGAGTTAACCATGGTCATCCAGTCCAGACAGTGACCTTGCTCTGGATGGACTGCAGAGAGTGGGCTTCTTCCATTCTTTTTCCTTGCGTCTGCAGCAGGAGCACATCCTGCCTATCCCAGATTCAGAACCTGGAGAAACTGATTCCTGTCCTTGTGTGGCCTACGAGGGTCAAGAAACCCCATGTCTCCCACCCTACAAAAAGGGGAGCTTCATCCTGGTGCACAAGGGGGGAAAGTGTAACCCTTAGAGCCAGTAATGGCCCATACCCCAAATCTGCAAACCTAGGGTCAGAGCACGCAGTCTTCAGCCAGCCAGTGACAAGAACACCCATGCTAGAACCACAGACCATAGGCACATTTCCTCTCACATAACTTCCTGTTTCACACCAAGGCCACATGCAGCCACTGGCAGGATGTTTGGGCAATAGACCTCTTTTGCTATACTGCTGCTGCAACAGATAAAAAACAGTTTTGTTGTATGGGATCCTGGAACATCTCATTACAGGTGGGGCTGACAGGCATCAAGCAAACAGAGAAATAATTCCCTAGTCCCTACACATTTAAATACTTTTGAATCTGCACTGTGCACCTGGCTCTTAGGTTTTCTGACTATTCAATTGTTCTGTATATATAGCCCCCCATGGTGCTTAAATCTCTCTTTGGGAGGTTTACAAGTAATTATGCAGGCTACACTTTGCGCCCCCCCCCCCAGCTGGGTGCTCATTTTACCAACCTTGGAAGCACGGAAGGCTGAGTGAACCTTGAGTTGGCTACCTGGGATTGACCCAGGTCATGAGCACAATTATAGTGGTTTAACCACTGTGCCACAGGCTTCTGATAATATATGCTCTTTCTTCATGCCCAGTACACCTCTTGACAGCACCTGAGAAATATATTGCATTTTGTTATTGAGGATCATAAAATAAAGGTATTTAAGTGCCTTTTTGTGATGTTTTGTTTTTTAAATTAAAAAAGTGTTCTTCTGGCTAACTGAAGCTCTTCAGTAGGTGGCTGAATTCATTTGCAAACATCGGCTTATGGGTATAAATTTCCTCTGACAGTATTCCTACTTCAGTTCATTTACTGGAGCTAAAGAAAATTAATTGAAATTGTCTAGAGATTTTGTTTAATTTGATTCATCCATCAATCAAGATGGAGCATGCAACCAAGATACCAGAAGCCAGAGGCGAGGAAGGGAAGCAGTGAAGGACCTAGAAAAGATAATGAGGTATAAGGATGTATCACAGATGTAATCATAGAATCATGGTAGGGTTGGAAGGGACCTTGGAGGTCTTTGAGTCCAACCCCCTGCCCAAGGCAGGAGACCTCATTCCATCACAGACCAATGGCTGTCCAATCTTTTCTTAAAAACCTTTAGCGATGGGGTACCCACAACACTGGGAGGCAAGCTGTTCTAGTGTTTAGTGGCTCTCACTGTCAGCAAATTTCTTCTTATTTCCAGGTTGGCTCTCCCTCTCTTATGAGTTTCCACCCACTGGTTCTTGTCATGCCCGCAAATACTACTGAGGACAAACCAATGCCCTCTTCCCTGTGGGAGCCCTTCGGGTATTAGAAGACTGCTATCATGTATTCCCTTAGTCAGGTTAAACATGCCTAGTTCTTTTATCCGTTCTCCATACAATTCAGCCTCTAGTCCCCTTATCATCTTTGTTGCTTTTCGCTGCACCTTTTCTAGGGCCTCTGTGTCTTGTTTGCATTGTGGTCATCATGTTGGGTGTGAAAGCTGAGCACTAAAGAAAACTGACAGGAAAAAATGATGTGTTCAGAATGTGGTGCTGAAGGAGAGAAAGATAAGGGGGTCCTTGATCACATCAATCCTGAACTGTCTCTGGGGTCAAGAATGGTGAAACAGAGGCTGTCCTACTTTGACCACATTAGAGAAGGCAAGATGCTCTGGAAAAGACAAACATGATGGAAAAGGTGGAAAGCAGCAGGAAAATGGGAAGACCAAATATGAGATGGATTGACTCTCTAAAGAAAGCTTTGAGTTTACAAGAGCTGAAAATCGCAGTTGAGGCGGTGTGGCCTGTTGCAGTAGAGATGGCAGCATAGGAGATATTCTCTGTCCCGATCCTGCTTGTTTTGAAATAAGTGAGCATGTATTAGAGTAGAAATAACATAAATGTTTATAGGTAAACATAGATATGGGGAAGAAAAAAAAAGATGTCTCAGCCCAAAACCTTTGATGCCTCTTCTCAAGAAGATCAGAGCGATTCTGTGGAGTCCTCCCAGGAAGATACTGGCAGCATGAAAGTCAAGAGGGGAGAGGGAGAGAGCAGAATACAGTACAGAAAACCAGGACAGTGGATGACCAAAGTGGAGATACAAAAGCACTGCTACAGCAGTTAAGGAATGACTTGCAAGCTGATATGAAAGCTGCAGTTGCTCCACTGAAGGAACACTGTCAAAGGTTAAAATTATCATTGGAAAAATAGAAAAGACAGCTAATGAGGCATTTGAACTAGCAAGTGAACAACAGGAAAGGACTGATATTTTGTAAAAAGAAGTGAAAAGATTACAAAATTGAGGACCAAGAGAATCAAAATCATAAACAACCCGTTTAAGGAACTTCAAGGTAGGGGAAAAGAGGGAACTAATGACTATAATACTACAATGGATTAACAACTCTGTCCTGACCTTGAATTAACAGAAAATAAAGTGAAACATGTTCATAGAGAAGGCTGCCAGAGAGGTAAAGATCAAGACCGAAGGAGGGACCTAATTATAAGATTTGCCTCTTTTGCTACAAGAATAGGCCTTAAACAATGTGGAGGATCTTCTCTCCTTTTACTCAATAAAGACATATTTTTATTATTCAAACCTTTGTTTTTATTTATTTCTTCCATACTATTGGACGCATCAGCTTGAACAGTTTTAACATGAACACCAACAACAGGGGTAATGAAAGGATTGTTCTTGGATTCGCGTACTGGGGTAAACACCCAGGAGTTCAACCCTCCCTCGAGTCCAGAAAGGTTTCCTCCCCACCAGGTTTGTGTGACTTTCCTCCCCACCAGGTTTGGGGGTCAGTTCCCCCCAGTCTGCTCCTGATACTTCACCCCATCCTCCATTGAGGTTTGGGTCCCACAACCTTCTTCTCTGAGAGTCTGCTGCCTGAAGAGAACAGAACCCCTTCCGAGGGAGTATTTCTTGGTTCTCCTCTCTTCCTCCACTTTCTGAGCACCCCTCTTGTCAAGGGCAATGTCTTTGCAAATCTCTTTCAGTTTCTTCCGGTATTCACTAGCCTCTCTCTCACTTCAGTACAAACACCTGACCTTGTGTGCACGTTGTTGTGAGTGAGAGTGAGAATACCCCATGAAAGTCTTGTGAGCCGTCTGGACCTGGGAGCCTGGAAAAAGAAGAAAAGGAGTACAAAGTTATTGTGTCCATATGGGAGAGTTAGCAATAAGAAATGATATTAGAGGTGAATTTATAGAAAAGAGTGGACAAGAAGAGGTAGTAAGGGAAGCAGTTTTGGTAACGGATGAAAGCGATGATGTATGGGTTGAGCGTGTGGAGACGGGTGACAGTTGGGGGAGTCAGGAAAAAGACATTGGGACTCAGACAGAGTTCAGCCTGCTAAGGGAAGGGAGGAAGAGATTTAGGGTGAAGGACACGGATGAATTTCAGTGGTCAGTACAAGTAAAACCTCTGTGCTGACCAGGCTCTCTGGATAGGTTTAATCCGGAATGGAAGAAAGGGAGAGCCAAGAATCCAGTAGCCCAATGGGCCAAACACCCATGTTGCAGCACACAGTGTATGGGCAGGGGATCACCCAGTCACCAGTATTTTTAGATGTGTCGGGGAGAGAAAGAAAACAGATTGTTGTTGGTTATAATGAAACTTTATTTGAAGAGTTACCAGGGCTTTGTAACAACCTCTAGGTCACAGCATTTAGTTGGGGGGGGGTTAAGGCGAGGAAGCCACTTGAACAGTTCCTCGTCTGAAGAGTGGGAGCATACCTGTCAAGTGTCCCGTATTGCCTGAGAAAAACCTGTTTTTTACCCCTCTTTCCCGTTGTCTTCCCAGATTATTATTTTTCCAGAAATGTCCCAGATTTTTAAAAAATCTGGTACCTGCCAGGCAGGCCATTCACAGTTGGCAGTCTACTTCTTTAGTTGTTGTAAATATTAGCTCCCCAAACCTGGAAAACAGCTTTAGAAATGCAGATCTCTGGTTGCTTCTGCCAGAGAAAGGCTATTGTTTTCACGAGGCGCGGCGCTCCGCAGCGATATTGCCTTCGATTTGAATTCGGAGGCGGTCACGTGGTGGTCACGTGTTCTCGCTTCGCTCCCGCCCCTGTTTCTCAGTACTCACGAGCTGCAGTTTTAGGACTGATTCGAGCACAACCTCACGTGCTCCCTTCGCATTCGCATGCCACTTTTCAACGTTCGTTATTTCCCATCCGTCCTTTTAAAAAATTCCTACCGACGGCGTATCGATGCACTGATGCTGGACTGTCAGTTGCAATGGCTCTACTGATTTCAACTGTTTCCTGGCATCATTGGCAGCCCCCCCGCCACCGCCGCTACTCGGGGGGAGCCCCGCATGGCACAGCCGCCCGCCCTCTGCCGCTTGCACGCTGCCTGCCCCGGGTGCCCTGCTCTGGCCGGGCGAGGCGGCAGCGGCTCCTCCTGCTCCCGCCGCCGCCGCCGCTGCCGCCGCTAATCGAGCAAGGAAGTAACAGCGCAAAGCGATGAAACGATATAGCGATGCATCGATATCCCTGTTTGAATATTTTTTTAAAAAACTTGAAATAAAAGCCATAAAATAAAAACCGAGACCACACGTCACGTTGGGAGCGAAGCAAGATGCGAAGCGAAAAGATTCCCGGCAGCAGCCAGGGGCACCACTCGCCCCGGTTGGAGCACGGTTAAGGGGGAGTGGTCGGGGCGGCACCGAAGCTAAAATGGAGGGGCGTGCGGACTAAAACGATCGATTCGGACAGAAAAGAAGGCTAGCCGCGAAGCGAGCGGCTCGTGAAGTAACGGCCAAAAGGAACAACCCGAGAATGGAGGAGGGAGTGAAGTCCCCTCTTTGACTAAGAAAGAGGAGGAGGAATCAAGCCTCCTCTGCACATACAAAGGCTATCCCATTTGAACTCTGCTTATGCTCAGAGACTAAGACATTTTATTACAGAGAAACAACAGATGAAGTGGACATATGTTTGTGGCTGAAAGAATAAAATATTATAGCATGATGAACGTGGGCATTAGAACATTCTAAGCCCTGTAAGGAGAAAAGCAGAATTTAGTTACAGCTACCTGTTGAATTTATATTATACATACAGCATTCAGATAGTTTGTACAACTTTCTTAAAATTTGAGAGATAGTGGAGCTTGTTTCATATCATATCCTTGATCCGTTCCAGTCCGGGTTCAGGCTGTTTCGCGGGACCGAGACTGCCCTGGTTGCTCTGCAGGATGACCTCCACAGGGAGGCCGATGGGGTGTTCCACCCTGTTGGTCCTCCTTGATCTGTCAGCAGCCTTTGATACCGTCGACCACGGTAACCTGCTGGTCCGGCTCGCCAAGGCGGGACTTGGGGGCTTAGCACTCTGCTGGCTCCGTTCCTTCCTCGGTGGCCGGACTCAGCGGGTTCAGCTGGGGGATGAATTGTCGGCTCCTTGGACGCTCCCAAGTGGGGTGCCCTGGGGCTCGGCAATCTCCCCTATGCTGTTCAATGTTTATATGAGGCCGCTGACAGAGGTCATCAGGAGATTTAGAGTCTCCTGTCATCAGTACGCTGCTGATACGCAGCTCTATCTCTCCTTTTCTACGTCTGCAGTGGAGGCAGTTCACTCCCTTGATCTGTGCCGGGAGGCGGTCCTGGAATGGACAAGGATAAACAGCGGGTACAAAATGCGGCGGCCAGACTGGTGGTGGGTGCTTGTAAATACGATCACATCACCCCAGTTCTGGCACGCCTGCATTGGCTGCCCATTGCTCTCCGGATAAGGTTCAAGGTCCTGGTTTTGGTTTTCAAAACCCTCCACGGCTTGGGTCCTGATTACCTGGTGGAGCATATCTCCCAGAGGTCAACTGAGACCAGGCCCACTCGACTGTCGCACGCGTGCTTACTCAGTGGCCACTCCTAGGGAGGCGCAGAAGTCGGTAACTCGCAGCCGCACCTTCTCTGTTGTTGGCCCCTCCTTATGGAACCATCTTCCGAGTGAGCTGCGCCTTGCAGAGTCCCTGCCTGCCTTCAAAAAGGCTTTAAAAACTATGCTCTTCAAGGAGGTGTATGGTGACCTTATTTCTGTTTATATTTTTTTGTTCACTGTTCCCTGCCGAGGTTCTCCCTCTTTACTTATATTGTTGTTTTATTGATGTCTTTTAATATTGCTGTTTTATTTGATATTTTCATTCTGTAAACCGCCCTGAGTTCCATTATGGAAGAAGGAGCGGTATAAAAGTGTATCAAATAAAATAAATAATAAATAAATTGTTTGTGGTGGTGCGATGGCTCGCGGCGGGTGTCGGAAAATTTCCCTTATTTTCAAACCCAAAACTTAACAGGTATGAGTGGGACCTGTGTTGGTTTGGAGGTGGAGGAGGAGGAGGAGGAGGAGGAGGAGGAGGAGGAGGAGGAGGAGGAGGAGGAGGAGAAGAAGAAGAAGAAGTCTAAATGGGAAATGAAATCAATGAGCATTAGTGGAAAAATATGCCTGACAAGGGGCAACACTGAAACTTGCCTAGATCTATTTGGGAGAGAATGGAGCACTAAGCCAAACCAAGAATGAAATTAGGGGTGATAGGACATAGAGTCATTTCATTCGCTTGATATTAGCAGCACATTTTCACTCTGCAACAGACATTTATCTAAGAATTGCACAAGGTAGTCAAAAGATAGCTTTCTAGAAGTGTGGACTTTGAATGCTTATTGGACATTTCACATCATATGGATCACACAGCAAGAAGTTCTCATCATCACAGAAAGATTCACCATTATTCTTCATCACCTGCCTGGCTATGTTTTGTTTCATACATGCGACAGGTTTTTCTTTTGAAGGCAATGATTTCTCAATGTTGTTGTTGTTGTTGTTGTTGTTGTTGTTGTTGTTGTTGTTGTTGTTGTTGTTGTTGTTGTTGTTTTTAGTGAAGATGGCAGATTCAGAATTGCAGGCAGGCTTAGGGTTCAGAGTGAGGACAATGAGATCACTTCTTCCCAACGGTCTTCATTTGTGCATGGTGTGCCAGACCGACAACGAGAAGCCCTAGAGCAGGGGCCCCCAAACTTCTTAAACAGAGGGCTGGTTCACTGCCTCTCAGAACTGTTGGGGGTCGGGTGGCAGTGGCACTGGGTGGTGAAGGAACCAAGGGGGGAGGGTTGGGGCAAGCGGGGGGTTGAGGGAACCAAGGGAGAGGCAAGCAGTGGCTGCAGTGGTGGTGGTGGAGGGCAAGGGAACCAAGGGGGAGACAAGTGTCAGTGGTAGCAGTGGTGACAGAGTACATGTTCATTGCCTGCTGATATTAGGTCCAGTTTCGTCCAGTGGTTCAAGGCAGAAAATGCACGTTTGAGCAAGTTTTGGATCTGTTAATAATGGAGTGGTTCCAAAATGCTAATCCACAAGATGTGAAGCAAAAAGCCCTAATTAGAAATCCTAAAAACTCATTGGAGCTTGCATTGATGTTAAATGAAGTGCATGCTTACAGGAAATCTTCAATGGGCAGAGGTTACAAACCTGCTAAGCCAAGTCAACCACAGACAAAGGGTTCATATGAAAAAAGGCTGAATACAGGGAAGAAAGGGCTCTGAGTCAACCCCCAACAGATGGGGGCAAGGCAAAAACACCTGCATAAAAGTGATATTCTGTCACACAGCCTGAAATACTTTGTTTCAATTGTCAAAAGCCTGGACACTATGCATCCCAATCTGCAGAAGGGCAAAAGGCACCACCTAAGCCAGCAGCTACAGCAGGGAAGACACCAGATGATCAAATCCAGCCCAAGGTTCATTTTTGTGTAGATTATCTTCAGCTTAACCAACTGCCTGTTGTAGATCCTTATCCAATGCCTAGAGCAGAAGATTTAATTGGGAAAATCTCAGGAAAATGGTATTTAAGCTGCCTGGATCTGTCTTAAGTGTTTTAACAGTTAGAACTTGACCCCAAATCACGTGAGAAGAGTGCATTCATCACTCACAAAGATATCTTTTGAGTTCAAGAGAATGGCCTTTGAGTTATGTAATGCTAGTAGTTCTTTTCCGAGACTAATGGGCATCACTCTACAAGGTCTACCTTTTGTAAACGCTAATTTGGATGACATTGTTATCTTTTCAGACACCTTTGAAGAGCATCTAGAACATCTTCATATTGTTTTGAGAAGCCTGAAAGAAGCAGGACTGTATTAGTTTCAAAATGTCAATGGCTAAGAGGAAAAGTAGTTTGTTTGGGACACTGGGTAGGTAGTGGAACCATTGAACCACTACAAACAGAGGTTGAGAGTGTAAAGAATTGGCCCATTCCTGAGAATAAGAAGCAAGTCCAATCTTTTTTTGGGTCTAGTGCGTTACTATTGAAAATTTATTCCACATTTCAGTCACATAGCCACTACTGAACTGACATGTAAGAGAATGCCTCTAAAAGTCAAGTGGACTCAAGAATGTCAAATTGCTTTTGATACTTTGAAAAATCATTTGATTCAATCTCCTATCTTAATTGCTCCATATTTTCAAAAATCTTTTGTTTTACAGACAGATGCTTTGGAATATGGTATTGTGGAGTCACGATGAAAAATAAAAATTTGTAAATGATTGGACCTGTTCCGAGACCCACCGGAACCGCCCAACTGGCCCTCACACCATCACAAGCACAACACTTTTTCCCGCGTCCAAAAACTCCAAACCGTTCCCGAGATATCGGGCAAAACACAAGCCACTTCTTGCCGCAGCTGAGACGCCTTGCGAGCCGAGGAATCGGCAAGCGGAAGCCTCAAATTCGCACCTACTTTAAAAGTTTACATTGTATCAGGCCTCCTGCGGCAGTTAATCACCACAGGGACTCTGTAAAACAGCAGGGGAGCAAGATAAGTTCTCCTGCGCACTTTGACCAATCAGCGCCCTCGTCCATCAATCACTGTCAAATTAATTACGGCCAGACGAGGGCGCAGCAGGGAACCCTGAATCCGTTGAATTGCCTAGGTAGACCGCCCCTCCAAAAAAGAACCGAAACAATTTCCCCGGGACGAATCCACCTTCCCTACCACAACATAGTTCCATAAGTTTTATGCCTTCCCTCGGTCAAGCTTTCTATATGGCGATAGACCAACCCTTCCTAGGGAAGGTAAGCCAGAGGACCGACCCATCCCACCACTTCTAGCCGAGGCACAGTTCCATAAGATTTGTGTCTCTTCTCAGTCAGGCTTTCTTTATGGCGGTAGACCAACCCCCCGTTCCTCCTTCTCCCCTCTGTCTCAATGCTTTCCTATGGGAGTAGATCACTACCCCTTTCAAAATTAACCGAACAGGCTAGTCCCTAGCCAAAGTTCCACTTAACCCTTTCCTACCTCTATTAACCCCTTCCTTCCTCTCTCTCTTAGCCCATCTGCCCATTTTCCTTTCAACTCCCCAACCTTACCATTTGACTCTTTTCTGCCATTCTTAACCCCTTCCTACCCCTTATTTTAACCCTTTCCTCCTGTCCCTTCTTTTCCATCCTTTCCAACCTTACAAGCTACAGCCAGAGACACAACTTAGGCAGGATAGATCCCAAGTTGAGAGATTATCTACTCTCTGCTCTGGCTAGCAGGGAGAATGATTATCAACCATCATTCTCATGGATCAGGGAGTTCCCTACCATCTAAGACCTAGTCCCACTGTCCTGCCTGGCATAAGCTCTCAACCCAAGAGGGTGCCCTCTTTTCCTTTACCCACCTCCTTCCCTTTTCCCTTCTGTTCTTCTCTTCCTTTTATGTCTCCTACTATCTGCCCATCCATCTACCCTGCGTGTGCTTATACGTGTGCCTACCCTACTCTCTGATCTCTACACTCTACCATCTGGGGCAAGGGGAAATGGTGGCATGAGGAAAGATCGTCCATCATGGCGACTTTGCAAGGCTGGCAGAATTATCCAGAAGACTCCATCGCATCCAGGATTTCCAGTACGTACATCTGCAACTGCTTTCTGGAGTGTCAACATCTCTGTCACACATATTCGGATGTTATCACCGCCCAGGGAAGCATTCCATCATCACCTTCCTGGACTCATAAAAGACTGTCAAAACTCCTTTGAATAATCCCACCAGTTTTCCTGCTTTACATTGACTCTGACAATAATCCTCTTCAACCCCCCATTGACTTTCTGATTCCTGCAGTTTACCAAGGCCCAAAGAACAATGCATTGCTTCCCCTTTCCCATTGTGTTCCCCGGATGGCCCAATCAGAGAACACCTGGACTCATCAACACCTGCATGGGCATCCGACTCCAGCCTGCCAGGGGGCCGCCCAGGTCCACCTCTGGCCAACCCCTGGATCTTCTTGATTGGATCATTTGAAAACTCCTTCAGCCAATCTCTGGACAGGCGCCACCCAGGAATGGGAGGGGGGAGAAATCAATAAAAGTTGGGGTTTCCATGTGCTGGGGGTCGGACATTTTTGCTCAGTCTCTGGCTTGGTGTCCACCTACTGCTTTTATTAGGCCTAATAAACACAGTATCTGTCTCAGGATCTCTCTCTCGTTGGACTCTTATTGGGCATTTGGGGTCCAGCGGAATTCAGCAGGGCTAGCCTGACTGGGAAACAATTTTATTTTTATTTCAAAACCCAACATCCTAGTGGTAGATAAACTTCCCTGAATTGGGAATATAGTTGTATTACATTTGATATTTTACTCAAGAAACCCTTACTTGAAAAGACTAACACAGCCACCCTCCCCAAAACCTTCTCTTTGGACACCAAGACGGAATATTACCAGGTAGTGGTGGCAGAGCATGGCTTTCCCACAGCATCTCCCCCATCGGTGCACGAAGAAGCCCCATGTGAGGACGAGGAGGAAAAGATAAGAGGAGCGGACCAGACAAAGGGAAGCAGTGCCAAGGAGCAGCCTTCTTTCCATTCAGTAGAAGAGGAACATGCCCACAACTAGCCGTCAGGTCTGTGAGGGGATATTTTTGCTTTTGGGGGTGCTCTCTGCCTGCATTAAGCATACTGAATTAGTCTATGGCAGTTAGTAGAAATTGGGACTTTATCAATGTGTACATCTCAGCAGGCATTACACTACCCAATAGAGTGCACTGCATATCTTTGAAAGTAATAATAATAATAACAACAAAATAACAGCATTATTATTATTATTATTATTATTATTATTATTATTATTATTATTATTATTATTATTATTATTATTATTATTATTATTATTATTATTATTATTATTATTAGGTAAAACTGTGCTCACGACCTGGGTTCAATCCCTGGTAGCAGGCTCAAGGTTCACTCAGCCTTCCATCCTTCCGAGGTCGGTAAAATGAGTACTCAGCTTGCTGGGGAGGGCAATGTGTAGCCTGCACACTGTAATTAAAATTGTAAACCGCCCAGAGACTACTTGTAGTGGTATGGGGCGGTATATAAGCAGAACACTTTTATTATTATTATTATTATTATTATTATTATTATTATTATTATTATTATTATTATTATTATTATTATTATTATTATTATTATTATTATTATTATTAACCACACAGCTATCTACGCTGGATTTTGTATTACCAATCACTAGTCGAATGCTTCCCAAGTATTTAGGACTCAGTGATGTATCAGTGAATTATGCGAGCAGATCCCAGTAAGGTGGCTTTCTGCAGCTGACTGATGGTGATTTTGTCAGCTCCAGTTTCTTCTAAATACTTGCTTAGGTCTTTAGGCACTGCACCCAGCGTGCTGATTACCATTGGCACCATCTGTACTGGATTATGCCATAGTCTCTGAAGTTCAATTTTCTATTATTATTATTATTATTATTATTATTATTATTATTATTATTATTATTATTATTATTATTATTATTGTTGTTGTTGTTGTTGTTGTTGTTGTTGTTGTTGTTGTTGTTTGTAGTAGTAGTAGTAGTAGTAGTAGTAGTAGTAGTAGTAGTTGTTGTTGTTGTTGTTGTTGTTGTTGTTGTTGTTAAGGGTTGCACTCTTTGTTAGGAGAGAGGTTGCCAATTTTTTAAAAAATACACTAATAAATTTTATTTATTTATTTATTTATTTATTTATTTATTATGAGAGATTCTATATCGCCCATCTTCCTAATGGAACTCTGGGCGGTGTACAGGGGCTGAACCAGGTCAGCCTAGTAATACGAACAAACAGACAATGCAATACAAACAATTTAAAACAAAGTATCCACCCCAGCGTAAAACAACAATAACTAATTAAACAGATGGCGGAAAAAGAAAAAAAGGAATAGCATTAAACTAGGTCACCAAAGGCCTCGCGAAAGAGCAGGGTCTTTAAAGCTCTGCTAAAGGCCAGCAGGAACTCTGTAAGGCGCACTTCGCTTGGAAGATGGTTCCAAAGAGTCGGGCCAACCACGGAAAAGGCCCAGTTACAAGTCGAAGTTTTCTGGGCCTCTTTAGGGGTGGCCACACAAAGCGAGTGCGCCCGTGACGTCTGCGTTGGTCGAGCCGAGGTTGATCGCTGGGCGATCCGCTCCACCAGGTAGTCACATCCCAAGCCATGGAGGGTTTTATAAACTAAAACCAAGACCTTGAATCTGATCCGGGCCGCAACGGGTAGCCAGTGCAGGCGAGCCAAAACTGGGGTGATGTGGTCGTAACGGTGCACACCCACCACCAGCCTGGCTGCTGCATTCTGCACCCGCTGCAAATGCCGGAGGAGAGTCAAGGGCAACCCCATGTAAAGAGTGTTACAGTAGCCAATCCTCGAGATCACCAGGGCTTGCACAACAGTTCTCAGGGAGTCGCCGTCTAGGTATGGGCGGATCTGGGTGATTTGACAGAGGTGGAAGAATGCGGTTCTGGTCACGGCGGCCACCTGGGCCTCCAAGGTGAGTGCCGGGTCCAGAACCACGCCCAGATTTCTAACACTGTCCGCCAGCTGGAAGGAAACTCCCTCCAAGCTGGGGAGAGGGCCTCGGGAAGTCCCGAAGAACATCAGCTCCATCTTCTCGGGGTTGAGGTTGAGCCTGTTGGCCCTGGTCCATGCCATGACCGCATCCAGGCACTGGTTGAGGGTCCGGACAGCTTCATCTGCAGAGGTGGAAAAGGAGAGATAGAGCTGCGTGTCATCAGCATACTGATGGCAGCAGACTCCAAATCTCCTAATGACCCCAGCCAGCAGCCTCACATAGATGTTAAACAGCATGGGGGAGAGAGACGAGCCCTGCGGAACCCCACAAGGGAGTGTCCATGGGGCCGACAACTCGCCCCCATGCTGCACATACTGGGGACGGCCCTCCAAGAAGGACCGGAGCCAACTGCGAAAAGTGCCCCCGATACCCACCTCGGAGAACCGATCCAGTAAGATACCATGGTCAACGGTATTGAAGGCCGCTGACAGATCCAGGAGAACCAACAAGGTAGAACAACCCCTGTCGCCCCCAGATCAGGTCATCTTGCAAAGCGACCAAAGCTGTCTCGCTGCCCCGGCCCGGCCTGAACCCAGACTGGCATGGGTCAAGGCGCTGATGTTCCTCCAAAAAAGACTGGATCCGGATCGCGGCCACCCTCTCGATGACCTTGCCCATGAAAGGGACATTGGCAATCGGACAGTAACTAGCCAATTCATCCGATGCCATGCCAGGTTTTTTAAGAATGGACTTTACCACGTTCTCCTTCAGGTGCGAGGGAAAGACCCCCTCCCCGAAGGAGGCCGTGGCGATGACAGACGCCCATTCCTGCATGCTCCCTCCGGCAGTTTTTATAAGCCAGGCAGGGCAAGGATCGAAGGGGGTGGACGCGGGCCGGCAGTGGGCAATAGCCCTGGAGGCTTCCAAAGGAGAAACAGGCCTAAACTCAACCAATCGAGGAGAGGGGGGGTGCAGCATCAGGGGATGCCGAGGATGGACTACTGCAACCGGAGTCGAAACCGGCCTGGATGGCCTCTATTTTTGATCTAAAAAAGGCTGCAAAAGACTCACTACTGAACTCAGTAGGAGGAGGCCTCGCCAGACTAGGATTGGTGAGGTCCCGAACCACCTGAAAAAATTCCAACTGGCGGTTCATGGCCTCACAAATTCTCAGGGAGTAGTATGATGTTTTGGCCTCCCTGATCGCATGACTGTAGCGCCTAGTCTGGATGACAACTGCTGCCTTATTAAATGCCATCCGGTCCCTCCTCCAGCTGCTCTCCAGCCTCCTCCGCTCCTGCTTCAACACTCTAAGCTCCGCCGTAAACCACGATGAAGATCGTGATCGGCATCGGAGGAAGCGCCTGGGGGCGATCTGGTCGATGGTGCGGGAAGCCGAATCAAACCATTGATCAACCTCCGCCTCGGGCGGATCGTCAGCCAAGCCGCCAAGAAGCTCCCCGAAGGTTTCCCGGAACCAATGGGGGTCCAGGAGCCTCCGGAGATGGGCCCAAACAAGTGGCCGAGGGTCCCCGCGGGGACGGGCTGCAGCCGACAGGGAGGACAGCAGGTGGTGGTCTGACCATGACACCGGCAGGGAGACGATGTCCCCTACCGTCAGATTAAAGTCCCCTGACATGGAGGAAAATACCAAGTCTAGGGTATGCCCTGATCTGTGGGTGGGGAATAAAACATGCTGGGAGAGACCCATGGAGGCCATGGACTCCATGAATTCCAGA
The DNA here is from genome assembly GCA_029282475.1 of Phrynocephalus forsythii. Taxonomy (NCBI): domain Eukaryota; kingdom Metazoa; phylum Chordata; class Lepidosauria; order Squamata; family Agamidae; genus Phrynocephalus; species Phrynocephalus forsythii. The sequence goes on from JAPFRF010000014.1 coordinate 24,560,700, forward strand.
GCCATGCCAGAAAGCCTGCCGCCAGCGCGCACATTGAAATCCCCAGCCACCAAAAGGCGGGGGGGGGGACCTCAGCAGTGCCGCAGCAATGAACTCCATGAGCTCTGGTAGGGATTGCGCTGGGTTGCGGGGAGCACGGTAGCCCTGCACAATGCCAAATCTGTCCCGCTGTGCCACTAACAGGTGAAGGCATTCTAACCCCGGACTTACCAATGTCAAGGCCCTGCTGACATGAATGGATTCCCTGTAAATGACGGCAACCCCTCCCCCTTCTGACCCTTCGACCTGCCCACACCCTGAACCTGAAACCCAGGTGGGCACAACTGGGTGAGCGAAGCCCCTCCTCTGCCCCCACCCAGGTCTCGGTAATATAGGTAAATTCCTCATGTTTGAACCATGAATGTGGAAGAGAACTTATGGAGGAGACTGAACAGAAGAAGCGTATTCTTACAAATCAATCCTACAAAACTAAATATTTGTCTTCCCTTTCAGGAGCATCTTTGAGAAGAGATGGAACCATTTTCAGCTTCTTTGCAACACTGCAAGTTGTTCTATGCAACTGTGTGGATGGGGACAAGGGTGGTGTAGTTGGGATTTCTGTCAATAAAGGAACATGTGTTGTTGTGTTTTCTTTCCACACACCCGCCACAAATGATGCATCCTGAAAGTTATGTCAATTTGGATGATTTTGGAAACTGGGTCTTACCTCAGTGGGCGGCTTGGCTCTTCTTCTGCCTTTCTGGGAGCTGGGGGGGATTTAAAATATGGGGTTACCCCTCTTTGCTGGGGGTCGTATTGGCACGGGAGGTTCTAGCTTCTGTACTCAATATTTGCAATAGGCAGGCCTATTGGGGGTGTGCCAAACGAATCAGGGTGGTGATTTTCTGCTGCATCTGGGGAAACACTTCTTGTATTTCTCTTAGGGCCTTTTCACACGACCCCTAAGATCCGCTGGCCCCTTAAATTCGGACCAAAGATTTTAGGGGTTCCTTGCTCTTCCTTCCTCCCCACCAGAGAAAGAGAGGGAAAAATGCAGCTCACCTGGAGGAGCTTCTCCGTTTCTCTTCCGTTTCTCTTCTGCTTGCTTTTTTTCCTCCCACCTCTTCTCTTAAAGGGGCGGGAGGCAAAAAAAACACAAGCAGAAGCCAGGAGAGCCCTGCACTGACCAGATTAAATCCGGACCTGGGGATTTTCACCCACCTCAAGCAGGTACAAGAAAGTGCAGCTGGGTCGCGCTTAGGTGGGCGGGGTCGGACTTAATTTCCTGCAAACTCCGGAGCTGGTGGGAAAACACTTGTAAGGTCCGGAGTTTGCAGCCATTTGCTGCGGAGTTTAGGGGTCGTGTATAAAGGCCCTTAGGGAGTGGTTGGGTTTCCACAATTGCAACAGGCCATCGTCATCGGGGGGGGGGGTTAAGCAGATTGTAAGAGGGAAGTGTAATAGTAAGTCTGTGAAAATGGTTCTTTTAATGGCCTTTGCCGTTTCTTGGAGCACAGGGGTGTTTATACATTCATACCTGGTGTGGTCTTGGCTGAAAACTAAATATCTTTGTGGGATTTTCTTCTCTTCAGCCTTGAATCTGTTCTCATGCACTGCCAATAGAATCTCTTGCTCCGCCATTTCTCAAGGGAGGGGACATTGATCTGGGTTCAATCCTGCGGTCCTTTGGGCTGAAAAGGCAGCCTCTTTATGGTGCTTGTCTTCAGCCTTGAATCTGTTCTGATGCGCCACCACAGGGCTAGGTTGCTCCATCGTTTCTTGAGGGAGGGAACATTGATCTACCAATTTTATCTACCAATTTTATGTATTAATTGAAATACTATCATGGAATACATTGGTGCCATGTATTTTGTTGCTGTATCTGTTTAGTTTGGTCATTGACCATAAATACATAAATAAATAAAAATTGATCTGGGTTCAAACCCGGGGTTCTTTTGGGTTAGGGTTAGGGACTCGGTTACTCCGCCGTTTCTCGAGGGAGGGGAATCTGTTCTCAAGTGCCGCCACTAGAATCTGTTGCTCTGCCGTTTCTCAAGGTAGGGGACTGTTGGCTGAAAAGCCAGCCTATTTATGGGGCTTTCTTCTCTTCATTCTTGAATCTGTTCTGATGCACCGCCACTAGACTTGGTTGCTCTGTCGTTTCTGGAGGGAGCGGACGTTGATCTGCAGTCAAACCCAGGGTGGTTTTGGCTGAGAAACAACCAAGGGGTTTTGTTCGCTTCACCTTTGAATCTGTTCCGATACACTGCAATTGTCAGAGGGTGCCTGTCCGTTTCTCTAAGAGAGGCTTTGATGTGGAGGTATGCCGGGGTGGTGGTGGGTCAAAACCCCTTTATGGGGGTTTGTTCAGTTCAGCGTCAGCGCCTCTCTTGAATTTCGGAGGGTTGGTGAGTGTGTAGGATGAAGGGAGAAGCCTTCAAGTGTGGGAGTAGTTGGGTATCCCGTGGTGCCAGTGAAGATCAGCCGGTTACAAGGCATGCTCTTTAAGCTGCGTGCATGTGGTTTCTGCAGATCGCTGTCTTGTGAGCCCCCCTCTGCGCTGCTTCACATTGCATTTGGGCAACTTCTGTTTCAGTCCTGCCGCCCCACCACACCAGGGTCCAGCTCTTCTGCCTGAGTGCTCGGAGGGCTGTCTATTTTGGATGTGTGGCAGCTGGTGAGAGGGGTACATATCCTTGTGACTCAGCTCTCTTGGGCGTTCCAGGCAAAGCCTCGGCCCACAGTGGGAGTAAGCAACAGGATTGATGTGAGTTGTGGCCTTTAAGCACAGCCTATATGGACGCTTTGCCAGCAGAGCATTTAGGAGAGGTTCAGCTGCCCAAGCCCCCGAGCCATCGCCTTTAAGCGCAGCAGGTCCAGGGAAGCAACAGGGAAGTGTTGGCAAAGCAACCACTGGTGCATTTAGGCAGTGCCTATTTCGGCCCCGGTGCCTGACCTGTTTGAAGCCACCCTATCATTCTGGGGGACTCAGAAGGAGCTCTGCTGCCAAAGCTGGAGTGCTCCCTCTGAGCTCCTAGAAAGGTCTGGTCTCAAGAGCATGACGTCGAGTCGTTGTCTTTAAGTTCAGTGGTCAGAGCCATCTGGCTGCATTGTGAAGGCGGAGAGCCCTTTATTCTGCAGGAAGCAGGCACAGCAGCATTTAGGGCATGTCTGTTTCCGGAATATTTCCGACTGCCATCACGGAATACGCTCTCGGCAGAGGTAGGACTGGCAGTTTGGTCAGACTGGCAGTAGGACTGGCAGTTGGGGGGGGTTAGGTGTCAAGGGGATTCCTTCACTAACTTTTCCTGCATTGGAGCACTCACTTCTCTTTTCATAGATCACAACAGGGAGGCCTTGCACTGTCGTCAGGGGGAAGAGGGTTAATGGTGCTTTAATAGGAATGGCTGCTGTAGTTGCCTTTGTGAGGGGTGGCGATGTGTCAAGGAAATCCCTTCAGTGGGCTATCCCATCTCATTGTTTGGAACAGGGAAGGCTTTGACCATCTTTCTGGTGGGAAGATTGAACGGGGAGGGTTCTGTAAAGAGGGGAGGTGTTTGGAAGAAATGGTTCCTGTAATTTCATTTCTGGGGTGGCTGGATGTGAAGGAGATCTCTTTAATGGGATTTCCTGCATGGGAGCTTTACTTCTCCCAGATTTCAAGTGGGAGGTATTGCACCATTGTCTTTTTGTTGGGGGGGCATTTTTATGGTGGGACAAGGGAAGAGACATCATCATCTGCACCTTATTGGCAGCTGTCGGTGAGGGCAGCCTTTGCTTTATCGTATATTGGGGAAGCGGCAATTGTGGTAATTTTAATTTTGGGCATTTTAAATGTATTTTCTTTCTTAAAATGTACTTAGTATTGTCATCCCAATATGTAAAAAATTGTATATCTTCCATCTGATGTGAAATTCCATAATATTCCTCATTAAACTTGGTGCTAGTCATGGCAGCATCCTGACCCTGCCCAGGCTAGGACAGCCCAGAAGAGGTGAGGATGACCTCCTTGCAGAACGTCTCCTGGATTACCCTCTTTGGGTCCAATATAAGCTAATACCTAATCAGCATGCCAATGTTTTATTATACTTTGGGGGGAGAGGAGAGCATTACTTTTATAGGGTATTTTGATTAACTTTGCTTTTCCATCAATAATTTTTTTTAGATCATTGCATATTGTTGTTTCAATTATTATTAATGGTTTAAATAGTATAAAAAATCAAACTGGCTCATAATCAGACTGACCTACTGTTGAATTTAAAATAAGTTTAAAATCGAATTTCAGTCAGGCTAATCCTGCTGAGTTCTGCTGGACCCCAGAGACCCAATGAAGAATCCAGCAGGAGAGAAATCCAAGAGAAAATACTGTGTTTATTAGGCCTAATAAAAGACAGCAGGTGGACACAAACCAGAGACAGGGCAAAGATGTCCGACCCCGAACACAAAGAGAACCCCATTTTTATTAGTTCCCCCTCTCCCCTCCCCCGAGTGGCACCGCCCAGGGGTGGGCAAGGGGATAGTTCTTTAGGTGGTCCAATCAGTGTAGTCCAGGGGCTGTCCAGAGGCGTTCCTGGGCGGTCTCTGGTAAGCTGGAATCGGATGCCCGCCCAGGTGTTGATGAGTCACAAGTGTCCTTTAATTAGGCCATCAGGATATGACAATAAAGAAGGGGAAACAGGGTATTGTTCTTGGGACTGGGTAAACTGGGGAAATTGGAAAGTCAATAGAAGGTTGGGGAAGGTCAATACAGAAGTCAATGGGGAGCCGGAAAGCTGATGAGATCATCCGGAGGTGGCTGGACAGTCCTTTGTGGATGCAGAGATGTGATAATGAAGAGCCCCCAGGCTGTGGCATAACCCAGTGAACATCTGTGTTGGACGTGCCAGGAACTTTGTAGAAGATGGATCCCTTCTAGAAGATGTGACTTGCCTCGTGGGACTGCGATGATGTCTGTCTTCTTGTGCCATAACCCCCTTTGCCCCAGATTATAAGTACAGAGACCACAGGATAGAGCAGGAACACATTTAAGCACACCCAGGGAAGAAGGAGTGGGAGGAGAAAGAGAGAGAGAGAGAGAGAGAGAGAGAGAGAGAGAGAGAGAGAGAGAGAGAGAGAGAGAGAGAGAGAAAGGATGGGGGCACCTTTGAGTCAGGAGTCTTGGGTCTGTTTTAGGCAGAGGCAGGGGAACCAGGCTTCTGAGGGTAGAGGAGTCCCTGATCCTTGAGAATGATTGCTCAGAATTAGAGATGGGCACGACTTTTAAAAAAATGATGTTTCGTTTGTCGTTTGTCGTTTAGGGGGTCCGTTTCGGTTCGTTTTCATTTTTCGTGAATTTTTTGCAAAAAAAATCATTTTCGTTTCGTTACGTAATGAAACGAAAAAACGAAAATGAAAAATTGCTGTTTTATTAGCATTCATTACAGTTCAATGTATTTGCCGCAACAAAAACAAAACGCACGACAAAATTTCTGTTGTTGCGGTTCATTTTGTTTCATTTTGGAGACAATTCGTTTTTCGTTTCATTACGTAACGAAACGAAAAAACGAAAATGAACACAAAAACGAAAAATTGCTCATTTCATGCCCATCTCTACTCAGAATCATTCTCTTGCAAGCCAGAGCATGGAGGAAATAATTCATCAGTTCAGGAAGAATTCCTCCTGAACTGTGTCTCTGGCTTAGATTTCAGGCTGTGGCATAATCCAGTGAACATCTGTGTTGGACGTGCCAGGAACTTTGTAGAAGATGGATCCCTTCTAGAAGATGTGACTTGCCTCGTGGGACTGCCATGATGTCTGTCTCCTTGTGCCATAACACCCTTTGCCCCAGATTATAAGTACAGAGACCATAGGATAGAGCAGGAACGCGTTTAAGCACACCCAGGGAAGAAGGAGTGGGAGGAGAAAGAGAGAGAGAGAGAGAGAGAAAGGATGGGGGCACCTTTGAGTCAGGAGTCTTGGGTCTGTTTTAGGAAGAGGCAGGGGAACCAGGCTTCTGAGGGTAGAGGAGTCCCTGATCCTTGAGAATGATTGCTCAGAATCATTCCCTTGCAAGCCAGAGCATGGAGGAAATAATTCATCAGTTCAGGAAGAATTCCTCTTGAACTGCGTCTCTGGCTGAGATTTCAGGGTTGGGGGGAGGGAAGAGGGCCAGGAAAGGGTTAACCGATATACCAGCAAGGGACATTTCTTATTCCTTGGCAGGAACCCCTGGAACCGAGAAAACCAGCTTTCCAGGGGTTTTCACAAGAGGGGAAACCCTGTCTGGTTAATTCGGGAGTGGGGGGGTAGTCTACTGCCATAGAAAGGTATGGGAGTGGAGAAAAAGTGGAAGGGGGACCAGTCTATCGCCATAGGAATGAATGGCCGGGAGAAGGCAGGGATTCTGTGGAACTGCAGTTCGGGTAAGGGGTAGTGAGAGGAGTCGTTACCCTCGGCTGCCTTCCCTGAGTCTCTGGAACTGAGAGTCGGGCAGGAACGGTGAATTCGTACCGCTGGTGCTGCCGGAGGGTTGGCTGTCTCTCTGGAACTCAAGGCGGCTAGAGTTTTCAAATTTCCCCGGGGAAGCGCTATGGTTCTTTTTGGTGGGGGCGGTCTACTCAGCCAATTCAATGGAATAGGGTTCCCCGCCGTGCGCCCCCGTCCGGCTGTAATTAATGAGACATTGTTAACCAATCAGGCCGGGGGCGCTGATTGGTTAACACACGCAGGCGGGCTTATCTTCGCACCCCTGCTGCTTTACAGAGTCTCTGCGGAAATGAACTGCCGCGGCAGACTAGATACAATGTAAACGGACAAATTAGGTGTAAATTTAAGGTTTCCGCTTGCCGAGTCCCTGCTCGCAAGGCCTCTCAGCCAGCAAAAAGCGGCAGTTTTGTATTTTTCCACGATATCTCGGGAACGGTTTGGAATTTCTGAACCGGGAAAAAAGTGTTGTGCTTGTGATGGTGTGGGGTGTATTTGGGCAGTTCCGATGGGTCTCAGAACTGCTCCAATTATTATTTATAAAATTTATTTCTCCATTATAACTCTTCACTATCTTGTTTTCTTTGAAAGTGGAGTGAAAGGGTTCTTAGTTGGAGTCTGGGTCCTCTCGCCCCGCCTTTTCTTGGAAGTGTTGCCATGGTGATGGGGTAGCATCTTGGTAGCCTTTCCCGGTCCTCCAACAAGAATTCCTAGAGGGGACTCCTTGGGGAGCAGGTTCTTCTACATTAGGCTCTTGCCATCTGGTCCTCTGAGCTCTCCGAAAAGAAGTCCTAAAGGGCGCTCCTTTGCAGGGCGGGGGCAGGTTCTATATAAGGCTCCTGCCATTTAGTCCTCTGGCCTGTTTCTCCCTCAAAAGGCACGCACTGCCGTGTGGTTCCGTCACAGGCTCCTTCCCCTTCAGCCCCCCCCGCCCTTCTCATTGTCCCCTAGTTCCCTAGGAAAGGAGACCCATTGAGGCGGAAAAGGCAGTTCTGGTTGTTCTTAACGCCCTTGGGCATGTAGAGTGCCAGCCATGGTTCCCCACTCTGCCCTTGTAATTGCTTCAAATTGTAAACGTATGCGAGAGGATTAAAAATGACAATTACAACAAGCAGTCCTATTATTTTCCAGAGGCTCTGGGCATCCGCTTCAGGTTTCTTCTCTTTCAATTTCCTTCCTTTCTAAATATTTTCATCTGGCCCAAATGAGGGAGGGAGCAGCATTAGGAGGAAGGATGCAGTTTCAGGGTTAAGAAGTGGGTAGTACTCTCACCTGGTACCATGCTCTTGTTGACAGAGGAGAACTTTGTTCTTTTTTCTGTTCATTCCACATGGAAACGTCCTTGTCCCTTTATTTTGTCTACCCAAGTAGTTTAAGAAGCAGTGAGGTACAATCAGTATGGTTACAGGGATTTCAGCCATTGTGAACGAAAGCCCCTGTTTTTCAAAACCCAGATCATAATTGTATGTTTTAAGTAAATGCAATTCAGTTTTATTTATTTATTTTACCATGTTATTTTGCTTACATGGCCAGAAGAGGAGAAGCGGTTGTCATCGGATGGGTGTTCATCAATTACCTGCGTTGCTTATTTTTTTGTTCCCTCCTTGAAGAAAAACAATCAGTTTGCTGTGTGTGTTGTGTCGTTACAGTCGTGACCGACTCTTCGTGACTCCATGTCCATAGAGTTTTCTTGGCAGGAATACTGGAGTGGCATGCCAGCTCCTACTCCGGGCACCTACAGCACCTGGTATTCCCTGGTGGTCTCCTATCCAAGTACTAACCAGGCCCGACCCTGCTTAGCTTCCGAAATCAGGCGAGATCGGATGTGCTTATGGCATGGTAATCAAGTAATCAGTTTGCTACAGATCAGATATTTAAAGGGTTCAGTTTCCTTAGGTGTTCATATTTTAAAGAGGTACATTAGCATAGACACAACACTTCCTCCTCGGCGATCTTCCTAGCCTTCGTAGCGGGCAGCTTTCGCATGAAGCGTGCAGGAGGGTAAGGAGCCCCTCTCATGACTGTTCCCTCTTTTTCTTTTTTGGAGTGTGGCGTTATCTTTGAGAAGTATAGGCACTTTGACACAGAGACTTTATTTTCAATTACTTGCAAGGTTTCTAAGGAATCTGGCAAAGGGAAGAGTAAGTATTTTTAATCCTATTTATTTTACACAGCGATCTCACGCAAGTCAATGCTGTCATTTCAAGTAGTAACATCTAGTGAAAATTGAATGTTTGAACCTTTAAAAATCTACACGGAAGTTTCAGAAAAACGTAGAATAAGGGCATAAAAGCACATCCAGACATTACTTGGGAGGTAGGGGAAAGCTGGCCTCCTTGGAGGAAGAGGCAGAGACACACACTTTCCTTCCTCTTCCCAGCACTGCACTCTGCCTTCTCTGCCATCTGTCCTTGGCTGCTCTTCTAGGAGGGCTACTCAGCTGGGAAGCGAAACCCTTTCCCTTTCCCTTTTCCTTTCATGAGCCGAAGGGCATCAAAGAAGTGGCCGCGTGTTTCACTGGACTAAGAGCAAAGAGGCCTCTATTTGGAACTCAAGGCAGAAAGCCACGGGCACCTGGGCTCCTTCAGTGAAGGGAAATTGTTTCCTGTTTATCCCACAGTTCTCCAGGGATTTCACTTTCCATCCTCTCTGGATCCATGCAACACTTAAACCATCCTAGGATGTCTAAACCATCCTAAAAGATGCAGGAGTAAATAGCAAGATAGTCAGATTTGCTGAGAACACTAAATAATACACATATGGGCAAAAAAAAAAAAAAAAGCCAATTACAGTGGTACCTTGTATAAAGGAATTAAATAGTTCCAAATGATATTATGTTAAGCAATTTTTCCTTTATACAAATTTCCCATAGGAATGCATTGAAAACAGTAATCCCTAATCGTGACCATTTTTATGTTGTATGGATTCACCACATAGATGATTCTGTTAAGCAAATTTCCCCTATCTCTGGATTTTTTTATGTTGTACACATTTTATGTTATACAAACAATTTGTTATATAAGGGTCCACTATATATTTATAAACCGTTGGGGTCCGAACTGTCCATGACAAACAAGGAAAGGGACCTAGGTGTCCTGGTGGACAGCTCAATGAGGGTGTCAACCCAGTGTGCTGCAGCAGTGAAAAAGCACACTCAATGATAGGAATCCTTAGGAAGGGTTTAGCAAATAAGTCAGCAAATGTCATTTTGTCTCTTCATAATTCTATGGTGAGTCCCCATCTGGAGTATGGTGACTAGTTCAGGTCACCTTACCTCCAGAACGATATTATGGAAATGGAAAAGTGCATAGGAGGGCAATTAGAACGATTAGTGGACTGGAACACCTTCATTACCCTCTGAGGCTGCAACAGCTGGGCCTCTTCACTCTCAAATGACAGTGCATAAGAGGTGACCTGATTGAAGTTCATAAAATCGGACACGATGTGGACAAAGTAGATAGGGAAAAGCTATTTTCCCTATCGCAGAACACTAGAACTAGGGGTCACTTTGTGAAGCTTTTGGGTGCTAGATCTCAAAACAAATAAGAGAAATTCCTTTTTCACCCAGGGGGATCATTGGTCTCTGGAACTCCATGCCAGAACAAGTGGTGCCAGCTGTCAGCCTTGACAGCTTTAAGAAAAGATTAGACAACTCCCGCAGCATCAACGGAGGAGGCGTCCGCATGGACCTGCTGATGCCTGCATGAATAACCAAATCCAGTAATCCACCCATGGATAACAATCCACAAATGGTGAATTGGTGGATAGAGGGGTGGTACTGTATTTTTGTTCCAAGCCTGCATTTTGAATATCAGCTATTGTAATCCAGCCCATTCAATCTGTTTTAATTGTTTCTTTGTTGTGTCCTTTGCCACCATTTAGGGTTTAAGCAACTTCTATGCCTAATACAAAGATATCCAGCCTTATCTGAAGAAAAAAAAGGAGTCCAACCAAGGCAAGGAACAATATCTCCAGCCCATAGAAGACTGGGAGAAGCCAGTTAATGTCCCCCCCCCCCGTTTTTATTCTCTCGGTTTGTATTTTACCCTAACCCTATTTATTATGGTTGCATGAGTTCCAATAGACTGACATGTCTCTTTAGTAGACAATCCAGAGAAACCCCGCTGAGACACGGTGCTTTCCCATCTCATGACAGTGCCCCCTTTTTTTAGCCAGGCAGCACGTCAAGTTTTCAGCCCAAATAGGTTAATAGCTAAGAGAGGCCTGTCCTATCTCTGCTGCATCAGAGCTGTGTCCAGAGTCTCATTCCAGGACCCGGTGTATGCTGAGCTTCCTTAATTCTAACAAGGCTTCTCTTGTGCTCTAAAGGTACACCTGAGAAAAATAACCCTGGCATGTAAAACATTCCAAAAACCCCTGGAAGATCTGCCCACTACCTGGACCAGATCTGCCCGTACGTGGACAAGGCCTCCCTCAGAGCAGTTGAGCAGGTGCTTGTGGGGTTGCCCTTGACCTTTAACGGATACTACTGAGGGTACAAAATGCAGCGGCCAGACTGGTGTTTGGTGCGGCTAGATATGACCTCATCACCCCAGTTCTGGCTCTCCTGCATTGGCTGTCAGTCATGCCCCAAATAAGATCACTTTTCAGGAGGCGTCAAGGGTTCATGAGCATTGAGTTTTACTCTCAAATCCAAATCAATATACCCAAGGTTTTCACACAGTCCACACTGTGGTCATTTATAAGCGGCAGTAGGCCAAGGAATTTGAAAGGACATCATATTGAAGAGGGAAGAGGTTTATTTTCCATGGCTTCAGAGACCAGGACTCGGGGCAATGGTTTCAAACTGCAGGAAAATATTCCATTCGAACATTAGGAAGAACTTCATGACGGTTTGAGCTGTTAGGCATTGGAATATGCTGCCACGGAGGCTGGTGGAGTCTCCTTTGGAGACTTTTAAGCAGAGGCTGGATGGCCATCTGTCGGAAATACTGTGATTTACGATTGGGAAGCCAAAAGGAACAGCAGCATTCATAGAAAGGGCCAAGATCACCTTGCTCTTAGTTTCGATCATCTACTAATAATCCATGTCGTTCCTTTAAAAAAAGAGTAATTTTTTGAACCTCTTTTCTATTTTGCATTTGCAGTTTTCTCCAGAGTATAGAGCTTCTCTCAGGCACATCGGGCATAACTCATTTTTAGAATTGCAGAAGGTAGACAAGCTGGCCGCAGAGGCAAAGGGTGGATTTTCAACAGCATATTCCCCATCAGGGCACAAAGAGTCTGCAGAGTTGGTGGTGGTGGTGGTGGGGGGGGGGGGGAGAAGATGAAAGGCCAAGAAGAGGATTATGTCATTCATAGCATCAAAGAGAGAAGAAAAAGTTACCTCACGAGAAGGAGGGGTTTGGTTTTTCGAGAGAGAATAATTAAATGTTAAGAGTTTTTAAATTGTCTTCTCAATTTCATTCCATGCAGCTGTAGACCATACACACATGCAGCTGTAGACCGTACACATGTATATATTTATTTATTTATTTGCTTGCATTAGATATTTTCCTGTAATCTTTAACTTTTAATTACCATTGCCAATCTTAAAAAGTGTGTGTGTTTTAATTTGAAGTTAACATTGTATGTGACAGAAATGACAAACCATGTTAATGTCAAAATTTTGAAAATAAATACTGTTATTTAAGGATGCATTTTAAGATGTGTTTTGGCATGTTTTCCCAATCATACAAATATTTCATAGTTATCATTGAATTTCTGAAGAACAATATTATTGCCGCTCACCCTATTGTCTGCATTTAGTTTGTATTCATGACATCACGTGTCAAGACCATGTAATGCATTCTTTCTTCTCAGCGCTCCACTGCCCCTCCCTCTCCCCCTGACCCAGGAATCCCCAGGACTCACCTGGGAGGAGGAACCCCCTTGGCTTCGGGTCCCTGAGGCTGCCTGGCTTGTCTACCATTTCCTAGCAGGTGCCATTCCAAGGCTGCTGGGTGGAAAAAAAAACCTGTAAGACACTCTTGCCCCAATGCATGTTGGAATGGTACCCATCATTACTGCAATGGGCCATCAAGCCGTTTTTTTTTTTACTTTTGGCACTCCATGCCAGGGCTTCCCAGGTAAGAGAGTTGCTCAGAAGTGTTTTATTGATCTCTTCTTGTGGGTGCTCTGGGACTGTGTAGCCACAGAGACAAAGGACATAAGAACAGCCTTGCCGGCACAGGTCCCAGCCCATCCAGTGCATCATTCTGTATCACGCAGCGGCTCACCATTTGCTTCAGGGTATTCCCAAGCAGATGTCTTCACCTGCTTACAGTTCCCTGCAAACGGCACTGAGAGATCTCCTGCATATCTCTCCAACCCTAGCATAAGAACAGCCAATGAAACCCTGGTTCTTTCTAGAGGATGATGGTGAACCAAACAGCTTGCTTATCCCCAAAAGGCAGGTTGCTGATGGATCATAAGACATTGATCATGCAGCGAGGCAGGATGCAGCATCTTAGAGGTGTGGAGGGTATGGGGATGCAGAGGCAGCCCCCCCCCCCGCCAGCCCGTTCCACTTTGCAAGGTCAGAAGCTCAAGGTGGATTTTCCTACCCACTTCCACTTTCTCCCCTCCCCCCCCCAACATTGGAGTTGATGGGCCAAGATTGGAAATGGAGTTATTCAGAAGCTGTGGCCAGTGGACCCAATGGCCAGCTGCCCTTGTCAAAGGCTCCTTTGTCAAGGCACCGTATGTCTCTCTCATGAATCCCTTGGGATGACTGCAGACATCAGCCTGTGCTGAAGCTCCCTGCTTATGCAGCCTGCCTCTTGACGGGCCTTGTGGGACCAGAGGAATATGCAAAGAGCCAGGCGTGCCTCTGACTAGCCATACTCTCTCTGGCCTTCTGCAGGAGACCGCCTGGTCCTGACAGTGTCCTTTGACCTGAGCAGGAGAACAGGCTACTTTGCTATCCAGACCTATATCCCTTGCATCTCGACAGTGGTTCTCTCCTGGGTGTCCCTCCGGATCAAGAGGGACTCAACGCCTGCCAGGAGCTCTCTGGGTAAGAAAGAGCCCAGGTGCCCTCCCACCTCCCAAGGAACCCCACCACCCGAGAGATGCCCTCTATCAGGTGTCTTTCCTCTTGCACCTGCAGAAGGGCCAGAGTCTGACAGGTTGTCCAGTTGTAGTTCCAACAGCCAACAGAAAAGGCCTGTGGCTGAGCTCTTGAGCAGGGACAGAATATGTGGCTTCAGGAGAGCTCCCCACCAGGAGAGCAGCTTTGTGCTTGGATCAACATTGCCCCCATGATTTCACAAAAATCAGCCAGCACCTTCTGCCAGGGGGAAGGCCCAAATGCTTGTCAAGGATGGAACCTGCTTCTAGATCAGATCCAGCCACGACTAAAGCCACAGGCGCTGCACAAGTCAGCTTCCTGTGTGAATCCCACAGGAGGCTCAGGAAATCTTCTGTCTCTGCCCAAGCTCACCCCATAACAATATGTGAGGTGTTCAGAAAGGTCTTCCACAACTGCAGCTCCTTTTTGTGGCTGCTCCCATCGTCTGGTTCCCATCTGTAACTCTCAAAGTTATTGTATTCTTTTCAGCACAAGCCAAGATTTGCCGTATGAGTATTTGATCTTCAGGTAGGTTTTTATTTTTAAGCCTTTGGGCCAAAGTTTTGTATTGGCATTCAAGAGATGTACAGTGGTACCTTGTATAAAGGAATTAATTCGTTCCAAATGAAATTATGTTAAGCAAATTTTCCTTTATACAAATCCCCATAGGAATGCATTGAAAACGGAGTAATTCCATTTTTATGTTGTACGGATTCTCCCCATAGGCGATTGTGTTAAGCAAATTTCCCCTATCTCCAGAATTTTTTACGTTGTACAAATTTTATGTTATACAAGCTGTTTATTATACAAGGGTCACTGTAGTATCATCTCTCTATCCTGTATATTAACATTTCGTGGCCCACAGGGCAAACAGTCGTCCACTAGAAGCCGAAGTGGTGGTTCCTCTCTACGGCTCCTGCGGAGGCTCCTGGAAAGCTGGAGGGCTTCCTCTGTGCAGGCTCCGGCGGGCTTTGGGTCCTCCGGTGAGGAGGCTGCCAGGCGAGGGCGCCCAGCCCTCCACATGCAGTAGACCGGGGGAATGCTCTAGCACGCTTAGAATCACAGGGCTTTTCTATTTGACGCTCTAGCGTTTGATTTAGAGGGCAGGTCCTCCGGACCCGCCTCTTCCTGGAAGTTGGCATGGTGCCGTTCTAGGCTTCCCCTGTCAGAGGGCAGGTCCTCCGGACCCGCCTCTTCCTGGAACGTTGCCATGGGGATAGTATGCTTTCCGGGGATGCTGTTGTGCCGGCCCTCCGAGATGAACTGCTAGAGTGTACCCCTCCAGGGGCCTGGTCGTCTGGCGTTGTTTCTACGGGGGGAGCCTCATCCTTCCTGATCTGTCCTGCCCCGCCGGAGGGCCCTTCGGCTGCCCAGGCCTCCCCAGGTCAGGAGCAGCGCCACTTCCACCCGGAGAAATCGTTCGGTAATGAAAAAGGTGTTTCCCCTCCCCGCTGCCATTGGGAATCCCAATAAATCCTGAAAAGAGGGTCCTGGGTGTTTTCAGAGCCTCTGGGCATGCACAGAGTGTCCTCTTTTAAACCGGCACAGGCTGTGCCCGCTAGAAACAGGACCGAGGCCGCCGTTTGAAGACTTGCATATTTTCCAAAAGGGAAGGCAGGACCGGGTGGATTTTGGGCGTCCTCTGATTCAGCTTTCATCTTATTCCATGATTAAATAAACTGTGTTTTCTGTTTCCTACCTCCACGTCCAGAAGGTTTTCAAGGAGACAAGGTGGCATTTAATTCATTTACTTTTAGTTACTGTTAGTTTATTCTGTTTTTGTCCCCATACTTTTTTTCTCCTTCAGGCACTAGTGAGTTTGCACGGTTGCAGTTTTTCATGTTCAATATGTGTTTGTGTGTTAAACGAGAGCATTGGTGCAGACGCAGTAATGTTTAATGTTATTATTAATACCGATAATGCATTATTTTTATCTTAGTCTGATTACTTCACCCAGTAATCTTAGGCGCATAGATCTCATTTAAAATTATTAACAGCTATTGAAGTGGCGGATGTCAAGAAAAAAGCAGGAACAAGTAAAAACCTTTACCAAGGAGCAAGAACACCCCCTCCCTATTTGTCTACCATGGGGGGAGGGTCTAGGTTCCTCCTTGCAGGCCCCCATCCGCATTCCCACCCTGATCCATTGTCCTTTCCAGAGCCTCTGCCCATGAACGGAGATCTGTTTATTAACCGCCCAATCGTAGCAAAGCAAAAGGGATAATAGATTCAAAGCAAACGGGCAAGATGTGTGTTTTATTTTTCCTTAGGATTACACTTTTTTCTCTCTCCGCCTTTATTAAAATTAATCCACTTCCTTTCCAGGTAGCTCATCTCCTACTTTGCCAGAGATCCACACCCACAGATGCTCTCCATCCCCCCCATTTCAGTCTCCCCCTCCCAGCCCCGAGAAAGAATGCTAGGGCCCAAGCAAACGGTGGTTGTGCAAGAGCAGTGGCTGGAATTTTGGGTCAAAGTCCTCCAGGCAAGTCCTCTTTGGCCATTTCTGGTAAAAAACAAAAATTATAAAGGGGTGCAAATTAAAGAGAACAAAAGAGAAAGTGGCACCTTAAATATTAACTTTCATATTTTCTTTAATTTGAACTTACATTTAAAAAAGTAAAGGTCACATTAAAATAAATGCATAGGTTGGTGTTTAAGGTGCCTGCACATTTTTGTCTTGTTAATGCGTATGTACTTTCAGTTTGCTTTTACCTATAAGGCTTGCACATATGAACATGTCTCCCTCTTCTACTTCTACACAGGTGATCTCATTATTAGCTCTGTTCTGGTCTCCCTTTCATGGCTTCATTAACTGAGTCTGTCCCTCTGATCTGCTGTCCTCCCTTTTCGTGACCGCCTCCCAATTTTTCCTAGCCTTGACGTGCGTTCCAGCGGATGGGTGTAATGCAGCCGTAGTCATCTCCGGGATGAAAAATCCCTTATTTTAGAGGTCTTCCTAGGAGGCCTAATACCAATAATTCTTTCTTACAGTTATTATAAATGAATTTTATTTAAGATTTTCAATTAATTTTAATGAGAAATCATGACTGAGCAGGACTTTGTCTCTCAGAGCATTCCAAATGAGTTGGCAACTATTCATTGAGAATGGAAAGAGCAAAATGGAGTTGTGCTTATTTATTTATTTGTTTGTTTGTTTTATTTCTATACCGCCCATCTTCCAGACAGAACTCTGGGTGGTTTACAATTAAATTGCTTGATACCAGTGTTGAGGTAGAAGACTCAGGGAATGTAACTCTGGCTTTGTTTTTTAATATATTGCAGAGGAACCCCTTCCAGATCCAACTGGCAATCACAGTCAGTGTTCACCTGCAACAGGAGCATCTGATCAAACAGGTTGGCTACCACGACTGCCTTGGGCTACACAATATGGACACGTTGAGAATGTACACTGCTCCACGTGCCAGTAGGTTACTTGGCACCAGGGGGTCCACCCTTTCGGGAGCAGCCTTTTGAATGTTCTGAGTGCTTCAGCAAAGAGCTCCACCAGTGTACTAATATCAAAGAGCAAGTTCTGAGTGGGACTGTGGAGAAAACTTTCCAGTTAAATGTGCAACTTTCATAGTGGAGACCAGAAAAAAGAGATGCTCCTGGTGTGGGGAGGAGAGCGGAGGTGGCCGCCTCCTGCTCTTCCCTCTCACCCCCAGGGTGCACGGGCAGTGGACAGACGAGTGGGCGGGCCTCATGGTGGGCCTCGAAGCATGTGCAAAGTGGCTTTCCTTCCACAGCCAGCTGGCCCACACTCCGATAAGGCCTTGGAGAGTTCTTCTAAACCAGAGGGACCCTAATGAGAAGCAACATTTGGAAAGAATGGGCACCTCGCCAGCCAGCAAAAGGCACTGGTCAACCACTGAGGGTGGGCGTTCAGGGGCTGCATGGTGAGGGGGCTCATCCAGTGCTGGCCCGGGATCACCTCTGTACAGGAGCTGAGTCTTCGCCACCTGTGATGCCTCCTCCTCCCCTTTGCAAACTCAGAAGAGGGTTGATGGGCAGCCCAAAGGCTAGAACTCACTCAGGGGCCATTGCTGGCGCTGCCACTGCTGGGGGCATCATAAGGGGGAGAATCCTGGCCAGGTTCCCTCCACCAGCCTTGCCTTGGGCCTCTTCCCCATGGCCCAGCTTTGCCCCCCCCTCTGGTCCATGGGAGGCGACTCCTACATGCTGGCAACATGGCATGGGACCCTAAAAACCTGCAGCCTCAGGAGAGGCCGTCTGGAAGCCCCTTGCACCTACCAGCCGTGGACATGGACCCTGACTGGGCAGCTGCGGCCAGCAGCCCTCTGTTTAAAGTCCCTCCTGCGCCTTCCCAGCTGCTTTGGGGGATGTCCCACGGGTGCTGATGGGTGTTTGGACGGGGCCACACGGGTGCAGATATGGGATGGGTGGGTGGGTGGAGGTGTGCGGGTTGTGGAGCAACAGGGGAAGAGGGACGTGTCAGCGGGCCCTCCTCCTCCTCTTCTCTCTCAATGCTGTGTTCCTGAAATTCTTCAAAACCACCCCCAAGCAACTGGTGTGATGTTAATATTCATAGGAAACGTGCAGGCATGCCTAGCTCCCTGTAAATTCTTCAGCAGTATCCGAGGACACACACACATGCACAATCTCTCAGAAGGGGCTAAAATTAGCCAGGCAGCCCCCTTTCCCTGTTATTTAAGGGAGGGGGGATGCAAGGAGAAAACAACTCGGGTTGGTGGGCTGATGAGAGAGAGGGACCAGGCAGCATACGTTGTTTCTCACGGCCTCCTAGTGATTTCTGAAGGAGGGAAGTTGGTGGTGGGCAGAGAGGAGAGAGATGCCTCTTATTCACCCCTTGTGTCCTCTGCCTTATTTTTTCAGGCTAAATCATGCCAAGCACACGAGGGGGAAGAGGAGATAAATGCACGAGGGTCCCCCCCTCTCTCTGTGAAACGAGCGCCCCTGTTTTGCCCCCCCCCCCCGCAGCCGCCTTTCCCTCCTCCTCCTCCTCTCGCGCCTTCAGCCAGAACGCTTCCAGCAACTCTCGGGTCCTCCAGCGAGAGGGGTACCAGCAGAGGGCGCCGATGGAGGCCCTGTGTAACAAGGAGGCACTCTAGCACATTTTGCGTCAAAGGGCCTTTAACCGTGACTCTAGCCTGAGGTAGTCGGAGGGCCTCTTCCCGGAAGTCCCTCCTGGGGCTGCTCTAGCCCTTCTTTGTCAGCGGGCAGGTCCTCCCGACCCGCCTCTTCCCAGAAGTCTCCCCTGGGGCCATTCTAGCCCTTTGTCAGAGGGCAGGTCCTCCCAATCCGCCTCTTCCCGGAAGTGCTGCCATGGTGTCGGCTTAGCAGCTCGGGCCCTCAGTGGAAAATTCCTAGAGCGGATTCCTCCTATACAAGGCTCCTGCCCTCTGGTCCTCCGGTCTGTATCTCCTTCAGAAAGCCTGCGTCGGCCCAGTTCCTCACAGGTCTTGAGGCTGTCGGGCCCAGAGGAAGCCTCGCCTGGACTCCAACAGGTAACGAGCGAGGGGAGGGGGGTGCGCGTCCTTCCCTCCCTGGCGTCTGGGTCGATGTTGGGCTCCTTCCCCTTCGGTCCCCTCCCGACCTTTTCATTCGCCCCTGAGTTCCTTAGGAGAGGAGACCCGTAGAGGCGGGAAAGGCGGTCCCGGTTCTCAAAGCCCCAGGGCATGTACAGAGTGCCAGTCACCAGCCCCCCCCCACTCTGCCTTTGCAATTGCTGCAAATCTTAAACATATGAGAGAGGATCCAAACTACAATTTTAAAAGGCAGCACTCGTATTTTTCAGAGACTGCCAGTTTCTTATCTGGCCTTAACCATGGTCACTAGAAAAAGGACTGAAGCTAGTGAGAGAGGACTTCCATATCTCCCACTAGAAAAGACATTTGCAATGTTCTCCATCAAAGTTAATGGAATTAAATTAACCCTGTTTGTTGTTGTTCTCCTCCATCCTGTGGAGGGGAGGCAGCAATCCTCCCCATCTTCAAGTGATCCTTGATTAGTTGCTTATCTATATTGCCTTTTAATGTCTTGCCATTTATTTGTTTGTTTGTTTTGCATATTTAAGCCTACATTTCTCCTTGGAAAAGGACCCAAGGCAGCTTACAATAACGAGGGACAAAATACAGCCCAGAATATATTTAATTTAGGAACAGGGAATTAGAAGAAGCATCTTTGAACATTAAAAGGTAACATTAAAGCTACAAAGAAGACACAAAAAAACAAAAAATCTATTATCCTATTTCTCTTTCCCCAGCCACTTGTCCTTGCGATTTAGGAAAAATGTATTTTCCCCTCTTAAATAGGTCTTGGTTTCTAAATCCATTCATAATGTTGACACAACATTGTAGGGAAGGGTCTTAAAATGGCGTCTCTTATGCTAACCAGGAATGCTTTACAAAATGTCTGTGTCAATAGATCCAGCCAACGACCTCAACCTGACTTTTGAAAGCGTAACTACGAAGCAGCTGCACAGACTAGAGGGGAGGAACTCCCTCCTTCAGCCTTCTCCTCCCAGAATTCCAGCTGCCTTGCTGACCTCAGTTCCTGCTGACATCACGAACACTTCAGTTTTCAGATTAACCTTCTAACTCCTTCTTTCCAAACAGAAAGTTAGCCAGCAGTGGAAACACGTTTAGTTTAAGGAAGACCTTCTTTAACTGCAAAAGAAAGTTTTTCTCTCTGTGTCTGTATTATGATTCCTACATCTGCTCCTACATCCCTGCCCACCACACATGTCAGTATGCCTTCCAGCATGTCAAACACACATGCGATTCTTTCTAGCCAACACTGGCCCATTTCTCTTACTAGTGGCAATCAGTTAATCACGCCACAAGATGCCTCAGAGGAAAAGGACTCTGATACACCAGGCCTTTCCACTGAATGTCAGTCCACCACTTCCCGCACTGTTACCCAACGCAGAGGAAGAGGGGGCATACTTATCCCCCTAGTTACTTTGAGGCCATTCCGCTGTTCAAATACCCGTGTTGTAATTTGTGGACACAGTTACGTTTATTGGGCTGGAAGGTATGCCCAATCTTCAGTTTGGGGCGCGAATCTCCACCTTGGGAGTCGCATCCAAATTGATTGGAAGGGAAAGCGAGGCATGTCATGGGATGCTTTTTCTGCAACGATATCTCGCGTAGCATCCGTAACCCCAATTAATATTCTGCTTGTTCACCTGGGAGGGAATGACTTGACCAAAACAAAGGGAATAGTCTTGTCATCGAGAATCATTGCCGATTTGCATGCTTTTAAAATTCTTTTCCCACATACCAAAATCATTTGGTCAGCTATGCTTCCCAGGATAGTGTGGCGTGATGCACATGATCCAGTAAAGGTAGATAAAGCCAGGAGATGCTTAAACCGTAGGGTGACTGTTGCTATGCGCAAATATCTTGGCACAGTAATCTCTCACCCTGATATTAAATTGTCCCGAACCCACCTCTTTAGAGATGATGGAGTTCACCTAAGTGATGCTGGCTTGGACATTTTGCTGCATGACTTCCGAGTGGGCCTTTCTAATGTACTTGGTGATTTGGTGGTAACTTAGATGTATGCCTTGCATCTATCTCTGCCAGGTCCTTACGAGCCAATATCTCCTTCGAGCATCCACAGTAGCTCATTAGCTCTTGTGTTTATGATGCTTCTTGCCTGTCTTGCCTCTGCAAACATAACAGCAGTTATTTTACTGCTCCTGCTTCAATACCTCAGGAAGTGGTGCCATGATGGGTTTGATTTTTCTTAGCTGTCACTGTTGTCTTTGGCTTCATGAATTATCTCACACCTGAAAAGATGGTGCTTGGATATGCCCTGGTCTTAGGGGAGGAGTGGTTACTACTCCACTAATTCCTCTATGTTTTGATACCCCTCTTTTGCAGCACATGCAGACACATGTTCTCCTTGTATTGTTTCTGCTACACAAGGTAAACAAGTGGTGCAAACTTTGCTCTTTTACACCTACTGTTCCTCTTCGTTACATAGGCCAGCCCAACTAGTAATCTGACTTACCTAAGTCCACAGACTCTCTGAGAACAAAGCCTGCAAGTGGTTTGGATCCCAACATGCCATACACTTGCTCTAGGCACAGGTTTTCATTGTGGTTCTTCTACATGGTATCAGAATTACAGGTCTGCTCACAAATATTTATGTTTTCTCCTACGGAAGTTAGCAAGCTTGGAACTCTTCCGGGAGACTTGCCTAGTATTCAGGATGGTCTTGTGTGTGCGTGAACAGGTGGAAGTTTCTCAGAGTGCCCACATTCTACACTTCAGCTGGGTAAGGGACAACTGCGTGAATGTTACAGTAGCTAGATCTCACCCAGCAATAATTTGGCATCCATGGTCTTGGCAGAGACCCTAAAAGGGGTACATACTGGACAACAGAGAACACCTCACCTGGTCTGTATACACAACTTTTGACAACTTGCAAAGTTATCCCCTTCAGCAAATTCCAGACACTACCTAAGAATTTGTTTATAGTCATGGCTCAGAGTATAGACACAACACTTCAGGTGAACTGCTATTATTCATGTGTGGCTACCTACTTGACTACTCAATGGCCAAGAGCAGTCATGAAGGTGCCCTAAGCTTGTATCACACGATTTCTCAGCAAGGTAACATCACTAGGAGAGCCATGTCATTTCAATTAACTTGGACAGTTACGCCCAAGCTTGTTATTCTAAACACAGGCACAATCTCAGTGGGCTACCTTACATATTTAAGCTCATGGGACGATGGCATTTGGTGTTCAACTTCCAATGCCACACAGCCTGGATGCCTGCATGCCACTCCTTTGCTTACATTTTCTTCAACACCTTTCAGCCATGGTTAGCTCCAGACATTATGCACTGGATTTGTAGTTACATGGTATTTCTATCTCCAGCCATCATTTTCTTCTCATTCCATTTCAAATACAGCAATTCTTAGTCTATGCCCCTTTGTCCCACAGGAAAAGGGCAGAACCCCTTTTGCAGGGTTCATGTGTACAAGCCCAGTGGATAAAGGGATCACATAGGACTCTCAGAGTATTGTGTGTGTGTAAATGGATCTACAACATTAGCTTCAGATGACATTGTGGCAAGTTCAATCTCACGAACTCCTGCCTAACATTGACCCTGTAGGTAAGGTTGTCCTGACTCAAACAGCTTACCTTTCTTCCCACAGTCAGGCCCAGCCTGCCTGCTTTTGTTAGCCTGCGTTTTATGCCTTGTTTGCAATTACAAACCACCATTCTGCCTTAGCCTTACATGACTTAGCCCTGCCACTGACTTTCAATGCCATATCAAACCCAATAGTTTTTGGTTGCTCTAGGTTATGCCTTTTTGTTCACGAAAGGTATACACTTAATCATGTGAACATGTCTAAGGGACAAAAGGAATATATGAGCTCTAATTATTATTGTGTGAATATGGGGATTCACTTGATAGGAATATTTCAATACATGGCATAAGCATATATACACAGCCATGGTAGATAAAATGGCTGCGCTCTGGGTCTATCTTTCGATCCGAGCCCTGTCCTTTAATTTACCTCTTCTCCCTACATCAAACTGTGGCTCAAAGCACTACATATCTCCCTGAACCTGCATCCTGTTTTGCTAAGTCACAAAATTGCCAACTGTCAAACTTATCTGACAGCGCAGCAGGGGGCTTCCAGGAATTATAAGGTTGGATGGCGCGGTCGTGCAAGACTGATGCCTTCCCGTGTCAATGAACTGTCAAGATGATTTGTAAACGATGTGCTAACAATGTATTCCTTTGATCTGTTTTGTCCGTTTTCTTGGTCCAGATGTATCCTTGTTTTTTGCTGATAAAGAAGGGGTGTTGGCGAATGTATGCTATAAAGACTGTAAAAGTTTTTATGTTCTGGGCCCTCAGCTTTCCGAAGCAATTCGGCTGAGAGCCTCTTTGCAAAGAAGTAAAGCGTTTCTCCGTTACCTGAACCTTGGCGTGATTCTTTCATCTCTCAGCTCAAGTAATAGCGGCAAAGGTAACCCCCGGGGGGATCCCTTCATTTGGGGGCTCGTCCGGGATTGCCCTCCCTTTCTGGAGCGAGAGGCCATGCCAAGCGGTGTCGAACAGCCAGCGGTGAGCGAGGAATTCCAAGTGCACACCTTTCCATTTTTGAAAAGGGGAATTTTTCGTTCAACGTGGTGGTGGAGACGGCACCGCTCGGGGAGAAACTGCTGATTGCCGGCTGGGGAAGAGTTTGTGAAGGAATTTGGTAAGGTTTGGGACCGGTCCGTGGGGGGAAGGAGAGTAATTCTCTGGGATCCCTAGGCTGGGGGTGACCTCCTGGCATGTAAAGGGTAACAGAACGACGGTTCTGGGTTTTCGGGGAGGAGAAGGGCAGTGTATATATGTCCTAACATCCCTTGTGAAATAAGTAAATATTGTTTTGTGTGGGCAGCGGGAAGGAGCTCTTGGCTGTCAAATTAGACTAGCGGAAAAAAGGTTTTTAATAGGTAGGGGGCTCCAGACTAGGTGGGGAGGTTGGTTTTGAAATGTGGGTGATTTGAGTGGCCACTGACCCAGTGAATGAGTGAGTGTTTGGAAGACTGGGGTTTAGAATTCCCCTTAGTCGAGCAAGTGTGGGCTTACGCATTTCCTGATTACGGGAGACCGTACAGGTCGTAGCCAGTATCGAGTGGTGTGTGTGTGAATATTGTGTGTAAAGTTTAGGAGCGGGTCCAGTGGCATTGTGTGGGAGAAATTTAGGAAAATAGCCTAAATAAAAAAATCAAAAATCATGGGGCAAAACACCAGTAAACCCTCAATTCCATTAGAATGTTTCCTCTTAAATTGGCAAGTGGCCATCAAAAATTATGACTTTGGGATCAAAAATTAAGAGAGAAAGAATGTAGACTTTATGTCAGATTGAGTAGCCAGTGTTGCAGACGGATTGGCCACCAGAAGGGACTTTTAATGAAAGTATCATCAGGCAACTGTGGTTAAAAATTCTCAAAAACTGCCCTGAACACATTCCCTATATTGAAGTTTGGAAAGGAAATGTGAAGAAAAATCCTTCATGGATTCAATTTTGTAGAGAGTTGCAACCCCAAGTTAAGCTATTGGCTTTGAAGAAAAAGGAGGCAGCTTTAGAAAGCCGCCTTGAAGATTATGATGTCTTCACCCCACCACCTCCTTATCTTGCGGCTATCCCTCCTGGGAATCCAGCGGGGCCCCCTTCCTGCAGCTTTGCCTTTGCAAGGTCCAGCACCTGTTTCCCTTCCAAAAGATGATGATCTCCCCACACCAAAAGATCTTTCACAGCCAGGACCATCAGGCAAACCTCCAAAAGATGAGCAAGAAACAGGGAAAGGGCCCCCAAGAGAGATGAGGAAGAAGAAGAGGAAAGTGAAGAGGAATCCTGTCATAGAATAAAAGGAAATGTTGAATGGGGAGAAGCGGTCTATCAAAGAGTGGCTGATTTAGTAAAGAAGTGCCAGGAATCAGTGGTGGAAGTAGGAAATCATGCTTTAGAGGCTGTAGGAGAATGAAATTGGACAAAGAGGCAGCAATATCTTTTAAGGGCGTATGATGTAGCAGGGAGACATGAGGAATTTCTTGAACAAAGGAAGATTGAGGACACAAGCAACGATTAAATGTAAGCAGGGTTAGCGATCCTAAGTGTCAACAAAGACAGGACCCAGATGTCCCATCATGTAACAGGCACACAAATAAGAACTTTTAAAATGGGGACAGACCAAAGCAAATCATACACCCCTTTTTTGATGTGCTTCATGCCAAACTGGAATTTAGCCACCAGGAAAAATGACTTTGGTATTAAATGAAACAGGAACGAATGTAACTTTTAAGAAGAACCCCTCTTGGCTAAGAGAATGCAGGACATTACCACCCTGAGTTAAGATTCCAGCCCTCAAGAAGGACAAAACAATTTTGACCTGCTAGCAAGAGGTGTATGAAATTGCAAGAACACGATTAGTTAATTAATATATATATATATAAAAAATTCCACCAAATCGAAGACCCCGCCAGCTATTTTAAAAGGCCAGGGGAAATATTGACATTAGGAAGAATGTTTTTAGGTACTTAGAAGAAAGCAACATCCTATATGTTTTGTGTAAATTAGGCTGGCTTGTTACACAACAAGATTTACCAGCTGAAGGGACATTTTCAAATAAAAACATCATAAGGCATTTGAGAATAACATTCCTTAAAAGATCAAGTCCCGTAATAGAACTTAGGAGGTGAAAAAAAAAAACACCCAAGAAACACTCCTTTTTTAAAGCCAGGCAGCGCTAGATGGGAGCCCAGTGTGTGAGGTATTTCCATCCCATGATAACTGCCTGACTATAGAGATCTTGAGGGGAGCCAGATTGTTTAAAGGAATCAGTGAATTTGCCCCTAAGCGGATCATTTTTTTTTGCCCTCGGGATCAAACACAATTTTTATGTATTTATGCTACAGAATAAGAACAAACATTATATTGCCAAAAGGTTTCCCTTTTTGGCTTCAGAAAATGAAGAGTGGAAGAAAAAGACATTTTTAGGATGAACCAGCAACCCCCCCTCTCCATTCAAAAGTTGTTCCTTTCAAATACTTTTTGTCTTTGAAGCAATGCACCCAAAAAGGTTCAGCTTGAATATCCTGTGAAGGGACAGTATGATACTCAGACATTCAAAGCTGGCCTAACAATGGAACTTAGAGAAGCCTTGCTTAGGCATCTACTCGTGATTAAACACAACACACACACTCCTTAATTAGGCAGCTAATCCAAGTCAAAAGATCTGGGACTCTTTCAAGCTAATTCACCACAGGAGAACAAAGGAATTATCTTTTTGCCCTAGGCAGTAAAAGGCTGCCTAGCCATTAAAATGCAAATAGCACGTTGTCGCAGCTTTTAACCCACACCTGGCCTCAGGAGCTTCCCTGAAGAAAAAGAGGCTTTTAAAAAATGGACTTAACAGTTTTTTTCTCTTTTCTTCTTTCTGCCCACGGAACTCCATGGCAGGGGTGAAATTTTTTGTCTTTCAAGAACAATTCTGTAGTGAACCTTCTCACTTTGTTACAAAAATGCAAACTGCAGATTGGAAGCCCAGACTCACCAGTGACATATTGTTTCAAGTTGAACTTGTTAAGAACTAATGAAGAGATGACGTTTCGCCATGGTTTAAAGTTCAACATGATGGGCAGTAACCATTTCGAGACTTTCAGGTTGCTTGGCCATTTTTGTGTGTATATGTGTTTGTTTGTGTGTCTGTCTGTCTGTCTGTCTCTTTTTACACAGATAAACCCTGGAGGAAACACTTTCCGTCCTGAGGAAGAAATCCATCCATCCATTGTTTCCAGGTCGAGGAGTCGATTTGGGTTGGAAGGCTGACAGCGCTGTTCGTGGATGCCAAACTGAGGACCCCTCTGTAAGGCCATTCGCCCCCATCGCCCCCATCGCCACGCAGCATTGGGTACCGCCGGACGGGGAAGTTAAAGCCAGCATGGGATGAGGCTCTGCCGTCCTGCGGCCCAACCAACATCGTCACGATGACTTCTCCCCCTGAATTCACCACATGTGTCTCGAGTTGGAGGCATCGGAACCAGCAGACGAGGAGGTCCACCCCAGAGGCGACCCTGTGGCAGAGAGAGACCAGACCCGTGACGTCCCATCGGCAGCAGACGACTTCAGCCAGCATCAACTAGACCAGAGGGAACCAGCGCGGACTGGACTTGTGGACTTCGCATCTAAGCCCAGATGACAGCTTGAAACTAATTTCCAAGAAAGCTACTTCAGACATTGGGAGGCCAAAGTAAAATATTGGTCCTTCCTCTGTGTGTGCTTGTCAAGAAGTTCTTTCCAGAAGATTTGACTTTTTTTTCCTTTCAGCTTTTAAACTTCCTGCCTTTTAAACCCATCCCCCACAAGAAGAGGAGGGAGGAGGTTTTACAGCGAGGAAGGCGAGCGGATTTGTTCCAGCTACAAGTTAAAGCCATATTTATTTTGTGCGAGACTATGCTTTAATGCATGTATTCTTCCTTCATTGAAATTTAAACAGCTTTTTCTTTAAGCGCCTGGAACTAATGCAGTCAGCGAGCTGTCAACGAACGTTCTATGAGCTGTAGAAAGCTCTACAGCTGTCAAAGTTCTTAAAGGAGCCTCAGAACTTTTAGAAGGTGTCTTTTAAACTGAATTTAACTTGTTATAACTTTGGTTTATTTACAACGTGATTTCGATCTGCCTGTTTAGCTGCTGAACCTGAAGGTATAGAAGAATGTAAGCTTTGTGTTGTTGCAGCTACTCAGGGAGACAAAGTGGTAAACACTTTGGTTTATTTCACCCAGCGCCCAATGGAATGTCCACAAGCGGGTACAACGTGCCTAAACCAGGACAAGATGTATCACATATGTGAAACCTTGTCTGGAGAGCATCTTTGTTATAAGCCTGAGGTCCCACACAGATTTAGGTACACGATTTGGGCTGGAATGCCTAGGACTAAAGTACCTAGAAGGGACAATCCAGAAGGTGGAGGGTCTCTTTACTATATAAACTCCACTACTGTCCTAAAGAACAGTGGCAGGCGGGCAACTTGGAAAAGGCCTAGGAATTCGCTGTGGATCAGCTACATGGGTGAATGCATACAAGTCAAATGACAAGTATTTGTGATACCCACATGAAGGAGCCGGACCCCTGTGGTTTGAACAAGTTGTGCAAAGGATGGGGATATGTTTGTGCATATACAGCAAAAGGGTATCCAGGTTGTGCTCACCTTTCACAGTTCAGAAGGACGACTCTAAAGAGTGTCCTACGAGAAGAGGAGGGATTATGATAGGAATATTTCAATACATGGCATAAGCATATATACACAGCCATGGTAGATAAAATGGCTGCGCTCTGGGTCTATCTTTCGATCCGAGCCATGTCCTTTAATTTACCTCTTCTCCCTACATCAAACTGTGGCTCAAAGCACTACATATCTCCCTGAACCTGCATCCTGTTTTGCTAAGTCACAAAATTGCCAACTGTCAAACTTATCTGACAGCGCAGCAGGGGGCTTCCAGGAATTATAAGGTTGGATGGCGCGGTCGTGCAAGACTGATGCCTTCCCGTGTCAATGAACTGTCAAGATGATTTGTAAACGATGTGCTAACAATGTATTCCTTTGATCTGTTTTGTCCGTTTTCTTGGTCCAGATGTATCCTTGTTTTTTGCTGATAAAGAAGGGGTGTTGGCGAATGTATGCTATAAAGACTGTAAAAGTTTTTATGTTCTGGGCCCTCAGCTTTCCGAAGCAATTCGGCTGAGAGCCTCTTTGCAAAGAAGTAAAGCGTTTCTCCGTTACCTGAACCTTGGCGTGATTCTTTCATCTCTCAGCTCAAGTAATAGCGGCAAAGGTAACCCCCGGGGGGGGGGAATCCCTTCACACTTATTCATGTTTCATTTATTGCTGCTAAATAAATTGACCCTAGCAGGTAAGACTGTCAATCCAATTGGCTATGGAAATTTAGAACGGTTTATCTCTGATACCTTAAAGAGTCTCTTTATTGCTTTGGTAAGGCACCGCCTTTCCTGATTTACTCTGTGTTTTTGCTTTGGTATGCTGCATTTATTCAGACTTTCTGTGTAGAAAATAGCTACTCATGTGACTAATCCAAATATTATTACTCTTATGCAAGCTTATGAAAAGGCCCCAATTTCCAAGAAACTTCCTTGGGACGACTCAGTTCCTGAGTGTCCTTGAATCACAGGGGGAAGATGTAGGGAAGGGTCTTAAAATGGCGTCTCTTATGCTAACCAGGAATGCTTTACAAAATGTCTGTGTCAATAGATTCAAATTGCAGTCTAAGCAGAAGTTAGTTCTCATGGGAAGAAGTGGCCTAGAAGCTTCAAAATGTATCTGCAAATGTTCTTGTTATGTGCCTCGCTCTAAGTTTCAATTTCCCAGCACAAAATGCCATTGTATGTTCAGCCTCAGTATGTTGCAAAGTATACCAGATAAGAATACAATAGTCTGCCTATACTCAGAAACTAATACTGCGCATGTCAGTCCCCACTCCTGAGTGGCTAAAGCTTAGACTCGTGGTCAATTATGATGTATTGGGGGGTGGAGGAATGAATGGTATTTAACATGTATGATTTGAATGTATTCTTGCTTCAGCTTTTGGAACTGATTTCCACTGAATGCCAAACTGTTGCTAAATAAACTCTTTCTCCTTTTTACTTAAAAATCTGGTTTCGTATTGAATTCCTGACTCACCCCAAGCGGCCAATGTTCCCGTAAAGTATTTTGCAGAGGATGTAAGCCCCTAAAAGGCTACATTTCTGATTTAGGAAAAATATATTTCCCCCTCTTAAATAGGTCTTGGTTTCTAAATCCGTTCATAATGTTGACACAACATTCCCTTGTTAGTTTACGAGCGGGAACTGTCTCTTGGTAAGCGTGGGAGGGTTGAACCCAAATGTGGGTCTGTCAGGAGCCCCTCTCCTCTCATTCCCATGTTGCCCTTCACATTCACCCCCAACCACTGCGACAGAGGCAACAATAATAATGTGAAAAGGCCCCCCTACTCATTTTTAATGCCTCTATACATACACCGAGTTCCAGTTATTTTACCAGCCGTGAGGATGGCCAGTAAGAAAGCAATCGAGGCAGACAGAATTAAAAGAGCATCTCCCTCTCACCCTTCCGTGCACACAGAGGACCTCAAGGCACAGCCCCCTTCTCCCGAAATTGATTTCCTAATTGGAGTGGAAGAGGGAGAAGCGGTTGTCATCAGATCTTTGGTTGTTGCTTAGTCACGTTGATTATTATTTGTTCCCTTATTTAAGAAAAAAAAATCAGTCTTCTACAAATCTGATTTTGAAACATGTGACTTTCCTTTTTTAACTTGATGTTTGTATTTTAAATTTTGCGTAGACAGCACACTTATTTGTTTGTGGTCTTCTTAGATTTTAAAGTGGGCAGTCTGAAGGTCAGAAGCATGGAGGAGGGTAAGGAGCCCCTCTGAAGACCGTTCCTTGCCCAGTCTCAGTGCTGGAGGTGACTACATTCCCCAGGCTTGCATGGGATGTTGCCAGGTGGCAGGTATGTGTGTGTGTGTTTGTGTGTGTGTGTATCAGGCAGACAAACGAATCTTTTAAGACTGCATTTTCTTCTTTTTAGGGGGACAGGTTATCATTTAGAACTGCAAGGAGTTTGTGGCAGGGAATTTCTTCCCTTTCAATTTGGCCGTGAGGTTTCCAAGGGAATTGGCAGTGTTACCCATTATGAAGGGAAGAGTAAGTATTTTCCTTTGACATTGTGATCTCAGGCAAATCAATGCTGTCATTTAAAATAGTAGCATTCGGTGAATGTGGGCCCTTGGAACAAATCAAAATCAACATGGAAGTAAAAGAAGACTGTGTGTGGGGGGAGATTGCAATCCAAATCAATAACGTCTTGTTTTATTTAAGAATAGCTAAACATTTCAGGGCTGGCAGGGGAAAGCAAGTGACCTTGAAGGAAGGGAGTCAGACATACACATTGTTTTTTCTCTTTCCAGAAATCAACTCCCACCGATTCCAAACTCTTTTTCTCTTTGATCCCACGCCAGGTTAAACGTACCATTCAGAATCCGTCAATTGGTGCTTCTTTAGCAAGTAAAGAGTTAGTAGTTAGCAATTTGGGGTTGTTTCAAGAAATAGAAGCATCCTCCTCTATGACAAAAATGACAGTAGTAAGCAACATAACTACTAATTTCCTCTCCCTCCAGTAGCACCGCTAGACGCATCAGGGTTTGTGAAAACACATAGGCTCATGTGCTGTGTGAAAGGCTAATATGTTTTATTTCAGTTAAATTTTTCTCAACGGTAGCCGGCTTCTAAAAATAGATGGAATCTTGCAGCAGTCAATAGATTTTTTCATATTTTTACTAGAACATTTATTGTTTTTCCTAAAAGATAAAGGTCCTTAAGTGACCCCCTGCCCATTTGGGCCACGCTGCAGGTAATCACTAGACTAGCCAGCATTTTGTACCGATTATTCTGTTTTATTCAGTTTTATGCCATTGTCAAGGGAGAAGTCTCAGGGAAGGTAATCCTGGCTTTATTTATTTTTAGATATATTTCAGTAAACACAGAGGACAACCGTGCAATCGCAACCGGGAATTCCAGTCAGCAAAGTCACGAGTTGTTCACAACTGTAACAACACAAAACACACACACAAGGGATTCCTGGGTACGCTACATCAATTGAAGCTGAAGATTAGGACACAAAGAAGCTTCTTGGAAGGGTAGCCAGCCAGTATTACCTGAGCAGGGAGGCGCTCAACCATTTTCCCGGCAGGTGTCTTCTACCTACTCACATTCATCCTGAGTAACAGTAGAGATCCAGGGGCCTCACGGGACCACGAAGGCTAGCTGATATTTTACGCTTAAAGGTTCCATGTCCTACAAGTGTCTTCACAGAAAGGGAAGTTGTAGGTCTATAAATCAGCAGCTGAGTGGGGATGGTGCTCCGCAGAGGTGTCAAAGGGAAATGGCATTCCTGAGGCCATTTCTCTCCAAACTTTGGCCCTCCAGATGTTTTGAACCACAACTCCCACGTTTTAAAAAAACTGTGTGTAAATAAAACCTAGAAGTATTTTAATTCCTAGGCACAGTGTTATTCATCAACACTATAGCAAACACATGGTAAATATGGGATTGATTTACTTATCATTTTGCACATTAAAATGAAGCTACTTCTGACATTTTTTTCAGAATCTGGAGCAGTAAAAAAATTACCTACACAAGCTCCCTTCACCTAGCATTCTTCACATCACCATTTTTTAAAAAAAATGTTTAACTCCTCCTGTACCTTGTATAAAGTATTAAGTGTAACGTTCCCATGTTCCCTTCCCCAAATATGTTTTCCTGAGCACCACAAGTGATTTGTGATCACTGCCTGAAACAAAAAAAGCTCAGCTATATTTATTTATTTATTTATTTATTTATTTATTTATTTATTCATTCATTCATTCATTCATTCATTCATTCATTCATTCATTCATTTGTTACCCTTATATCCCACCCATCTTCCGAAATGGGACTCTGGGCGGCTAACAATAAAACAGAACTATGAAAGCAATGAGAAAATAAAAACAGATTACAATAAAAATGGGGAGGAACGGTACCCTCAGAAAAGCTAATGCGGGCAAAAAAAAAAATAAGTGAGAAGGTCGCCAAATGCCTCCTTAAAAAGGTATGTTTTCAAAGCCCTTTTGAAGGCAGGCAGGGACTGAGCAAGGCACAGCTCACTGGGGAGATGATTCCACATTCTGGGGCTCACCACAGAGAAGGTGCGGTTACGCGTGAGTGATTTCCGCGCCTCCCTGGGTGTGGCCACCCTCAGTGAGCGCGCCTGCACCATTCTCGTGGGCCTGTTCCCGGTTTATCTCTGGGAGATACGCTCCGACAGGTACCCTGGTCCCAACCCGTGGAGGGCTTTGAAAATCAAAACCAAGACCTTAAACCTTATCTGGAGGACAACTGGCAACCAATGCAGGCGGACCAGAACTGGGGTGATGTGCTCGAATCTATGAGCACCCACCACCAGTCTAGACACCGCATTTTGTACCCGCTGGAGCCTCCGGACAAGGGACAAGGGCATCCCCACGTAGAGGGCATTGCAATAGTCGATCCTCGAAATCACGAGGCCCTGCACGACTGTCCTTAGGGAGGACTCATCAAGGTACGGTCGGATCTGGGTGATCCTGCGGAGATGGAAAAAAGCAGACCTGGAGACCGCCATCACCTGGGCTTCCAGGAATTGATTTTCTTTTAGTGAAATCTATTGTCTAGGGAGGGGTATTAGCTTTTATTCCCTACATTAAAATATTCTAAAATGTCATGCTTTACTTTTTAAAGGACAGAATCATAGTTGTTCTTTATAGGAAAATGTTACTCTCCCCTGAAGACTATTTGGTTCAGTCCAGTTGATGGGAAAAATCCTTGGGAAGAACCTAAAGCTGAATTTCAATGCAACTGTGTAGGAGAGGCAGTGAAAATGAAAATTTATGCTCTCTCTCTATGTATATTTTTTTAAAATTACTTCTGGAACTGCTTTATTTGCAGCTGTCATCATGAGATTTGTTTCCTGACATTTTTAGGTTAAAGACACATTGCAGGTCCTTTTTATTTATTTATTTATTTTGCAAATAGCTCATGCTCCATTGGTGTACTGAACTTGAAGGCTTATATTTTTGCAGTATCTCATTTCGGCTGTGTTAATAAATGGTTGCTATTGTTGCCTAATTTAAACTTTCACAGACACTGCATGAGACATACTCATTTGAAAAGGAGAACTCTACAGAATCAAGAGACAGATATAGATGGAATAAAACTATATGAAAGTGAATGGGAATATTTAGGGTTAGGGTTAGCGTTAGGGCTACTGCTAGGCCAAGGCCTATGACGATGTTTAGGGCTAGGGTTAGGGTTAGGGTTAGGGCTACTGCTAGGCCATGGCCTATGGCGATGTCTAGGGCTAGGGCTAGGATAAGGGATAGGGTTAGGGTTAAGGGTTGGTCTAGGGTTAGAGTTAGGGTTAGGGCTACTGCTAGGCCAAGGCCTATGGCGAGGTCTAGGGCTAGAGTTAGGGTTAGGGTTAGGGTTAACGATAGGTTTAGGGTTAGGGTTAGGGTTAGGGTTAGGGCTACTGCTAGGCCAAGGCCTATGGTGAGGTGTAGGGCTAGGGTTAGGGTTAGGGTTAGGGTTAGGGCTACTGCTAGTCCAAGGCCTATGGAGAGGTCTAGGGCTAGGGTTTGGGTTAAGGTTAGGGTGAGGGTTAGGTTTAAGGGTATGTCTAGGGTTAGGGTTAGGGTTAGGGCTACTGCTAGGCCAATGCCAATGCCGAGGTTTAGGGCTAGGGCTAGGGCTAGGGTTAGGGTTAGGGTTAAGGATAGGTCTAGGGTTAGGGTTGTTAGGGAAAGGGTTAGGGTTAGGGTTGTGGTTAGGGCTACTGCTAGGCCAAGGCCTATGGCGAGGTGTCGGGTTAGGGATAGGGTTAGGGCTACTGCTAGGCCAAGGCCTATGGTGAGGTCTAGGGCTAGGGTTTGGGTTAAGGTTAGGGTTAGGGTTAGGGTTAAGGGTAGGTCTAGGGTTAGGGTTTAGGGTTAGGGCTACTGTTAGGCCAGGGCCTATGGCTAAGTCTAAATCTAGGGCTAGGGTTAGAGTTAGGGTTAGCACTACTACTAGGCCAAGGCCTATGGCTAGGTCTAGGGTTAGCGTTAGGTGTAGGGGTAGGGGTAGGGTTAGAGCTACTGCTAGGCCAAGGCCTATGGCGAGGTCTGTGGCTAGAGTTAGGGTTAGGTTTAGGGTTAACGATAGGTCTAGGGTTCGGGTTAGGGTTAGGGCTACTGCTAGGCCAAGGCCTATGGCGAGGTGTAGAGCTAGGGTTAGGGTTAGGGTTAGGGCTATTGCTCGGCCAAGGCCTATGGAGAGGTCTAGGGCTAGGGTTAGGGTTAAGGGTAGGTCTAGGGTTAGGGTTAGGGCTACTGCTAGGCCAAGGCCTATGGCGAGGTCTAGGGCTATGGCTAGGGTTAGGGTTAGGGTTAGGGCTACTGCTAGGCCAAGGCCTATGGCGAGGTCTAGGGCTAGGGTTAGGGTTAGTGAAGGGTATGATTCTGGCATATATAGCTATTTTAGTAACCCCCAGCATATCCCAAATAATGTAAGCCACACAAGTATATATTTAGAAGTAGAAATCACTCCAATTGTATCTACATGTATATCCTGTCCTGCAAACATATACTGGTCAAGCCTTTCCGGCAAGATAGAATTGGCTGAGCCAGCAATAAGATTCCAGGACCTAATTATTTTGGTAGCTTTGATAGTTAATTACATATAGCTAAACCAGCCAAGAAAACCTTATCTTGAGAGCTCAGCCGCCTGTAGCAACTGGCATGCATCACCTGTCAGCAGCCAAGGACACAGGTAGTCCTGGCCCGTGTAAGTCAGATCAAACACCACAGCAATTAGGAACCCAGGAATACATTTAATTGGTGTCAGGAATACAAAATAAATGACCAAGGATGTCAATTAATGTTTGATGCATGTAACACATATGCATGACGTAAATTCAGACGGTCGGGGGAAAAGAAGAGTGTCTGTGAGTCAATAAAACACACCGCATTCCTTTGTGGGGCGGACTTTTCACTTGTTTTTGCATCAAGTGAGACTTCCCTTGGTTGACAACCAATAAATCTTTTTTCTGTCTACAAAGACTCAGACTGCTTATTGCATTCTGCAAAGCCCTAGCTCGCCGGCAACGGACCCCTGAATTCAAACCATTCCTTTCATTTGGTGGAGATGCCGGGGATCTGCCGCTGCTAAGAGGCTTGCAGAGTCTGACTCAAGTCACGGTAAGAAGTTCGTGCTGATTACAGACTGATCCTAGTCCGGACCCTCTAACTTGTGAGGAGGATCGCTCTGTCAGCATTGAATGGGATACCGTACTTGAGAGAAAACCGATGCCGGCAGAAGGGGAAGGAACTGGGAAAGACTGCACAGAAGAAATCTGGTAAGGAGAAAACAGCCGGCTGTGGTACGGGGAGGAGAGGGTTCGAGTCCAACATCTCTACGGAGAGGAGAGGATTGCGAGTCCAACATCCCCCGGGGGGGACGGGGAGGAGGAGGGTCGGACACGACCCTATCATCCCAAGAATCAGGGGAAATTAACGGGCAAGGAGACCCTGAAATCCCCAAGGGAGGAGAGGATTTTTGCAAAATCCAACATCCCTAGGATTCACCCCCAGCATCCTGAGAAGGTTTATAGAGATATATTAATGTGTGGGTATGTGGGATGGTGATTCCACTTTTGAATTTTGTGTAAAAGAAGCTTCATGTATGTGTGTTTTTCAAGGTAAAGGGCTGTGCCTCTATACCCTGCGTAACAGCAGAGAAATGGCCATTCTCTGTGTCTAAGCGGCGGCAAAGACTGGCAATCTTTGCCCCAAATTATTACCAACGGGGCACCACCATCTCCGTTTGACTTTAGATAGTTAATAAGATTTTTCCCTAGGCAGGGGATCGCAGTTACGTGGGGAGGACGGGAAAATGTGGGTGATTTGTGTGAATCAAACGGAATCAGTGATTGATGTGTGTACGTGAGCTGGGGTGATCACTAGGACATACCCCTTAGCGACCTGAGTGTGGACGCGCGATTCCTAGGCCAGGGCGACCTACTTAGGCCGCGTCAGTATCACGTGTTGTGTGTGTGGTGTGATTAATTAGGAGCGATTCCGTTTGGCGTTGTGGGAGAATTTATAGGCACACAGTTAGACCTTTAAAACAATCCAATGGGGATAAATTAAAGCAACTTATGCACCCCTTTTTGATGTGCACTGTGGTAACATTGGAATTCTGCCACCAGAACTAATGACTATAGTATTAAATGAAACGAAAGTAAGGTTTAAGACGAACCCCTCTGACTAAGAAGAGGCAGGACTTTACCATCCCAAATTAAGATTCTAGCCCTCAAGGAGGGCAGACCAATTATGACCTGCTAGCAAGAGGTGTGTGAATTTACAAGGACGTGCTTAGTTAATTAATATAGAGACTAAAAACTCTGCCAACTAGAAGACCCCACCAGCAATTTTGATAATACCAGGGGAATATGGGCAGTGTGAAAATACTTTTGAATACTCAGGGATAAACAACATCCCGCATATTTTGTGACTGGCTGGTCACGCAACAAAATTTACCAGCTGAAGGGATATTTTACAAGGAAAACATCATAGGGTATCTGAGTAATGCATTTTTAGTAAAACTGGGTAGGACTTATAGGGTAAAAACGTCCACCCCATTCTTTTAAACTGGTTTTATAAACCCGAAAGATGATGGAAGGGAAGGCAAGATAGTGAACTGAAGAAATATAGAAAGAGACAGATGGATAGAGCAAGCGTAGTAGAAGGGAGCAGCAAGGTAAAGATGGGAACAGATGGAGAGGAGCCAGAGGAAAGGAGAATACAGGGGGGGGGGGCAAGCTGTCTGTATACCTCTGCATCGCTTAATTCAAGCATTCAGGAGGTATTTCCATCCCGTTACGCCAATGCCCAACTCCTTGGATATAGAAGCCTTAAACAGAACTAATGTTGGCTATGCGCCACAGGAGGAGATAGGTAGAGACGTTATTTCTGAACTCTTAATAATTAAAAGCAGGGAAATCGAATCAGGGGCTGCACCATTTTTGGCAGGTGGCAAAATCCACGACCAAAAGTAGAATCAATGCCTTCCCCCCCCCTCTCTCCAAAAGTAGTTAAGAACATTTGAGAAAAGACAAGGCAATTTAATTTCAAACACAGGGAGATTCTCAGGAACACACGACAAATGTCGTTTCCCTGCCAACAAATATCCACATTTGAATTGTTTGAAAAGGCGCCAAAAACTGCGCAAGTTTACCCTTTTTAAATACAGAGGAAAAGTGGGGAGAAGATCCCGGTGGAATATTTCACTCTCTCTCTCTCTCTCTCCCCTGGAACAAACTGGTGTCTCAAAATAAGCAGGAATTTTTTTTCTAACTGTGATTTCATGTTCTTCATAAGGACTTAAGTAACATCTAGGCATTATTTGCCTCCCCATAGGTATGAGGGTGGAGGAAGAGAGAGAGAAATTTTATACGTCCACCCAAGATTTCTTTCCTTCCCGATTTGGGGTGAACAGGCAATATAATAACTTTTAATTGGCAGCCTCTGACAACGCTGGCTTTGCCTTTGGGGCCGTAGACAGACAGGGGACTGAAGGAGAGAGAGACGCCTCATTCCACACTCCTCTGTTGCCTTGCAAACATTTTTTTAAGGCGTTGCAATCACTAAAGGGGATTAACACTCTGCTCTTTAAGTGGCTTTGTTTATTCATCACAAAAGCCACACTTCTCAAATTAGGCTTAAGCAGACAACAAAATCATAGAGTTATTAAAGGAGATTATCTGCTTGCCTCAGGCTGTGTACTGTAGCCTGCGGGGGAATTCAAAAGTCCACAGCCCCTCCTTTCTTTTTCTGATCTCGCCCCCCTTGTGCCGCCTTAAAAGCATAGAGAGGAGGCTTCTAGCCGACTTGCAGCATTTTTGTCCCTGGATAGGGAAAGAGAGAAAGGGGGTCTATTGTTTAGAAGAATCCAGGGATTCGGCCCCAAAACGGAACGTTTTAATTTAATTAAACCCTTGGAATCAAACACAACTCTCAGGTATTTTTGCTAAAGAATAAGAGGCGAAAATCTTGTTGTCAAAAACTTTCTTTTTTTTTGGCTTCGAAAACAGGACACAAGAGAAACTTGACATTTTTTTTTAGGATTTGACAGCAAACTCAAGCCCCTCTCTTTGTAAGCTTTCCTGCAAACATTTTTTTGCCTTTGAAGTAACGTACAAGTCAATCCCAAAGCGTTACATTTAAAGCAGGCTTAAACAGTAGAACTTAAGAGGAGCCTTGCTTGTTCAACACAGTGCTCACATTTCTTAATTAGGCTTTTAGAAGATATGTTCAAACGCTACTGGGATAGTGAATTGACTTCCAATTTCAATGACTCTTTATAACTAATTCAACACAGGAGAATAAAAGAATTATCTTTTTGCCATAGGCAGTAAAAGGCTTGCCTGGCCATTAAAATGTGCATAGCGTGTTGTTGCAGCTTTTAACCCACACCTGGTCTCAGGA
Source organism: Phrynocephalus forsythii (assembly GCA_029282475.1). NCBI lineage: Eukaryota > Metazoa > Chordata > Lepidosauria > Squamata > Agamidae > Phrynocephalus > Phrynocephalus forsythii. Next base: position 24,599,826 of record JAPFRF010000014.1, read on the forward strand.
GCTCCCCTGAGGAAAATGAGGCTTATTTTTTTTTTAGAAAACAAAATGGACTTAACGATTTTTCTTTTCCTTTTTTTGTGCACATGAAACCCGCATGTAAAGGGCAAGATTCCCTATTTTAAAGGATGGCTCTGTAGTGCACATTATTAATTTGTTACAAATTTCACAGGGAGCCTAGTAACATGATCATGGCATATTGTTCCGAGCTGAACTTGTGAAAAACTACTGAAGTGCAGCTGTGTACTATGGCCAAACGACTTTTCCGAACATTTGGCCAACTCCCCATTCATATGCTTGTTTCACAAAGAGGACTGCCCCTTTCTGCAGGACATTTGCTTTTTGCGACTTTTTTTTTCTTTCCCTCCTCGAGAATCGCAGATAGACTGCGCTACACTGTGCCGTTGAAATCTGCACACAGTGTACTGCATGTAGCACTATCACACCTGGAGAACAAGGCCATGATCTGCAGATTGCTTGGCCATTTGTGTGTGTGTTTGTTTGTCTGTTTGTTTGTGTGTGTCTGTCTCTTTTCATACAAGTACACCCTGGAGGAAACACTTTCCCTCCTGAGGAAGGCTGACGGCACTGTTCGTGCATCGGGCATCGCCAGACGGAGAGGTTCCAGCCAGCGTGCGATGAGGCTCCTGTGGAAACCACCCCCCTCTGCTGTCCTGCTGCCCAAACGCCGTCGTCGCGATGACTTCACCCCGTGGATTTTTCCAACGCAGGTGTCTCGGGCCAGCGACATCAGCACCTTTGGCCGCAGTGAACCAGACCAGAGGAGGACCAGACCTGTGACGACCTTCAGCCAGCATCGACCAGGGCAGAGGGACGCCACAGCGAGCCTGACCTGTGGTCATCGCATCCTTGCCCATCCTTCCCCAGATGACAGCGTGCGTTTGACACTTCGGAGGGTCCCGAAGCAGCCTGCGGATTCACTTTCAACTCAGGTTGACAGATTAAAATCCTGTCTTCCTGCCTCTTTCTTTTTTTTTCTTTTCTTTTCTGTTTGTTTATGGGGGGAGAGAGTGGGTCTGAAACAGCCACTGACTCTTGTTTTGGATTGCGGCCAACAGACTTCACATCCGCAATTTAACCCCTTTTTCACCGGGACAGAGACTTGGGGTTTAACTACTGCTTTCAGACCTTCATCGACGTCGGTGTGCGTGCCCTGGACCACCATGAACTTGTGTTGCCACACACGCACACACCAGCCTCCCAGCATCCGACAAGTGAGCGCTTTTTTTTTTCCTGCACACGGTAGGCTCCAGAGCAACTTTACATATTTACATTACCTTGTGCTCGATCTAGCAGGAAAATGCCCTGCCTGTGAAGCCTTGCAAAGGGACGTTAATTATTGATCACTGTTTATGATATTGTTTATTGTCTATTATTGATAATCACTGTAAAAATTCTTGCTGACGTGCCTCTCTGGATGTGCCTTTCATAATTCATATAATGCTCATGCATTGCCACTGAAAATGCTTTTTACTCACAAACACTGAATGCAACAAACTATGACTTGCTTTTCTATGCAATTTGCATTGACTGAGAGACATTTTGGTGCCCATGGGTGTTCACAAGCCTTTATACCAAAGAAAAATGGCTTTATGAAGTAGCTATATCTACATTATTTTCTTCACCAAAGACACTGATGAACTAATCTTGGCCCCATGTTTACGGGGCAGATTTTTTTGTGTGTAAACTGTCAGCCACAGAGACATTTCTGACCGGATTTCAACGGCTCATTCATGACTTTACCATGAGAATGTAATTGTTGATTGTTGCTTATGGCGCAAAGTGGGTTTTTCTAAGCACCATCTAGATGTGTCTTATGACTCTTTTAGCCTTCATGATATGTATATTACCTTTATTTAGTATCATTGCAAATGTCTATCATTGGAGAATGCAAACACAACTGGGTGATTCTGCACAGCCTGCTATTATCTGAGTTTGAATGCACACCACACACCTAAATAAGGTTGGAAATCACGTCATGATTTTTGTTTTATGAAATCAGGTACTAATGTTTGTGTATCTTTATGAAAGATGACAGTATGAAAAATCATATTTCAAGGTCTAAAGCCATTTGACAGCAAAAAGGGGGAAAGCTGGAAAGGTAGCCTTGGCCACATTTTTACTTGGGCAAACACATGAGAATTGGTGGGCCAAGAAGGGCATATTTTCCTTATAAGTATTTGATTTGCAAAATGAACCTAAAGCATGGTACTTTGTTAGGATTCAGGGTTTTCCGCCTGACTGCCAAAAACACAAGCAGGATATCTCCCATTTGCAATGCTGTTTCAAGCGAATTTTTTTTTATTGCTATGCGCCCGAGGTTGAAAACCTTTATTATTTTAGTATGAGGGCATAAGTGGCAAAGACTCATGTCCCCAGAGACAATCCAAAGGGACTTCTTCATCATTTGGATTTCATGATTGTCCTGAAATAAGGTACTGAACAAATCTGCTGTTTAAAGCATGTTTAGTTATCACTTTGGGACAGGGATCTTGATATCCAAGTCTATCACAATATTATCTAACATTCTTATGCCAGCCCCTTCAAAAGTTGAGAATTTGGAATCTTTGAGAAGTGTGCAACATGTCCTGGGAGGTTCCCTTATACTGCTGTGACCACGTTGCATTTCTCCAACAGGGGAAACTTAAATGCTGTGGTCCGTGGAACACATCCATCCATTGCAGTCTGTGGGTCTGACCAGGGGGTCTTCTTACATCCCAAGCATTGCAACACTTCATCTGTTAACTTAACATTTGACTATAGCAAGTGCCCTAGTGAATTAAGGGGTATTTCTTTGTCATTCACCTGTTCAAATACGTCCCTCACCATGAGACGCCACAAATCATTTTGTGATAATTCATTTTTTTGAACTGTGCCTATAAGCCCTTTTGGGAAAGAGGGCTGGAAAAGTTTTCCTGGCAGCACTGCCTAAACTCTCGTCTGGAACACTGAAAAAATCACTCCCTGAGCCATGATGAAAAACCCCTCCCCAAGGGAATGGTAAGGAGGGAAGATCAAGCAATATTCACGCTTTTGTACATACACCTTTGATATGTTTATTTGTCCCTTGCACACCTATCACAGGAGCCGAGAGGAACAGTCTCTGGATAATTTACTGGCGTAAATTTCCAGAACACGTCAGGGGGTAGGGAAGGGTATGATTCTGGCATATATAGCTATTTTAGTAACCCCCAGCATATCCCAAATAATGTAAGCCACACAAGTATATATTTAGAAGTAGAAATCACTCCAATTGTATCTACATGTATATCCTGTCCTGCAAACATATACTGGTCAAGCCTTTCCGGCAAGATAGAATTGGCTGAGCCAGCAATAAGATTCCAGGACCTAATTATTTTGGTAGCTTTGATAGTTAATTACATATAGCTAAACCAGCCAAGAAAACCTTATCTTGAGAGCTCAGCCGCCTGTAGCAACTGGCATGCATCACCTGTCAGCAGCCAAGGACACAGGTAATCCTGGCCCGTGTAAGTCAGATCAAACACCACAGCAATTAGGAACCCAGGAATACATTTAATTGGTGTCAGGAATACAAAATAAATGACCAAGGATGTCAATTAATGTTTGATGCATGTAACACATATGCATGACGTAAATTCGGATGGTCGGGGGAAAAGAAGAGTGTCTGTGAGTCAATAAAACACACCGCATTCCTTTGTGGGGCGGACTTTTCACTTGTTTTTGCATCAAGTGAGACTTCCCTTGGTTGACAACCAATAAATCTTTTTTCTGTCTACAAAGACTCAGACTGCTTATTGCATTCTGCAAAGCCCTAGCTCGCCGGCAACGGACCCCTGAATTCAAAAGATTCCTTTCATTAGGGTTAGGGTTAGGGTTAGGGTTACTGCTAGTCCAAGGTTAGGATTAGGGTTAGGATTAGGGTTAGGGCTACTGCTAGGCCAAGGCCTATGGTGAGGTCTAGGGCTAGGGTTTGGGTTAAGGTTAGGGTTAGGGTTAGGGTTAAGCCTAGGTCTAAGCTTAGGTTTAGGGTTAGGGCTACTGTTAGGCCAGGGTCTATGGCTAAGTCTAAATCTAGGGCTAGGGTTAGGGTTAGGGTTAGCGCTACTGCTAGGCCAAGGCCTATGGCTAGGTCTAGGGTTAGCGTTAGGGGTAGGGGTTAGGGGTAGGGTTAGACCTATTGCTAGGCCAAGGCCTATGGCGAGGTCTGTGGCTAGAGTTAGGTTTAGGTTTATGGTTAATGATAGGTCTAGGGTTTGGGTTCGGTTTAGGGCTACTGCTAGGCCAAGGCCTATGGCGAGGTGTAGAGCTAGGGTTAAGGTTAGGGTTAGGGCTATTGCTCGGCCAAGGGCTATGGAGAGGTCTAGGGCTAGGGTTAGGGTTAAGGGTAGGTCTAGGGTTAGGGTTAGGGCTACTGCTAGGCCAAGGCCTA